>CM070785.1:15702500-16902500 GCA_036346955.1 Dipus sagitta | reverse complement strand
CGCAAGCTCACCTGAAATTCCCTATATTGTCTCAGGCTACCCTGGAAATCACAGCAGTTCTCCATCCTTGGCCTCCTGAGTGCTGAGATTAAAGGCGTGAAATAGCATGTCTTTGTAGAATATGCAAACTGCATTTAAAAATTACCTTTATAATAATGTCAAATTGCAATACTAACGAATTATCTCAGTTTGCAAATATTTTCTCAGTGGACGGTTTGTCTATTTTCTAGCAATATCTTGTGGACTCCTTACATGTATATTTTATATTTCTTGTTTTGTTTTCTAATTAAGAAATCTTTCTGAAGCAGAAGACTGCAAATATTTCTCCTGTTTTCTTCTATAAGTTTTATGGTTTTATTTCTGACAATTATATCTAATCCAATTTGAGCAGATTGTTAGGGATGTGGTGAGCTTTCTTTTTCTCTTTCTCCTTAGCACATGGATATCTGATTATTACCAGAACATTTGCTAAAAACATGCATTCTTTCACCAATAAATTATCAGGCTTCTCTGTTAAAAATAAAGTTACGAGACTTCCGGTCAAGATGGCGGCATAGGAACCACGCCTAAGCAGCCTAGGGGAGAAAAAGCCAAAGAAAACCCAGCAAAATACACAAGGGAGGTGTATAAGAGATTAAAACAGCAGCGGAGAAGTAGGAGATATCCAGAGCCCACAAGGGCAGGCCGAAGCAGCTCCGGCAGCGGCAGCTCGGGACCCGGTAGCGGCAGCTCGGGATCTAGCAGCGGCAGCTCGGGACCCGGTAGCAGCGACTTGGGCTCCGGCAGCGGCACCTCGGGACCCGGTAGCGGCGATTCGGACTCTGGCAGCGGCAGCGGCAGCACGGGCACCGGCAGCTGCATATCGGGCTCCGGCAGTGGCGACTCGGGATCCAACAGCGGCGGCTCAGACCCCGGCAGCGGAAGCAGCGGTGGAAGCCGGAAGCGGCGGTGGAAGCCGTGACTCCAGCCCCAAAAACACCATCAGCTGCTCCGGTACCGGCCACAGCGGCTTCAGGGCAGCGAATCCAGCAGTGGAGGCTCCAGCGGCTTCAGCGGCAGAGGCGGATCCCGCAGCGGCAGCACCAGTGGATCAGAGGCGGAGGACCCAGCAGCGGCAGCTCCAGTGGATCAGCGGGGGCAGACCCAGCAGCGGCATCTCCAGTGGCGGATCCAGCAGCAGTGGTCCCAGCAGCGGCAGCTCCAGCGGCAGCAGCGGGGATCCAGCATCAGGGGTGCCAATCTGCAGGGCCACAGTTGCCAGGCTTGGTTTGCCCCACAGGAAAAGTCAGTACCCAGTTCCAGAAAGCAGAACAGCGGCCCAACATCCCAGCCAGCAACTTGACTGAGACCAAAAGCATCCAAAGAGGTAACTGGGATTGAACCAGGGAAGGGTCTCACCTGGTCAGAAGCTGACTTGGATCCCTCAACAGACCAGAAATCTTAACTTCTTTGTTGATAGAGGATCTGGTTTTTATAATACCTAATCTTGCATAAATGCTCGGTGCTGTTCTTGACTGAATGTGTATAGGGTTTAGTTAAATTTTAGAATATACCTGTATTTTATTCCACTCAACCTATTTGAATACTCCCATAGCAGGCAAACTTAACCCCTAGGACCACGTGTCTAGATACTCTGAGAGTGGTAAGAGCCACACCTAACATCTTAATCTCCTACATAGAAGATATACAATATCAGATCAATAGATACAGCAAAGGATACCCAGCTAACTGGAAAATCTAAGCAGTAACTTAATCCAAGATGCAAAAATATATACATTATAACACAAGAAACACCAAAAACCAAGGCAATATAAATCCACCAAAAAGCATCAATGCTTCAGAAATGACCTCTAGTGAAAACGAGTTAGAGAAAATGCCTGAGAAAGATTTCAAAAGAATGATTGTAAATATGTTCAATGAACTCAAATGAAATCAAAGGAATCAGAGAAGATACAGGACACCAATTTAACGAAATAAAGTAATCAATACAAGACATAAATAAGGAAATAGAAATAATGAAGAAAAACCAGTCAGAATTACTAGCAATGAAGAACACAGTTAATGAAATAAAAAACTCTGTAGAAAATCTCACCAGTAGAATGGATGAAGGAGAGGACAGAATATCTAAGCTAGAAGACCAGGTGGCAGATCTAATACAATCCAACAAAGAGAAAGACAAACTAATAGAAAAGTATGAATGGGAATTTCAAGATATTCGGGACACTATGAAAAGATCAAATATAAGAATTCAGGGTATAGTAGAAGGAGAAGAATTTCAATCCAAAGGTATAGTAGGCATCTTCAACAAAATCATAGAAGAAAACTTCCCCCAAATTGGGAAAGAGGTGCCAATGCAGATACAGGAAGCATTTAGAACACCAGCCAGACAAAACCTGGAAAGAACCTCTCCTCGCCATATTATAATCAAACTACCAAACACACAATCCAAAGAAAAAATATTGAAAGCAGTTAGAGAGAAAAATCAAGTTACCTACAAAGGCAAGTCCATCAGGATCACAGCAGATTACTCAACACAAACTTTCAAAGCCAGAAGGGCTTGGAGTGATGTATTCCAAACTCTGAAAGATAACAACTGTCAACCAAGGCTACTTTATCCTGCAAAACTATCCATTCAAATAGATGGAGAACTAAGGACATTCCATGACAAAAGCAGGCTAAAGGAGTATTTGAAGACAAAACCAGCTCTACACAAAATACTTGAAAGAATCCTCCATGCCGAAGAGAAAGAAAAACACACATATAAGGAACCTGGAAAACAACAAACAACACTCAAATACTAGTTAATATAAGAGAGCAAAGGTAGAACCAGAACCACAAAAAAAAAAAAAAAAAAAAAAAAAAGGCAAGCATAAATACACATCCTTCAATAATATCTCTTAATATCAATGGCCTCAATGCTCCAACTAAAAGACATAGATTTGCAGACTGGGTTAAAAAGCAGGACCCTACAATTTGTTGTCTCCAAGAAACTCACCTTTCTACAAAGGATGGACATTATCTTAGGGTGAAAGGTTGGAAAACGGTGTTTCAAGCAAATGGACCCAGAAAGCAAGCAGGGGTTGCTATCCTAATAGTTGACAAGGCAGACTTCACTCCAACATTAGTCAAGAAAGATAAGGAAGGTCACTTTATATTGATTAAGGGCACACTCCAACAGGAGGACATTACAATCCTAAACATATATGAACCTAACATGGGGGCTCCCAAATTCATCAAACAAACACTGTTAGAACTAAGGTCACAGATAACACCAAACACAGTGGTAGTTGGTGACTTTAACACCCCACTCTCATCAACTGACAGGTCATCCCAGGAAAAAATAAACAGAGAGGCATCTGGACTAAACGAGGTCATAGAAGGAATGGACCTAACAGACATATACAGGACATTTCATCCAAATGCTGCAGAATATACATTCTTTTCAGCAGCACATGGATCATTCTCTAAAATAGACCATACATTAGGACACAAAGCAAATCTTAACAAATTCAGGAAAATTGAAATAATTCCTTGCATTCTATCTGACCACAATGGAATCAAACTACAAATCAATAGCAAGAAAGGATATAGAGCATACACAAAATCATGGAAACTAAACAATACATTACTAAATGATGAATGGGTCAATGAAGAAATCAAGAAGGAAATCAAAAAATTTATAGAGTCAAACAATAATGAGAACACAACATACCAAAATCTCTGGGACACAATGAAGGCAGTTCTAAGAGGTAAATTTATAGCTTTAAGTACCTATATTAAGAAATTAGAAAGGTCGCAAATAAATGACCTAATGCTTCACCTTAAAGCCTTGGAAAAAGAAGAACAGGGCAAACCAAAAATCAGTAGACGGGAAGAAATAATAAAGATTAGGGCAGAAATTAATGAAATAGAAACCAAAAAAAACAATACAAAGAATTAATGAAACAAAGAGCTGGTTCTTTGAAAGGATAAACAAGATTGATAAACCCTTAGCAAATCTGACCAAAAGAAAGAGAGAAGAGACACAAATTAATAAAATTAGAGATGAAAAAGGTAACATCACGACAGATGCCAGAGAAATTCAAAAAATCATAGGGACATATTATAAAAACATATACTCCACAAAGTATGAAAATCTGAAAGAAATGGATGATTTCCTTGATTTATATGACCTACCTAAATTAAATCAAGATGAGATTAATCACTTAAATAGACCTATAACAAGCATGGAGATCCTAACAGTTATCAAAAATCTCCCAACTAAGAAAAGCCCAGGCCCAGATGGATTCACTGCTGAATTTTACCAGACCTTCAGGGAAGAGCTAACACCATTGCTTCTTAAGCTTTTCCATGAAATAGAAAAAGAAGGAATTCTACCAAACTCCTTCTATGAAGCCAGCATCACTCTGATACCAAAACCAGGCAAAGATAGAACAAAAAAGGAAAATTACAGACCAATCTCCCTCATGAACATAGATGCAAAAATTCTCAACAAAATATTGGCAAACAGAATACAAGAATACATTAGAAAGATCATTCACCCTGACCAAGTAGGCTTTATCCCAGAGATGCAGGGATGGTTCAACATACGCAAATCTATAAATGTTATACATTATATAAATGGGTTGAAGGACAAAAATCACATGATCATCTCATTAGACGCAGAGAAAGCATTCGACAAAATCCAACATCCCTTCATGATAAAAGTCCTACAGAGACTGGGAATAGAAGGAACATATCTCAATATAATAAAGGCTATTTATGATAAGCCTACAGCCAACATATTACTAAATGGGGGAAAACTGGATGCTTTTCCACTAAAATCAGGAACAAGACAAGGGTGTCCACTGTCCCCACTTTTATTTAATATAGTTCTGGAAGTCTTAGCCATAGCAATAAGGCAAGAGACATGCATAAAAGGGATACAAATCGGAAAGGAAGAGGTCAAGTTATCATTATTTGCAGATGACATGATTCTATATATAAAGGACCCTAAAGACTCTACTAGCAAACTGTTAGAGCTGATAAAAACCTACAGTCATGTAGCAGGATACAAAATAAATACACAGAAATCAGTAGCCTTCATATATGCTAACAACAAACACACAGAGGATGAGATCAGAGAATCACTCCCATTCACAATTGCATCAAAAAAAAATAAAGTACCTTGGAATAAACCTTACTAAGGAAGTAAAGAATCTATACAATGAGAACTTTAAAACACTCAAGCGAGAAATTGCAGAAGGCACTAGGAAGTGGAAAAACATCCCTTGTTCCTGGATTGGAAGAATCAATATTGTGAAAATGGCAATCTTACCAAAAGCAATCTACACATTTAACGCAATCCCCTTCAAAATTCCAAAGGCATTCTTCACGGAAATAGAAAAAACAATCCAAAAATTCATTTGGAATCACAAAAAACCTCGAATATCTAAAATAATACTGAGCAACAAAAATAAGGCTGGTGGTATCACCATACCTGATTTTAACCTATACTACAGAGCCATAGTCACAAAAACAGCATGGTACTGGCACAAAAGCAGACTCGTAGATCAATGGAACAGAATAGAGGACCCAAATGTAACCCCATGTAGTTATAGCCACCTGATATTTGATAAAAATGCCAAAAATACTCATTGGAGAAAAGACAGCCTCTTCAGCAAATGGTGTTGGGAAAACTGGATATATATCTGTAGAAGGATGAAAATAGATTCTTCTCTCTCTCCATGCACAAGAATTAAGTCCAAATGGATTAAGGACCTTAACATCAGACCTGAAACTCTGAAACTGCTAGAGGAAAAAGTAGGGGAAACCCTTCAACATATTGGTCTTGGCAAAGGCTTTCTGAATACAACCTCAATTGCTCAGGCAATAAAACCACAGATTAACCACTGGGACCTCATGAAAATACAAAGATTTTGCACTGCAAAGGACACGGTGAAGAAAGCAAAGAGGCAACCTACAGAATGGGAAAAAATCTTCACCAGCTATATATCTGATAGAGGATTAATATCTAAGATATACAAAGAACTCAAGAAGTTAAATAATAAGGAATCAAACAAACCAATCAAAAAATGGGAAATGGAGCTAAATAGAGAATTCTCAAAGGAAGAAATACGAATGGCATATACGCATCTAAAAAAATGTTCTACATCCCTAGTCATCAGGGAAATGCAGATTAAGACTACATTGAGATTCCATCTCACTCCTGTCAGATTGGCTACCATCATGAAAACAAATGATCATAAATGTTGGCGGGGATGTGGAAAAAGAGGAACCCTTCTACATTGTTGGTGGGAATGCAATCTGGTCCAGCCATTGTGGAAATCAGTGTGGAGGTTCCTAAAACAGCTAAAGATTGATCTACCATATGACCCAGCTATAGCTCTCCTAGGCATATATCCTAAGGACTCATCTCATTACCTTAGAGATACTTGCTCAACCATGTTTATTGCTGCTCAATTTATAATAGCTGGGAAATGGAACCAGCCTAGATGTCCCTCAACTGATGAGTGGATAATGAAGATATGGCACATTTATACAATGGAGTTTTACTCAGCAGTAAAGAGAAATGAAGTTATGAAATTTGCAGAAAAGTGGATGGATCTGGAAAGAATTATACTAAGTGAGGTAACCCAGGCCCAGAAAGCCAAGCGCCACATGTTCTCCCTCATATGTGGATCTTAGCTAGAGATGATTGGGCTTCTGTGTGAGAAGGAAAAAACTCAGTAGCAGAGGCCAGTAAGTTAAAAAAGGAGATAGAAAGGGAAGAGAAAGAAAGGGAGGAGGGCTTTTATTAGGTTGGTATTGTATATATGTAAGTAGAAAGATTGAGATGGGGAGGGGATATGATGGAGAATGGAATTTCAAAGGGGAAAGGGGGGAGGGTAATACCATGGGATTTTTTTTGTTATCATGGAAAATATTAATAAAAATGGAGAAAAAAAATAAAGTGCTTGCCTGAAAAAAAAAAAAATAAAGTTACATATTTATGGATCATCTTCTCTTTTATTTTCTTCTAGTCAATGCCTTTGTCAACTCTTTGCACCATCTGCAGTGCAGACTCATTGCTTACTCCTCATACGGGAACCTTCCTGTCTTTTCCCCTTTTGGGCAAAATCTGTCTGGTCAGCCTTCACTATATGATAAATTTACTGATATTTCCAAAGAACCAGCTATTGATTTTTATGTTTGTATTTGATTTTATATCTTTTTTCTGATCTTAAGCTTATGTGTACCTGACACAGCTAAACTTCTGTAGGTTGTAAGTAAAAACTTAAAACATTAACAAGAGAATTTTCCTTTTTTAAAAGATAACAGAACTTTAGAACTCACAAATAGATGGGTTTAATTTATGTTCTCATATGGCACAGTAGAAAAGTGTATAAATATTTTTTTAATTGCTTATTATTTATTTATTTGAGAGTAACAGAGAGAGAAAGAGGCAGATAGAGAGAGAGAGAGAAAATGGGCATGCCAGGGCCTCCAGCCACTGCATAGGAACTCTAGGTGCTTGTACTACCTTGCGCATCTGGCTTACATGGGTCCTGGAAATTGAGCCTTGAAGCAGGGTCCTTAGGCTCCACGGGCAAGCTCTTAACCACTAAGCCATCTCTCCAGCCCATAAAAGTGTATAAGTCTTTAATACCATATATACTTCTCCTAGTAGTGAGTCTTAGGCCCAGAGTAAGACCCACTCATCCTATATTCTAAGAGCACATGATCCAGCTGACAGGGCTGTGATTGTCTCTGAACTTAACCGTACACCTTCCTGAAACTGGTACTGTGAAGAGGATGAATTTACTAACCAGAAGGCTAAATGTAAATTTTCCCACTGTTAGATTACAAAGTAGTGATAAAACATGAAAGACATCCAAAAGAAAAATAATATAAGCAAACAATGAAGAGGATTATGGAATTCAAAGAGCAGTATATTAAACGAGCCTTATAAGTAGAATGCAAGGATCTAGGTTCAATCCCTAGCAGGGAAAAAAATGGGAAAAAAAAAAGTAAACAAATACATGAGAATAATGAGAAGAAAAAGATTCGAGCTAATAAAGCAATAGAATTTGTAGAGAGAAGTATACATAATTCTAGGAGAAATTGCAGCAGCTATCATTGGTAATTCTGCGGAAAAATAAACCAGTGCAATTCAGATCACAAGCAGCTGAACACACGTTTAAATATTTTCTATTTTAATTCCATTTTCTAATGTCTTTATAATTTATTCTTTATACATGTATTATTTAATTCCCAAGTGACTGGATAATTTATGGCTACATCAAAATTCATTTATCTTGTGGTCCAAAGATATGCTTTTTAAAAATTTCATTTTTATTTATTTGAGAGAGAGAGAAAGAGACAGACAGACAGACAGAGAGGGTCGGAGGGAGAATGGGCATGCCAGGGCCCCCAGCTGCTGCAAACCAACTCTAGATGCAAGCGTCACCTTGTGCATCTGGCTTATGTGGGTCCTGGGGAATCAAGTCTGGGTCCTTTGGTATTGGAGGCACACACCTTTATGACTAAGACATCTCTTCAGCCTAAGAACTTTGGTCTTTTGATGAAATAATATGCCAGTATGTCCTATTTTGTTCATAGTAATGTACTTTTTGATTCAAGTTATTTATATCTCTTAAAGCACCACAATACATTAGTAATCTGCATCAAACATTATCTATAATCTATCTTAATAAGCAAATACATTTAGTATTTCATGATATATAGTTACTATTTACTGTGCTTACAGCAGAGAGAGAAGAAATACAAATAATTATATGAAGAAATACTAGTTAAGACAGAGCAAAAAAAAAAAAAAAAACGAGTAACTTTATCAACTTACAGACTTAAGAAACCATGAATCCTGAGCACAATAAAATTTAAACAATAAAGTCTAGATACATCACAAATAAGTGGCAAAAGACCAATTATTAAGAAAAAAACTATAAAGCAGCAAAAAGAAAGACGATTCTAGTGAAGCACACAAATAAGAATGAAAGATCTCACATGAAAATTATTGCAGTCACAGGTCATGAGATAGGATACTTCCCTGAGCTATGTAAAAGACCAATCTATATTTCTTTAAATGATAGGATTCATAATTTTAACCATTATTTTAAAAATTAAATAAATAGTATATATCTTACTTTCTAGAAATGGCATATGATTATTTTCCATTAAGACACAAATCCTTTTCCATTGTCTAATCTCTTAAATATCTTTTGCCTTCACGCTATAATTACCATCATATGTTGTTGATGATTTCAACTCAAATTCCTCACAAAGATGTATATATATTATACTTACTTTGTTCCACACTATGGATCCACCACATCACTGTGATCTAGTCACTATTCTTCAAAGAGCCTGAGATCTATGGACGGAGATGCAGTGTCCCATTGAGAACCACCTCTTTTTTAATTTAATTTATTTTTTATTGACAACTTCAATAATTGAAAAAAAATAACCCATGGTAATTTCCCACTCCCTCAACTTTCCCCTTTGAAACTCTACTCTCCATCATATCCCCTCCCACTCTCAATCAGTCTCTCTTTTATTTTGATGTCATGATCTTTTCCTCCTACTATGATGGTCTTGAGTAGGTAGTGTCAGGCACTATGAGGTCATGGATATCCAGGCTTTTTGTGTCTGGAGGAGCACATTGTAAGGCATCCTACTGTTGCTTTGGCTTTTACATTCTTTCCCCGAACCTCTTTCCCAATGGACCCTGAGCCTTGGAAGAGGTGATAGAAATATTTCAGTGCTGAACACTCCTCTGTCACTTCTCAGCATTATGGTGCCTTTTTAGTCATCACACAGGCACTGCCATCTGAAAAAGGAAGCTTCTCTAACCAAAAGTGAGAGTAGCATTAATATATGGGTATGAACATTAAGAGAAGTGCTTACTTGGCAGTTTGTGAGCATAGTATATACATTTAGCCAGATGTCAGCAGACATTATACCCCTAGGACTCATGACTACCCCTGTTTTAGGTTTTCAGTACCAAGGATGTATTCTTTCTCTTGGAGTAGGCTTCCAGTCCAATTAGAGTGTGGTTGGTTTCCACCATAACAGATGTGCCACTACTGCACCTGTTGACTCATTTGCCTGGCTGGCCAAATATAAGGCTTGCAGTGTCCACTATTAAGTATCTTCACTGGTTATTTTTCTCTTTCCCATTGAACTGCATGCAGTATAGCTTTTTCAAGCTTTCTGTCAGCTGGTCTGTATGGAGGAGGTTTTTCAGCTCAGTCCCAGTCTCAGTGACCTTGCAACCCAAGTATGTGGAGTCTTCATCAATAGGGTCTTACTATCTATTCCTGGTGGGAAACAAAGAGCCTCAGCAATGGGCTATAATGCTTTGGGGGTATCAGTGACCTTCCTGGCCAACAACTCACTGGAATGCATCCCATCCCTGGAACTAAAATTTTTCTAGTAATAATCTATGGCTTCTGAGTGTTCCATAACCAAAAAATTAGGTTTCCATATGACTTATTTATATCCTCCTAGATTTTTATTAGTGCTCCCTACACCTTTCCTTTACTCGATCTCTTCCCCTGGCCTCACTTAGGCCTTTTCACCCCCATTAATCTGTTCTTCTACTTACATATATACAATACCATCCTATTAAATTTCCCCTCTCTTCCTTTTAATTGCCTTTATATCCTTTTTCTAGCTTACTGGCCTCTGCTACTGAGTTTTGTTCTTACTCATATCATTTGTCCAATCACTTATAGCTGGGATCCGCATATTAGAGATAAGATGTGACGTTTGGCTTTCTAGGACTGGGTTCCTTCACTAAGCATAATCCTTTCCAGATCCATTCATTTTCCTGCAAATTTCATGACTTCATTTTTCTTTACCACTGAGTAGAACTCCATTGTGTAAATGTACCACATCTTCATTATACACTCATCAGTCGAGGGACATCTAGGATGGTTCCATTTCCTAGCTATTGTGAATAGAGTGACAATAAACATGGTTAAGCAAGTATTTCTAAGGTAGTGAGATGAGTCCTTAGGATATATGCCCAGGAGTGGTATAGCTGGGTCCTATAGTATATCTATTTTTTGCTGTCTCAGGAACTTCCACACTGATTTCCAAGAAAACTGGACCAGATTGTATTCCTACCAACAGTTTAGAAGGGTTCCTCCTTTTCCACATCCTCACCAGCATTTATGGTCATTTGTTTTCATGATGGTAGCCAAATTGAAGGGAGTTATATGGAATCTCAATGTAGTTTTAATCTGCATTTCCCTAATGGCTAGGTATGTAGAACATTTTTTTTAGATGTTTATATGCCATCTCTATTTCTTCTTTTGAGAGCTCTCTATTTAGTTTCATAGCTCATTTTTAATTGGGTTGTTTGATTTCTTATTATTTAGTTTTTTGAGTTCTTTGTATATCTTGGATATTAATCCACTGTCAGATATATAGCTGGAAAAGATTTTCTTCCATTCTGTTTGTTGTCTATTTGCTCTATGCACAGTGTCCTTCGCTGTATGAAAGCTTTGTAATTTCATGAGGTCCCAGTACTTGATCTGTAGTTTTATTTCCTGAGCAGTTAGGGTTAGGTTCAGAAAGTCTTTGCCAAAAACAGTATGTTGAAGGGTCTCCCCTACTTTTACTTCTAGTAGTTTAAGAGTTTCCAGTCTGATACTAAGGTCTTAAATACAATTCATGTGCATGGAGAGAGATAAAGATCTATTTTCATACTTCTACAGATATATTTCCAGCTTTCCCAGCACCATTTGATGAAGAGGTTGTCTTTTCTCCAATGAGTATTTTATTGTACCTTCCTGCCATCTAGGTTCCTGAGGTTCCCTTTCTCACCTGTACTCAACCTTTGTCCAAGACCTGAACCCCCTTTACTAAGTGTTTTATTTGGACTAAAATACTTGTTGCCCACATTTCAAAGAGTATCTGGAGTGATCTTTATAGAGGATATGGCAAGAATTCTACATGATGCAGGATAGAACTGAAGCTGGTATTCACATGGCCTCTTTTAGTCAGTAAGTTTTGGTAAGAAAATATAATTAATTTGAAGACTTATGTATCACTGAGTTCTTAAAATGTAGATTTGGCAAGATAAGACAGGCTAAGTTGTGTAAGAGCTATCTTTTATATAAATAGGATTTATCATGTTCCACTACTATTTTCCAGAGGAAATCTTTAATCTGTTATACATGATCTGTTTTTCTGATATTTAAGAATCTAATCATAAATGAAAGCCTATAAATAAATGATAAGCATATGTTTTCAAATATAGTGTATTCAAAGAAAATTTAAAATATAGTAGAGTCAACAGATTAAAGTTGCTGTTAAGATGATGGTCTGTTATATTTCCCAATAGGAGCTAGGTCATGACCCGGTGAAGGTTTTAGGAGATGCAGCCTGGCTGGTAGAAGTGGGTCACAAGAGACAACAGTCTGAAGGTTGTACCTGCCCCTGGTTCCAGCGTATAGCTCTGTTTCTTGGTTCCCACTGCAACACATTCCTAGCACCTGACACTTTCAGCACCATGATGAAGCCTGTTCCTATGACCAGGCTTTCCCTGCCAGGATAAACTGAAATCATGGGCCAATGTAAGTGACATAGGGGCTGGCCCTGCTTCAGTAGAACCTGGTCCTGGGATGAGTAGAGGGTAAATGGTGTGTGAGAAAACCCATTACAGAGGATAGTTTGTAGCTAAAAATCCCACATGATAGCATCTTTCCTAATTAGAGAGAGGGTGTAGGTGCAGTGGCAAGGTAGCAGGAGATAATGGAAAGGTGGCTCAGACATACAATGCCATTGTCCAGAGCAATGACGTTCAGCCTGTGCTTGTAGGGCAGATGCCAATGAATCATGTTGACAGAAGCTAGAAAGGGATAACACCACATGGTTCTGAGCTGGTGATAAGATTTGAAATGTGAAGGATAGAGAGAAACTGTTTTCATTGATCTGTCTATGATGACACCAAGCTCTTTCCTGCACAGTTAACAACCAATTCAAACTTTGTCAATAACAACAAAGTGTTTAAATCTTCTTTCCAAGATACATAACATGTCATACAGAACTGGGACAAATTTATTTTACTTAAAATTTTATATTCTCTTCAATCCTCTAAATTTTTATCCTGTTAACATTGTTTCTAAAGATTTCACTGGTTATTACTACCATAACCCAATTAGAAGATTCATATTTCATTCAAAATATTTTATTTTTAACATTATCTCTTGAACATTGATGAGTTTATTTAATAGGCAGAAACCACTAATGTACTCATAATTCTATTTTGTACTTACCTCAATTGTTTCTCGGCCTTATGGCTCAGATGGGAATGTTTACCTCTACATTTCTTTGTATCGTTACCCAGTTCAGATACTCAAATCCTATGATTATTTCCTTTCAGACCATCTTACAAAATTTAATGATAAAATATTTATGTTACTAATTATTTATATATATGAATTGCATATGTATTAATACATTGTTTTAAACTAAAAAGGATCTGTATTGTCACTATAACTCTATTCTATGCTTTTGTAATATTTTTCACATGTGAGCAACTTATTTGAAAATGGCAACAGGCTACTCTTCACAAAAAAATAATAAAACCACCATATATTACAGAGTTTTGTTTGTGTGTGGAGAGTGTATGTATGTTTCTGTGCAAATGTGCATATGGCTATGTGCAAGCGTGTGGGTGTATGTTAGTGGGTGTGTGTGTTCATGAGCCACAACATGTATGCGAAGGTCAGTTGACAGCCTCACATGTCCAGCCTCACTTCCACCTTGTTTGAGGCATGGTCTCACATTGCTCACTGCTATGTACCTGGTCATGAGATTCTAGGAATTCTCCTCACTGTGCATCTCATCTGGCTCTAGGAGAGCTGGGACTACAGATGCATATGACTGTCCAGCATTCGATGTGTTCTCAGGATCTGAACTGAGACCCTCCTGATTGCATGACAGGCACTTTACCCCCTGAGCCATCTCTCTCCCAGCACCCACGTTATTTTAATCAAGCAAAATATGCAAAAAACAGTTTATAGCTATATACTTAAAACATATGTACTGAAACAATACTTATGAAAGGTTGAAAGTAGAAAACTGAAAATACACCTAATTAGTGTGGTACTATAATTCTTTTAATATCTAAATTAATGATGTTAATTATTACGAGGCTGATTTCAATTCATTACTTTATTGTAAGCATTTTTACAAATTATGCTAGAAAAATAACAGCCCATCCATCTAAACCAGGAAGATTTCAAAAATATCTTTGACAAGGTCTTTATTTAGAAGTTGAATAGCATAATATTTTATTCTTTGACTTGGAGTTATTAAATAAAAGGAATTAACATTCTGAATAAAAGAAAAAGGTGGTACAACTGTTTTAGAAAATGGCATTAGAGGGCACTATTGTATGCTTTATAGGAATTCAAAATTGAATACATACATAAGATACAGAATTTCATGGTGTGAAGCTGCTTCATTCTAGCTATTTGTAATACCTAAGTATAGGAATAGAGATTATTAATTTTTATTATTTAACAAATAAATAGAAGGTAAGGAGTGAGGAAAAAAGGAAGAGTAGGGTAGAGAGTAACAGGAAGGAAGCTAGTCTAAGGAATGAATAATTATAAAATTTGAAAATGAAGGAAAATGTGGGATATAATTTAAAAAATAAACAGTGAAAATAAAAATTCTAAAGAAGCTAAATGAATTAAGGAAGAGAGAAAAATGGCCTTGCCATGTCTGTTTTAATTATTTGCATTGTTTATGTTAAAATGAGAATGTTTACTATATAATTAGACACAGCCTTGCCAAATGGTCACTTTAAGTATCTTCCACAGGCGAAGAGACTTAGGAAAGAAAAAGTTATCATAACATTATAAAATATTCATTTATCTTTTCAGTCACATAGTATTTATATATTTCCTTGGAGCGAGTCTGGGTTCAGAGAAACTGTAAATTAAATATCTCTTGGTCCAGCCTTTCAGGAATGTGTAGTTCTTGGGTTCAATACTGATTATTACCTAAAACAACGTCAGAAGGAATTACATTTTTTAGTAACTATATAATTTAATGAGTAAAGTCTTCTGAATCTACTGAAGTTATATTGTTGCTAAGTAAAATTAGAACCTAAAAATATTTTTACATAGTTTGACAATTCCTTACATATTCTTTTCAGAATATTACAGTTACATAGATAGCAGTTTTTCGTATTGAAACAAAATACCTGTTACAAAATTGAGATTATTCAATGCACTTTGAAAAAGATGAAATATGAGTATTTCAATATTTCCAATTTCCAACTTGTTATATTCTGTGGATAATGGAAGGTAAAAGAAATTTATTCTCTTCTGGTCAAGATGGCGTCAGCCTAACCACGGGGAATGAAAGGCAACGTCTTTGGGGTTCTTTGGGGATTTTAGGGATTTAAAGGTCCTTGTAGACCTCCAGTGGCATGGTGAGGAGAAGGAAAACAGGGAATCTGCTGATTCTCATGCTCTCAGGTAGCCCATCAGTCCCCAAGACCCTCAAACTGCCGTCCCAGCTGTGAGCCACCACGTTCCTCCAGCACTAGCTGTAGACGAAATGGACCCACATCAGCAGGCTGGGTTCCCCCTCCCTAGGCTTTCCCGCAACAGGGGTCCTCCATGGTGCCGCCCCACCCAACGCTGCGCCATGTGTGAGCCAGGTCCTACTACACTTCCTGCAGGTTACTTAGACCCAGGCCAGCTAGCCCAGCTGCTCCTGCCTTGCGTGGACCAGGGCCTCAGCACAATTGCTGCAGGGTACTCAGACGCATCATAGCAGGTTAGCGCCTCTCTTCCTTCCCTTCTTTGGTTTTCCCACCACCAGAGCCCTCCACGAGTGACCGCCATTCCACCTACTGCCTCGCCATGCTGCAGACCAGGCGCTCCTGCACTTCCTGGAAGCTACTCAGACCTAGGTCAGCAGGCTAGCATTCCCCTTTCTACCTCCTTCAGTTTTCCAGCCATCAGGGACCACCATGCCATCCCATCCTCTCCCGGGCTGTGCACAGACCAGGTCCTCCTGCACTTCCTGCAGGCTACTGGGACCCAGGCCAGCAAGCTATTGTTCACCCCTCCCTCCCCCTTCCCACCACCCTACTGGGACCACCCCAAGCCCCGCCCCCTGTCACCTGACCAGCAACAGCCCCATATCCCTTCCCTGTTGTGTCATAGAACCTGTCAGTCCTATCCACCCCCTGCTACACCATCCCAATGGACCCCCTATCCCTGCCCTTCACCCCTCAGCATTGCAGAACCACCAGGCAGTCCCATTCTCCCCCTTTCTGCAGCCCAGCCACAACAGCAGTCTGCTTTGTCTCATTACCCCTATCCCTGGTCCCCTGAGGACACCTGACCACATATTCCCATACCCTGAACCACCAACAAAGAAACCCCTTCATTAGTTCATTATAAGATCAGAAACTATGCTACTACTCGAAGAAAAGTTAGGAGGAACTTCCCATGATATAAGAGTAGGAAAAGACATCCTGAACAAAACCCCAGTAGCTCAGGAAATTAAACAATCACTCAACCACTGGGATATCATGAAGCTGAAAAGTTTTTTGTCGCAGGCAAACATACAATAAGCAAAGCCAATAGATTACTCACAGAATGGGAGAAGATTCTTGCTGGCTATATCACTGACAGAGGCCTAATTTCTAGAATCTACAAAGAACTTAAAACCCTAAACAATAAAATGTCAAACAACCCACTCACAAAATGGGGCAGAGAACTGAACAGGCAGTTCTCAGAGGAAGAAATACAAATGACAAACACACACATGAGAAAATGTTCAACATCCCTAACCATCAGGGAAATTCAAATTAAAACAACTATGAGATTCCACCTTACCCCAGTAAGGATAGCAAACATTAAAAAATCAAATGCAAACAAATGCTGGTGAGGATGTGGAGAAATGGGAACCCTCTTTCACTGTTGTAGGGACTGTAGGATGGTACAACCACTATGGAAACCAATATGGAAAGCAATATGGAGACTACTAAAAAGGTTGACTATAGAGTTAACAGCAGACCCAGTTATTCCCTTACTGGGCATTTACCCTAAAAGCTCCAGGCCCCAGTTCACAAAGATTTTCTCAACCATGTTTGTAGATGCTCAATTCATAATAGCTAAGAAGTGGAATCAACTCAGATGTCCATCATTAGACAAATGGATAACCAAGATGTGGTATATCTATGTGACAGAAGTCTACACAGCAGTAAGGAAAAATGACACAATGAAATTTGAAGAAAAATGGTTGAACTTGGAACAGAACATTCTCAGTGAACTCACAGAAAGACAATTGTCACATGGTCTCACTTATCTTTGGTTCCTAACCTGAATCTTCCCAAGATGCTGACATACCTAATAAACATCTCAAGGACCAGACAATAGGGAGGGTGGGGCAAGAGGGGAGGGTAAGAGTGGTGGTGGGGGGAACAAAACTGTCCCCAAATGGAAATGGTACCATAAAGTCCTGTATCCTGAAAGACAGACTGAAAGGTTGAACCTTCATCAGGTCCTTAGAGGGAACACCAGAATAAAAGCACCCTGGAAAGGGTATGATGAAGACTACTAACCTTATTCTTCTCCTATCTCTCTCTCTCTCTCCCTCTCTCTCTTTCCCTCTCCCTCTCCCTCTCCCTCTTTATATTACCTATCTTTTCCTTCCTTCTTTTCCCTTGTTGCTGGCTTGTAACTCCCAGTACCAGGATGCAGTTAATGTCCACAATGAGCTGTTTGTCAGAGAGAACTACAAGGCTTCCCAAAAGAAGACAGATTTCTGTCAGAGCACTTGATTCCCCACCAAAGGTTAACATATGGTGAAGACAGCATATGCTGTTGGTAGGTGTGGTGGTTTGAATAGAATAGATGGCCCCCAATATATTCACTTGTTTGTTTGTAGTTTGCATCTGCAGCCACCTGCCTGGAGTCAGTCCCATTGTGTGTGGATCTTAAGGTGTGGTGGTGGGTTTCAGATTTCAATCTAAAGATATGCAAAGTGTGCCTAGCTGGAGTTCCTGAAGTGTGCTGTGCTGTGTGGCTTTTGGCTTTAGGCTTGTGCTTCTCTCTTTCTGCTTGGTCCTGTGAAGGCAGACCAGCTTCTTCTGCTTTTATGGAACTTCCCCTGGATCTGTAAGCTTCAATAAATATCCCTTCCTCCATAACTGTGTCTGGTCTGAAAGTTCATCTCAGCAAACCTGAAGCTGTCTGCCACAGTAGGGAACATGGAGAGACTTGGCTGGAATCTGGAAGAGCATCAGTCCAGAGACAGGTAGCTTGTCTAGAGCCAGAAGGTGCTACATGAGCAACTGGCGGAAAATGCCCAACATCTGTCCAAGCAACTTGTGGTCTAAGCTACTCAGCAGCAAACAACCTGAAGTGATGCTCACCCAAGGGCAAAAGTGGCGCACAACAATAGTGGGAAAGCAGCTGCTCTTGGGTTGGCTAACAGATCTGCTCAGTGGAATGGAACCCATAGCTGGAGCATATCCTCAAAATAAGTCTGCTCTCCAATATCAAGCTTCCACAAATTGTGGGCTACAAGAGGGTCTACACCTATTAAATTCTAGGCTAAGTAATAATAATTATCCCATTTATCTGGTGCTGACTTCACTATCCATTGGAGAATCTGCTTCTCTTTTTCAGATGGATGCAGATCCTGTGGAGAGAATCAGCCCTTTGTACCTCACCAGGGCTCCAGCTGAAACCAAAGAGTAACTGGGGAAATGAGCAAGAGCCCTGCTTTCTTGGTGGACCTGGTACCAGCACAAGGGTGAAGGAGATCGACACAGAGAACACTCACCTCCTACCAAACCAGATATCAGAGACACAGAGGCTCCCAAGACCTCATCACTGAAGTAGACCTAAAACAAACGCAATGTGCCTCAGGGAAATTCATGGAAGAGAGGGCGGAAAGATTGTTAGAGCCACAAGTTGGGACATTATGCGCAGAGACATTGCCTCTTCCCCATAACTGGTGGCTACCCCAACATTGCATGACCCACAATCCCCAAAAGAACAGTCCCTTCAGAAGGAGGAGGATAGGGAGGAGGCTAATGATGGTACCAACATGGTTGTTTACACACTGAATATGTACATAATTAATAAAGAGAAAAAAAGAAACCTATGATGGTGGAGGTCATGAGTCCTAGGGTGTAATGTCTGGTTGTGTCTGACTAATGAATATATTATGTTCACCAGACTCCATGGTATGTACTTCTGCTACTCTCACTTGTGGTTAGAGAAGCTTTTCTTTTCAGATGGCAGTGACCTCTGGATTGACTCAAAAGGCACCATAGTGCTGAGAAGTGACAGAGGAATACTCAACACTGAAACATCTCTGTCACACCTTCCAAGGCTCAGGGTCCATTGCAGAAGAGGTGGCAGAAAGAATATAAGAGCCAAAGGAATGGTAGGACTGCTTACAATGCACTCTTCCAGACACAAAATGACATGGACATCCATGAGCTTGCAGTGCCTAGCACTACCTACACAAGACCCTCATAACAGGAAAAAAAAAGATGATGCCATCAAAATATAAGAGAGTAATAGAGGGGGTAGGGGGTATTATGGAGAGTGGAGTTACAAAGGAGAAAGTGAGACAGAAGGGAATTATCATGGGTTATTGTCTATAATTATGGAAGTTATCAATAAAAAAATTTAAAAACTGGCCATAATGGTTAAAAAACAGTATTTTTTTCCCAAGTCTTTCTCATTCTAGCCTATCATATGTGTGTTTTCTCTAGATATCGTGTAATTTTCAATAGCCAAGAGATTTTCATGTGTAAACCTTCCAGTGCGTACTCCTTCAGAGTGAAGGATATTTTATTCTTCTCTTTTGTGTTTCTGTATGTTAGCTTTTTCCTCCATTTTTCATTTGTTTAGTCAGCAAATCATTAATCTTCTGCCTCTGTCCAGTTAGAAGAATCCTTAGAACATGTTTCATTTAGTTACTTGCATGGATTTCCTTGTTGCAGCATAATAAAAATCCTACATTGTAAAGAATGCTTTAAAGATACTCGATGCCGCTACTGTTCTGTGGATGATTTCATGGAAACATACATCAGGCCTGGTCACAAGGCCAAGTTACTATTCTAAAACTAATTGGGGAGGCTGTGGGAGAGAGCCTGACAGAGGCTTATTTTCCCTATGTTTAGTAAATTTTATTTTGTAGTCTGATTCCTATTAAGACCACTAGTAGCCAGAAATTCTTTGTATCTATAATGAGAGCCTATACATGTAGTTGAGATAACACTTTTAAATAGCTGAACTGTACTATGGTTTGAGTCTAGTCCCTCAGAAATTCATGTTAAATGGTAGCTCTCCCTGCCACCGTATTGAGAGACACTGGTGATGTCAAGTAATTAATTCATTGAGAAGTATGGATGCATTTCTCTAGGAAGTGTGTTCTTGCTTTCAAGGACTGGACTAGCTCTGGTTCTAATGCAAAGCTTCTGCCAGTGCTCTAGTTTGCACAAACGCTCCAGAAGCAGATGAGATAATGAAACTCCCAAAAGAACCTAAGGAGATGCTTTATTCTGAAGAAAAACTTGCAATTATATGACCAAGGCTACCTTGTTAGCATTTGATTAAGTATTCCAATAATTTTTCTGATGCAATGTGTTCCAAAGGAGGTAACTATGAATAGCAGCTACACATATATTGTTAATGTGTTATTAAGTTGGTATAGAAAAGAAATATTGATATAATAATTCTCATTCATGCATTGTTCCAGAAGAGTACATTTATAATAAAGTAAGAGTTAGTTGACATTCAAAAACTAAATCATTTATTTATTGATTATGAATTCTGTAACCTGCCAAAACAATTTTTATTTAATTTTAGAAAACAGTTTTTAGTGTTTATTTCAAAACTACTTAAAGGTCACCTTCTTAAAAAAAGGTTTTATGTTTATTTTCTTTATAGAAAATGTTCAATTCTCTAGTCTATGATGTTAAATGAGTGTAATTAAAGCATTCACCAGAAGAAATGAAATTTGCATAAACATACATGCCTTAATAGCCTTTGGTCCTGGTACAGAAATTTCTCTTCTTCATAAGGCAATGACATTGTTGAACAAGGATTGCATTGTTCTAATGTCTTTATAACTGGATGTTTGCTATTCATTGTTTGTTAAAGTTCATTTTGTTTGTGAACAATGCATTTTAGCAGTATCTAATAATTTACTTCAAATTGATATTAATTATGGGAATTTAATTCTTATGTACTTATTGAATGCCATAATGTTGAACAGTGAATTCATCCAAATTCATGTGACATAAATTTAGTAAGCCAATTTGGAACAGCTGAAAAATTACATAGACTTTACTCAGGGTTAATTCAATACTAGCTTTTCTCTTTTACATTATTTCCATTACTATTTATTTTCTTGGAGGAGGAAGGTGTTGTGTGTGATAAATAAGACTATTGGTGAATACTTTGGTCAGTGAAACAAATTCATTTTCTTTCTCTTTCTCTCCAGGAAAAATTTAAAAAAATACACAATACATTTTTGCTCATGAAAAGCTAATAATGAAGCTAGCCATGACTTTGAATTACTTGCTAGAATTAGCACTTTATGTTATTAATGTCTTGGGAGTGAGATATATTACAGTTTTAATTGTGTCTTAAAACAACAACTTTCTTTATACCACTTGTTTAGTGTTGCATAAATAATAGTTGATAAATAATAGTTCATGAGTGGGAAACCCTTCAGCAACATCTGTTAAGCTTAGGATGGAAATATATTAGTATGGAAATATTGTACCTTTTATATTTATAGTATATTATTTAATAATTCCTAATTATCTCTGGATTTCAGGTAGTCTATTCTTAACAGAATAATTAAAAACTACTCAAAGCCTTAAAAGGCTATGATGAATAACCTCTGTATGTCAACTTAACAGAACTTAGAATCAACTTGGAAACAAATCTGTGGTCAGGTTTGTGAAGTTTTATTTTGGTTTTTTAGATCAGTTTAGGTGGTAGGATACATCCTAACTATGGGTGACAGAGTCCCATGGACTGAGTTCCTGGACTGTATAAAACAGGGAACACTAGCTGAGCATTCAGCATCCATTGCTCTCTTTACTTCCTCCTTGTTGATAGCTTCCCACTACCCCCATGCTTTCTCTGTCATGGACTTTCCCTTAAAACTATAAGCTGAGGAGCTGGGGAGATAGCTTAGTGGTTAAGGCTCTTGCCTGTGAAGCCTAAGGACCCAGGTTTGACTCTCCAGATCTCACTTAAGCCAGATGCACAAAGGTCAGAAAAGTGCGAGGTCACACAGTCCCACTAGGTCACGCAAGCATCTGGAGTTTGATTGCAGTGGCTGAGGCCCTGCTGTGCCAATTCTCTCTCTCTCTATCTCTCTTTAAAAAAATTAGAAAAAATAATAAAAAAAACTATAAGCTGAAAATAAACACATTTCTTCTTTAAGCTGCTTCTGGCTGGATATTTTACCCTAGAAGTAAGAAGATGACTAATGCAAAGGCATTTTCACTTACTCTTGATGGGATGGGAGTACTTGTGATATTAGATTTTTTTTCTGCAAGGGGACAAGGAAATAATGACTTCATGAAGCTATTTTAATAAGATTATCAAGATGCTTCTATCAGATGTGCACCTGAAACATGTCAGATATTGTTTAGAGGAGCATTAATCATTTTATTCAGTAGTGTGTTTCTGTGTTTGCATAAGAAGATATCCAAGACATATTAGGTGAAAAGAATGTTTCACAAAACAGTATAGAAGAAGTCCATTCAGCTTTTACAATTTTGTTACAATTACTGCTATTTCTTCTTCCCTTCTGTGAGGTTTATACTGATTGTCAACTTGACATGACCTGGAGATCAGTGAGGGACTGTGAAGATTAGCTTAGCATGTGGGCATGCCCATGAGGAATTATCTGGATGAGGAAAATTGAGGTAGAAAGTTTACCTGAATGGTGGTGGGCACCATTCTAGGAGCCAGGGTCCTGGACTGTCTAAGAGGAGAGAGCTGGCTGAGCAGCAGCATTCCTCACGTTAGACTGAATGCCAGCAACTGCCTCAAGCCCCAGCTTCCAATGCCTTCTCCATCACTGTGGACCGTAACCTGACCTGTAAGCTAAAATAGACCTTTACTCCCTTAAACTGATCTTTGTTGGAAATTTTGTCCCAGAAAGGTAAAAGTAACTAATATATCCTTATAAATGGTAATGAAAATATAGAAAAAATCAAGAACACATCTTTGGTTTTTTGAGGTAGGGTCTCACTCTGCTCAGGATCTCATTCTAGCCCCAAGCTGCCTTCAAACTCACAGCAATACTCCTATCTCTGTCTCCCAAGTGCTGGGATCAAAGGCATGTGCCACTACACCCAGCAGGAACCGTTAAGTCTTTACAAATACTACCAATTTTATTACAAGTTAGTTTTTTTTGTAACCTTTATGGAAATCTGCACGTTACCATTAAACTATTCATATAAGATGGATACTTACGTGCTTCCATTTTACACTGATGTAGATCTAATGCCGAAATCCTTATCTGTGTTTCCTTCCATCTGAGGGTACTTTTCCAGGACCTATGTCCAAAATGTAATCTTACAGTTACAATATGTAATTATTTTAAATTTTATATGATGTTGCTAAATTGCCATCCAAATTGACTATTGGGATTTTATTTTATATGTGAAAAATCTTTTGTTACTATTACCTAGAAAATATATATTGTCAGTATAATTAAAATTTTGGCTGTTACACATGGTGAAATGTTATATGATTTTGTTGTTTACTTTTGATATTATGATGTGACTTTTACATGAGTATAAACTACATGAAATCATTAAAAATAACTTTCTTTGAATGTGACAAATTGGGAAAAAATATTTTTTTAAAAATTTCAAATGTAGCTTTCTTATTTTATACCACTTAGTGGCATAATCATTTATATTTTAGTTAAGGAAATCAGATGTGTGACCATCTGCATTGGCATTCAAACGCATCCTGTTGAACACAATTAGATTTCAGACTAACTTCAGGGATAAAAGATGAGTTTCTGGATTCCTCAGAGTTCTTTTATAATAGTGTAGAAGTCTATGGAAATATATCAAAAGTCAGGATCTAAAATAGACTAATATATATCCAACCATCTTTTCTCAATATAAAAGTAAACTTTAATCATATCATCAGCTGGCTTTAGAATGGGCATTGACAGATTTATCATCACAACTTTTTATCAATTGTATGTGTATCAGAAAGGGTTCAATGAGAGATGTTGAATCATTAGGATGTACATACCTAGACGTCAATATTTATATGCTTATGCAAATAATGGTGTGTATGCATATGGTTGTGCATATATTATATGCAATAAAAAGATCTATTTCAAGAAATTGGCCTATATAATAAAGCTGGGTAGCAAGATCAAAATTCATATAACTGGCAACCAAGAAAGGCAGATCAATAGTTGATACAACTCTAGTGTTTGAGTCTAAGATATAATTAATGAGCAAATTTTGTCTTCTCTTTTGAGCCACAGGTTTTTAATTTATTAATTCCAGCCCATCCATATTTTTCAGATAATTTTCTTTACCTACAGTCAACTGATTAGATACAGTGATGACATCTTCCAATTCCCTTTACATTAGCTCTTCAGTTTGTACTTAGCTGTCTTCCTGGGAGCCAGGTTGATACAGGACACCATGCTTCTTTGTTCTTTCAAAAACCCAAAAAATGTATGAATATGATTCTTGTGGTTGCAACTATCCTATGTGTTTATAAGAAAATATAAAAGAATATTAAAAATATAGTTCGAAGGGTGAATGGGGATAGGTGAGGGAGGGCAAGTCTCGCTTCCCATTCTATTTAAAGGGCTAGATGGTCACTGCTGTACTGTAAGTCAATGTGTTCCAGCTGATTCTCTGCATGAATAGAAAAAGGCTCAAAACATAATTATTATCAGGCTCAGTCTAATTACAAACTAGTAGCAGGGATTATAATAAGGGCATGGGATCTTCAGGAATTTTTTCCTTATAAACATTAAGAATTTATGTTATAATGAAATCATTGAAGAATATTTTATACTTTTTAATTGACAGAAGAGAGAAATTTTGCTTTATGAGTATGATGGATTTATGAAAGTTCTTACTTCGCATGACATGAGAGTAATTTATTTTTCCTTGTAAAAATGAATGATTAACAGTTATTAGAGGTTGCTTGAGTTTCCAATCATTGATGAAGAGGAAAGGAATTATGAGGCACTGTGTTTTCTGCACTAGAGAAAGACTTTATGTTTAAATTAAAACTCCCTGTGAAGTCAAAGCATAAATCTTGAGATGTGGAAACTCTTCCTGGTGGTTAAAATCATTTTGAACAGTGTGATTTAAGATGTGGGGTTTTGTCTTTGCCAGTAAATATTTCCCCACTTAATGACTTCATAATTAAAAATAATTTTGAATGAATGCACTGAATATATGCATTTCTTGCCTCCACTCTTTAGATATATTTTCTGCATTTCTTTTTTTGTGGTAAGGTCTTACTTTAGTTCAGGCTAACATGGACCTCACTCTATAGTCCCAGGCTGACATTGAACTCACAGTGATCCTCCCACCTCTGCCTCCCTCTGTCTCCCTAGAGCTTTTGTTGATTTCCACCACTCCTTCTAAACTCCTCTTCCCCTTCCTCTCATCCTGTGCTGAATATTTTCCTTTCTTTTGTTTGCATGTCAGAAGTACCCTTTTGCTCAGCCCTTTCCCTCTTCCAGCTCATGTCTTTATATACTTATTTTTCATTATAGTTCTTTGTTCATAGGTTTTATCCACTTTTGCCCATGTGGTTAAACATACATATAAGAGAACATGCAATTTTGGTCTTTTTGAGTTTGAGTTTCTTCACTTAATATGATTGTTTCCAGATCCATCTATTTTTCATCTGATTTAATATTTCCACACTGCTTGGTAGAATTCCATGGTGTATAGTTACCATATATTCATTATCCATTTGTCTGTTACTGGGCATCCTGGCCATTCCCAATTCTTAGCTTTTATAAATACAGCTGCAATAAACATGGGCATATGAAGATATCTCTTACAGTATAGAGTCCTTAGGGTGTATAACAAGGAGTGGTATAACTAAGTCATGTGGGCGGTCTATTTCTAATTTTTTGAGACATCTTATACTAATTTCCATAATGGCTATTCTAGCTTGCACTCCTAACAGAGGAGAGTTCCTCTTTCCCAGCATCCTCCCCAGCCTTTGTCTGTTTTCTTGATGGCAACACTTCTGGTGGAGGCAAAATGCTATCACAAAGTTATTTTGATTTGCATATACAAGGTGGCTAGGAAGGTTTGACATTTTCTTAAATACTCAGCCTTTTGTGTTGCTTCTTTTGTGATCTGTCTGGTAAATTCATTAGCCTATTCATTGATGAACAATTCGATGTTGTTGTTGTTGAGCTTTTGCAGTTCTTTGTAAAGTCTTGTCCCAAGCCGCCTGTCTGAAGTGCTCATTCCCATTCTGCAGGGTCTCTGTTGGCTTTGGGAGTGGCTTCCTCTGCTGTAGGGAAACTTTTTTAGTTTTATGTAGTCCACTTGTTACTTTTTGGAGCTAAGTCTATTGTAATAAATGTGCTATTATTTTTCAGAAAGTTCTTGCCTATACCTATATCCTGGGACATCATATTCTCTATTTTTTTTTGTTTGTCTATTTGTTTGTTTTTCCTCCAGCACTGCCTCTGTTTATGGGTTAAGACTGATGTTCTTGTTCTATTTTGACTTAATATTTGTACAGGGAAAGAGGTATGAATCTAATCTCATGCTTCTACAGGTGGATATCCAGTTTTGCTAGCACTATTTGTTGAAAGAACTGTCTTTTCCCCACTGAGTATTTTTGGCCCTCTTGTCAAAGATTAGATAGCCAAAGCACTATGGCTTTACTTCTGTGTCCTTTATCTGTTCTGTCGGTCCATGTGTCAGTACCATGCTGCCTTTGTTACTACTGCTCTGTACTATAATTTGAGAGATACCTCCAGCTCCATTCTTTTTCCTTAGGATTGATTAGGTTTTTCATGGTCTTTTGTGGTTCTACATAAAAACTTGGGTTAGTTTTTGGATCTCTGTGAGGAACATCATTGAAGTTTTGATGGGGATTGCATTAAATATTTAGATTATTTTTGCTAGGATAGTCATTTTCACAATATTATTTCTGCCAGCCCAGGAGCACGGAAGGGTTTCCATCATGTGCTGTCTCTTTTATGTTTGTTTGTTTCATTTTGTTTTTAAAGGTAGGGTCTCACTCTTGCCCAGACTGATCTGGAATTCAGTATAAAGTTTCAGGGTGGCCTTGAACTTACAGTGATCCTCCTACCTCTGTCACTGGAGTGCTGGGATTAAAGGCGTGCATCACGACGCCCGGTCATGTGCTACCTTTTGAATTTCTGTATGTGTACGTGTGTGTGTGTATCTTGAAGTTTTTATTTTAGAGATTGTTCACAGTTTTTCTTTAGGCTTATTCCTCAGTACTGAACTTTTTGGTGACTATTGTGTTTGGGATGTTGTCTTGATTTCTTTCTCTGCAATTTCATTATAGTGTATATGAAGGCCACTGCTTTTTATGTATTAATTTTGTATCCTGCAACTTTCTGAAGGTATTTGTTAATTCTAGGAGGTTTTTGTAGATTTGATTTTGTTTTTTAAGTATACAATAATGTCTGCTGCAAACATGGATAGTTTGACTTCTTCCTTTCTTAGTTTTATTCTTTTTCATCTCTTCCTTATATGGCTCTAGCTAGCACTCCAAGGATAATATTGAATAGATATTGTGGGAATGACTAAAAAATGTAAAAAGGGCCAGGCATGATGGTACATACCGTCAGTCCCAGCACTCTGCAGGCAGAAGTAGGAGGATCGCCATCAGTTCGAGGTTACCTGAGAATACATAGTGAATATCTAGGTCAGCCTGGACTAGAGTGAGACCATAACTCAAAAAACCAAAAAAAAAAAAAAAAAAAAGAATGGATATTTTTTTCTCATTCCTGATTTTAGAGAAAATAACCACAGTTTTTCTCCATTTAATATAATGTTGGCTATGGATTTTTCATAGATGCCCTTTGTTATTTGAAGTATGTTCATTTTTTTCTAATTGAGATGATTGTATGGTTTCTACCTTTAAGTTTATTTATGTGGTATATTACATTGCTTACATTGATTTCTATATATTGAACTAAGCTTGCTTCCTTAGTGTGAATCCATCTTGGTCATGATGCATAATCTTCTTAATAAGTTTTTAGATTTGGTTTACAAGAATCTTGTTGAAAAGTTTTGCATCTATGCTCATCAGGGAAATTGGTCTGTATCATTTACTTTTATTTGCATCTTTTTCTAGTTTATGAATCAGATTAATGCTGGCTTCATAGAATGAATTTCCAAATTTCCTTTCCCTTTCTCTATTGTGAAATGCTTTAAGATTTTGGATTAAATGTTCCTTAAAAATGGGTTTGAGGGATGGCTTAGTGGTGAAGGCACTTGTCTGAAAAGCCAAAGGACCCAGGTTCAATTCCCTAGGACCTATGTAAGCCAGATGCACAAGGTGGCACATGCATCTGGAATTCGTTTGCAGCGGCTAAAGGCCCCAGCACACCCATTCTCTCCCTCCCCCATGTCTCTCTCTGCCTCTTGATCTTTGTCAAATAAATAAATAAAAATAAAACATTTTTTTTAAGTTAAGAAAAATCTTCTTTAAAAATTTGATGAAATTTCACTGTGAAACCACCTGGTCATGGGCTTTTCTTTGTAGGGAGACATTTTGTTCCATGGGGAAAATAGGGTTTTAAGGCCAAAATCAGTATGAATTCAGAATTGAAGAGTTTGTATACAGGAATGAACTAAAAGTATTAAAATCTTGATACTTTCTATAATCACAGTTTGAAAAAAGTTGAGCTATTCACGTAAGACTGGGTTTTCTTAGTTTTAATGAATATGTCAATCCTACTTTCCACTTAGTTGATTTTGAAAGTTCTTAGGTTTGCTATTATTTGGCACAAAGAGAGCCTGCAGTTGATACATTTTTCAGACAGTAATCCTGACATGATCGCTTGCTCAAAATCTTTCTAGTTTTTTTTTTTTTTTAAGAAAGAAATTAAAGTATCTCCTGAAATTAAGCCAGTTATCCAGTCTTATATATATTTCAGTGTAATATTGGGTTGACTTTTAGATCATAAGTGACTCCATAATCTTTGTGAACTCTTCTTCATGTGACTAAAGAAGGAAGGGAAAAGCACCAAGAATGAACAGAGTCTGGTCAGCTTTTTGATCAGGATGACAGGGGAGTCATGGAGGATGTCTAGCCAGAGAGACCATGGTAAGAGCACTCTGGCTCCTATGTCCAATCCACTGACTCTTTCCATAGGTACAAGTATCTCCCTAGAGCCTGCAACTGAACACCACAGCTTCCTCCCATTCCCAGCACTACAATTCACCTTGTGGGCCTTTCACTTCGTGTCTTAGCAAACGTATCAGGTTCCCAGAAGTAAGGCCATGTGGTGATTTTTGCAAACTGTATGGACACTCTTTTCTTACTTTATGTTATACCTTGATGTTATTGCAAAACTCAACTCTGTTCCAAAGTATTGTGCTTCCTTACTTCTTTCCCAGTTCTACTTTTGCTATGTGGGCATAAAACTTCAGCATTTATGTCCATGTCTCATAGTGGTATAATGGGCGTGAGGAATATATTACATTAAGAATCACCAATCTCAGACCCTACCTTGAAAAACAATAAATAAATCAATCATCTTGAATCTGGAAAAAAAAGAGAAAGTAATGAGGGTGAATATGGTCAAAATACCTTATTACATGTAAGAAACTGTCAAAAACCGAAATGAAAATTTAAAACTATAACAAATATATTAAATTTGAAAAATAAAAGAATCACCACTCTCCATATATAGCAACATTTGCCAAAAGACTAGAGGGTTTATATTATATATTGACTTTTGATTATAGTATACATTTTTAAATTCCTTGTTTCTGTACACAGACATGATTCCAGTGTCTCTGCCCTGTTAAGAATATCATATTTATTTGATGCTTATAGTTTAGTCCCAAGCTAGGTTCCAATCTATGCTTTGTTTCATTCCTTGGTCAAGTGACATCATGGGAAGCTAATTATTGACCATAAAATTAATATTTTGGGGCTGTGAATAATCCACTTGCCACACAGCACGATGACTGAAGTTCAGATCCTTGTACCCTGCAGTCTGGCAGTAAAAGTGGACACCGGAAATCCTTGGGGCATACTCTTTAGCTCAGTGAAATCTGAGCTCAAATGACATATTCCATCTCAGTAAAACAAAGAAGAGTGCTATCTGAGAAGACACTGGGCTTTAGCCTGTCACCTCAACGTGTACACACACGTGCATGCACTCACTCCCACAAACACACCCATACATGCACACATCACACACACATGCACGTGAAAATAATTCATAGTCTCAATTATACACTCTCCTGTATGTACCCACTCATCTCAGAACATCTTTCTGAAAATAAAAGTTCAAACTCTCAAAAGAGCTTGCTCCTGTGGTCCACGGAGTTTTGCTATTAGCCTCTTGTACAGTACATGATTTTTTTCCGCCTGCCCCTTTTGTAAAGTCTGTGGATGAGTGAGGGAATGACATTTTTTCTCTTATGCTTTATAATCAAATAAAGAAATGAAAAAACTTTACTTCCAAGAAAATTCTGTTTTGTGAAATTTAATGGAATACAACTTTTGCCATATGTTAACTATAATTTCTTTACTTTGAAGTTGATATAGAATTTTTCATCCTTTTGTACTCAATGAGAAAATCTTTTTTTTTCTATGCTCTCCCCAAACTAAAGTCAAAATGAACCCAATAGCTGCATCTACATGTTATTATCTATGCTTATCTACCACATCTTCATTCTTTCCTTTTTTTTCTATTTTGTTTTATTTTTATCATATTTGCTCAATATATTTTTATAAATCAACAAGGGTCATTTGATACAAAGTAGGCTAGGGATAAATTTAGTTATATATACAAAAAAAAAAAAAAACCCCTCCTGTGCTGCAGAAATGGATTAGTGGTTAAGGCACTTGCCAGCAAAGCAAAAGGACCTGGGTTTGATTCCCCAGGACCCATGTAAGCCAGATGCACAAAATGGTGCTTGAGTCAGGAGTTTGTTTGCAGTGGCTAAAGGTCTTGGCATGCCCATTCACTCTCTGCCTCTTTTTCTCTCTAATAAATAAAAATAAATTTTTTAAAAAATAAAACGATCTATGATGTGTAAGTATACAGGGCTTAGTCTGAGCCCTGAAGGTTCATGGAAAAGCTAAGGTGTGGAACTTAGCAGAGGATAAGATTCCATATCCCAAGTTGGTCTTTAGAAATAATGTGGTATACAACAATCTGAAAATATATTTTACTTTTGTATACATATCTGTTATCATGTTTCTTTGTGCACATAAAAATGATGAAATTTAATTCCTAGTGCAATTCTATTAGGTAACTGGGTCTTTGGGAAATGATTATATCATAGGAATGGAGTCCTTATGAATAAGGCTCATGCCTTCATAAAGGAACCCCAGAGCACCTCCTTGCATCTTCTAACATACAAAAAATGGCTGCTCATGAATCAGAAAATGGTCCTCATTAGAGATCAAATCTGTGGATGTCTTCCTTCATCTTGGATTTCCTGAGCTCTAGAACTGTGAGAATTTGTTTCCATGGTCTAGGTGCTATCTAGTATATGACACTTTGTTTCATCAGCCAAAATAGATTAAGTCGATATTAGAGTTTCACATCTACCTCAGAATGCCTCTTCATAATAACCATCTAAGCTAACAGATGACTTTCATAAGGATGATTTCATCACTGGTTATCTACTTAGTGCCCATCAACTTCAAACCTACTCAAATACTACTATTCTTTGGCTACAACAGACTAGGCTATCTTTGAAAGAAAGCAGATCTTCTGTGTAACCACCTTTCCCGCATTTGTAGACCATACTGGATGAGCTCTTTTGGCTCTAGCCTCTATTCATAAGAAGAGTTTATTCTATCTTCTCCACGCCTTCAGCAAAACCAACACACAAGAACTGAGAAAGTCTTAAGTAATCCTATGAGCAATCTTAGGCTTCTGTTAAGGTTGGAATTTGATTTGTTCTACAACATGGAATACTGGTATTCATTAATAACAGAACCTTTAATTCAATTCGTTTCATTTCATTTTAAACATTAAACATACATGAGGCAAAAAGTAGGAAATGTTAAGTCTGGAAAAATATGATTGGAACAATCTTATACATTGACCAAAAATGTTTACAATACAACTTGTGTAAATATGACTTTCTGAGCAAATAATTTTCAACACTAGCTTTATTTAGAAAAGAATATGGAAGCAAAATAAGGAATAAAAATTATTCTCCAAGAAGGTGCTCATCTAATAATCTTAATAACTAAGCCAAAAATATTACCTTTTACATTAAAGGATCCTAATGATTGAGATAGAAAAGCTTATCAGAAAATGAGTTAGATTTAAAATATGAAAATGATGCATCTGACGGAAGGAGAGAACACTGCTTCAAAGTTATCTTTCCTTAAATTCAAGTCTTCCTACAATTCTAAGGCCTAGGCATGATATCCAGGTCAGACCTGCCATGGCTCACTTCTGTGCTGGAGAATAAACTTCAGAATGATGACGACATCTGCACTAAAAGGAAACAGTGAACAAGGAAGCAGTTGTCCCTTAGAAGAAGCCTGCAATTTTACTCCCACCTAGATTATTCCCCGCTGTTCAGAATTTGTCTTCTTGAAGACTTGCTCAGCATTTAACTAGTGTGTGTGTGTGTGTTTAATTTGGCTGAAGGGACTGAAATTGTTTTTCCACACAAAATCGGATCTTTGTCCTAAGTTCCACACTTCTAAATATGAAGCTTGTCACACCAAGCCAGTGAAAGTAGACATTTTTTAGATCATTTTTACTTACCAGAATTAATTTATCTCTTGTTGGGTACCACTTTGATGATATACATGCATGGAATTCTTGATTGCTAGTTGAAAGAGCATTCCTTTTACTTCATTTATAGGAATTCTATGGTAATTCGAGTTAAATCTTTCTCCAAAGAGAAAATGGCAGCTAATTTGCTGTATCACAGCTCAGAACAGAATCAGTGGATTCAAAGGATCATTCTTCTTTGTAGAGAGACATTCAGCCTCTGAACCCCAAACTACAAACACTCCTCAGTAATTAAAAGACAAAAATAAACCAGACTGCATAAAACTTTTAAACTTATTTATATATTCACAATGTCTCTTCTAAAGTTGTGGACACAAATTTAGTATGTTTACCACATTTTAGTAATGGTGTGAGTTACTTTAGGATGCTCTTTGCAAACACTTGTAATTTTCTCTAATAACACGGGAGGTATGCATCTATGTGGAACATCCTTAATGTAAAAACTTAAAATAAGCCTCTTTCTAAAGAGTTTACTTAAGTATGAAGAAATGTGCATGCAGAACTATTACCATATGATAAGAATAGGGATTTTTTATTGCCCTTCCCTTCTCTCCCTTACTTACTCCCTCATTCCTTCTGTCCTCCTTTTCTTCTTATTATTACACTAGAAAAATTAATACAACTTCTACAGAAGTGTTATTATGCTGAAATCAGTATTTAACACCTTATGAAGAGAGTTGTAGAAAATGCCATAGTAATCACTTTTCTATATACTATAAAATATATAACTATTTAACTTAATATTTAGCTATCAATCACATGTAAACAATCTCAAATGAGACTGGATCTCCTTATAAAACCACAAGTACATCTATTTCTTTGATTTATAACCCAGTAAATAAATTTAACCACTAGAATAATATTAGATTAAAATCATATGAATAGATCCAACAAGCACAGAGAGCTCTTCCTAAGAGACCATTCTTAAAACAAATGGCACCATATTTCCAAATCATTAGCAAATTTGCCCAGGTGACATGGGCAAATTTAAAGATAAATTGAAATATGCATAAGTCATAAAGGGAAAATGAGAAAGGATGATAATACTATATAACAAACTTTCTGTATTTTCTCTGTGTGATTACTAAAATTAATTATAAAATATATGGGAAAAGTGTTTATTAATTTAAATTGTCAATTTAAGAGTCAACCTGTATATTTCTGTATTAATCTAAAATATTTAAAGCTCTGGTATACATATTCTCATCTTTGACACTGATTGAATGTCTATGACTTATTCATGTCACGGACCTTAGTGCCCTTTATGTATACATCCAGGAACTAGTTATGCGGCCCTACTATGTACTGGACATTTGAAGAGATTTTCAAATAATAACTATTGATAAAGCAATATGTAAAGTTTGCTATATAATTGTTTTCATACTCCTGAGGATAAATATGGCTTTAATTAACGTCAAAAATCACATAGTTTTTAATTAATGGGAGTTAGGATTGAAAATTCAAATTTGGAAGGAAGAAGGAGGAAAGAGATGAGAGAAGAATGGGAGAAGAGAACAGAAGAGCAGAGGGCAGAAGAGAAGAGAAGGGGAGGAGAGGATAGAAGAGAAAGAGGAGGCACACAGCCTTACTATTCAATAACTCAGAGTTGGATTTTTTTTTTTTTTTTTTTTTTTTTTTTTTTTTTTTGCTATCACTGCAATGTTAGTCAGCTAGATATGTATGTCTTTGGATCTTCCTGGGAAAGTTCAAATTCAAGGAAAATTTGAGTTTAATACAGTTTAATGGTTTCCTTGAGGAAGGCAAGTATGCCATGTTTAAAGTTATTGACTTGAGTAGTATTGTTTTGAGTTTTACCTGGAAAATCTTTTCTTATGTAAAAGCACTATTTGCAAAGAAAAAGTTTACTGTTAAGATTAGGGTGTTCAGAAGACATTTTTGTCAGAACTGAATGAAGGAAGCTGGTCCCTTCAAGGAAAAAGAAGCAACAAGAACAAAAAACAATGGATACATTTGTGATATGATTAAAAATTGCAAGAAAAACCTTGAATTTTGAAAACTTGTATCTGTTGCTGTGAGCATGAAAATTTTTAGTGTGCAAGGATTGCTCTAATGAGAGTGATAATTAAATGTTATAGTTAATTATTATGTGAAGCAACCCAACATTTAGAATATCTGCATAAATGATTAAGCCAGTACATTTCAAAGGATATTTTACAAATGTGCATGTGTAGAAGATCCATTCAATGTACAAAATACATCAGTTAGACTGCAACGAAATGTAACAGCTTATTGCTATTTCTTTTGACTATGTTCCTGGAAATTTTTATAGATGTAAATAAGGTATTTTGCTCATAATCCCCAGCCATTGCTTTTTATCATCTTTCTTCTCCTGCCCCTTCCACTAAACTAGTTTTTTTTTCCTTTTCAATTATTTCCTCTTATACTTTAATATCTTTTTAAATTTTTGGCCATCCTCCACTATCAACAAAGAAACGTGGATATGCTCAGCGTTGCACAGGCCTTCTGCTGTTTAACAGCAGTCATTGTGAGGCTACGAATGAGCAGCTGCTTTATGCCTGGAAGACAGAATTCCAGATCATTCCTTCCCATACTCTGGCTCTGACAGTCTTTCTGCCTCCTCTTCCACAGTTTTCTCAGAGGTATGCAGGCAGTGATATGGACATGAAGTTAGTGTTGATCACTCCACAGTCATTTATTTTCTGGCCTTGATAAGTAGTCACTACCAACTTTATGGCTGTTATTTTTATATTCCCCATTGCAATTAACATTTAAGATACTTATTTTGGGTAAAATGTGAAAGAGTAATCAATGATTATCCTTAAAATGCTATTCAAATACTTTTCTGTTTTTTTAGCTACAAATCTTATAAAGACAGTTTATTTTTTATTTCAACTTCAACAATAGACTGTGAAAGATTAAATAAAAGTAGACATATGATTATATAGCTACCTTCCTATCATGATACATGTTGAAAAACTTTGAATACATAAATCACAATATTTATTTACTATGTTTCCATTGAGAAAGCATTTATTTATTTATTTATTTTATTTTTTTTTTTTTTTGGTTTTTTGAGGTAGGGTTTCACTATGGAGTCTCAGGGTGGCCTCGAACTCACCGCGATCCTCCTACCTCTGCCTCCCGGGTGCTGGGATTAAAGGCGTGCGCCACCACGCCCGGCTGCATTTATTATTATTTTTTTTTATAAAATACAAGTTTTCCTTTAATCCCAAAACTTGGGAGGCAGAGGTAGGAGGATCTCTGTGAGTATGAGGCCACCCTGAGACTCCATAGTGAATTCCAGGTCAGCCTGGGCTAGAGTGAGACCCTATCTCGGAAAACCAAAAAATAAAATAAAATAAAATACAAGTTTTCTTTATTAATCTGCAAAGGAGTTACTATTATTTTACAAAGCTAAGCAAATGAATAGATATTTATTTTTCTGTTTTCATTTCTATAGCATTTTTATAGCTAGATATGATGCATATATACCATATTTCATCAACATCCTTGACTGCTTTTTAGGCACATGTATTAGTTACAGTCTTATAGCTGAGACAAAATATGTGACAAAGATTATTTTAAAGGAGGAAGGTTTTATTTCAGATCCCAGTGCCATGTCACAGCCCACTGTGGTAGGAAAGCATGGTGGTAGGGGCTTTAGGCAGCTGGTCGCATTCAGTCCACAGTGAGGAAGCACCAAACAATGTGAGGAGCTCTCAGCCAGACGTCTCCTCCTAACGTACCCCAGGACACCAGACATAGGATGGTGACACCCATAGTTAAGACAGGTCTTCCCACCTCAGTTAACCTAACAAGGATCCCACTCCGCCCAGACTTACTCAGAAGTTCACCTGATCTAAGTAACCTCTCATAGGTGACTCGGAGTCCTGTCAAGTGAACAACCAATATCAGTCATCACAGTATATATGGGATTTCAGCAAAAAATGTGGAAACTACATGGGAACAACTGTTTTATTGCTTTATGGGTACCATTTATATTCTTGTCCACTAGGTAATTAAAAATTTAAATATACATCTGTTGGAAATATAATTTTTTTGTGTCCTTCAATGTAGTATTAGGAACTATGACTGGCCCAGGTGTGTGTGTGTGTGTGTGTGTGTTGCTATGTATTTCTTTTTACACAAAACATGCAAATAGGAAATGTGTGTTGAATTAAAATTATGTCTAATTCATCCACTCAACAAACATTTATTCAGTGCTTAAAATGTGCCAGTCAATATTTTAGGTATCTGACAGCATAAATGAACACAAAGTATAAAGTCTTCTATGAATGAGACTTGCTGTAGCAGCAGTTTAGCCTAGTTACCATTTTAAAAGAACTCTCATCCAAAAGGACTCATGTCTGGATCTCCACACCGCTTTTTACAAGTAGACAGATTTTAGAAACTATAACAAGTAAGTGCTCCCATGACTTGCAATGGCCCAAGGAACAGAGCTGAAGAAAGCTCCTTGCACTCGTCCTTACAGGGATCTTAGTAGAAGATATTGCAGTGTGCAAATCATCAAAGAGGGTGATTGTGGAGCAACTTTCTTTGCTTCTTAGTGGAGGAAGGTCACTGATCTCCTTTCATCTTAACTTTCTCATTGAGAGCTGGAGTGTAGCTCATGGGCACAGTGCTGACTAATAAGCATGGAGGGTTTGAATTCAGTACTCAGAACTGAAAATATTTTATGTTTTATCATTTGTTTATCTGGAATATAATTATTTACCAATAGAAAGGACAGAGCAAACCATTAACTCTTTCTTGTTTTCAATTCTTCATTTCTTCCCTTTTCTAGAGACAGAGTCTTACTCTGTAGACTAGGGTGGTGGTTTGGTTCTAAAGTTCCCCATGAACTCATATGTTTTGGGTGCTTGGTTCTGAGCTTATGGCAGTGTGTTAGGTGGAGCCTTGCTGGTGGAGGTGTGTTGTTGGGTGTGGGGTGAGGGGTGTGATAGCCAGCTACACTTTGTCAGAGTTTGGCTCACTCTCTTGCAACTGCTTTCCCAAGCTGCTGTGGCAAAGTTGATGCCCAGCCTCTGCTCATACCATGCTTTCTCCTGGCATCATAAAGCTTCACCTGGAGACTGAAAGCCAAAATAAAAACTTTCCTCCCATCCGCTGCTTTTGGTCAAGTACTTTATCCCGGTGAAGAGAAGGTAACTACAACAGCTAGGTTGACCTGGAAATTGGAACTTGTAAAAATCCTTGTGCCTCAGCCTTTTGAGTGCTGGAATTATAGGCATGCACCATAACACATAGCAAAATCATTAAGCTGGAAAAAGTCTAGGTAACAACAACATTGGGGACAATCTTGTGTTGAACAAACTCCTGCAGTTATGCTGTGAACTTTCTTCTAGTTAACACAAGCACTTGTCAAAATCGTGGGTGACATTAAGCAGGGAGATACTGCATGTTGGATAACAGAATTAGAATCTAGAATTCTTCTTATCCTTGAATGTGTAGTCAATTCTGGAAGGACTAAATTTAATACAGAAAAATGTAGGTTTTGCATTTGAGGTATTGCAAGAAGAAACGTATTTGTATGCATTTCATTGATTTATTGGTTTATTACCAGTTGATTAATAATTTACAAAAAATCACTGTGTTTGGGTTATTTTTAGTATTTTAGTGTCATTGTCAATGAAGGAAATATTACTGGTTTCACTCAAAGTACTGTATGCTGGTTTCAGATGACTACAGAAGTAGGACAGGTTCAGTAGAGAAACTGAAACTGAGTGAACTTGAAACTGCCATACTAGGAACTGAGGAGTAGGGGAGACAGTACAGATGCACATAGTTCTCATACAGCACATTAACAGGACTTACTCTGTAGGTAACAAATAACCTGGTACCCCTGGTTGAATGTTGTTCTTTTCACACGTTTCCTCCTTGATGTGATCAAAGGCATTCCTATTTCTAAGTAATCCCTCCTTTCTTCTTTTTTAAATATTTTATTTTTATTTATTTATTTGACAGAAAGTGGGAGAGAGAGAGAGACTGAGAGAGAGAGAGAGAGAATGGGCCTCCTATAAACGAACTCCAGATGCACATGCCACCTTGTGCATCTGGCTAGTGTGGGTCCTGGGGAATACACCTGGAACTTTGGCTTTGCAGGCAAATGCCTTAACCACTAGCCATCCCTACAACCCTTATTCTTCTTTTTGTAATCTGGCTTTAGCTTCTGGGCTTTGCTCATTATCAGAGTCAGTTGAATTATTGGATTTGGCCTTCTTAGTTTCACCCTTCAGAGGAGAACTTTCATTCATACTGGGTGCTAAACTGACTCAACTTCCCTTAGAAGTGAAAGTTTTGATGAAATACTGGAAGTAGCCCTTTAAAGGTAAATCTCAAGTCCGAATGAAACCAGTGATGGAGAGGGCATCTCATCAGTAACGTAAGTAAGCCTTCTTGGAAAATAGTTATTTTTTTCACTACTACAAATAGGAAATGGGTTCTATTTGTGGTTCTCTTGAAGAAATAATTAATTAGTAAAACATAATCTTTTTTAAAAATACTTTATTTATTTGAGAGAAAGATAAAGGGAGAGAGAGAGAGAGAGAGAGAGAGAATAGGCACATCAGGGCCTCCAAGCCACTGCAAACGAATGCCAGACACATTTGGCACCTTGTGCATCTGGCTTATGAGGGTCCTGGAGAATTGAACTGAGGTCCTTCAGCTTTGCAACACCTTAAACACTAAGCCATCTCTCCACTCCCAAACATAATCTTTTTACAGATAGTTTTTTATACTTGGTTGTATGTGATTTTATGGGAATTTTTAGTAAGAATCATGCATACTGACTTTCATATTTATCAGCACTTGGAGTATGAGAAAGTAGATGCAAAAGCTTGCATCTAACATGACATAAACATTAGCTGTACTTTGGTAAAAAGGCATCAGAAACTAATGACTCAAGGAAAAGTCATATTCAGGCAAATAAAATAGAAGAAAACTTATAGTACTTTTGTGATTCACCAAATAAGTTCTTCAGTTTCTATGTATTGCTCTTTTTAAAAAAGTTCATCTTTTAATTAGAATATTATTGTCTTTGATCATTTTCTTTAGGAATAGGTAATAATCTCATTTCTCAGAAATGGGCAGTTAAAATAATCACGTTAGATTTTACCTAAGGAGCACAATAAGTTCCAGACTTTTCTTAACTTATTGATATGCTGGCATAATCCTGTATAAATATTTGTTTTATGTATGATGGCTGCTAAACTGATTTTCCTCTCCTGTGATCTGTTATAAGAAGTCTCTAAAAAAGTTGGTATATGAGTATTAAAAAATTTTCAAAATTGAGTAGGAAATATTTTATGAGGTGAAAGTTGAAATATCTCTCATTCCCCATAAGTTGATTTTTCTAATGCTTTATATAGAAATTGATTGAACATGTATTCCTTTTACAATGTTATAGTTAATTGGGTTGCTAAAAATTGTTTGTGATGTGTGTGAGTTTAGAGCTATGATTTTCCACTTGTTCTTTTAGAAGTTAAAAAAAAAAAAAAACCAAAACACTTGATGTCAGGATGTATTTTATGTTCCCAATTCCATTTGACTTTAAAAGTATTGAGCACAAATAACAATTTATTACTTTATGCACTGCAATACATCAAAATATTAACCATAATGACTTTAGAAGAGGAAGCATGAGTAGAATGCTTACCTAAGACAGAGCCTCAAGAACAACTAATATATACAATTGCATGCTGCCTTACAACATTTCAATCAAGGGCATGCTTACATGTGGATCATAGACAGCAGGGGACCCAAAGAGATTTCCAGGTTTGCGTATCCCACAACAAAGAATCAGACAAGGGACAAATGGATTGTGATAGAAATAAGGACAGTTTATTAAAAAAGACAAAGGCAGAGAGAGATAGCTTAGCAGTTAAAACATTTGCCTATGAAGCCAAAGGATCCAGGTTCGATTCTCCAGGCCACATGTAAGCCAGATGCACAAGGTAGCACACGTGCCTGGAGTTCATTTACAGTGGCTAAAGGCCCTGGCATGCTTATTGTCTCTCTCGATGCCTCTTTCTCTCTCTCTCTCAAATAAATAAAATAAAACTTTAAGCCAAGTGTCACGGTGCACATCTTTAATCATAGCACTTGTGAGGTAGAGGTAGGAGGATTTCTGCGAGTTTGAGACCATCCTGAGACTACATAGTGAGCTCCAGGTCTCCAGGTTAATCTGGGCTAGAAAGAGACTCTACCTCGAAAAGCCAAAGAAACAAACAAAAAAAAAAAAAAAAAAAAAAAAAAAAAAAAAAAAAAAAGGAAAGAAAGAAAGAAAAAGGCATTCCCAGGAACGGAAGTGAGCCAGAAATCTTGAAAAATATACAAAGCTCAAAGGTTGTAGTCATTTACATAGCACCCTGACTTCTCTTAAGTCCCATCACATGGACTTTTCTTGGGCATGTTCTGTCCCTTACTAGCTAGTACCCCATAGTTCAGGGAATAGTATTGGGGGAGAAGAGATCCAGACTTTCTGCCAACTGGTTTCTCTCTTATGCTGATCTTGATGCCTGTCTCTCCCTGCTTTGCTGCCATGCCACAGGCAGGGAGATGATGTGTTATGATGGCCATCCCATAAGATCAATATAACACAAGGTGAAGTGTAGTACACCGTACTGCCTGTGTTAATGCAAATGTAACCTGTGATGTTTGCACAAGGACAGAATCGTTTCACAACGTTCCTCAAAACATGCCTTTCTATTATCCCATATGCATATACTGCACACATGCCTTCACAGAAAGCACAGGTGTAACAAAGGAGCACAACACACGCCCCTCCCACGGACTTCTCTGAATTGGAGGATTCCAACATGTAAAATGGATATGTTGGCTACTAACAATTGACTTTTTTCCCTAAAAGTTTATAACTCTGGCAGTTTGAATGTACAGTGTCCTCCATAGCCTCAGGTGTTTGCAAGTTAAGTCTCATTGCTGATCCCCATCTGATGGAGCTTTTGAGAGGTGGAGCCACGATGGAGTAGGTGAGTCACTGGGGAGCAGGGCTCCAGATTTTATAGTCCAGCACCCCTTGCCAGGGCTAGGTAGCTCACTCTTGTTTCCTTCTTGATGAGATGTGAGCTAGCTTCCTGCTTCTGTCATGCTTTTCCTGCCTTGAAGAAAGCGCCCCTGGTAGCTAAGAGCTGGAAATAAACCTTTTTCCTCCACAGGCAGCTTCTAGTCAGGTGTTTTGTCCCAGCAATGAGAAGGTAATAGCTACCGGAAACTGGAACTGAGAATAATATTTCGGTCATTGCTGCAATGAACTACTGCTGACAATGATTTGTTTGTTTGTTTGTTTGTTTTAGTATTTTGTAAATAGTTTGCAGGAGTAATATGGAAGGATTTGGGACTTTGGTCTAGAGAAGCTTTATAGTGCTGTGAGCAGAGCTCACTGGGCCTATTTTCTGAGAGATTGATTGATCAAAATGTGAGAGAAATGTGCATTGTGAAAGCTCAGTTTATGAAATTTAAGATCGATACGAAAGGATTTTGTTAGGAACTAAGCTAGAGGCAGTTCATGTGATGTTCTGGCTATGTCCTGCCCATGTCCTGAAAAACTGAGTAAAGCCTGACTTCAAATGTAATGAACTTGTGTGTTTGGTAAAGGAAAATACAGAGGATATGACAGGATATGAAACATAGATAGTTTGACACATAAAGCAATGTGGAAGGTTATAGGCACAGAGAATATAGTAACCACTTCCGCTGCAAATGCTTAAGAAGCTAGAAGCATTGGTGATGGACAAGTTGCCCTGAAACAATAGCAGGAGCGCTGAATTTTTTGAAAGGAGAGGGCCTAGTGAAGGAAGAAGGCTGAATATGTTTCCTGCTCCTCACATTCACTCCCCAGGTTAACAAATTTGGAAGCCCAACTGATACAGGGTTTTGGAAGTATTGCACAGGTCAGAAATTGAGAATCATGAGGTAGAGCAACAGTTCCATCAGCTGCTATGGTTGAAGTTTGAGGCGGGGTCAAAGTCCTTCCACAGAGGCCCTATGAGACAATTGTGAACTGAACGATAAGCTGTGCTGGACAGCCCAGGATACTGTTAGAACTCTGGGACAACCAACAAGGAGAACTCTTAGCTCAGGTTGGATTCTGCCAGGAGACAAGTTACCCAAGTCTTTTGGAGCCCAGAGGATTTGATCACAGCTCCCAGGAGTGAAAGACATGGTGCCGTGGGATGTGATATTTGCTCTGCTTATTTTTGATCTTGCATTGATCCAGTCTTTCTTTTTATGCTCCATTTTTTTTTTCCTTTTGGGGATAGGAATATTTACTCTGTGTCATAGTGTGTTGTAGGTATGTAATTCAAGATTTTATTTTACATAGTGCACAGTTAAGAGATTGTCTTGGGTCTAAGATAAGACTTTGGATTTTAGACTTTTGAACATTATCAGGAATGGTAAAGACATTTAAAATTGGATTTAATACATTTTGCATCATGGTATTGTCATGAGTCTATTGGGCCCAGGGGTGGAATGTAGTGGTTTGAATGTTGAATGCTTCCCAGAACTGCCTTATGAGTTTGTGATTAAGTCCCATACTTGATCCCCTGCTGGTAGAACATTTGGGAGGCAGAGCTATGCTGGAGGAGGTATGTCACTTGGCTTTGAAGTTTATGCTGCACCCCACTCCCCCCTCCCCCTTGCTAGTGCCAGCTCCTCCCTCGTGCTGCTTCCGTTTTGATTGTATTTGAGAATGTGAACCAGCTTGCTGTTCTTGGCATGCTTTTCCTACCATGATGAAGCTTCTTGAAACAGTAAATCTGAAATAAACTCATTACCTGCTTAGAGCTGAGTGTTTTCTTTTTTCTTCCAGCAATGAGTATATAGTTGCTGCATAATTCAACATCTTTTATCTAAGCTAATGTCTGTATCTACTTACAATAAAGGGTCACTCTTTGTTAGATACTGAGACACATTATTTTTCTTTTTATCTAGTATATTTCCATTTTCTTTTCCTTTTCAATTATCATGTATTAAGTACCTATTTAAGAATTTTACTAGAAAGTGAATCCACCATATTGACTATGATGGTGAATTATATGTGTCGGGATTACTGGCAGTGCATAGTGTCATTACTCCAAATGTTTTCATGAGCGTAATGTGAGTGCAATGTGCGTTTAAATCAGCCAACTTTAAGTAAAGCAGATTGTCCACCATAATGTGGGTGGGCTTCTTATAATTACTCAAAACCTAGAATAGAACACCCAGCCAACCTCCTCCTTGCAAAACACAATTCTTCAGAAGACAGCCTACAGACTTTATCTACTTTACTGGGTATTGCCCAGTAAGGAAATAACTGGATCTGTTGGTAGTTCTATATTCTTCTTATTCAGGAATTTCCATATTGATTTCCACAGTAGTTATACAACAACCCAACAGTGAATAATGGTTCCTCTTTCCCCACATCTTCACTGACATTTGCTGTAATTTTAAATAATGTATGATTGTCATCATTATTTGTTTTAATTTGCATTTCTCTGATAGTTAAGAATGTGGAACATTTTCTTAAGGGTGTGTTAGCCATTTGTATTTCTTCCTCTGTGAACTCCCTATTCATTTCTTCTACCTCATTTTTTGAGTGGATTGTTTGATTTTTTTAGTTTTATTTTTTGAGTTTTTTGTAGGCCTCTATCAGTTGAATGGCTGGTAGGTAGAGAAGGTATGAGTTTTATAAACTGACAACATGTTTCAGAGAAAAGAGAAATGATAATGCAGGCTGCAACAAAATTAGTAATTGTTTCACTGGAACATTCAATGTGAATGAAAAGCAAACAATCCATAAAGGTATTGTCACACAAACTAATAGCCTAATAACACAAATTATTTTGTTGGAGAGAGAGATAGAGAGAAAGAGAGAGAGAGAGAGAGAGGAAGAAGCTCCATTTAATGTGGTTATTCACTGTATTTTCTTCGAATTCTTTCTTAGAATGCTCACTAACACTGTCCTTTAGGCATCTTTGTGTTACTCACTTGTATTATCCATGGTATAGACCTATCTTGCACTATACTCTATGAAGGTTTTCATTGTCCACCCTTAGCATAGGATGACATTACATTGACCTATGGGTAATTATATACTGAACTTTAATTTAATTTCTTATTTTACTCAACTTTCTTTGCTGAATACTATTTATATTCCAAGTGCTTTGTGTCATGATTAAAAAGGTGGAAAATAAAGAATATAATGACCCTCCATTATCATGCCCTTAAAAGTATTATAAATGCATAAATCTGAATAAAAGACTAAAGATGGGCTGGAGAGATGACTTAGCAGTTAAGGCATTTGCCTGCTAAGCCAAAAGACCCAGGTTTGATTACCCAGGACCCATGTAAGCCAGATGCAAAAGATAGCGCATGTGTCTGGAGTTCATTTACAGTGGCTGAAGGTCCTGGCTCTCCCATCACTCTCTCTTTCAAATGAGTAAAATAAACTTAAAAATAATAAAATAGTAAATGCCTGAATAATCATAATTATCAGTGCTCTGTTTATTTCTACCTTGACATGTTATCAGATGATCTATAAATAAGAACTCTTTTGCACTGACAGTACAAGCTCATTATACTCAGCTAGAAAGAATAAAGTACTTCAGAATTGAAAGAGTTAAATCACTGTTATACAAAAATAAGTAGAATGGCATTTAGGTAAAAATGCTACTTAATAAGATTTCCATATTTAAAGTAAATATTAGAGTAAGAACCATTAGGTAACATGATTTATTATAAAATAACTGGAGAAATATGATAGATATCAGAGTAATTCTATGAGCAATGTCAAAGACTCACCTTCATCAGCTAACTAATTAGCTCATTAAAACGTCCTATCTGACTGATAAGCTGTTCTCTGTAAAGACTGTCAGCTGTGCACTTGAATGACATGCAGAATCTCTTGGTATTTTATGGATATGTGATCCTTGGCATTCGGTAATGAAATTGCTCTTCTGTGTTTGGAGAAGGAGACCATTCAATTTTCAAGGAAATGTCAGAAAGATTATATTGTTTTCTTCTATTTATTTTTATTGTTTTGGTCTAGGATATGTTTGAAATCCTGTCAGTGGTGTCCTTTGCAGTTTCTTCAAAAGGCACAAAACAATCGGTGCAGTTTTGAAATGTTCATTTATTAATGCCAAGAGATATATTTTTTGAATGAAGAATAATATAAGATATATCAGTTTCCAGTTATGATAACTCCCTTCAATGATTGGATATCTTTTGGTTATTAATTTTTCCATATTTCTAATAAAGTTTTCTGATATGAGATCACTGCGTGTATGTGTGTGTGTACTGAACAGCTCCTTTTTCAATAACATACATGCTACATACTCAAAATTTGATAAAAGCTTAATGATAAAATGAATAAATGCAGTAATCAGTCAATTTACATATAAAGAATTTGAGTTCTTTATGCCTATAATGTCCTTTAATAATATACTCAATAATTCTAAGTGGGCCTTATGAAATAATTTTATATGCCTTAAGGTTATTTATTTATTTATGGTTTTATTGACGCAGGGTCTCACTCCAGTCCAGGCTGCCCTGAAACTTACTCTGTCGCCCCAGGCTGGCCTCAAACTCACAGTGATCCTCCTCCATCTGCCTCCAGAGTGCTGGACTTAAGGGCATGCACCACCATGCCTGATTTAAGATTGTTTTTGTATTTTATTTCAACTAATATTAGACTAACACTTGGCAGTCTTGAATCTTAACAAATATTAACCTATCTGAACATCCGTTTGACTTCTAAGATGAGTCAATGCAAAAGATGTTAACATGAATATCAGGAAGGAAATAGAATGCTGAAAGACAAACACGAAAGTGGGGAGTGGTAAGCAGCGACTGGAGTTCAGTTACAGCAAATGGAGGCTTCGCTGTCATTTGTGCATTTACATACATATTCTACTGTGAGTGTTTGTAAACAAGATGCTAGGAAGTAAAGGAGGACACTGATGGCTAAATATGATAGCAGAATTTAACCGAATCTGTAAGTATAAAGTGTCATGGGGAGATGTATATATATATATATATATATATATATATATATATATATATATATATATATATATATAATGTCTTCCTGAAGGGCATGGACAAGGACATGAAAGGAATGTTCTATTTTAATCATTAAAAAAAAATTATTTGACAGCGGCAGAGAAAGAGGCAGATAGAAATAGAGAGACTGGGCGCGCCAGGGCCTCCAGCCACTGCAAACGCGTGTGCCCCCTTGTGCATCTGGCTAACGTGGGAAACGAGCCTCAAACCAGGTTCCTTAGGCTTTCACAGGCAAGCCCAGAAAGGAATGCTTTATCCAGAATATTCACGATAATGAGGAACAGTGATTGCGTATGATTTCTGTTTCCATTACTTTCTCCCTGCTGGTACACACCAACCCACCAGAAGCAGTCTGTGGATGGAAAGGATTTACTTCCCACGTTTAGGCTTGAGAAATTTCATCATGGTAGATAACACATGGCGGGAACAGATAGCTAGGGATTATGTGGTCACCTCAGCAGGGAGAAGGTATCAAGAACAAGCTGAGTACAGGAACTAGTAAGGCAGGGCTACAGCACCCAAGGCCTATCCAAGGTTACCTGCTTACTCCAGTAAGATTCCATTTCCTGAAACCCCACTACCTTTGAGAGTAGCACCACCAACTGGGGATTAAGTATTCAAACACATAAGGCTATGGGGGTCATTTAACATTCAAACCATCATAGTATCCTGTCTCCATTTACTCTTTTCTATATGAAAGTCGATGGTGCCCAGCTACAGGGCTGGCCACATGGCTAACCTGTTCTAAGTGCATTATATATAAAATCATGTATTTATCTTCTTTGCTAGTTCTTTAGCAGATGTGTGTGTGTGTGTGTGTGTGTGTGAGAGAGAGAGAGAGAGAGAGAGAGAGAGAGAGAGAGAGATTGTGAGGCAGCTTTGACTTCAAGATCAAACACATTCCCTAGAGAGAGGCAACACAAGAAGAGAAAGGGGATTAAGGAGCTTCAGAAATGCAAAGACAATTGTAAGAACAACATACTCTGGATGCGCAGAGAACTAACAAAAACCCCAGTCTCCTGGAGATTAGGATAGTTTCTACTTTTCTGAAAATCTGCTGATCTTTGGACCACCATATGAAAGAGTTTAAACAGGACTTACATTTTTAGCCAGTTTACTTAATTCAAAATAATGAGGAAATGGAGAAAAGAATTTGAGCAAAGGGTCAAGGATAATGAAAGGTAAGACATGATAACTGAAGATCTCCTGTCAGGACTGAGGACATTTTCTTTCACATCCGGAAGGCGTTTTTATTCTTTGGTGTAACTGATCCCAATCATGTCCTTCAGATTCTTTGATTCTCCACCACCAATAATCTTTTCTCACCCATGTTCAAACTGTGGGATTTGTTTGTACACACTAGTATCTGCAGAATCTTTGATATTTGCTCTCCATCCATTCTACTTCCTGTCAAATATGTGCCCTATGGTAACTTATAAAGGTAATGAGACTTCCATCTTTAAATGTCCATTGGTAAAGAATCTTAGGAATCATTCACATGCTTTTGAGGAAGTAGACTATTGTTATATTTTGTGCCATGCAGGCACATGTGTATGTCAGATTTGCTTGTGGTTTACACATGTGGCTGGAAGCCAGAGGAGAATTTTGGGTTCCCTTTTCTATTGCTGATCTAAATATTTCCTTAAGACAGGGTGTCTCCCTTGACTTTAGTTGCTCTTTTCACTCAGCAAGCCACAGTGATTCTCCAGTCTTCACATCTCTTGGACTGGGATCATAGACATGCATGATCAGAATGTGGATCATGGGGAGTTACATTTGAGTGGTCTCAGACTCTCTCAGGTCCTCCTGCTTAAGTAGCAAATGTGCTTGGCCACTGACCCAACTCCCTAACCCCAGAGTTTAAATTTCAATAAAATGTTAAAAAGCAAAACATTTTTGTTAATTTTCTTTCTTTCTTTCTTTCTTTCTTTCTTTCTTTCTTTCTTTCTTTCTTTCTTTCTTTCTTTTCTTTTCTTTTTTTTTTTTAATTAGGGCTGGAGAGATGGCTTAGTGGCTGAGGTGATCGCCTACAAAGCCAAAGGACCCAGGTTTGATTCCCCATGACCCACCTAAGCCAGATGTACAAGGTGCTACTGGAGTTTGTGTACAACAGTTAGAGGCCCTGTCATGCCCATTCTCTCTGTCTCTCTTTCTTTCTGCCTCTGTGCCTCTTTCTCTCTCAAATAAATAACTACATACTTTTTTTAAAATTTATTTGAGGGATAGGGAGGGAAAGAAGCAGGTAGCAAGAGAAAGAATGGGCTTGTCAGGGCTTCCAGCCACTGCAACAAACTCCAGATGCATGTGCCACCTTGAGCATCTGGTTTTATGTTGGTAACAGGGAATTGAACCACGTTCCTTAGGCTTTGCAAGCCAGTGCCTTAGCCGCTTAGCCATCTCTTCAGCCCTGCATTTTAAAGACAAGGCCCCAATCCATACAACCCTTAGAACTCTACAAACGTAGGAATATCTGCCGCCTTCATTTCAAATCTTCCCTTCCCCTGATATGACTACTTTCTCCTGGGCACCATGGCTCTTTATTCCTAAGTCCTGGTGTTCCCATTGCCCAGCTTGGTTTCCAGCTACGGTTTCTATGATCACACCCTGGCCAGCGGCAACCAAGTAGGTTCATCACTCTTCAAATAGAAACTCATGGAAATTACAGATTAAAGCATTTTATTTTTCTGAAGCACACTAAATGTGTATGAAATGGAGAAAAAACACTCAAATATGTTTGACCTCACTCTTGGTTCATGAGCACAGATGTTTGATAAACACTCCGTTGCACCTGGTAGTTCGCTTTTACTTCCAATGACTATTTTTCTTTCTACTACTGCGTCCCTACCACTCTCATCTTACTTCCTTTGCAATAAATCAAACAGTAAATTTCTTATCTCTCTACTGTCCGATCTATACAACGCATGCATCTGGGTGTGACATGTAGCGATGGCTTCTGTGGACAGAGCAGAAGCTTCCTCTCATTGCTGATCACACACTCCTTCTTCATTGCCAAGTATTATGGATTTCACTCTGTGTTTCCTCACTACCTTCCATATCACCAGGGTCTTCCACTCCTCCAGACAAGTCTCATGAGCATAAAAAGTTACCTTTCATCTTCACAAAATTTATGCTGTTATTTGAACTGCTATCTTTATCAGCAATGTCTTTCGCTTTCCTAGTGGTTGCCATTAGTATTATGTCATATATGGATGAGCCCATTGATGTCTCACTTCCATATTCCTATGCATGCCTGAAGTATTTCTTTCTGTTTTTATAATCTTTTATACTTTTATTACAAGCAAAACAGTAACTGCAAGCTACATTTTCTCCTCCGGTGCTCTTACGCTGAACCTACTGGGATTTGTAAGTACATCCACATGCATGAAATCATAAATACATGTCAGGAAATGAGCATGTGATACTCCTCTACAATGATGTTTCACTGTGCAAAAGCTTATTCTATGTGTGCTCTCCGAAAGAAAGCATTCAGCAAGAACACATATATCTGTCTTGTTTCTGACTGAACTATACCTTCTGCTCTCATTCTCCCTGCACACCATGCTGACATCTGCTTTTGACTTTGATATGAATATAGCTCACAAGCATTTATGGCATGAAATCACAGTTGCTTTAGTTTGAAGGATAGGGTAAGAGTCGTGGAGAAGCATTTCCCTAGGGTCTAACAGCTTTTACTTCAAGAACTGCTATCAGTAGTTACGGGCTATGCTCTGCCAGCACTGCTGGTTGTGTCCTGGGTGACAGGCACTGCAGCTGTGTGTGTGTGTGTGTGTGTGTGTATGTGTGTGTGTGTTATACAGTTAGTGCTAAAGTGGTGGGACTCAAACCATAGGGTCTCTATACACGAAGAATAAATACAGAACAAGTTAAATCAGAATAATATTATAAAAACATACATCAGTTCATTGTTCTCTGGTGATTTCTCTTCTTTAGTGTTTTTTTTCCATTACATGTGAACTAATAGACCTCCTTCACCATGGAATCCAGGCTGCCCAAATGCTAGAGCTTGCTTTTCCTTGAAAACTCGTCTGGTTTTACTCTCCACAATCCTACTGTGACAAGTGTTTTCTATTATCAACTTGGTCAGATCAGTAATCAAAGAAGAGACATGCCCCTTGGGCAAGACTTTGAGGACCATTCCAGGAAGGATTAACTAAGGGAGGAAGACCTTACCCCAGAGTGGGCAGTTCTTCCAGTGTCAGACTGTATATAAAAAAGCGCTAAGAAAATTCACTGTCGCTTGCCTGGCTTCCCTTGCTACCTGCTGGTAAGTACAGACACCCTGTTGCTGCCGTCCTTCACTAACAACAACGGCCAGCTTCTCCAGCTTCCGGTGTGGACTGAAGAACAGCAGCTCTCCAGAAATCCTTCCAGTCTTCAGTACCAGACTGGGACTGCCGGGGCATCCAGCCTCATAGCCTGAGCAGAGCAGCCTTTCCTGCCAGAAGACAGCTATTGAACCCCGGCAGTCTGGACTGTGCAAGCCAATCTACCAATTCCACTTTGCCATGTAGACTCATTATCTTTCTTTTGTTCCTCTAGAGAACCCTGACTGATATAACTTCCCCTCATCACTTGGCTGCTCTTCCTTCTTTTTCTTAAATAAATGAAGGAGAAAATATCTGTTTTGTTTCTGTTCTTTTATTTCCATTTTCCAGGCCATATAAATACTGGTTAAAGAAAGAAATGTAATTTTCCATGCTGACGAAAGCATTGAGAACATTCTTGATGATATGAAAACCATGTTTTATTTTCATGAAGGACTATTAAGACGATAGTAACAAGATTTCCAAGATGGAGGCTATGCTGCATTTTAAAGTACTTAGTAATGATTTCATGGAAACAATGGAAGAACCTATAGTATTTACATTCATAGGTAATTCTCAGAATTGTAAAATGCTTTGCAGTTTCCAAGTGCTTTCACATATGTAATCTCATTTATACAAGTGCCTTGTTTTTCTAGTCCAGTGGAGGCCAGGGATGCATAAAAGCTTAATTAGAGACAGAAGGAAACAATTTCTTCTTCCAAGGATCCATATGTGTATATTGTGAGAACAAAAGGGACTTTTGTTTTGCTTTGTAATTTTGAAGACTCCTTCTAGAACTTGCCATTTTATTCATTTCTGAACATGGAAATGGCTGTTGCTGCCAATTCAACAGCTTCCCCCATAGGCAGCTGAGTAAGTAGCCAAATGTCTTGGTACAAAAAAAAAAGACAACAATATCTGTAATTAGACATCTGAAAACCACCTCCAGATAAGAAAGAACTGAGTGTGTAAGCATTTGATCTAACTCTTTATTTTTTTTTGATTTTTTTTTTGTTTTGTTTATTTATTTATTTGAGAGCGATAGAGAGAAGGAGGCAGAGAGAGAGAGAGAGAGAATGGGTGCACCAGAGCTTCCAGCCTCTGTAAACGAACTCCAGATGTGTGCGTCCCCTTGTGCATCTGGCTAACATGGGTCCTGGGGAATTGAGCCTCGAACCGGGGTCCTTAGGCTTCACAGGCAAGCGCTTAACCGCTAAGCCATCTCTCCAGCCCTGATCTAACTCTTTAAAATGTAGTCTCTCATGTGGTTTTTCCCATACTTCATATTTTGTATTTAGAGACTATCTCTGAGATTCAGTGGACATGCCCATTTCATAATTATGTATAAACCTACCAAATATGAATTAAAAATCATTATTCCATCCATACATAACTAAAATTTTGTTATTCTTTGTAGTATATGTTTAATATTTCTAAATGGGCCACTAGATTGCTTCAAAAAGAACTAGACACAGCTAACAAAACTAATTCACTTCACCAGGAACAAACTAATAAGCAAAGTATGAGAATTTCATTAGTTATTTGGGAAACTATCATATGCTATGCCAAGAAATGTACTTATCTAACACAAGCATAGTAGGTTAGTTTGTCCAATTTGTTGAATAAAATACTTGCCTAAGTCAATCTTAATCCTCCATTCCCACCACTCCCAGTAGATTTCTAGCATTCCTCATGATAAATGATTGGCTAATACTGCATTTTAAAGTAATGATTCTATTACATAGTTTCACACAGGCGTGCCCAACTTTGAGACCTTGTAACATGATACTGATGCTGTCATCTACAAAGTTCGAACTCAAGAATCACATAAGTGAGAAACAGAAATGCAAAATAAAAGTAAGTTTATGATTTTCGTTGGGCTGTAACTATAGCTAGGATCTGGAACACGAGGAGAGTGGGCTGTAGATCAGACATGCTGGGAGTATTACACAAGTTCTTCCTTATGTCCTTATTTTCTCCAATGGAAATTTACTTTTTTATAAAACAAACAACACATCTAGACTTAATTTGCTACTTGTAAATTTTAATTTTTCATCACAACTTCAGATAATTAGCAATTTCTAATATGCTGAGTCTAGATTTTTCTTTTTCACTGACAATTTCATACATGTAAATATAGCCTTTTGCCCATATTCACCCCTACTCCTTTTTCTCTTATCCACCTCCCACTTCCTCTGATTCTTCTCTTCTCCCCATCAAGGCCCCCTGCTACTTTCATTGCATTTTTTGTCTGCAACCTACTGAATGTAGTTAAGGTTTCTTGCATAAACATAAAATCCTCTGTTGGATGTTTAGCTGGCAAAGATTTTCTCTCATTTGGTAGGCTGCTTTTTCACTAAATTGATAACTATCTTTGCTGTACAGAGGTAGAGGTTGTGTAAATTCTTGAGGCCTTTCTGTTAATGGCTGGCCTTATTTCCTGAGTGACTGGTGTCCTATTCAGTAAGTAAAACTTTAGCTATGTAGATAAATTCTTTGTGAAATTTTCTGTGTTTATTCTCCAACAGTCAATGTCCCATGACCTTAACTCTAGAATGACTTGAAAGGGCCATGTTTAGAAACCATGTGAAAACTCTATTCATCTCAGCAATCTCCATACCACTTTCATTTTTCCTGTAAATCAAGGTTGATTTCCCTTTCTATAAACTCCAGCACTTTATGGCTATAACACACATGCAATGCTTTATTATTTGTTTGGTAGCTTGAAATTCTCCAACTCTCCTTCACACATGCATGCAAACACTGCTGTTTTACTTGCTCTAATCTCCCATTGCTGTGTCTGGATTGTACCCAAATTGCTTTCATTATTAAATCCATAATTCTAAGGAATTATTATGAGACTACCATTGGTCTTCATATTTACTTCTAAGTTTTGAGAAGTGCAAAGACATGTTAAATCTAAAAATGCTACTGTCTTCCTATGATCACCATCTTGGGGGACACATGGAAAGAAATTAGCTAAAATCTTGAAAACATTGTTTGCTTGGGAGTAGTTATTTTGCCTCTATTCACTCATTTAATGTTTATAAAAGTATTTGTGGTACAGTTATCCATATTGTTCCTATCTTATATATTAGAGAACTAAGCAGAAAAATCATCTCTAGGTTTTATGCATGTTAACTTGTACACTCATGAAGCACACAGAAGTGTCTTATTTCTGCATGTGAGCAAAAGGGCAGGACAATGGCATAAGAGAGATGATAACTATATCATGTGGCATATTTTGTTATTACCATTCTTTTTTATTAGCTATTGTGGCTGGTCTCTTATGCTTCATTCACAAACTAAATCTTATTTTAAGTATGCTTATGTAGGAAAAACAGTGTATATATGTTCATTTATGTTTATGGTTTTAGGTATCCAATGAGCACTATTGGAATGAATTATTCAAAAATTAATGGAAAATGAATTGTGAGAAATTACATAGAAGTATGGAGAGTCAAGGATTATTTTTTAAAATATTGTTTTTCCTTTTAAATTATTTATTTATTTGTTTGACAGAGAAAGAGAGAGAGAGAGAGAGAATGGGCACGCAAGGGCCTCCATCCACTGCAAATGAACTCCAGACGCATGTGCCCACCTGTGCGTACGGCTAACGTGGGTCCTGGGGAATCTAACCTGAGTCCTTTGGCTTTGTAGGCAAATGCCTTAACCACTAAGCCATCCCTCCAGCCCTCAAGGATTATTTTGAAATGCATATATATTTCATTCCACATACTTACATGGAGTATATGACTTTAATTCTGTCTATGTATAAACACACACACACACAAATATACATTCCTTGAATAGTAATATATTTCTAAATTGATGGATGACAATTTAATCTTCTTAAAGTGTTGGTATTTTCTACTCATTCGTGAGGAAAGCATATTAGCTTTAACTCACCAAAAACAGCCTAATATAGGCAATTTACTCATGAATTAAAAATGATTTTATTTTTCTGCACGTGTGGAATCAGTATAAGTTATCTAGTAGTAAGTAGTGTTAATAAGTAGTGTTAACTTGTGACCTTCACTAATGTGTACTTTGAAACTGTTTCCTAGAAATAGCAAATGGCTGATTGCCACATCTACAAATTATCCTGTACCCTACCATTGTGAAGATTTGGCAAGCTGTTTTCCACTTGGATCTTTAAACACACCAAGATCTAGTTCAATTCCAAGATGTTAGAACTATAGGAAAAAAATTATAAATTTGCACTGTAATCACAAAATCTCATATAGAAGTTTGTATTTTTGCATAGTATAATAACCAGGTCCTACGTCTTTATGAGATCTACTGTTTTTCTCAACTACATTTCATAGTTTACATGTCATTTTTGGTAAATATTAAGTTAAACAATTCACTGTTATATTTGAGAATTTAAAAAAAATGATGCATCAGTTTACCAGGAGAACACTTTTATTACTTCCAGGTTTGATGTTACCAAAAACTAGACATGGAAAACTCCATAAATAATGTTTACTTAAGCAGCCTCTTATGTACCATGCTGGGCTTCATATTTTGGAAGTCATGCTTGGCGCTGGCGCCATCTAGCTAAGCGATCACAGTAAATCTTGGTAGTGATATTTTTTGAAAGTTTTACATATTGGGAAGCTGGAGAAGTGAGGCAGGAATATGGAGGTTAATACTGTACTTTGTTTTTGCTGTATGCCCCAACTACTTTAGGTCTTTAGCTGTTTCTCGGCTAATTAGTTCAAAGGAGTTCATAAACCAGTCCGGCCAACAGAAAATTTATCAACTTTGAAACAAGCATGGGTTTTCCAAATGCTTTTTCTTGCACCTTACCTTTTGCAACTCCACTTAGAACTACACTTGGAGAGAAGCAACTCCACTTAGAACTACAATAATCCACTTCATTCCTCTGCAGAGCAGATGGTGTTGATAGAGACTGTTCACAATAGTTTGGTATCATTTCAAATTCAAACCGTAGTCTTTCTGTCTGTTATACAATTCTTAACCATGGTTCTTTATTATGTCGCAGGCATGAAGCTGATCAGCAATTATAATTCGTTTGTACTCACCAAATGTTAAAGCATTTGGCATGTGAAATTTCAAGCCTTATGAAAAGATGGTCTCAACAATGGCAATGGAATATTGACATACCCCATAATAGTCAAGCTTATGTGACTCCTTTTTTTTATACCCCAGGCTGACCTGGAATTCACTATGTAGTCTCAGAGTGGCCTCAAACTCTCCAGTGATCCTTCTACCTCTGCCTCCCAAGTGCTGGGATTAAGGACATGCACCACCATGCCCAGCTTATTCTTTTAAATCTAATTTTAAATCAACTTTCTTTTAAAGAAAGTATTTCTGATGTCTTGCAAAAGTCCTGGAATTTATAACGGAAAATCAAACTGTTGAACTGAGTTTAAGTCATGAACAAGAAAACAGTATACTACTTGGAATATGGTGATGTCTGTATGGGCTTTACATATGTGCAGTCTGTTTTGTCTCTTTGTTATCTCAGATTGATATGCATATTTAGTTATTCGGCTTGTCCCATTTTATGTTTTTATAGTTCTTCAAAGTGTAATTGAAATATGAAGCTACACATATTTAAAGGTCACAATCTGATCAATTTAAACAGCTATATCCTCTTGTGAACCCTCAGGCCAATCACAACGAAGATCTGTATCAATATCAACATGAGCAATATCCTTCTACCCTCCTTATACTGTACCCCAAATTCCTTACTATCCCCAATCATTGTTTAACATTTTGCAACTATTCATGGGTTTCCATTTGTTAAAAAGTCATATAAATGGAATCATATAGCATATGCCTACTTTAGTCTGGTACCATTAACCTAGGTATTTCATATTATAAATTTTAAGAAACATTCCTTTGTATGGATAGACCACAGTTTATCCATTTACTATGAAAAGCATTTGAGTTGTGTCTCACTGTAGAATTTTATCAACAATGCTGTAGTAATTATTTGAGTATGCTTCATGTAAACATATACTTTCACTTCTCTTGAGTCTACCAATAGAAGAAGATGACCTTGATCACATGGTTGGTGCATTTGTGATGGTTAAGTATTGATAAAGCAGATTTTCATAGTAGCTATACTATTTAATTTTGTCAAATACAGTGCATCAGGGTTTCAATTTTTCTACAGATTTACCAAATTTTGACATGATCAACTTTATAAAATTCCACCATCTTAGTAGGAGCAAAAGGTTTGTCTTATTATATATATATATATATATATATATATATATATATATATATATATATTTGTTTTTGCATAATTAAGACTAATGGTCTTGAATATTTTTAAAGTAGTTAAGATATTGAGATCGTAACTTTTATTTTGCTTGATAAAGTTTCTATTATATCTTTTGTTCATTTTCACTGTGTTTTCCACATTCATTATTAAGTTTTGATTTTTATATGTATTATGGATATAAATCTTCCATTAGATATGTTTTGAAGGAGTTTCTCAATGTAGTTACCTTCATGTTGCTGAGTCAAACCATCTGACAGGAAGCCCCTGATGGAAGGATTTATTTTAAGAGGAAGCTCCATGATGGCAAAGGACAGCATGGAGCGAGCAGAGGCCACACATTCCCTCTGCCACTGCAGGTGGAAAACAGCAGCAGGAGAGCGAGCCAAGCTACAGCGGCTGGCTATGGGATAATAAACCTCAAGGTCCACCCCCGTGCATTCCCGTGTTCTGGGGCTGGCCGTGGTCCCTAGGAAAGTGCCCAGGCAACCGGGGTGGGTGAGCGCACAGAATCACTCCTGGGGTCAGTTTCAGTGAAGAGCTCTCTCAGTTTGTTGTCAGGAAAATGGGTTTATAAGCATCTGAGGGTAGGGGGAGGGTCCTGAGGGGATTGGGCTACAAGGTTCCTATGGGGGCATTCATTCCAACATGTAGGCAATGGGGGGTGGTGGGGTCAAGTAATCTAGGGTCTCAGGGGCATGGGATGTGTGAAGGTACTGGCTGATAAGGAGTTTCCTAGGTAACTGGCCAAAGGTTACAGGGCTATGGGCAAAGCCAGGATTGGAGAGGGAGTGGCCTCCTGTAGCACAGGGGTCCTTAGCAGTGCCTGGCAGCTCAGGCCCCTCTCCAGAAAGCTCCAGCCTGTGCCTGGCACTGCCTGACACACCCTTAGTGACACACCTCCTCCAACAATGCTCCATCTCCCAAGACACCATCAAATAGGGACTAAGCATTCAAAACATATCAGTTTATGGGGAACACCTGATTCAACGCACCACATTATGCCCCTGGCCACCATAGACACATGGCTATCTCAATATGTAATATATTCAGGCAACTTTAAAATTCCCCATAGATTTTATCAATCTTAACATTATTCAAAATTCCAAAATCCAAAGCTTCATCTGAGACTCAAGAGAATGTATTAACTGTAAGTCTGTAAAAGTTAAATATAATTATAATACATATGATGGCACAGAGGAAACATTTATATTGCAAAAGACAGAACTAGGCATAACAGGGGAAGATTCAACCAATGCAGGACCAAAAACAAACAGTGTAAACACAAAATCTTGTAGCTCCAAGTACAATGTATCTAACCGGTTATGAAGTCTCTAGGGTTCCAATTCCATCCCTCTAAGCTGGGCAGCCCATAAGCTGGGGAAAACACTATCATGAAATTTTAACCAGCACCTCTCCTTGGCAGCAGCCAGAAGGTAAGCCAAACTGACACTGGCAACTACAGGATAATAAACCTCAAGTTCCAGCCCCAGTGACATACATTCTCTAGCAAGGCTCCACCTCCCGAGTTGCCTTCATCTGGGACCAAGCATTTAAGCACACGAGTTTCTGGTGGATACATGACTCAACAATCGCACTCCGTGTATTCTTAATTGATTTTAGTGGTGGTAGTAAGGCTGGGCACATCTCAGAGAGAAAGAGATGCAGATAGAGTTCTGAATTCAGTGTTCCAGATTCTTTTCATCATCAGAGAACAAATTCAGAAATAGATGGAGTAAGGAACTGGGAAAGAATTTTTATTTCAAAGTCACTCAAGGTGTGAAAGTATGGGCTAGTACTGAGTTCTGCGTAACAGCTGTTTAGACAGTAGAATGAAGAATGTTATTCAGGACTAAGATGGGTGAAAGATGATCTAAATCTGGCATAGGATTTACTACTGCCCATGCAAAACACATAACTATCACCACAATGGGAATAAAAGATAATCTACTCTGAAGCCAAATACAGACGTGATCATGGTCTAGAGACACAGATTCAGACTACCACAAATTCCTTGTACCCCATGTTCATGGGGTTATTATAGTTCCAGGAAAAAAAGTTATAAAGTAATGCACTTTTCTTTCATTAAGAGAAGAGGTCCAACTTCAGTCTTCTACATATGGCTATCCATTTTCTCCAGCACCATTTGCTGAAAATGCTGTCTTTGCTTCAGAGAGTGTATTTGGTCCCGTTGTCAAAGATCAGGTCACTGTAGTTACTGGAACTCATATCTGGATCATCAGTTCATTTCCATTGATCCGTAAGCCAGTTTTATGCCAGTGACCTACCGTTCTCATTACCACGGCCTTGCTGTGTAGTGTGAAGGCAGGGCCGGCAATGCTGCCAGCGGTGTTCCTGCGGCTCAGCACAGGCTTGGCTCTGTGTGGCCTTCTGTACGTCCATGTAAAATCTGAGACTGGTGCCTTTTTCTTTCTTTCTATTTCTTGATGAGGCAGGGTCTTGCTCTAGCCCAGGCTGACCTGTAATTCACTCTGTAATCTCAGGGTGGCATCAAACTCACACTGATCCTCCTACCTCAGCCTCCTGAGTGTTGGGATTAAAGGCGGGCACCACCACGCTCAGCTTTTGAGACTGTTTTTTCTAACATGGTAAAGAATGTTGCTGGAAAGGACACTGTGCATAGAGCAAGGAGAAAACCTACAAGAGTGGGAGAAAATCTTTGCCAGCTACACATCTGACAGAGGATTAATATCCAGAATATACAAAAAACTTAAAAAACAAAATAAATCAAAGAAGCCAATTAAAAAATGGGCTCACTTTTGGAAGAGAACCTTCTATTTTCAGATGGCAATGACCTTGTGATGACTCAGAAGGCATCACGGTGCTGGGAAGAAGTGACAGGTGTGCTCAGCACTGCAATATCTCTATCACACCTTCCAAGGCTCAGGGTCCACTGCAGAAGAGATGGTGGAAAGAATGTAAGAGCCAAAGGAAGGGTAGGGCTCCTTACAATGTGCTCCTCCAGACACAAAATGGCCTGGATATCCATGACCTCACAGTGCCTGACACTACCTACACAAGACCATCACAATAGGAGAAAAAGATGATGACATCAAAATGAAAGAGAGACTGATTGAGAGGGAGAGGAGATATGATGGAGAATGGAGTTTCAGAGGGGAAAGTGGGGGGAGGGAGGTCATTACCATGGGATATTGTTTGCAATCATGGAAGTTGTTAATAAAAATAATAAATAAATAAATAATAAAAAATGGGCTATGGAACTAAATAGAGAGTTCTCACTGGAAGAAATACAGATGGCATATGAACATCTGAAAAGTGTTCTACATCATTAGCCATCAAGGAAATGCAAATTTAAAGTACTTTGAGATTCCATCTCACTCCTCTCAGAATAACATCAAGAAAACAAATGACAATAAATATTGGCAAGGATGTGGAAAAGGGGGAACCCTTGTACACTGTTGGTAGGAATGTAATCTGGTACAGCCATTGTGGAAATCAGTGTGCAGGTTCTTGAGACAGCTAGAAATAGATTTACCATATAACCCTGCTATAGCACTCTTAGGCGTATATCCCAATGACTCGTCTCACTACCTTACAGATAGTTGCACAACTAGGTTTATTGCTTCCTATTCACAATAGCTAAGAAATGGAACCAACCTAGATGTCCCTCCACAAATGAGTGAATAATAAAGATGTGGTACTTTTACACAATGGAGTTCTATTCAATGGTAAATAAAAATGAAATTATGAAATTTTCAGGAAAATGGATGGATCTCAAAAGGATTATACTAAGTTAGGTAACCCATGCCCATAAACCAAATGTCACATGTTCTCTCTCATATATGGATCCTAGTTACAATTGTTTAGACTTTTGTGTGTATGTAGCAGAGGCCAGTAGGCTGGAAAAAGGCTGTAAAAGACAGAGGAGAAGGAAGGATGTTAGAGAATGGTACTGTAAATATGTAAGTAGAAGGACAGATTACAGGGAGTGGAATCGGCTAAGTGAGGTCAGGGGAAGAGATTAAGAAAAGGGTGGGGGGAGGATCAATCAAAATTCAACATATTCTGAATAAGACATATGAAAGCCCGCTTCTTTGGATAATGGCACATCCAGAAGCCATAGATTACTACTAGAAAATTTTCAGTGCCAGGGATGGAATAATACCAGTGAATTGTTGGCCAGGGAGGTTCCTGATGCCTCTAAAACATTATGGTTTTTTTTTTTTTTTTTTTTTTTTGCCAAGGCCCTTGATTCCCATGAATAACAGATGGCAAGACCCTGTTGCTGAAGACTTCACATGCATGGGCAGCAAGATCACTGAAAAATTAAGCTAGTGCTGAGCTTAAAACCATCTCTCTGTAGAACAACCAACTGTAAGCTGGAAAAAGCTACATTGCATGCAGCCTTATGGGAGACAGAAATTATCAGCAGTGAAAACAGTGGACACTGGAGGCCTCAACTTTGGCCAAACAGGGCAAATGACTGAACAGGTGCAATCGTGGCATGTCTACTCTGGGGGAAACCAAGTACTCTCAAATTGGACTGGAGGTCTGCTCTATGGGAGGGAATATATGCCTGGTACTGAAAACCTAATCAAAAGCCTATGGCAGGGGAGGTCATGTGCCTTAGGGGTATAAAGCCTGCTCTTGTCTGGCTACATGCATATATTATTCCCACCAAACTTCCCTGAAAGCACTATACTTTTGATTAGAGAAGCTTCTCTTTTCAGATGGTGGTGACCACTGGGATGACCCAAAAGGCATAGTGCTGGGAAGAAGAGACAGAGGAGTGCTAAGCACTGAAACATCTCTATCACACCCTCCAAGGCTCAGGATCCATTGCAGAAGAGGTGGCAGAAAGAATGTAAGAGCCAGCCGGGCATGGTGGCGCATGTCTTTAATCCCAGCACTCAGGAAGCAGAGGTAGGAGGATTGCTGTGTATTCGAGGCCACCCTGAGCCTCCATAGTGAATTCTAGGTCAGCCTGGGCAAGAGTGAGACCCTACCTCAAAAAACAAAACAAAACAAAAAGAATGTAAGAACCAAAGGAAGGAAGGGTACCACTCCTTGCAAATGCAACTTCCCAGACACAATTTGGCTTCAATATCCATGAACTCTCAATGCCTAGCAAAACTTCAGAAGAACCTCATAGTAGGAGAAAAAGACAATGGCATCAAAATAAGAGAGACACTAATGGAGGGAGAGAGAGGGGGGATATGATGGAGAGCAGAGTTGTGAAGGAGAAAATGGGGGAGGGAAGGGAAATATTATGGTTTATTGTCTGTAAGTATAGAAGTTGTCAAAAAATTAAAAACAAAAAAAAAGAATGTTGCTGGGATTTTGATTGTAATTGCATTAAACTGTATACTGATTTTGGTAGGATGGCCATCTTAATTATATTAATTTTTCCAATCCATAAGCATGTAAGGTCATTCTGTCACTCATATCTTCCTCCATTTCTTTCTTTAATGCTTTTATGTTTTCATTGTATAGGTCTTTACTTCTTTGGTTAAGTAGATTCCAAGGTGTGTGTGTGTGTGTGTGTGTGTGTGTGTGTGTTGTGGCTATTGTATATGGGACAGCTTCCCTGATTTTTTTCATAGTGTTGCCATATAATATCTACCTATCTATCTATCTATCTGTCTATCTATCTATCTATCTATCTATCTATCTATGATCTTTAGCTTCATTACATTGGGCTTTTTCCTTAATTTGTTAAGACATGTTTTATACCCCAACATATGATTTATATTAGAGAAGACTCCATGAGCTGCTGAGAAGAATGTGTATTCTGTAGAATTAGGATGGAATATTCTGTAGAGGTCCAATTGATCTATGGCATGTTTAACTTCCATATTTCATGGTTAATTTTCTGCTTAGATAATCTGTCTAATGATGATAATGGAACATTAAAGTATCCTACTACAATTATGTTGGAGGTTATTTTTCTTTTATTGTCTAACAGATTTTGCTTTTTAATTTTTTTACTCCTATGTTTGGTGGAAGTAGGTTTTTAATTTTAATAACTTCTTGTATTGTTCCTTATGACTATAAAATAGCCTTATTTATTTATTTATTTTGATTAATTTTGATTTGAAATCTATTTTCTCTGATGTCAGTATCACCACCTCTACTTGTTTCTTATTTCCATTAGCTTAGAAATTTTTTTAATATCCTTTCATCCTAAGGTTGTGTCTATCTTTATTGTTAAGGTGGGTTTCCTATAGACAGCAAATGGATTGACCCATTTTTTTCTTATCCATCCCTTTAAACTGTGTCTTTTGATTGGGGTGTGTGTTGAGACCTTTGATGTTTAGGGTTAGAACTGTGAGATGGAAGTTAGTCCTTCTCAAGTTGAAGGCTTTGTGGAGTTTGATGCTTCCTTGGAATTTATATGTTTGTATGTCTGTTATACTCATGGTTGTTATTTTTCCCTCTTGGAGACTCTTGGGTGTGAGTTTATCTCCTCACTTTGTGTTATTCTATGCAGTACTCTGTGGGGTTGGCTTAGTGCTCATGTAATCACATAGCTGGCTTTTATCATGGAAAGTTTATCTTTCGGCTTCAATTATGGGGATACTTTTGCTGGATATAATGTTCTGAGTTGGCAGCAATGGTTGTTTAAGATTTGAAATGCTCCATTCTATTCCCTTCCAACTTTGAGAGTTCCATTGAATAATCAGAGGCAGTTGTAATAGGTTCACCCTTGTATATAACCCATTGTTTTACTGTTGCAGTTTTTAGAACCCTTTGTTTTCAGTGTTGAGAGTTTTAACTATAATGTGATGTGGAGAGTTTCTTCTTGGTCCTGCCTGGTGTTTTGAGTTCCTCTTGCACTTACAGGTCTCTCTCTTTCTGTGTGAGGTTAGAGAAATTTGTTTTCAATAATTTTGTTGAAGACATTCTCTATGTTTCTGGTCTGTATTTTCTCCCTTATTGTGTGTCAATGTTCTGAATAGTTGGTCTCTTTAAGTAGTCCCAGATTCCTTCATATTCTTTTCATAAGTTTTTTATTTCTTCCATCTGTCATTATTTCTGGACTGCCAGAAGACCAAAATATTATATATTTCCTTTGACTTGTCCTCAAGTTTTGATAGTTTCTCCTCCATGTGGTCTGCTCTGTTGATGAGACTTTCTTGAGAGCCTTCTAAAATAGTTATTTTATTGTTGTTACCTATTACATGTTTTTCAGCATCCCAATCACTTTGTGGATTTCCAATTTCATTTCTTCACTAGACTTGCATATTTTTTGTTGGAGTTCATTCCTGCATTTGATTTTATTTTCATTGAGTCTATTAGATCAGTTTTTGTTGGTGCTCCTCCATTTCCTTTATCCACCTATCAAGACCTTTTTTTTTATTCTCCTCAATTACTTTCAGATGTATATTAAGTTCTTTTTGCTGATGTGTTTCCTTCAGGTATGGTTTCAATTCATCCCTAAAATTATTTTTATAGATTTTCATCATTCAGCCATTTCAAATGATTTTTGAGTTGTTTGGTTTATATTGGTTCTCAAGAAATTCTTCCATCATTTCATTCATGGCCTCATTAAGTATATTGAATATACCTGTCATAGCATCATTTTGGGTCTCTATGTCTAGGTTTGCAACGGAGGCTTCCATTATGGGGCTAGGTGTCCTTCTTGGTAATCTTTTGGCTTGGTATCTTTCATTCTCTGATTTTCATTTCGTTTGTCCATCGTGAGGTACTTGTCTTCTTTGCTGGGACTGTAGCAGTTACTTTTCTTATAAAATATGCATTGATTGCCTTTTTCAGGTGTGGTCAAGGTAGGAGAGAGAAGGTGGTATATTCACAGGTTTTGCCTTGGTGCTCTTGAGCCTGAGCAGTTATTTCTTGTGTGCTCATTCTTCTGGGAATTCTGGGTGGGGCCCTGGAGTTCGGGCCTACTCAGTGAACAGGCAGGGCCCTGTTGTCACTTTGTACTCACTTCCTGGTCATTGGTGGTGGTTTGGTTGTGGCAACTTGTAACAGGCAGGGGGAAGTCATAGCTGGTAACCTGCTGGTGGGATTGGTTCTCAGTTCCACTGGTTATGGAGACTGCCTGGATCATGCATGTATTGAGACAGTCTGATACATCTGACTGCAGGTGGATCTCGGTTTGTGAGCATGTCCCAACACGTGCTGTATAGAGATCCAGTGTTTTCTGCCTGCCCCACACGAGTCACTAGGGAACCAGGGCCCACCTGCTCCAACTGAGCCACTGAGGATCTGGAGCCTCAATGTTTGGACTTTTTAAAGTGCCCCACATCTCCCTCTGTTCAAACATTGTTTTGAACTTGCCATTGATTTTGGTCTCCTGGTATATTTCCTCTGTCTTGTCCTCAAGTTCTCATAATCCGTTCTCCATATGATCAGTTCTGTTGGTGTTCTTGGAAGCCTTTTAAATGAATTATTTCATTTTAGTTTTCCACTAGATTTATCTTCAGTGTCTCCATATATTTATTGAATTCCATTTTCATTTTGTGATGTGACATTTTATTGCCTCTTAGAATCCACTCATGCCTTTGATCTGTTGATTTTATTCCACTTTCCAGTGAGTTATTGTTTTTGTTGATTCTCTTCCATTTCATTTATCCTTTTGAGATCTTTTTGATTCGTTTTAATTTTTCTTAAGCCATCTATTGAATTCTTTTCATTGTTTCTCTTCCATTTCATCCAGTTGATTTTCATGACTTCATTAAATTTGTGTAGTATACTTTCTGTAATTGCATTTTGGAATCTATGTCTGAAATTTCCTCTAAGTATTCTTTGGAAGTTTCCACTATGGAACTAGATATTCTTGGTGGGAATATCTTGTTTTGATTTCTTGTGTTATTTGTTTTGAATTGGTGCTTATTCACCTGAAGATGATGCAGGATTTTCAGATCCTGGAAGGATCTACCAGATTTGTGAAACCCAAGTTTTGAGTTCTTATCTTATTTTTTGTGTGTTTTTTCTTATATTATTTTTGATAAGAAATTGATAAAACTGGCTTGAGAATAATTTATGAATTATTGAATTCATTTTGGGAGAAATAATAACTTGTGAGGTTTCTTTAGGGGAAATTGATATGTAGGAAATGAATGAAGAAGTTTCACAAGCATGTGGAAGATGGGATATAGAAGCCTATGTTGAAAGATTTAGGAGAAACATGCACTTATGTGGGATGTGCAGGATCCATCCTGAGCCTCCATATGGAAAAAAGTTAAAAGATTGAGTGGTTATGGCTTAAGGAAGGATAGTAGAGGGAAATATCAAAGCAGAGACTAGACAATTCAGATGATAAATAGGTAGTAGAGAGTTACACCCATGCTTAACTCAAGTTTAGAAAAATTACCCGTGTATCAGGCCCAGAGTGGCAGACTCAGAGATAGGAAAAAAATCATAAATGGTATCCAAATGAGAAAGTTCCTCCAATGCATAATGTAAAGAGAAGGCGAACAGAAAACTACCCAGGTCAAGAAGCAGTGCTCTGCTGTCCCCTACTAAGCCTGGCTTGTTAGGGGAAAGTGTGACTTACATGTGTCCGGAGATCACAGGGCAGAGTGAGGACTGGGACATGTGGGTGAACTCCTTTATATGGATTACATATCTAATCCAGGTGAGCTTTGTCATTAGGATCAGGTGTGTAAGCAGAGACCTGATTATTCATACTCAAGGGGCTGACACAGCAAGGTCCAAGATTGGTCTGGCTTGTGGACTCAGAGGGCTAACTAGGAAGGGCAAAGATCTATTTGGCTAGTGGACTCAGATAGCTGACCAAGACTCAGAGAGGCTGAGTTAAAGAAGATGCAGGAAATTTCTTTTGGCCATTTCATTGGCAGTCACCTTGGAAAGACAGGATCAGGCACAAGTTTCAGTTTTGCCAAGATGGACAGAATAGCATCTCTTTGTTCCTTCTTTGGGTTTCTGTCCCTAATTAACTGCCTGATTAATGAAAATTGACTTAATCTTGTTTCTCCTTCAAAGACAGTCCCATTTTCTTATTGACGATGAAGCAATAGCAACTCTCTTGGAGCCTGTGTTCAGTGGATTGGTCAGTTTTGATCAAGGTGGGTTGGGACGGCAGTCTAGCTACAAGTCTAAACTGGGTACGCTGGAAGCTGAGCAGAATCTTCCTTGTGTGTGTACTCTCCAGCTTGGTCTGGGCTGGATCCTGGGAGAACTAGCCTACATTTAGTCTGTGGAGTGTGATCATCTTGGAAGTTCCTACTCAGAGTGGCACAAGCAGGCAAATTGAGGAGTGAGGTCAGTGCCAAATGGGGTTAATCTCCAATCTCAACACATGTTGGCTATGTTTGTTCCTTGTGGGTTGGATGCTCACCTGGGTGGCTTACCCTTCTCAGTGACCAGCTGGGTGAAGTGAGATCAGCTCCAGAGTACCTACTCTGCCTGTGGTAGCAGCAGCAGCAACAGAGAAGGCACTTTTCAAACAAATTAGTGGAAACATTTACTAGGCTGGTTATAGTGAAGCATGAGAAATCTGCTGTAGGCTACAGATGTTATCTGAAAACCTACTTAGCCTTTGGTTTGGGTGGAACCTGGTGGTCTGGTAGTACATTTCAAAAACATCTCAGCTCAGCATCTGATTGTCATAGGAATGTTAGGTCAGACACCGAGTTGCACAATACATGGCTATTAAGGGGGGAAAATATAACCCAGGATAATTTACCTCTGATTCTGTAACATTTCAGCTTGCCACAATTACAAAAGTTCTATCAATTAATCAGCCTTGTAGGATGTTTGGCACATGGGGAGCTGCTAAAGGAGAATTTTTGTTCATGTGGTCTTCTGAGTTCTGGATTTATTGGTTTTCCATGTGTCCCGGTGCCAGATGCGTTGTGGGAAAGCCAATTTTGTAAGCCTAATGAGAGAAAATGCCATAAAGGAGCAGAGAATATTGAAAGGAGTCTTGGTTAGTCCAACTTAGAGCCCTTGACATTGACACTAAAGACTTTTAACCCAGATAATTATTTCTTACCAGTGGTTATTTTGTCATTTGCAGGATACTTGGTTCTGGTCTCTTCCTATTTAATTCCAGTATCATACAATCCCCATTGCAGCAATGAGAAATGTCTCCTTTCAAAGGCCTCTTTTGGGCAGAATTTACCCTTTGGACTCATGGATGACTTCAAGTTTACATTTTTTTTTTTTTTTTAACGTTTCAAATGTAAGAGTTAACAGTATAAAATGCTTATTTTTTAAATTTATTGTTTTTTTTTTTGTGAAAAGGTTGCCTACATAGACCTCCTCTGCCTTGCCTCAATTCTGCTGAGGGTCTTTGGTGGGATAATTAGTGTTCATTGTGGGGACTAAGAGGCCTCAGTCAGTCTCCGCAGGGATGGGGAAACATGGTGTCTCAGAGCATTCCCACCCTCCTTGAGGCTCTTACAGTCTTTCTTCCTACTTTTCCTTGATGATTCCTAAGCCTTCATGGGCAAGGCAGAGACCTGATTTAGTGTCCCTTTCTCTGTAGACTCTGGATCTCTGTTTGATAAGGTTTGAGTGACCAGTCTGTCACCATTTCCCTAGAACTTGTTTTTGGGTTTGCCCAAAACAGAGAGCAGTATTTGTGTCACTGCTTTGCCTGTAATGACTTCAGAGCCCAGCAGAAGAGGTGGAGGTGACCCATATCATGGCTAGTACTTGGCTCTCTCTTTATGTATTGAGGTATTATATATATATATATATATATATATATATATATATATATATACATATATAAATATAGAGAGAGAATCATTCTGTAGTCGTTTTTTATTTGTTACAAAAATTTGTTTTACCTGTTTGAATTTATAGCTGTTTGCATTTGAACTTTTATTTTCCTATCTACTTATGCATCCTCACACTAATACAAACTGCCCTTATAATGAAAGTTTTATAATACTACAAAACCAAGCTGTGTCAGTCCTTAACTATGTTATTTTTCAATAATTCAGTTTTTGTTTTGATTTTGGCAAATCCAAGGCCCTGAGCATGTTAGTCTTGTGCTATACTACTAAACTACATCTCCAACCTGTTTTCAAAGCCACACTTTGGTCACTGTAGATCTTTTGAGCAATCAGATGTTGAGAAGTTCAATTTATAACAAGATAAATTGTCACTAATAATCACTATTTTATTCATTAACTGTCATAGTGCAAATAAAACAGCTAAGATAGAGGGCCAGCTTCATTTCCTTCCACAGCATGAGCTCATGGTCAAGCAGGGACAGATGGGTCACCTCTGACCTGAGAGGGTCCTGTGTAACATAAACTACTACTGTGAGTAAAGTAATTCATCCATAAACACTTTGGATCATGGATTTTTTTTTTTTTTTTTACGAGAGCAATGCTAAAACCTGAATATCACCTGTTGTAACCATAACAGTTCAAGTTAGAAAAAGTGATACAAATAAGATTATTTATAATTTGTCACATCACTTAATACTTCTCAAAATACCTCTGAAAGGGTGAAGAATCTGTGAGATTGATAGTGCCTTTCTCTTGGCCCTGGTGGGATTGAGACAAGGACTCAGGTGCCAGAAGGGTGTCACCAAAAGTCAGTCTGAGACTGCGCTTCTGGAGTTCTGCGCCTCACACTGTTGAACAATAAGAACTGTAGACAAAGTAGTGACCAAGAAAAGGCAGCTTATTAAGAACAGGGCAGGAAAGACCAAGAAAGGCATGTAGTGGGAGGAGTCCCAAAGGAAACTGCTGTCAGATGTCTTCGAAATCATTTTATAGGATTTATGTATAGGACTGGGCAAAAACACACAATACCTTCTGAAGACTTCCCTGATTTTCACATTTTTAGAATAATTAGTCATATTCTGATTTTTTAACTTATTTATTAGAGACAGAGAGAAGGACAGAGAGAGAGAATGAGTGAGAATGGGTGCCTCTAGCCACTGCAAATGAACTCCAGATGCATGTGCCACCATGTGCATCTGACTTATGTAGGACCTGGAGAATCAAACCTGGGTCCTTAGGCATCTCAGGCTAGTGTCTTAATTGATAAGCCATCTCTCCAGCCCTCCACTTTGTTTTTGAGGGTATCTCTAACAAAATCATTTTGCTTTAACTTTCATTATATGTGTGCTTCTAAATGTTTTAGAATTTAACTTGAACTGAAGCTGTTCAACATTAGATTGAAAATATCTATTGATATTTTAAAGGAAAATATGAAAAAAATTCTTGCATTTGTCAAAATTTTAATTCCTGTTTATCTTGTCTTACTATTCACACCTCTAATAAACATTTTCATTACATATTAATATTTAAAATGTTCAATTTAAACGATGTCAACTGTCTTTATTTATCATCCTCTTTCTCTCCCTCTCTCTTTCAAATAAATAAATTTATAAAAAGGGCTGGAGAGATGGCTTAGTGGTTAAGGTGCTTGCCTTTAAAGCCAAAAGAATCAGATTCGATTACCCAGGACCTATGTAACCCAGATGCACAAGGTGGCACAAGCATCTGGAGTTCACTTGCAGGGGCTAAAGGCCCTGGCACCCTCATTACCTCCCTTTCTTTATCTCCCTCTTTCTCTCTTTCTCCCTCTTTCTCTCAAATAAATAAAAAATTTTAAATGATGTCAAAACAGTTTAAATCTATAAGTACTAATTCATTCCTGAAATGATGAAATTATAAATATCACTACCACATTAGCTTCCTGATCTTTTACTTAAATAAAAGTAATTTAATAATATATCTGAATCTAAGGGAAATGGAACAAGTATTGGTGAAATTCATCTTATCAACTCAAAATTTTCTTGATATATTGCCCTTTATATTAAATTATTAGCTCATTCAAAAATATTTCATGTTGGATTTATTAAAAACTGATTCATATTCTTTCTTTACAGAGTTTGAAGAATTATTAGGATTCTTATCAATATTTAATACAAAACATTTTAAGCTAATGTCCTCAGCATTGCTCTATTCTTTCAGTATAATAAATATTTATCAAGAAGTGATTGGTGTCCTAAAGTGAATTATAATTTGTACCTGTTTATATAATCCATAGACATTGAGTTTTGTAATAGAAGCTTGGAATTTAATCATTTAATCTCTTTGAAGTCTATTTTTCTCATATGTACAATAATTGTACACTATTTATAGTCACATCTCTTTTGATTTGAAAATATGTATGACTCAACAAGCAAGACTTAATTCCATTTTTTAGTCTTCAATGCAATTTCATATACTTGTATAATTGTAAGCTAGTTTATGAAGTTCATTATAAATTCAGCAGGCACCTAATATGTGTTTAAAGTATAAAAGTTATTACAGTATTGCTACAGTCAGCTTCACATTGCTTGGATGAATGTCCAAACCAGACACAGTTTATGGGAGGAAGAAGGGATTTATTTGAAGCTTATAGATCCAGGGTAAGTTCCATAATAGCAGAACAAGCTGGCCCCCTTTTACAGGTACACACAGAGAGAAATACCACCAACAACACTATAGCAAACACACTCCAGGAAGCCCAGTCAGAGCTCGAGCACTCTGCATTTAGACTGGAATTCCAGATCCACCCTCAAAACACCTGAGGGATGGACCCTAGTGCCCTCCCACAGTGACTCATCTTCCTGACAAACAGCTCGAAATTCAAGAAGCTTTAATAAACTGGATCTATTAGGGGCCATGAGGCCATCCATTCAAACTACCACAAGTAGATACTAAGAAATATTTTGGGCTGGAGAAATGGCTTAGCAGTTAAGCGCTTGCCTGTGAAGCCTAAGGATCCCGGTTTGAGGCTCGATTCTCCAGGACCCACGTTAGCCAGATGCACAAGGGGGCGCACGCGTCTGGAGTTCGTTTGCAGTGGTTGGAGGCCCTGGCACTCCCATTCTCTCTCTCTCTCTCTATCTGCCCCTTTCTCTCTCTGTCTGTTGCTCTCAAATAAATAAATAAAAATAAATGCAAAAAATTAAGAAAAAAAAGAAATATTTTATTTTTTTATTTATTTTGGTTTGGCTTTTCAAGGTAGGGTCTCATTCTAGCTCAGGCTTACCTGGAATTCACTATGTAGTCTCAGGATGGACTTGAACTCTCAGCCATCCTCCTATCTCTGTCTCCCAAGTGCTGGAATTAAAGGCATGCGCCACCACACCAAGCTTTAAGAAACATTTTGAAATCAAGTCATATTGGTCATATCAGTGAAACTTTTGTTAGTGTTTTTACACGTTTTTTATTTTAACAAAAGTTCATATGATTTATATAAATCCTGACACATGAAGACATGGGGCTATTCTTAATCAACTGTAAGATATTTTTCACCCGCTCAATTTCTCTTAGTATCATGACATCCCTTAAGTTATTTCTGGGATTCTAAATATTCTTGGAACATAGTTTGAAACCCAGAGTTTACTTCAGTTTACTTAGTTAGCTCCTTGCTGCTGGGATGACCCTCCAAACCTGACACAGTTTATGGAGATTTATTTCAGGCTTTCAGATCCAGAGGGTGTTATAAAATGTCAAAAGAGGTTGGCTCCCTTTTACAGATTCAAGCAGAGAGAAGAACCACCACTAGCACAAGCAACAGCAAAAAACTGGCAGCTAAATAGTAGGGAACTTAGGCAGAGCTCAAGAACTCTGCATAACATTGGGCTGGAAAACAGATCTGCCCCTCTAGCCAGGCAGCTGGAGACAAACTTTTTAATAAACACACCTGAGTCTGCTGGAGGACATTAAAGTACCACAACATCCTGCTCATTGGTTTCATTACTAAGCCACCTGAGACCCAATTGGTTGAGGCATTCAAGCATAGGAAAAGACCCAGTACAAGAAACTTGTTATAGTTCTTGGATTCTCATTCCACAAACATTCTGTTGTATCTGCCCACCTTTTGGAATACTTTTCATGTCCCAGAGCTTTTGAAAAAGTGACAGAGTTTGTAGCATGTCCTTGGAATAATTTAATAAATATCACAGGGCATATTTTCAAAAACATGAAAGAAAACAGTTGAATAAAATATACATAAAATATTTGCATAATTTCAATTGGAGTACAGAACACCTATTTTGGTGTCAAATGTGAAAGCAATTAATGTTTTATAAAGCAGTCACACACAACTAACCCACTGAAAATAGCTTTGTATATAGAGTTGAAAGTTAATATGTAATGAATAATATTCAATTGTCTCTACTTCCATTGACAATTCAATTACTCACTTTTAGAGCCCATTGGCAACTGCTAAAATTTGATACTATTGTTGGCACATAAGGACGTTGAAGCCTATATATATTATGTATAGTGATGTAAGCTGGTGTAGTCATATGTGTGAATAGTTTAGAAGTTTATCACAATGTTCATCTCAGAGTTCACTTATGTTCTAGTAGAAGTAGAAACATATGAACCCACAAATATTCATAGCAGTATTGTTGATAGGAACTCCCAAGTCAAATCATTTTGATATCCAACAATTCATGAATGATGAATGTAATATAGTTTATCTATACAATAGATGAATAGAATACTGCCATTAAAGGAAGAAAATAATGATGCATGCCAGAAGTTGGATGAAGTGTGAAAAACTCATGTTACCTGAAAGACTCAAAATATAAAAGCTAGCTGGGCATGGTGGCACACGCCTTTAATACCAGCACTTGGGAACCAGATGTAGGAGGAGCACCATGAGTTCAAGGCCACCATGAGACTACATAGTGAATTCCAGGTCAGCCTGAGCTACAGTGAGACCCTACCATGAAAAATAAAAAAGCAGCTAATATATAGTATGTTTTAATTCATATGAATAATTTGGATGTAGCATAGTGGGTTCATCTATAGCATCAGAAATAGATGATAGTTTCCTGAAATTGTTGCAAGGAAAGAAACAGAATAATTGTGAATCGACACAGAGTGTCTCTCTAGGATAATGAAACACACATAAGATCATAAACATATTTTTGAAGTATCATAATTATGTGAATCCCAAGTAAATTTTGCACTTTGAACAGTAAATTTTATGGCTTGTGAATTATTTTTCAATTTGTAAATAAAAATCTTTATGCTTCCATAGAGGAAAAAATATTTGGTGTTAATGTTGCATATAAAGCATTATTCACAGAAATAATTATTAGTAAAATGGACTAAGTAGAATTAAGAAGCTCTGATCATCAAACATAAGTTAAGACGTAAGTGTGGTTACCCTAGTTATTAGAATTTCCAAATGATACATTTCAGATATATTTAGCTAGCATTCTTTGTATTGATCTCTAAATTCTCTGAAGGTGTATGTTAAGAGCAGCTCACTATTATCTAAACCTGAAGACATACAAAACTGGATTCTGAACTTATATGTAGCTTATGTCTTGTTTATAGCCTGGATTACCCCAGTTTAAGTAAGAAATAGGTAAAATTTTTGATATATGTGATAAAATAATAACTTTCTTAACAATAGCTAATGTTTTGGAGTATTTTTTCTTTGCTGTTCAACATTGTGCTAATTACATCACTTAAATGGACTTGTGGAATATTCATAATAGTTCTATGAGCTTCTAACTCCATTTTAGGCATGAAAGAAATGAGAGGCAGTATTTAGGGAATTTCCCAAGTACAGAGAATTTGTGTCAGAGTCAAGCTTTAAACACAGGCAACCTAAACTCTGGTTTGTTTCTTATGCTACTGTGCTAAAATGTGATGTGTTAGATTTATATAGAATTCATAATTTTATATTTGAAAAGATAAATATGGGAAAAACTAAATGAGGAAGTGGATTCAAAATCCTCATAACGTTTAATTAGGTATGCCCTGTACTGTACTAGAATGGTATACTAGACTAATATATGTGAATGTGATTATGTATATCAAAATATAATGAATACTTTCCCTCTTCCTTTCAGTCATAAATTTTCACTCTAATACTCATTTTTTTAATTAAAATTTGGTGAAACACTGAGTATATGCAGTGTAGCTTAATAGCAACAATTGAAATGTGCTGAGGTGTAGCTCAATTGGTAGAGCACTTACCAATGCAAAGTTGCAAACTCTTGCATTTAATCCCCAACAATGCAAAAGATTCATCTTGGGCTAGGACTGTAGCTCAATAGTATCGTGTGTGCTTAGTACATAGGAGGGTCTACCACACACACTGTAGAAAAAGAAGATACAAATAGAAAAGGAAAGGAAGGAAGGAGGGAAGGAAGGAAGAAAGGAGGGAAGGAAGGAAGGAAGGAAGGAAGGAAGGAAGAAAGAAAGAAAGAGAATGCAGGAAGAAGGAAGTAAGGAAGGAGGTGGTAAAAACAATGGGATCAATAACTGTATTCACTTTCCCATACTCCATATTTGATTCCAATTTATCTATAAAGTTTTCCAAAAATGCATTGTATTTCCTAAAGCATCAGTAGAAAAGAAACCCTATTTGGAATTCTCACCAATTTACAGTAAACTTTCAGTTTGTAATTTTGTGTGTTGGAACAACAGAATTGAAATGGTTTGAAAACATGGAATTTGAAGTTTTTATTTTACTTTTCCAGTATGTGCCTATAATTGTTTATATTAATTGTCAATTTGGGAGGGCCTAAAATATAGTAGGAAAATAGTTTCTGGCCATGTGTGTGAGGATTATCTTGACTAGGTTAACTGAGGTTAGAAGATCTACCTTAAATTGCGGGAAGGTGGCACCATTCCATAGACTGGGGTCCCAGACTGCATAAAAAAGGGAAAGTGAGCTAAGCTTTAGCATTCACCACTCTCTGCTTCCCCAAGGCCTGAATGCCACCAACTGCCACAAATTCTGACGGCCATACCTTCTCTGCCATGATGAACTGTAAGCTAAAAGAACAAAAAAGTCACAAAAGTCGTCTGACTGCTTTGCTTCTGCCCTCACAATATTGAAACCTAAGAACTGTCGACATGTAGTGACCCAGAGGAGCATATAACAGCCGGACCCAAAGGAATTACAGTGCAGTCCAAGAAACGTGCAGTGAAAATCATTTATAGGTTTGTATGGACTGACTAACACAATCTTCTGAAGACTTCTGATTTCAATAAGGATTAATACATATTCTGATTTTTTAATTATTTATAGCGACAGAGAGAAGGAAAGAGAGAGAATGAAGTGAGAATGGGTGCCTCTAGCCACTGCAAATGAACTCCAGATGCATGTGCCACCATGTGCATCTGACTTATGTAGGACCTGGAGAATCAAACCTGGGTCCTTAGGCATCTCAGGCTAGTGTCTTAATTGATAAGCCATCTCTCCAGCCCTCCACTTTGTTTTTGAGGGTATCTCTAACAAAATCATTTTGCTTTAACTTTCATTATATGTGTGCTTCTAAATGTTTTAGAATTTAACTTGAACTGAAGCTGTTCAACATTAGATTGAAAATATCTATTGATATTTTAAAGGAAAATATGAAAAAAATTCTTGCATTTGTCAAAATTTTAATTCCTGTTTATCTTGTCTTACTATTCACACCTCTAATAAACATTTTCATTACATATTAATATTTAAAATGTTCAATTTAAACGATGTCAACTGTCTTTATTTATCATCCTCTTTCTCTCCCTCTCTCTTTCAAATAAATAAATTTATAAAAAGGGCTGGAGAGATGGCTTAGTGGTTAAGGTGCTTGCCTTTAAAGCCAAAAGAATCAGATTCGATTACCCAGGACCTATGTAACCCAGATGCACAAGGTGGCACAAGCATCTGGAGTTCACTTGCAGGGGCTAAAGGCCCTGGCACCCTCATTACCTCCCTTTCTTTATCTCCCTCTTTCTCTCTTTCTCCCTCTTTCTCTCAAATAAATAAAAAATTTTAAATGATGTCAAAACAGTTTAAATCTATAAGTACTAATTCATTCCTGAAATGATGAAATTATAAATATCACTACCACATTAGCTTCCTGATCTTTTACTTAAATAAAAGTAATTTAATAATATATCTGAATCTAAGGGAAATGGAACAAGTATTGGTGAAATTCATCTTATCAACTCAAAATTTTCTTGATATATTGCCCTTTATATTAAATTATTAGCTCATTCAAAAATATTTCATGTTGGATTTATTAAAAACTGATTCATATTCTTTCTTTACAGAGTTTGAAGAATTATTAGGATTCTTATCAATATTTAATACAAAACATTTTAAGCTAATGTCCTCAGCATTGCTCTATTCTTTCAGTATAATAAATATTTATCAAGAAGTGATTGGTGTCCTAAAGTGAATTATAATTTGTACCTGTTTATATAATCCATAGACATTGAGTTTTGTAATAGAAGCTTGGAATTTAATCATTTAATCTCTTTGAAGTCTATTTTTCTCATATGTACAATAATTGTACACTATTTATAGTCACATCTCTTTTGATTTGAAAATATGTATGACTCAACAAGCAAGACTTAATTCCATTTTTTAGTCTTCAATGCAATTTCATATACTTGTATAATTGTAAGCTAGTTTATGAAGTTCATTATAAATTCAGCAGGCACCTAATATGTGTTTAAAGTATAAAAGTTATTACAGTATTGCTACAGTCAGCTTCACATTGCTTGGATGAATGTCCAAACCAGACACAGTTTATGGGAGGAAGAAGGGATTTATTTGAAGCTTATAGATCCAGGGTAAGTTCCATAATAGCAGAACAAGCTGGCCCCCTTTTACAGGTACACACAGAGAGAAATACCACCAACAACACTATAGCAAACACACTCCAGGAAGCCCAGTCAGAGCTCGAGCACTCTGCATTTAGACTGGAATTCCAGATCCACCCTCAAAACACCTGAGGGATGGACCCTAGTGCCCTCCCACAGTGACTTATCTTCCTGACAAACAGCTCGAAATTCAAGAAGCTTTAATAAACTGGATCTATTAGGGGCCATGAGGCCATCCATTCAAACTACCACAAGTAGATACTAAGAAATATTTTGGGCTGGAGAAATGGCTTAGCAGTTAAGCGCTTGCCTGTGAAGCCTAAGGATCCCGGTTTGAGGCTCGATTCTCCAGGACCCACGTTAGCCAGATGCACAAGGGGGTGCACGCGTCTGGAGTTCGTTTGCAGTGGCTGGAGGCCCTGGCACTCCCATTCTCTCTCTCTCTCTCTATCTGCCCCTTTCTCTCTCTGTCTGTTGCTCTCAAATAAATAAATAAAAATAAATGCAAAAAATTAAGAAAAAAAAGAAATATTTTATTTTTTTATTTATTTTGGTTTGGCTTTTCAAGGTAGGGTCTCATTCTAGCTCAGGCTTACCTGGAATTCACTATGTAGTCTCAGGATGGACTTGAACTCTCAGCCATCCTCCTATCTCTGTCTCCCAAGTGCTGGAATTAAAGGCATGCGCCACCACACCAAGCTTTAAGAAACATTTTGAAATCAAGTCATATTGGTCATATCAGTGAAACTTTTGTTAGTGTTTTTACACATTTTTTATTTTAACAAAAGTTCATATGATTTATATAAATCCTGACACATGAAGACATGGGGCTATTCTTAATCAACTGTAAGATATTTTTCACCCGCTCAATTTCTCTTAGTATCATGACATCCCTTAAGTTATTTCTGGGATTCTAAATATTCTTGGAACATAGTTTGAAACCCAGAGTTTACTTCAGTTTACTTAGTTAGCTCCTTGCTGCTGGGATGACCCTCCAAACCTGACACAGTTTATGGAGATTTATTTCAGGCTTTCAGATCCAGAGGGTGTTATAAAATGTCAAAAGAGGTTGGCTCCCTTTTATAGATTCAAGCAGAGAGAAGAAACACCACTAGCACAAGCAACAGCAAAAAACTGGCAGCTAAATAGTAGGGAACTTAGGCAGAGCTCAAGAACTCTGCATAACATTGGGCTGGAAAACAGATCTGCCCCTCTAGCCAGGCAGCTGGAGACAAACTTTTTAATAAACACACCTGAGTCTGCTGGAGGACATTAAAGTACCACAACATCCTGCTCATTGGTTTCATTACTAAGCCACCTGAGACCCAATTGGTTGAGGCATTCAAGCATAGGAAAAGACCCAGTACAAGAACCTTGTTATAGTTCTTGGATTCTCATTCCACAAACATTCTGTTGTATCTGCCCACCTTTTGGAATACTTTTCATGTCCCAGAGCTTTTGAAAAAGTGACAGAGTTTGTAGCATGTCCTTGGAATAATTTAATAAATATCACAGGGCATATTTTCAAAAACATGAAAGAAAACAGTTGAATAAAATATACATAAAATATTTGCATAATTTCAATTGGAGTACAGAACACCTATTTTGGTGTCAAATGTGAAAGCAATTAATGTTTTATAAAGCAGTCACACACAACTAACCCACTGAAAATAGCTTTGTATATAGAGTTGAAAGTTAATATGTAATGAATAATATTCAATTGTCTCTACTTCCATTGACAATTCAATTACTCACTTTTAGAGCCCATTGGCAACTGCTAAAATTTGATACTATTGTTGGCACATAAGGACGTTGAAGCCTATATATATTATGTATAGTGATGTAAGCTGGTGTAGTCATATGTGTGAATAGTTTAGAAGTTTATCACAATGTTCATCTCAGAGTTCACTTATGTTCTAGTAGAAGTAGAAACATATGAACCCACAAATATTCATAGCAGTATTGTTGATAGGAACTCCCAAGTCAAATCATTTTGATATCCAACAATTCATGAATGATGAATGTAATATAGTTTATCTATACAATAGATGAATAGAATACTGCCATTAAAGGAAGAAAATAATGATGCATGCCAGAAGTTGGATGAAGTGTGAAAAACTCATGTTACCTGAAAGACTCAAAATATAAAAGCTAGCTGGGCATGGTGGCACACGCCTTTAATACCAGCACTTGGGAACCAGATGTAGGAGGAGCACCATGAGTTCAAGGCCACCATGAGACTACATAGTGAATTCCAGGTCAGCCTGAGCTACAGTGAGACCCTACCATGAAAAATAAAAAAGCAGCTAATATATAGTATGTTTTAATTCATATGAATAATTTGGATGTAGCATAGTGGGTTCATCTATAGCATCAGAAATAGATGATAGTTTCCTGAAATTGTTGCAAGGAAAGAAACAGAATAATTGTGAATCGACACAGAGTGTCTCTCTAGGATAATGAAACACACATAAGATCATAAACATATTTTTGAAGTATCATAATTATGTGAATCCCAAGTAAATTTTGCACTTTGAACAGTAAATTTTATGGCTTGTGAATTATTTTTCAATTTGTAAATAAAAATCTTTATGCTTCCATAGAGGAAAAAATATTTGGTGTTAATGTTGCATATAAAGCATTATTCACAGAAATAATTATTAGTAAAATGGACTAAGTAGAATTAAGAAGCTCTGATCATCAAACATAAGTTAAGACGTAAGTGTGGTTACCCTAGTTATTAGAATTTCCAAATGATACATTTCAGATATATTTAGCTAGCATTCTTTGTATTGATCTCTAAATTCTCTGAAGGTGTATGTTAAGAGCAGCTCACTATTATCTAAACCTGAAGACATACAAAACTGGATTCTGAACTTATATGTAGCTTATGTCTTGTTTATAGCCTGGATTACCCCAGTTTAAGTAAGAAATAGGTAAAATTTTTGATATATGTGATAAAATAATAACTTTCTTAACAATAGCTAATGTTTTGGAGTATTTTTTCTTTGCTGTTCAACATTGTGCTAATTACATCACTTAAATGGACTTGTGGAATATTCATAATAGTTCTATGAGCTTCTAACTCCATTTTAGGCATGAAAGAAATGAGAGGCAGTATTTAGGGAATTTCCCAAGTACAGAGAATTTGTGTCAGAGTCAAGCTTTAAACACAGGCAACCTAAACTCTGGTTTGTTTCTTATGCTACTGTGCTAAAATGTGATGTGTTAGATTTATATAGAATTCATAATTTTATATTTGAAAAGATAAATATGGGAAAAACTAAATGAGGAAGTGGATTCAAAATCCTCATAACGTTTAATTAGGTATGCCCTGTACTGTACTAGAATGGTATACTAGACTAATATATGTGAATGTGATTATGTATATCAAAATATAATGAATACTTTCCCTCTTCCTTTCAGTCATAAATTTTCACTCTAATACTCATTTTTTTAATTAAAATTTGGTGAAACACTGAGTATATGCAGTGTAGCTTAATAGCAACAATTGAAATGTGCTGAGGTGTAGCTCAATTGGTAGAGCACTTACCAATGCAAAGTTGCAAACTCTTGCATTTAATCCCCAACAATGCAAAAGATTCATCTTGGGCTAGGACTGTAGCTCAATAGTATCGTGTGTGCTTAGTACATAGGAGGGTCTACCACACACACTGTAGAAAAAGAAGATACAAATAGAAAAGGAAAGGAAGGAAGGAGGGAAGGAAGGAAGAAAGGAGGGAAGGAAGGAAGGAAGGAAGGAAGGAAGGAAGGAAGGAAGGAAGGAAGAAAGAAAGAGAATGCAGGAAGAAGGAAGTAAGGAAGGAGGTGGTAAAAACAATGGGATCAATAACTGTATTCACTTTCCCATACTCCATATTTGATTCCAATTTATCTATAAAGTTTTCCAAAAATGCATTGTATTTCCTAAAGCATCAGTAGAAAAGAAACCCTATTTGGAATTCTCACCAATTTACAGTAAACTTTCAGTTTGTAATTTTGTGTGTTGGAACAACAGAATTGAAATGGTTTGAAAACATGGAATTTGAAGTTTTTATTTTACTTTTCCAGTATGTGCCTATAATTGTTTATATTAATTGTCAATTTGGGAGGGCCTAAAATATAGTAGGAAAATAGTTTCTGGCCATGTGTGTGAGGATTATCTTGACTAGGTTAACTGAGGTTAGAAGATCTACCTTAAATTGCGGGAAGGTGGCACCATTCCATAGACTGGGGTCCCAGACTGCATAAAAAAGGGAAAGTGAGCTAAGCTTTAGCATTCACCACTCTCTGCTTCCCCAAGGCCTGAATGCCACCAACTGCCACAAATTCCGACGGCCATACCTTCTCTGCCATGATGAACTGTAAGCTAAAAGAACAAAAACAAACAAACAAAAATCCCTTCCTTCCTTGAGTTGCTTTACTGTCCCCACAAGAAAGTCATACTGCAAAGGCCTATAAGACTCCCTGCTGCTGCACAGTGTCAGTGAACTGCAGTTTCCAGGTAGCCATATGATCATGCCTGTTACCCAATGGAACTTCACAGTGCACTCTGTTGCTAATTCATAATGTTTGCTAGGTAAGGTGAATGAAATGTATATCTTATTCACACATTCAATGAGGTGGTAGGTTTATGGGGAGCTGACTAACTCCATCGTAAGTGGAAGAACATCTGCATATTCAAATGAAAGAAAATCTTATATACATGTTTTTTTTTTTGTTTATTTATTTGAGAGCGACAGACAGAGAGAGAAAGAGGCAGAGAGAGAGAGAGAGACAGAGCGAGAATGGGCGTGCCAGGGATTCCAGGGACTGCAAAAAACTCCAGATGCATGCACCCCCTTGTGCATCTGGCTAACGTGGGTCCTGGGGAGTCAAGCCTTGAACCGGGTCCTTAGGCTTCACAGGCAAGCGCTTAACCGCTAAGCCATCTCTCCAACCCCATGTTTGTTTGTTTTCTTGTGACATATTCCACTTTTGAACATGGGAGTAAGATAGAAAATTTAATGTGAGGATAAAAAATAAGGTAGCTTCAATTTTCCTTGAAGATTCACTTGAGCAATTAAAAATACATTTTTAATTACTTGATGCAAAATATCATACAACTCAAAATAAACTGGCACTGAAATATTAGTGTATTTTTATGATTTAGCCTTAACTCTGGTATTCTATAATAGTGTTTATGTGTCTTTTGATATATGTGACCTGGAAAAAAAATCAGTATGTGTTTTATTTGAGGGGGCTCAATATCATGAGTACCACTTGGGTAGAGAAATCATTGTGTGTTGGAACAACAAAATTACATCTCTCATTCTTTGCCTTCTCAGACTTCTGCCCCTGAGGAAAGGTGTCAGTCATATTTTCAGCTTGCAGAGTTATTAATAATTCATAAACTTCCACTTAATCCTTTCACCAAGGATTTATAGTAATGCCACTAATGAAATGCTCTGACCAGCTGTGGCTAAACTACTCGACATTGCTTCTGTTTATCTAGCCAACTTTCCAAATAAATCCATAAACATGTCACAATCCCAACAGCCACTGATTGCAATCTCTAGTATAGTTCTAATTCAGGATGACCAATGTACAGGCAAAAAGACCAGGTGGTTAGATGCAAATGGAAAATTTGCCTTAAATTCAGGGGTTGGCTTTTTATCCTGTTTGAATCAAGCTCTGACTGAATCAAGCTCCTACTGTTTCACATTATCTATGGGGTGTTGGCTACTTAATTTTTCCCAATTTCAGCTTATTATGTATGAGGTATATAAGTCTGATTTATTAGCTACCCTCCATATTTTTATGGTGCTTGTTAGCAGACTCTATTACAGTTGACTGACTCCCTGATGTCAAGAAGCCATTATTATTAAAATTGTTAATATAAAAATGAGGCAACAAATCATTGAAATGGTTTTGCTAGATAGGAAAAACAGAATGAGTTATAAAATATTGTTTATAACACAATTAAAAACTATCATGGGCTGGAAAGATGGCTTAGTAGTTGAAGTGTTTGCCTGCAGAGGCAAAGGACCCAGGTTCAACTCCCCAGGACCCACATAAGGTGGATGCACAAGGGGGCACATGCACCTGGAGTTTGTTTGCAGTGGCTGAAGGCCCTGAGTGCTATTCTCTATCTGCCTCTTTCTCTCTCCTTCTCTCTCTCTCTCTCTCTCTCTCTCAAATAAATAAATTAGACTTCTGGGTAACATGGCAGCATAGGAGCCATGCTAAACCAGCCTAGGGAGGGATTTAAACAAAACCCCAGCAAAATACACTCTTCTTCTGAAAAGTGAAGGAGTATACGTTATTCTTAGACACAGCAGAAAAGACAGAGACCAAGATCCACCAGAAAGGAGGAAAATGGCCAGAGTTCCACTGAGGCCCTCACGGCCAGCAAGCCCCAGTCTGCGCACCTCCCCAGCACAACTCTGCCAGGGGCGTCAGGCGGCAGCAGCAGCAGAGACCAAGCAGCAGATTTTTCATCTTCATCAGCCTTCTTGCAAAGTTAAGAAATCTGAAGGAAAGACAGCTGAGAGCTACTGAAAGTGCGAGCAACTTCAGAAGTCTGAACTCTCCCATCCCCCTCCATCAGAGCTGTGAACCTCCAGCATTCAGCCCCCAGTGACAGCGCAGCCTGCTGAGCTGATCAGAGGTACAGCTTCACAGCGCAACATAGAAGGATGAAGGTGGGCACTCAGCATTGATAAGATTGGAAGCCACCCCAAAAGGGAATGAGGCTAACTGACAAAAAGGAAAAACAAAATCAAAAAACCCCAGAAAACCAAAATAACAGGTACACTGGCCTGCACTATAAGAGATAATCTCTCTTTCCTTGTCAGGGCAGGTTGTGGGGTATATATTCTCGGTTGGCTTTACCATTTTCAAGTAACCTGTATTTGGGGGTTGAGTATTGTTGCCTTTGGTGCTTTCATATTTAAAGGGCCTTTGTCTTTTGCTTCTGCCATTATTGGGGGCAGGGTCTGATCCAGATCCAGATTGACCTGCAACCCAATTCAGAACAGAAATCTCTACCTCCCAGCTGACAAGATTAAGGGTGTAGAACAACACACACCCTTAGGAATTTTGGCTTTATAGGACTGTTTAAATCCCCACAATGGCATACTTTGTGCTGGTTTTTATTGATTGTGTATGTTACTCAGTTGAAGTTTAGAATTTGCCAGTAAATTATTCCATGCAGTCCACTAGAATGTTTGCTTAGCAAGCAAACTCAACACCTAGGATTACTTCTGTGGCTTAATTGGGTACAAGAGCTACACCTGGAACCTTGAACTCATATCCTGAGGGCATATAGAGGTGGATTGCCATGTCTGGGAAGACTGCAGATAAGTAGAAAACCCAAGCATCAAATCAATTAAGGATGCAAAAGTTGCTACAATATAATTCAAGAAATTCAAAGAATCAAGACAATACAGTCCCAACAAAAACTATAAATCCATCAGAAATGATCACCAATGAAACCGTTTTCAATGAAATGCCTGACAAAGATTTCAAGAAAATGATGGTATCTATGCTCAAAGAAATCAGAAGAGAAATGAAGGCAATCAAAGAAGAAAACAAAGGAATTCAAGAAGAAAACAAACTTCTGAAAGAGAACACAGGAAACCAGCTTAATGAAATAAAGGGGTCATTGAAAGACATGAGTAAGGAAATAGAAATACTGAAGAAAAGAAAGACTGAAATCCTAGCTCTGAAGAATACAGTCAAATGAAATAAAAACCTCTGTGGAAAGTCTCACCAGTAGAAAGGATGAAGGAGAAAACAGAATATCTAAACTAGAAGACCAGGTGGCAGACCTAGCACAGTCCAACAAAGAGAAAGACAATGTAATAGCAAGGTATGAATGGGAATTTCAAGATATCTGGGACACTATGAAAAGATCAAACATAAGAATTCATGGTATAACAGAAGGAGAGGAATTTCAATCCAGTGGCTTAGTAGGTGTTTTCAACAAAATCATAGAAGAAAAATTTCCCCAAATTTGGAAAGAAATGCCAATGCAAATATAAGAAGCTTTCAGAACACCAAACAGACAAAACGTTGAAAGAATCTCTCCTCACCATGTTGCAGTTAAACTACTAAACTCACAACCCAAAGACAATATATTGAAAGCAGTTAGAGAGAAAAAACAAGTCACCTACAAGGGTAAGTCTGTCCATAAGAATAACAGCAGATTATTCAACACAATCTTTAAAAGCCAGAAGGGCTTAGAATGATGTATTCCAAATTCTGGAAGATAACAAGTGTCAACCAAGATTGCTTTATCCTACAAAGTTATCTCCCCAAATTGATGGAGGAATAAGGACATTTCACAACAAAAACAGGCTAAAGGAATTTATGACAACTAAACCAGCTCTACAGAAAATGCTTGAAGGAATTCTTCATGCCAAAGAGAAAGCAAAACACACACAGGGGGAAATAGGAAAAAAGAAACCACACTCAATAACAGTTAAAACAAACAAATAAAGTGAAAACAGGAAATACTACAAAATAATAAGAATGATGAGAACAAATGTATACCTTTCAATAATAACTGTTAATATCAATGGCCTCAATGCACCAACCAAAAGACACAGGCTTGCAGACTGGATTAAAAGATGGGATCCTGTCATTTGTTGCCTCCAAGAAACTCATCTTTCAATTAAAAGATAGACTCTGCCTTAGAGTGAAAGGATGGAAAACAGTATTTCAAGCAAATGGGCCTAGGAAACAAGCAGGGGTTGCTATACTAATATCTGATAGGATAGACTCCAAATCAACATTAGTGAGGAAAAATAAAGAAGGTCATTTTATAGAGATTAAAGGAACACTCCAACAGTAGGACATTACAATCCTAAACATATATGCACCTAACATTGGGGCTTCCAGTTTCATCAGACAAACACTATTAGACTTGAGGTCACAGATAGCATCAAACACAATTGTAGTGGGAGACTTCAATACCCCACTCTCATCAATTGAGAGGACATCCTAGCAGAAAATAAACAGAGACAACTGAATTAAATGATGTTATGGAACAAATGGACCTAACAGATATCTACAGAACATTCCATCCAAATGCTACAGAATGTACATTTTTTCTCAGCAGCACATGGAACATTCTCTAAAATAGACCATATATTAGGACACAAAGTAAATCTCAACAAATATAGAAAACTTGGAATAATCTCTTGTACTCTATCTGACCACAATGAGATTAAACTGCAAATCAGAAACAAGAAAAGCTACAAAGCATAAAGAAATTCATGGAGACTAAAAAGTGCACTATTGAATGATAAATGGTCATTGAAGAAATCAAAAAGGAAATCAAGAAATTCATAGAATCAAATGATGATGATAGTACAACATACCAAAACCTTTGGGACACAATGAAGACAGTCCTAACAGGGAAATTTAGAGCTCTAAGTGCTTATATTAAGAAATCAGAGGGCTGGAGAGTTGGCTTAGTGGTTAAGTGCTTGCCTGTGAAGCCTAAGGACCCCGGTTTGAGACTCGATTCTCCAGGACCCACGTTAGCCAGATGCACAAGGGGGCGCACATGTCTGGAGTTCGTTTGCAGTGGCCAGAGGCCCTGGTGTGCCCATTCTCTCTCTCTCTATCTGCCTCTTTCTCTCTCTCTCTCTCTCTACCCATCACTTTCAAATAAATAAATAAATAAAAGAAATTAGAGAATTCACAAATAAACAACTTAATGCTTCATCTTAAGGCCTTGGAAAAAGAACAACAAGGCCAACCAAAAATCAGTAGATGAGAAGAAATAATAAAGATTAGGGCAGAAATTAATGAAATAGAAAAACAAAACAAAACAAACAAACAAAAAATACAAAGAATCAATGACACAAAGAGTTTGTTGTTTGAACGGATAAACAAGATTGATATAACCTTAGTAAATTTGACCAGAAGAAAGACAGAAGAGACAAAAATTAATAAAATTAGAGATGAAAAAAGCAACATTACAACAGATAGCAAAGAAATTCATTTATAAAGACATACTTTAAGAATATATATGCCTCTAAGTTTGAAAATCTGAAATTGATAATTTCCTTGATTTATATGACCTACCAAAAATAAATCAAGATGAGATAAACCATTTAACTAGACCTATAACAAATACAGAGATCCAAGCAGTTATAAAAGGTCTCCCAACTAAAAAATTCCCAGGCTCATTGGTGAATTTTACCAGACCTTCATGGAAGAACTAACATCATTGCTTCTTAAGCTTTTCCATAAAATAGAAAAAGAAAGAATCCTACCAAACTCCTTCTATGAAGCCAGCATCACCCTGATATCAAACCAGGCAGAGATAGAACAAAAAAAGAAATTTACAGACCAATCTTCCTCGTGAACATAGATGCAAAAATTCTGAACAAAACATTGGCAAACAGAATACAAGAATATATCAAAAAGATTATTCACCCTGACCAAGTTTGCTTTATCTCAGGGAGACAGGGACGGTTTAACATACACAAATCAATAACTGCAATACATCATATAGATGGTCTGAAGGACAAAAATCACATGATCATCTCAATAGAGGCAGAAAAGGCATTTGACAAAATCCAATATTCTTTCATGGTAAAAGTATTACAGAAATTGGGAATAAAAGAAAAATATCTCAACATAATAAAAGCTATTTATGACAAACCTACAGACAAAATAATACTAAATGGTGAACAACTCAAAGCTTTTCCACTAAATCCAGGAACAAAACAAGGGTGTCCACTGTCCCCACTTTTATTTAATATAGTACTGGAAGTCTCTGCTATAGCAATAAGGCAAGAGACACTCATAAAAGGCAAACAAATTGGAAAGGAAGAGATAAAATTATCACTATTTTCAGATTATGTCATTCTAAACATAAAAGACCCTAAAAACTCTGCTAGCAAAGCATCAGGGCTGATAGACACTTTTAACAATGTAGCAGGATACAGAATAAATACACAGAAATCAGTAGCTTTCCTATATACTAACAACAAATATGTGGAGAATGAAATCAGGGAATCTCTCCCATTCACAATTGCCTCAAAAAAAAAAAAAAAAAAGTACCTTGGAATTAACTTAACTAACGAAGTGAAGGATTTCTACAATGAGAACTTTAAAACACTCCAGTGAGAGATTGCAGAAGACACAAGGAAATGGAAAGACATCCCACGTTCTTGGATTGGAAGAATCACTACTGTCAATCTTACCAAAAGCAATCTACACATTTAGTGCAATCCCCATTAAAATTCCAATGGCATTCTTCACAGGAATACAAAAAATAATCCTAAAACTCATTTGGAAGCACAAAAGAATCCTCGAATAGCCGAAACAATTCTGAGCAACAAAAATAAGGCTGTTGGTATCACCATACCTGATTTCAAGCTATATTACAAAGCCATAGTAACAAAAACTATGGTATTTGCACAAAGACTGACACATAGATCAATGGAACAGAATAGAGGACCCAGATGTTAATCCAGGCAGCTATAGCCATCTGATTTTTAACAAAAATGCCAAAAAAACATTTACTGGAGAAAAGACAGCCTCTTCAACAATGGTGCTGGGAAAACTCATCGGAATGGCTCCCATCAAGAAAACAAATGACAATAAATGTTGGTGAGGATGTGGTAAAAGGGGAAACCTTCTGCACTGTTGGTGAAAATATAATCTGGTACAGCCATTGTGGAAATCAGTCTGGAGGTTCCTGAGACAGCTAAAAATAGATTTACCATATGATCCAGCTATCTCACTTCTAGGCAAATATCCTAATGACTCTTCTCACTACCTTAGAGATACTTGCACAACTATGTTTATTGCTGATCTATTCACAATAGCTAAGAAATGGAACCAGCCTAGATGTCCATCCACAGATGAGTGGATAAGAAAGATATGGTACATCTACACAATGGAGTTCTATTCAGCAGTAAAGAAAATTTAAATTATTAAATTTTCAGGGAAATGGATGGATCTGGAAAGGATTATACTAAGTGAGGTAACTCAGGCCCAGAAAGCCCAACATTGCGTGTTGTCTCTCATATGTGGATCTTAGCTACAAATGTATAGACTTGTGTGTGATCTGGAACCAAAAACCAGTACCAGAGACCCATGAGCTAGAAAAAGGCTATAAGGGAGGGAGGAGAGGGAAGGTCTTAAGGGTATGTTATTATATATATGTAAGGAGAAGAACAGATTATGGGGAGGGGAAAGGCCTAAGCAAGGTCAGGGGAAGATGCTGTATAAAAGAAAGGTGGGGGAGGGTAAGGTCAATCAAAATTCAAGATATTCTGAATAAGACATACGAAAATCTGCTTTCTTGAATAATAGCACATCCAGAAGCCATACATTGTTACTAGAAAATTTTCAGTGACAGGGATGGGATACCTTCCAGTGAGTGGCTGGCCAGGGAGGTCCCTGTTGCCTCCAGAACATTACAGGCTATTGCCAAAGCCCTTAATTTCCCATGAGAAAGAGATGGTAAGACCCTCTTGCTGAAGACTTCACATGCCTGAGTGGCAAAGTCTCTGAGAAATCAAGCTGGTGCTGAGCTGAAAACCTTCTCCTTGTAGCCTAGCGAACTGAAAGCTGGAAAAAGCTGCACTAGATGCAGTCTTATGGGAGACAGATGTCATTAGTGGTGAAAACAGTGGACAGTGGAAACCTCTAGTTTTGCCAGACATGCCAAATGACTGAATGAGTGCAATAGTGGCATGTCTGCTCTGGGGGAGACCAACTGCTCTCTGATTGGACTGAAGGCCCACTTTTTGGGAGGGAATATGTGCCTGGTACTGAAAATCTAATCAAAAGCCTATGGAAGGGGAGGTCATGAGCCTTAGGGGTATAAAGCCTGTTCTTGTCTGGATAAATGCATATATTACTCTCACCAAATTTCCCTGAAAGCACTACACTTAATGTTAATACTCATATATTAATGCTACTCTCACTTCTGGTTAGAGAAGTTTCTCTTTTCAGATGGTGATGGCCATCTGGATGACCCAAAAGGCTACAGTGCTGAGTAGAAAGGACAGAGGGGTGTCCATCACTGAAACATCTCACACCCTCCAAAGCTCAGTGTCCATTGCAAAAGAGGTGGTGGAAGAAAATGTAAGAGCCAAAGGAAAGGTAGCACTCCATACATAAAACTGTCCAGGCAGAATTTGGCCTCGATATCCAAGACCTTGCAGTGCCTAGCAATACCCATACAAGACCCTCATAAAAGGAAAAACAGATGATGACATCAATTTAAAAGAGAGACTAATGGAGAGAGGTAGGGGATTTGATGGAGGGCAGAGTTATGAATGGGAGAGTGTGGGAGGGGAGGGAAATACTATAGATTGTTTTCGGTAAGTAAAGAAGTTCTGTCTCTCTCTCTCTCTCTCTCTCTCTCTCTCTATATATATATATATATATATATATATATATATATGTATATATATATATATATATATATATATATATAGTGTTATATATATATATATGGTGCCGTATATATATATATATATATAGTGTTAAAAAACTATCATAACAATTTTAAAACAGCTATTTAAACACCATGTAAAGGAGTTGCCTAGAAGATATGCAATATCCTTCACCTCCTCCTCCTCCTGTCATTCAGGGAACTTTCCCTCTCCTTTTCCTCCTTTCTGCTTCGTTGGATGAAGGACTACATATCACCAGTTTTAAACTGTGTGATAATTCCAAGGATATATCTTGTGTAACTCCAGTCTGAAGTTCCCCAAAGCAAAAGAATTAAGAGATGAAATGAAGTCCACTGATTACTGATTTTTCTGTGGTGTTCAGTCATGAGCATTGCTAGGGTACAAATCTTTCAGAATAGACTTTCATTTTTATTTTCCCATCTCTTAAACGATCATCTTTTTTAGATATCTAAAGTACTATAAATTTATAATCACCAGTCAGACATGGTGCTTTTGAGGAGCTTCTCCTCTCCCCTCCCCTCTGGGCATGATCTGCACCAAACAGCACACTTCCCTAACTGTGCCAAGAAAGCCGATGGGGCTGTGACTGCTGAGTCTCATGGTCTGTTGGAATAGGCATCCCAAACTTGGCACCAAAACTTGAGGAGCCTGGCCCAGGTCAAAAGATGGAAGTGGCTGACCCTGAACACATCTTTATCATATTGCTTCTGCTGACATCAGTAGTGTCTCCTGCATGGAAGATGATCCCACGCAAACCCGGTCCTTCCTGGAACCATGGAAATTGGAATGGTCTATGACCTCTGCTATAGTGAGCTATGTCAAGGGGAAATCATAGCAGAATGTACAGAAAATCCAATGCTTTGGGCTATGGTACTCTTTTGCAGTGTGGGCTAAACTTTCCCTTGGCTTATGAGAGTGTCCACCCAAGATAGCATTGAAACATGGATCTAGTTCAATGGCATAGTTCACTATGTGTTTATAAGAATCCTCTGTCCCCAGAACCTGGACTATACTCAACAAGGAAATATGTCCATGGAAACACAGTACCTCCCATAAAGTCACACTTGCCAACATACATTCCAAGCTCAATGTGTCCTAATTATAATCATACATCTGATTGTCTGAAGTATCTGAGAACCTCTGAATTTTTGGAGAACCACTAGGACATTTTATTCTTGGCTATTGTGCTAAAACTCAATCAAGCCTCCGTCTGTTAGTTGTAGCTAATTATCTGTGTTCATAAGCAATTATGACATTATGGGGCTTCGTTCTGTGCAAAAGTCCTATGCTATGACAATAATCCAGGGTCTTCGGACACTCACATCTGTTGGATGAAATAGCATAGTCTGTAAGTATCAGGTATGATTGCTTGAAGACTGTGTGATATACTATTCAAAAACCAAAGATGGGTTTTTGGAATTCGGTATTCTGCCAATGTTTTAAACCCTCCAAAATCATATATATATATATATATATATATATATATATATATATATATATATGCTCAAAAATTAACCAGCACTCTTTAAAATGGTTGTACTGTTGATGGCTTCAAATACTTCATTGTACTCACTTCTTGGTACCTTGTGAACAAGCTAGTAGTCATCTTGATTCCCTCCTTACAACATCTGCGACTCATCAGGCTAGTGCTCTCAGAATCTGTGCATATGAACTTCTAGGTAGACTCTGGACCTGCTTGATACGCCAGGCATGTTGGCACACAAAGCTTAACTTAAATGTGTGAAGGTATAGCAGTCAAGTGTTGAAAGGTTGCTGGGAGGCGACCTACATTCTGACCTTCACTGTGAAGGTGAATCGACAGCAACGGTGTCTGCTCTCACCTCTCCTTATATGGAGGCAGTGAAGCAGCCTAGGGCTGGGGTTTCACCAACAGGCTTCCTTCACGCTGCTTACCATCATCCATGGCTGTACCGTGTAAGGCGATGATAACAGAAGATCAGATAATAAGGATGAGGATAATGGCCGGTTCGTCTACACTGCTGGGTGCACTCATGTGGCAGGAGCAGGTCTGGGCTACCTTCCTGCCTTCCCAGTTCCCTGGTTCCCAGCACCCCTTCCCCTGGTGTAGGGCTGCTTGATCCTGCACTCCTGCAGCGTGAGCAGGCTTGGGCTCCTGCTTCCCCAACTATCGGTTCCTCTGTGATGGTGGATGAGCACACGTTGGCATGAATAGGCTTCATCTCGCAGCTCTGTGGCTCCCAGTCACCTTACCACTGGTGGAGCTACTTGGACCCTGTTAGTGCAGCACGAGAAAGCCTGAGCTTCCTAGTTCCCAGTCTTCCATTTCGCTGGGTCCCAGGTCACAGTGTCCCTGCTGCTGGTCCGAGGTTATTGGGACCCTGCGCGCATTCAGCTTGAGTAGGCCTGGACTGCCTTCTGCCTGCTCCGGTTTCCAGGCTCCCTGTTCCCCTGCTGCTGGTGTGCAGTGGCCTGGACTCATTATGCATTATGTGTGTACAGTGAGGGCAGGCCCGGCTTCCTATTCCTATTCCCCAGTGGGGCAGGTAGGGAACCACTGGAACTCCCACATGTGCTGTTTATGCAACATTTGGGGATTCAGGAAGGACCACCAGAAATTATGAATGTCGAATTGTGGGTTCTGTCCTACCTTTAATAAAGAATAGATTGAGAAAGCCTACTTACTGGGAAAAGGTAGCCATTGGGGAAGTGCTCACTGAGGGCAGGGAAGCACAGGTGAAAGTCTGCTCACTGGGATCAGGTAGACACAGGTAAGCCCATGTCAGGAGGCCACCTCTCCTTTGGTCACCTCCACGTCCATGCCTTATTGCCCCTGTCGCCTTTACAGACCCATGCCGCCCCCTCCCCACCAGCCACCTCCATGGACCCTGTGTGAGGCCTGGTCTGCGGAGCCAGGCTCCAACATTTCCCTTTCCCCCTGCTGCCCACACCCCCAACGGGCATCCTCCCTGCCTCCTTGGCACGTCACTCTTGCCCTAGACAGTGAGCACAGGAGTATCTGTTAAGCCCATGGGGATATCAGTGCACATCCACAACCTGCTCAGCTGGAGTACAGTGGGGGAGTAGACAGGAGCTCCTGCTGCTGAGCCCCACAGGCAATGCACCACTGTGACAGAGGGCTGAAGAGGTTCTGGACCTCCAAACCAGCTCTTGTATCAGCCACCAGCCCAGAGCTTCTGGTGCACTTGCAACGGCCCCTGCACATCTGTGGTTGTAACATCACGCCACTCCCATCTTGTTCAAATATAGAACACTCATGGAAGATCCTACAAAGGCAAATACTTCCTTCCTCCTTAATAAAATAAGACTTTTACCCCGAGAAGGCTAGATCCCAAGACACACACACACACACACACACACACACCAAACAAACAAACCCAAAGACAACTGGAGAAATCTCCACCGAGTTTGCTTACTATCACATTAAAATCATCCAATGAAAATGTGTAGGAGAAAAAAGAATGTTAATCCCAAAATGAAAACACAATAAGCTTATTACATAAGTTCAGTGAAACCCTAAGAAAATGGCAGAAATGGAAGCCAAAACCAATAATCCCATAAATGAAATGCACACAAACTTCTATAGGCTAAGCTAATTGGGGAAAACCAAAGAGACTTCAAAGAAAGCGACAAAAATTTAAGATGGGTCAATGAATCTCAACAATCAACTAATTAAGCTTAATGAAGACATGATCAAATTCAAGAATGAATTCAAGGAAGCATCAAGAAAATCAAATCTTGGGGCTAGAGAGATGGCCTCGCAGTTAAGCTGCTTGCTTACGAAGCCTGAGTACCTAAGTTAGATTCTTCAGAGCCCATTTAATCCAGATGCACAGGGTGTTGAATGCATCTAGAGTTCATTTGCAGTGGCTAGGGCACTGGAACACCCATTTTCTCTGTGCGTCTGCCTCTTTCTCTCGTCTTTTCTCAAATAAATAATAAACTAAATATTTTGTTTTAAAAATGAAAATCAAACCTCCACCTGAAATTGAACCTCAAAATAGAGGTCTGAAGAGATGGCTTAGCAGTTAAAGCGCTTGACTCTGAAGCCTAAGGGCCCATGTTCTACTCTACTGATCCCACATTAGCCAGGTGAGGCAAGTGCAAGTTTGCATATGCCCACTAAGTGGCACAAGTGTCTGTAGTTCAATTGCAGTGGCTGAGGCCCTGGTGTGCCAAATCTCTCTCTTGCTCTGTCTCTCTCTCACTCTCTCTAAAATAAACAAAGAAACAAATAAATAAATAAGGTGATGGATACAATGCAGAATAAAACAACGGAATAAAAAAATCAAATAGAACTTCTAAAACCTCCCTAGACACCTTCACTAACAGAGTCAGTCATGTGGTAGACAGGACCTCTGATATGGAAAATGAGACAGAAAAAATTGACTAGGCATCCACAAATTTTCATAAGTTCAAAAGTCATGCAAAAAGAATAAAAGGGAGCTGTGCGATACCCTAAAATGACAAAATATCTGAATCGTGAGTATACCACAAGGGGAAGAAATACAGGCCACAGGCATAGAGAATATATTCAACAAAATTAGTGAAAAAAATGTCCTTAATCTTGCAAAAGAGAGACCCATCCAGATGTAAGAATCTTACAGAACACCAAACAGACTGGGCCAAAGAAGAAACAACATAGTTGAAACTCTATAAACAATGAAAACAAAAAGAGAGAGTACTAAAAGCAGCAGGAGAGAAAGAACTCATTGAATACAAAGGCAATCCCCTCAGAGTTACCACCTGAGTGTTTTGAATGGAAACCATGAAAGCCAGAAAGGCATGGAGTGAAGTCCTGCAAAGCTTAAGAAAAAAAAAAAAAAACAACGGTATGGCTTCAAACCCAAACTACTGTACCCAGCAAAAGGGTCCGTCATAATAGATGGAGAAAGGAAAGTTTTCCATGACAAAAGACAGCACTACGATTTTATGCAAAGGCAAACCAATGGAGGATACTTCAAGTTCAAGAAATATTCCATGTAGAGGAGTCAAAGAAGAAAAGCAAAGCTCAAGTGTGCAATAGGACAAACACAATAACAGAAACTTGACCAGGCATGAAAACATTTAAAGCACTAAATCCCATAAAACCTCCAAAATGGCAGGGATTAAGTCAAACCTCACAGTTATAACTTTACACATTAATGGGATTAACTCATTCATAAAAAAAGACACATGTTAACAGGGAGGATCAGAAAAATGGACCCTCTTGTCTGCTGCCTTCAAGAAACCCACTTCACCATTAAAAATAGATACATGCTCAGTGTGAAAGGTTAGAAAATGATTTACTAAGCAAATTGAAATACGAAACAAACAGGTGTAGTTATATAAATATCTGACAAAATAGACTTCAAAGCAAAAATAATCATAAAGGACAAAGGCCACTTATTACTCATCACAAGAACAATCCAACAAGAGCACATCACAATTATATAAATATAAATATATATATATATATGTATATGTATATATATATATATATATATATATATATATGTGTGTGTGTGTGTGTGTGTGTGTGTGTGTGTGTGTGTGTGTGTGTATGTATACTAAACACAGATGTACCACATTTTGTTAGCAAAGCCTAATTGACAACAAATCAGAAACCCACCACACACCTTAAGACCCGCCCAGTGACACCGACTCCAGCCAGGTGCCTGCAGATGCAAACTACAAACTAATAAAACACTGAATATACTGGGGGCCATCTATTCAAACTACCATACCATCATACTAGGGGACTTCAATAACCCACTATAATCATTAGAAAGATCATCCAAGCAAAAACAACAACAACAACAATGCAACAGGGACATAATAGATCTTTACAACACCATAGATCAATTAGACAGAGTAGACATCTACAGAACATTCCACTCCAATTGTACAGAATGCACACTCTTCTCAGCAGCCTATGGAACCTTCTCCAAAATAGATCATATATTAGGCAACAAAGCATGCCTCCATAAATTCATGAAAACTGACGTAACTGACTGCGTCATATTGGGACACACAATGCTTTAAAACTTGAAATTAACAACAAGAGGAACAACAGAAATTGCACCAGCTCCTGAAGACTGAACAACGCACTATCTAACAATGATTGGGTTGTGTAAAAAAGCAAAAGGAAATTGTAAAATTTCTTGAAATGAATGATAACAAAAATACAACATACCAAAACTTATGGGACACAATGAAGGCAGTTCTAAGGGGAAATTTTATGGCACTAAATGCTTCTATAAAAAAGACAGAAAGATCTCAAAAATGAATAATTTAATCATCAAACTAAATGTTGGAAAAACAAGCATAGTCCAACCCCAAGAGTGCCAGATGGAAAGAAATAATTAAGATCAGAGCAGAAACTAATGTAAAAGTAATCTCAAAATTTATATGGAGTGGCAGCAAGATTCAGCTATCAAAAAACACCCTCAACAAAAGACACACCGAGGGATGTATCACCATACCTGATCTACAGCTACACTACAAAGTCATAGAAACAAAAACTGCATGCTACTGCCATAAAAACAGGCATAGTGACAACTGGAATAGATTTGAAGACCCAGCCCTTATTCAAGCAACTATAGCTACTTGATCTTTGATAAAGGAGCCGACAATGTACCCTGAAGAAAAAACAGCATCTTCAACAAATGGTGATGGAAATATTTTGATAACTACAAGTAGAAAATTAAACTAGACCAACTACTCTCACCATGCACAAAAATGAACTCCTAATGGATTGAAGTCCTCAACATAAGACCCAACACTCTTAATTGCCTGGCAGAAAAATTAGGGGGAAATCTCCATATTATAATAGTTGGGAAAGACTGCCCAAGTAATACCTCAATAACCCAGGAAATTAAACAATCCTTCCTGTGGTAGGATTTCATGAAACTAAAAAGCTCTTGTGTAGACAAATACACCATTAACAGAACCAACATACTACCTACAGAATGGGAGAAAATCTTTGCCACCTATGCCACTGACAGAGACCTAATATCTATACTCCACACATAACTAAAAAAAAATGAGCAATAAAAAAATCTAGCAATCCACTCAAAAAATGGGGCAGAGAACTGAATAGAGAATTATCAATGAAAGAAACACAAATGGCTACTATTCACTTAAGAAAAGGTTCAATATCATTAACCATTAGGAAAATGTAAATTAAAACAACTATGAGAATCTATATACTCCAGTTAGGATGGAAATCATTAAAAACTCAAATGACAATAAACTTTGGGGAGGATGTGGGGAAAATGGTACCTTCATTCACTGGTGGGAGTGTAAACTTGTACCACCACTATGGAAATCAATATGGAGACTACTGAAAAAATAGCAATTGAGTTACCAACTTACTCAGCTATTCCTATATTGGGCATCTACCCTAAAGACCTCACTTTTCACTGCAGAGATATTTTCTCAACCATGTTCATAGCTGTTCAATTCATAATAGCTAAGAACTGGAATAAACCCAGATGTCCATTGTTTGATGAATGGATAATGTAGATATGGTTCATACACACATTGGATTTCTACTTAGCAGATATGACAAGTGATACAAAAAAGTTGTAGAAAAAGTTGTAGGACTTGGAACAGATCATACTAAGTGAACTCATACAAACACAGAAAGATAAATGTCACATGTTCTTCCTCATCAGTGGTTCCTAACCTGGAACACCTTGATTGGCAGGCATACTTGACAGACAATTCAAGGGACCGATAATAGGGATGGAAGTGTTTAGGAGGAGGTGAATGGGAGGGTGGGAGGAGATACACACAAAACTAAATCCAAAATGAATTGGTATCATAGAAACCTGTCTTTTGGATAGCAGATTAAAATATATAACCCTCAACAGGAGTATGAATGGACCGTCTGGTAACAAGGGTCCTTGAGCAGGTGGGATGAAGTCTAACCCTAAAAGATTTGGCTCAGGCTTATAACTCTCAGTACCAGAAATCAGTTGGAACCCACATTGAGCTGTTGATCATAGAGACCTATGAGGTTCCCAAAACAAGACAGGCTTCTGTCAAAGCACTTTATTACCTTCCTGAATTAAAAGGTAAGACCCTATTTCTGAAGGCACCATATGCTGCTGACATTGAACATCTACAGATGTGGCTGGGGTCTGGAAGGGAGCAAGTTCCCAGATGGTCTGACTACATAGTGTTGGAAAGTATTATATGAGCTCCTGGGGGGAATATGGCCAACAAAGTCTTGTGCTTGCAGGGGATAATACTATGTTAAAGCAACTAGGCTGACAAGATATACACACGTGTGCAATAGTGGGACCCAGTCCAGGTGGGTAAGCAATGAATCTCTGACTTGTTAAGAGATCTGCTCAGTTGAGAGGAACCCACATCTGGAACTGGGAACTGAATCAGAATCCTATGGAGAACTAGATCATGAACTCCAATATGAAACTCCTCTAGTCTTTGGCCAAAAGAGAGGCTACATCCATCAAAATCTCTCTTAATTTTCAATGCTTATCCCATCTAACCTATGTTGACCTATGAGAATCTGTTTTCTTGTTTCAGAAAGTAGCAATAACCGAGGAGATAAACCACCCCTTGCACATCAGCCAGAGCACAGGTGAAACCACAGGTGGAATTGGCCAGTTGAGCAAGAGTGCTGCTTCCATGGTGAGCCTGGAAACCAGCACCAGGGTGGTGGAGACAGACACTGAGGACACTCAAAACATACCAAAGCAGAAATCCAGAAGCTACTGAGAGCTCAACACTAAAGTAGACCTAAAGCACACCCACCACGGCTCAGGTAATTTACAGTAGAGTGGGTGGAAAGACAGGAAGAGCCACAATGAAAATGTCTCCTTTCAGCTGGAACTGCTAATCCAGTATTAGGGATACAATGAATAAATGAACTAAATAAAAAAAAAATAACACAGTATGTGTGTATGTATTTTAGGGTACTAATTGTCATTTTAATACAGTTTTTTAAATTGTGGTTAGGAATAGAAATCTCATCAAACATGCTATGATCTTTACTATATTAGCTTTATGTTATTGTGACAATATTTAAAGAAAACTACTTGAAGAAAGGTTTATTTTGACTCTTAGTTTCCAAGGCTCCAATAGAGGTTTACATGACCCAATATTTACAAAACTATAATGAGAAGGAAGAACCTCAGGGCAGATAACAAGTGGTGTACAAGAGGCTTACCTTATGAGTGACAGTCATCAGGGGACAGAGGAGAAAATAACATCTAGTCTTTAAGGGCCCAATATTCCCTCCAACTAGGTCTCACATCCCATGACTCCATAACCTCCTAGTTACTCTTCACACTATGAACTAATCAATGGAATAACCCATTAATGATATCAGAACCCTCAAAAGTGAATCCTTTCCAAAGAGCACACTTCTGAACATTGGTGCATTGGGAAGCAAGCCTTTGAAACATGGACCTTTGAAGAAAATCCCAGAGCAAAAGTGTAATTTTAATTTGCCTCTTAGGTACAGATATCAGTGCCACCTGAAGCTTATTTGAACCATTTTAACCTTAGTTTCACATGATAGTTATTCCATTTTGAAAATAAAAATTTCACTGCACAAATGACAGTCTCATTAAAACAATATACCATTTATGAGAGAGAAAATGTGTAAGAAAGGGCTATGTAAAAGTTACAATCTAGTCATATTCAGAAATGAAATAAAATTCATCCTGATGGTTAAAGCTAGGATAAGATTTAGGTAAAATTGCTTTGTGAGAACTGCTTTCAAATGGTGTGAATGTTCCTTCTCTTTGAGTAGAAGAGTATCAGATACTGCTGGGTTGAATTTTCTTCCAATGACACAGCACCCTAGGATATAGACTTTAGACTTTTTGTCTTTCAAGAAAAATACACATATTTGTGTTCAATAACTCCTTTCTTTTGATTATAAAATATTTCCAATGTATACTTTTGCTCATATCTGATTATATTTTAGAAACTTCAATATGTGTCATTTTCCTCAGATTATAGCCCATTTTAATATTTGTGAAAATAGGTTATTTTAGGAATGTGAGCCAGTAGAAAAAAGCAAAGTTTGTTTATTATAGATATAATTCCATAATTTAAACCACTAGTTTTTCTGTCCTTCATGGGTAAATCTAAGTGCATAATTCTAGCTATGGAGAAGACACTTTCTAATTATTTGTGGAGAAAATAAGGAAAAGGGTTGAGAGGTAAAAAATAAGCTTGGTATTTTAATCTTTGTTTTTTTAGAGATATTTGACTTTCAACTTTAAATTATTAAATTATTTATGCATAAATTTCCCTTCTCTGTGAGTTTTATTATAAGAAATACCTATTTAGCAGGGCATGGTGGCACACGTCTTTAATCCCAGAACTCGGGAGGTAGAGGTAGGAGGATTGTCGTAAGTTCAAGGCCACCCTGAGACTACATAGTGAGTTCCAGGTCAGTCTGTGCTAGAGTGAGACCCTATCTTGAGCCCCCCCCCGAAAAAAAGAAATACCTATTTACAATAAAGAAAACAATAAGGGGTTTTGTGACATTAGAAATTTATTACACATGTGGAAGGTTCATATTTATACGATTGAGGGAGAAACCTTCTGCTTCTGGGGAGTACACAGTTAACTAAGAAACTGTATGGTTCACTGGGGATGCCTGCCTAAGGTTCTGGGAGTTCATCCAGAAAAGATACATCTAGAGGCAGTTAGGAATAACTGCTTCTGTGAGCAGCCTGCCCAGTTCCCTGTTCCCTCCTCAACACAAAGAATTTTTTTGTTAGTATTAAAAAACTCCCCATTAGACAACCAACAAGCCGGTGACACCTTCAATTTTAGGTGGATATAGCTCAGAGTATATACCCCAAAAATTCAGCTCTCAAATTCTTATTTTGGGCTCCCATTCAGGTCAAGCTGTGCTTTCCTGCTTGTAGTAAAGCCAGCTGATTCTGCCTTTGCTCTAATTCTAAGTTGTGTACAATAAAGTCCGCAGAACCCCTCTCACCGACCTTGTGGATTGTCTCATAGCCCTGGAATGGTAATTCTTTACTGCTACCTGGCTAGGGACTCTGTAGCAGATCTCACCAAGAGAGCACTCTCCCTGTTTCATGGTATTGCAGAGTTACTCTGTCTACCAATGAATCTTCTCCTCAGCATTCATTTTCATCCTTTTCTTCCTTGGAAACAGAATATCAGGAGTCATCTGCTTCATTGATTGCCTTGACCTAGAAAGTCGGTCACAATCTATCTGGAAACGATTAAGGGAGGAATATGTCCTGGTATGGCAGGTTGTTATAATTACTATGTATCAAGCTCCCAAAAAAGCAGTTTCACCAATTTAAAATAGTCACAGGCTGGAGAGATGACTTAGCAGTTAAGACATGTGCATGGAAAGCCAAAAGACCCAGGTTAGATTTACTGGTACCCACAGGAAGCCAGATGCACAAGATGGCATATGTGTCTGGAGTTTCTTTGCAGTGACTAGAGGCCCTGATGTGTCCATTATCTCCCTATCAAATAAATAAATAAAATATTTGTAATGCTACTGAACATGTGAATTTTGTCACCATGTACAGACTCTGACTCAGGACTTAAGGATAGAAATATTTTCCTGTGGTTTTAGAAAATTTAAATACATATTTACCATTATTTGAATATAAGGTTTCTTAAGTGGTTGATATTTGAACAACTAAGTCAAAAATGACTCTTACAATGATTACTTTTGGATACACAGATGATGAGTAATCCCATTGAAAGATATGCCACAGAGGGCTAAAAGATGGTTCAGAAGTTAAAAGAGCTTACATGCAAAGCCTGCCACCTAAGTTCAGTCAACTCCAAAGCTACTCATATAAATCAGATGTAAAAAGTGGCACAAGTGTCGGGTGTAGAGGTGCACATTTAATCCCAGTACTCAGAAGTCAGAGGTAGTAGGATAACCATGAGTTCAAGGCCACCCTGAGACTACATAGTGAATTCAGGGTCAGCCTGGGCCAGAGTGAGACCCTACCTCGAAAAAAAAAAAAAGCGGCACAAGTATCTGGAGTTCATTAGCACTGGCAATAGGACATGGATCATGCCAACGCACATGCATACACACATGTGTGTGCATATGTGTGCAAATATATAATGCATACACAAACATGCACACATGTGCAAATGTATGTATGTATATATATATATATATATATATATATATATATATATATTTATTTAGCAATAATTGCAACTCAGATAAACCTCCTTGACTACAACACTGTCATTATGCAAAGCTGGTAAGTCATTTTTTATTACTTAATTTTTATTAATTAGTTTTGTACTCAGCAAGTACAGTTAATTTTGGTATCATTATTAGGCTCATCCATTACCTACCCCCTCCCCTTGGCCCCTCCTTGCTGAGGTATATGGGTCATGCATTCTGGAGTCAGCCCACAGTTATGGGTAGGAGAAATGTCTGCATATCATGACCCAACATGTGGTTCTGACATTCTTTCCACCCCCTCTTCCATAAAATTTCCCTGAGTCATGTTGGTTTCATTTTTGGTCTGCTTCAGTGATGAGGTGTTGGTGGCCTCTGGGTCTCTGGATCTCTGATTTGGTAGGAGTTGATTTCTCTCTGTGTTGATCTCCTTCACCCTTGTGCTGGTATCCGGTTCACCAAGAAAACAGCACCTTTGCTTGTTTCGCCAATTGTTCTTAGCTTCAGCCAGGGCCATTTTGAGGTATGATGGGGTGGCTCTCTCCTTAGGATCTACATCTATCTGAAAAAGAGAAGCAGATTCTCCAATGGAGAGTAAGTTAGCACCAGACAAATGAGATAACCCTTAGTTTTTTACAGAGAATTTAATAGGTGTAGGCCCTCTTGCAGCCCACGATTGGTGGCAGCTTGATAGTGGAGAGCGGGCTTATGTTTGGATATGGTTCTGACTTGTTTCCCAGCTCCAGTTATGGGTCCTGTACCACTGAGGTGATCAGTTAGCCGAATCAAGAGCAGCTGGTTTCCAACCATGGCTGTGTGCCACTATTGCACTTGTGTGAGCATCACAACGGGTTATTTGCTGCTAAGTAGGTGAGACCATGAGTTGCTTGCACAGATATTGGTCATTTTCCCCCCGTTTCTCATGTAGCACCTTCTGGCATTAGATGTGCTGACTGTCTGGGGAATGACTCTCTTCCAGCTTCCAGCCATATAATTCCATTTTATGTGTCAACTGCATAAAGTGTCTTCAGCAGTATGGTCTTACCACTAACCTTTGGTGGGTCATCAAGTATTCAGACAGAAATCTGTCTTTATTTTAGGAAACCTTGTAGGTCTCTCTGATCAAAAGCTCATTGTAGATGATAGCCATATGCTGGTACTGGGAGTTACAGATCAGTGTGCCATTTGGGTCTAGATTTGTGTTTTCCACCCCCTCCTCCTCCCCCTCCCCACCCATCCTATTGTTTATTCTATGAGAAGTTTGCTGGGTATGTAAGGCATCTTGGGTAGATTCAGGTTAGGTGTCTTTTTTCCAGCCTAAATTGTTAGGGCCTTTGTCAAATATCAAGTAGCTATAGTTGCTTGACCCAAAGTTCGGGTCCTCAAGTCTATTCCATTGGTCTATACTCCTGTTTTTATGCCAGTACCATGCTGCTTTTATTGCTATGGCTTTGTAGTATAGCTTTAGATCAGGTATGATGATGCCTCCAAAGGTATTTCTTTTGCTGAGGATATGTTTGGATATGTGAAGCCTTCTGCCTTTCCATATGAAATTTGAGATCATTTTTTCTATCTCTGTGAAGAACACTGTAGGGATTTTAATTGGAATGGCATTAAATCTGTGTATTGCCCTTCGTAGGATTGCCATCTTCACCATGTTAATTCTGCCTATCCAGGAGCATGGGAGGTCTTTCCTTTTTCTCAAGTCCTCCTCAATTTCTTTTTTGAATGTTTTTATGTTTTCATTGTATAGATCTTTCACGTCCTTGGTTAAAGTTATTCCAAGCTCTTTTATTTTTTTTTGTTGCTATTGAAAATGGGACAATGTCCCTTATTTCTTACTCTGTATCTTTGTCATTTGCATATAGAAAGGCTGATGATTTTTGTGCATTGATTTTTGTATACTGCTACTTTGCTATAGGAGTTTTGGGATAGAGTCTCTCGGATATGTTACATTTACAATCATGTCATCCTCATATAGAGCTAACTTAACTTCTTCCTTTCCAAATTGTATCCTTTTTATTTCCTTCTCCTGTCTTATTGCTTGAACTAGGACTTCCAGTACTATATTGAAAAGCAGAGGTGAGAGTGGACAGCCCTGTCTTGTTCCTGATCTTAATGGGAATTCCTCCAGTCTCTCACCATTAAGTATTATTTGGGCATTAGGTGCTTTGTATATTGCCTTTATTATGTTAAGATATGAACCAACCATGCCAATTCTCTCCAATGTGATCATGAAGTGATGTTATATCTTGTCAAAGGCCTTTTCTGCATCTATCGAAATGATCATGTGGTTTTTGTGTTTAACCTTGTTTATGTGGTGTATTACATTGACAGGTTTCCATATGTTGAACCACCCTTGTGTTCCTTGGATGAATCCTACTTGGTCGAGGTGGATAATGCTTTTGATGTATTGTTGGATTCGGTTTGTGAGGATTTTGTTCAGGATGTTTGCATCTAAGTTCATTAGGGATATAGGCTGGTAGTTTCCTTTTCTTGTGGCATCTCTGCCTGGTTTTGGAATTAGGGTGATGTTAGCTTCATAAAAGGAGTTGGGTAGCTTTCCCTGTTCACCAATTGTGTGGCACAGTTTGAGGAGGATTGGTTTGAGTTCTTCCATGAAGGTTTGATGGAATTCAGCTGAAAAGCCATCTGGTCCTGGACTCTTCTTTTTGGGGAGGCTTTTTATTACTTTTCCAATCTCAATGAGTGTGATAGGTTCACTCAAGAGATTAATCTGCTCTGAGTTTAGCTTTGATAGATAGTATGCATCCAGGAATTTATCCATCTCCTCCACATTATCCAGTTTTGTGGAGTAGAGGTTTTTGAAATAAGTCCTGATGATTCTCCCAATTTCACTAATGTCTGTTGTGATCTCTCCTTTTTCATTTTGAATTTTGTTAATTTGAAGTATCTCTTTTTTTTTGCTTGATCAACTTGGCCAGGGGTTTGTCAATCTTGTTTATTTTTTCAATGAACCAGCTCTTTGTTTTGTCAATTGCCTTAATTGTTTTCTTAGCTTCTAATTCATTAATTTCTGCTCTGATTTTAATTATTTATTTCCTTCTGGAGCTCTTTAGGTTGGATTTTTCTTGCTTTTCCAGTTCCTTTAGGTGGATGGTTAGGTTATTGATTTGGGATCTCTCTGTCTTTGTTATGACGGCATTGAGTGCTATGAATTTTCCCCTGAGTACCACCTTCATTGTGTCTCATAAGTTTTGGTACAATGTGTTCTCATTGTCATTTAATTCTAGAAATTTTGCAATTTCATTTCTTTTTATTTCATCCACTATCCATTTATTGTTTAAAAGTGTGCTGTTCAGTTTCCAGGTGCTGTTGGGATTCTTGGTGGGTCTTTTGTTGTTGATTTCTAGCAATATAGCATTGTGATCTGATATCATGCAAGGAATTATGTCAATCTTCGTAAATATGTGGAGGCAGGCTTTGTGACCCAGTATACGGTCTATTTTAGAGACTGTTCCATGGGCTGCTGAGAAGAATGTGTACTCTGTGGATTTGGGATGGAAAGTTCTGTAGATGTCCGTTAGGTCTAAGTGATCTATGATTTTGTTGAGCTCTCTTACTTCCCTGTTGAGTTTCTGTTTGGATGATTTGTCTATTACAGATAATGGTGTTTTGAAGTCCCCAACTATGATGGTATTGGTGCTTATTTCTGTTTTATTGTCAAGTAGGTTTCGGTTTGTGAACTGTGGTGCCCCCGTGCTTGATGCATGCAGATTTATGTTTGTAATATCCTCTTGATGGATCATTCCCTTGATAAGAAGGAGGCCTTCTTTGTCTTCTTTGATTACTTTTGGTTTGAAGTCTATTTTATCTGATAATAATATAGCTACACCTGCTTGTTTCTTATTCCCATTTGCTTGGAATATTGTTTTCCACCCTTTCACCCTGAGGAGGTGTCTGTCTTTAGTGGTGAGGTGGGTTTCTTGAAGACAACAGATTGAGGGGTCTAAGTTTTTGATCCATCCTCTTAGCTTGTGTCTCTTCATGGGTGAATTAAGGCCATTAATATTTAGGGTAATGAATGTGAGATTTGATTTGATCCCTGCCATATTGTGATGGTACATGTGGTTTGGTGGTTTCATGGGCTTTGAATTTTTTTGTGCCTTCTCTGAGTTTGGTTATAGTGATCTGCTTCTTGTAGGCATTTGAGGTTGTTTATTAGTTTCTTCTCTGTGGAGAATTTCATGAAATACTCTCTGTAGGTTTGGTTTTGTGTTCATGTAATTTTAAAGAAGAGTTTTGTCATGGAATGTTTTTCTTTCACCACCTATTATGAGGGATACTTTTGCTGGGTAGAGTAGTTTGGGTTGAAAGCCATAGGTTCTTAGACTTTGTAGTGTTTCATTCCAGGCCCTTGTGGCTTTCAGGGTTTCCATTGAGAATTCTGGAGTAATTATGATGGAGTTACCTTCAAAAGTGGTATGCTGTTTTTCCCTAGCTGCTTTTAGGATTTTCTCTTTGGTGTCAATGTTTAGAGTCTTAATGACAATATGTCTTGGAGAGTTTCTCCTTTGGTCCAGTGTGTTTGGAGTTCTGTTAGCTTCTTGCATCTTGATGGGCCTTTCTTTTAATAGACTGGGTAAATTTTCTTTGATTATTTTGTTAAATAAATTCTCCATGCCTTTGGTCTGAATTTCTTCTCCTTCTGGTATTCCAATGATCCTAATATCTGGACATTTAAGTGTATCCCACAATTCCCTCATGTTCTGTTCACAGGACCTTTTGAACTTACTGAAATTTTTGAACTCTCGAACTGTTTCTTCCATCTTGTCTTCCAGATCAGAGTTTCTATCCTCCACATGGCTGACTCTATTCTTGAGAGCTTCTAAAGACTTTTGGACTTGTTCAATTAGATTTGCATTTTCTACTACTTTTCTATGTATAATTTCCATCCCTCTGTCAAGCTCCCTTTTCACATCATTTTCTGATTTTCTTGATGATTCTTGGAATTCATCCTTGCATTTCTTTATGTCTTCATTTAGTATCGCCAGCTGATTTTTGAGGTCCTTTTTTTTTCACTCTCCCTCATATCTCTTAACTATCTTTGAACTCCTTCCATTTTCTTATCTATTTGGTCTAGTCTAGTGATGGCAGCATCCACATCATTATTGGTCCTTTGTTGCATTTCTGCAATTTCTACCAGTATCTTGGTCAGTGTTGCATATACCATAGCTTCATTCTGGTGTTCTGATTCTAATGACTCTTCTATGTTTTGATTAGAGATGTTCATTGTAGGACTGTGTGATCTAACTGGATTTTCTTGCATTTGATTTCTCATGTTATTTCTTTTGTGCTGTTGTCTGCCCATGGAAGTGTATGGGCACGTAGGTGGGTGGACCAGCCTGGGCTCAAGCACAATGGGAATCTCTAGCTGCCTGAGGCTGTTGCCAAGCAGCCTGGGCTTTGGCTCTTGCTTGTCAAAGCTGCCTGAGTTCCTGCCAGGCTGGGGCTCCAAAGTTGCCTGAGCTCTCATGTGGAATTGTGCCAAAGCTTCCTGTGCTCACACTAGGAGGGACACAGAGGCAGCAAGCACTGAAGCAGCCCAAATTCTGGTGTGGTGGAATGCTGGGACCCAGAAGCAGTCTGCACTCCCCCACAACAGGACAATGGAGGTCGGTCAGTGTGGGAGACAGGGGGGGATGGTACCTGAGCTAGAGTAAGTGACAGACACAGTCTGGGCTCAGGTGTGGGGTTGGAAATTGCTCTGGGCTCCCACCCGTGAATGTGCGGTGGTGGAACAGTAAGTGAGAAAGTGGGCGGAGCAGACTAAACGTCCACAAGCAGGATTGCTGCAGCGGCGTGTGCCATTTAAATTGATCAAGGGAGCCTGTGCTTCAATGGGCCTGCAGGCGTAGCCTGGTCAAGGTCACTCGTGGGCAGGGTTAGCAAGGCCATCCTCCCTGTGCAGTGAGGCAAGTGGAACTATGTTGGCCTGAGACCCTTTGGGTAAGTGTTGGAGTTTCCTGAAGCTGGGACTGTTGTATGGTGGCTGCTTGGGGGGAGGGGTGGGCTACCCACCCACCCACCAGGGAATCAGTGATTCCCTGTTTTTTCCCCTCTGTGCCCTCCCACTGGCAATCTATTGGAGATTTCTCTTCCTTAAAAGTCCCAGTGAACCCTTAATTTCTTGCCTTTCTTTCCCAGGGATGTGATGCACAGTTATGCAGTCACCATCTTGGCCGGAAGTCTGGTAAGTCATTTTTATAAATAAGATTCTTTACAGGGCTGGAGAGACAGCTCAGGAGATAAACTGTGTTCTTGAAAAGCCTGCCTATCTGTGTTTGATTCTGCAGTATGCATGTAAAGCTGCCAGACTCTCAAACAAGGGGCACACATCTGGAATTCCTTTGCAGTGGCACTGTGGTGTCCTGGTCTCTCTCTCTCTCTGTGTCTCTTACATGAATAAAATAAATATATTTTTAAAAACATAATCCATAGCACATTCAATCATGTCAGAGAAGATTAAAACAACCAGTTATCATTATACACTGTTAGAATGCTGAAATCTGGACTACTCACACTACCAGGCCCTGGCAGAGATGTGGATTCATAAGAACTCTGATTGCTGGTGGAAATGTGCAATGATGTAGTCACATTTGAAGGGAATAACAAATTTTTACCAAAGAGTAAGGAAAATGTCCTATTCTGAATGACATTGATGAAAATATTGTCCTTTCTAAATCATAAACTCATGCAGTATCAGTTATTCGTGTCTATAGAGGATATTTTAGTGATAGAAAACAATAACATGGTTCAAAAGAAAGTACTTATTTATGTTGTTTAATTTGAAAAGTTCTGTGAAATGTACACACACTGAGGTTTGAGACTCTGTGAAATTATCTAGGCCTAACTAAAGATGCCTAGTCAAAGAAGAGAAAGATGTTATTTAAAGGAAGAGAATGAAGCAAACATTTTCTATTATAAAAAATAATTAGTAGCCTTGCATTACTGTTTCTTTAACTTAAACTCCACTGAAATGGTTACTTTATCAACTCAGCTCCATTTCCATATTTTAAGTCAATTACATTTCTGCGTATTAAAGAGATTGGTAAACACCTTTAATCACGCTATATTGGAAACAATTAAATGATAGCATGTTCCAGGCAAGTCAACATGTGCTCACAATCAGAATACTTAATCTAAAAAGAAACAACAACAAAAAAGCCTGTTGTGCTCATGGGAATTTGAATATCAAATCCATATTCATAAATCTTTGCTATCATTCTTATTCCAGTTTTGGTTTTCAAATGCCTCGAAATAGAAAAAGAATGAAAGAAACTTGAATTGAAATAGACCACGTTGCTAATGGTGTAAGGGGGAAATTTTAACATAACAACTCCTTGTACCAATTTTACCTTGAACTTGAGCCCTACTGTGTCCTCCTTTTCTCTCTCCTTGTTTCCCTTCATTTTCTACCTCTCTTCTCTCTGCCTCACTCTCTCCCTTCTTTCTTCTTCTTTGAATATGTACAAAGAATTAGCCCTATAATAAATTTCTTTTCCTCAGAATGACATTTAAAATTATTTTTCTGTAATTAATTTGATAACAACTATTATTTTAATTCACACATGTCAAAATACATAAAATACACATGCCATCTGGATAAGGCTATTGTCCATCTGGAATATTCTATCCATAGAAACAGTATATAGTCTTCTGCGTGCTTGTGCCAAAATCATTGAAAAGATGTGTCTGTGTTTGAATAAAGCTATAACTAAAAGCTAAAATCCCAAGAAAATCCAAGGCATAGACTAGAGTAATGTGGCTCCCATGTCTAAGTCACAGAAAATCCAAGGCATAGACTAGAGTAATGTGGCTCCCATGGCTAAGTCAAACCACTTTCACCCAGTTTGTAGGACGTAATAATGTTCCTTTGTTCTTTACATTGAAAAGCTTTATTCCTACCTCAGAATCAATTGATTCTCTGTCCTTATTTTGTTTAAGGCAGGTTGCATAGATTATAAACATGTCACTCAAATTTTATTTGGATTTTTTTGTCCTGTGAAAGAAACTTGTTAAACAGAATTTTTAGGTAATGTATATTGTAAATAATGCTCTTATGTGAGCCTTCATTGCCTCACTATGCCTCAACCATCATTATATATCTCATATGTGTGATAAAAGTTTATTTTATATTGTTTTACAGTTGTGTGGATTTTTAATGGTGTCATACATGGTTCCTGATCTCATTCTGGGGCATAAAATACACATAAGCAACTTACCCAATACTAAATGGCTCGCTTTGCCTGGTGACTAAATGCAATCCATTGATATTAGCAATATTGGAATTGAGCCAGAGTTCTGATGTCTACTAACATGAACTTAGTTTATCAATTAAAAGTTGTAGTATTCAATCACCACAGATCATTGTCACATCACAAACCTCAACTGTAACACCACTGTGGCCCACAGTTACATTACAGTGCTTCTCTACCACATGACAATTTCAACTGTGATATCAAAATGTCCCACTATGATACCACAGTGCCACATTATCAAAAAAAAATGTACTTAACAAAATGATGGGCATAAAATGCTCAAAAAAGTATCAGCAACAGTGGTGTCCACAGTGATGGGCTTCATAGTCATCCACTTTTAATGCTCTGAGACATGTGCAGAAGGCCTTGAAATAATACTTTAGGTTGGGATGACTCCCCAGTCACTGTCCAGCTCCAACAAGGAGAAGGAAAGTCTTTTTAGAGGAGTTACAGTGGGATTTGTGGAAAGGTCTTTGGCTGTATGTCTTGGACAAGTCTGGAACCTTCAAACTGTAGTACTCACGCACATAACAGTTTTGTTATTTACTGAACAAAATCACAGCTACTTCTTATCATTCTTTGATAATCATAAATGAAAGCCTGACCATAATTAAGCTTGGACCTCTCGAATTAAGAACTTATTGAGATGCTACTTTAATTTTTTTCTCACTGGGAACTTTAAATATAAAAACATATTAATTTGATCATATTACCATCACATTATAAACATATTCTCCTCTCTCTTGTCCTGATACCCTCATAAACTTCCTCTTTCAAGACAGTCCCTTTAATTCTTTTGTTTCTCATTCCTTTTGTCCTCTCTATCCTTCAAATAAAATGTTGATGGGCTCGGAACCATGCTTGTCTTGTGGGGATGTTGGTAGCCGCTGTGGGGTCTTGAATGCACCAGTCAGTTCATGTAGGAAGGACATGACCCCAAAGAAGGCCAAAAGGCACTGTGACTTCTACATTCTTCCAAACTCCTCTTCTGTAATGTTCCCTGAGTCAAAGAGAGGATGATAGAACACTCCTGCAGGTTTGAGCTCTCAGCAGCCTTTTAGTTTTTGCTTTGATGGTTTTTGAATCTCCTCAGTGTCGATGTCTGCCACCATCTCCGTAGAGAAGATTCTCTGGCTAGCAGAAAGAGTGGCATAGATACTTATTTGGCCACTTCATCTGCAATGGTCCTTGAGTACTGGCAGGTGTGATAAGATGACTCATCCATTGCTAAGCCCTGGGTTTTCTCTTCTTGTCATTTTGATGAGTATTGGGTCTTCCCAGTATTTACCTGCATCTGTAAAAACGAGGTTCTCTAACCAAAAGTAAAATCAACATTATTAAAGGGCATAAAGATAAAAATTCGAAGGCTGAGGCTATAGAGAAGACTCAGTGGTTAAGGTGCTTGCCTACAAAGTCTAACCACCTGGGTTTGATTCCCCAGGACCCATATAAATCCAGATGCACAAAGTGGAACATGCATCTTCTGGAGTTCATTTGCAGTTGGTGGAGGCCCTCGCATACCCATTCTATCTGTCTCTCCTATCTTTCTGTCTGTAAATAAATAAATCAAAAATTAATTGTTTTAAAATTAGAAGGCTTTTTGCTGGTGTAGTCAAAGAACAGTGAATACATCTCTGTAGGGTGTATGACCTTTCAAACTTTAGACTTTAGACTCTGTTCTGAGTCAGGTGTAAATTCTCTCCCCCCTCGGAGGCCTCATGTCCTGTCAGAGAGCATTTGATTACCTCCATAGCTTATGTTCCTTTACTGCACCCACAAGTGTATCTTATCTTGCTGGTTGATGTTGTAGCTTTAAGGATCCACACTGCTTCTTTTCCTTATTGTAGATGTCTTCACTCCTGAAGCAGTTTGAATAGTGCTTTATACCACCATGACAGCAAGCCAGCAGGGAGACGGCTTGTTACAGCTTGAGTTCTCAATGTCCCATGACCACAGACCATGGGGTATTCAGCAGTAGAGCCCTACCATCTAAATTTCAACTCGAACTTGTGATTATAGACTTAAACTAGAAGCATTGCAAACTACACTGAAGACCATTGTTTTGAAAACAAAAACATGTTTTAAAAAGTGTACATTGGTGTCTCATTATGTCTCTAACAATTTACTTCAAGCTTAATTGCTTCAACTATTAAAGGAATTACTGTCTTAAATTTGTGACAGTCAGAAATATAAAATTAAGGTGTTGAGAGGAGCATGTTTCTCACAGGCAGGACTGTTTCCTCAGCTTTTATACCTTGTAGAAGCTGATTACTTCAGACCCATTGATGCAGACTATGCCTAGATCCTTATAGCCCCTTTCTTGATCTGACTTTGACCTTCCCATTTCACTTTCTGTTCATTTGTTTGTTTTCTTTCTTTTTGAGACAGATTCTTTCCACATAGACCTAGTTGGCCTAGAACTGGCCTAGGCTGCCATTGAACTTAAAGCTATTCTCCTGACTCAAGTATCTGACTTGGAGTGAGCCACCACACCTGGCTCTCAATTCACTTTAACAAGGAATCTTTTGCCTATACCAGGCCCACAACAGTGATATACATCTATCTCTCAATTTGCAGATCCATAGTTACATCTGCAAAATTGATTTTAACATGTAAGTCATCATATATGTACAGAAAGTAAGATTTGGGCATCTTTGGGGCATCATCACTTAGCCAATGCCAGTAGGATTGGAATTCAGTGAGTATAGTTACTTGTGATGCCTTCTCTCTGGTATTATATGGAGAAAACAGCAACTGTGCAGAGAAAGTGAGGGGAACTTGATAAAGTTATTTCCTTGTTAAGTTGTAACGATATTTTAAGAAATCTGTTAAGTTCACTATTGTCAATAGAGAAGCTTTATGTCCTCAAGGCAAGAGATATGCTATTAATAGTTATAGTCAGTCTTTCTAGAAAAACAGATTTTGTCTTTGGAAATTCTCCTACTTCAATTTAACTAAGTTTTAAATGCTATTTATATGGACATTTAAGTGTTTGCAAGAAAACAGCTTAAATGTAATGAAATTTTCATATATGTGTATATATCTATGTATATGTTCTATACATGTATACATGTGTGCATGTATACATGTATACATATGCATGAATTTATTTGTAGATAGTTTAGACACATATTTATTTCTTTCTCTAGTGATAATATCTTGACATCATAAACTAGAGTTTCCTGACATCTTGTCCTGTTATATTTCTACATTGGTGACTAAGAACACTGCTCAGTACTCAGATTCATCTAATTGACCAAAGGTTGTATTTGCCACAGAAGATGCATAAAAGAGCCAGTTTTCCTTCTTTTTCTTTTCTTTTGCTTGATCTCTGAGTCCTTCACTATTTCTTGATACTCTTTGGTCTTTTATTTGAAAAGGAGATGGATAGTTATGGTCTCTCTTCCAAGTGAGTGACATGACTGACCTGTTTCTTTCATTTAAATAGTGAGTAAGTATCTCTCCCATCTCCCAGCCTGCTAGGGGAGGACTCCTGTATGGGGACTTTTCTGATTGTTCCACAGATATATTCTGTCTCTAGATAACTTTTTCACTTTGTTATGATGTGTCACTAAACTCTAGCCCTACCACGTGTGTAATTCCTCTAAACTCAGTGTCTACCACAATTGTAATAATTCTTGACTGTTCTTACTGCTCATTTTCCCTCTTGAAACTGATAGTTTTATTCTTTTGTATGTGTGTGTGTCTGTGTGTGTGTGTCTGTGTGTGTGCATGTTTGTATGTGTGTGCATGTGGAAGCCAGAAGTTGACATCAGTTGCCATCTTCAATCACTCTCCAACTTACTTATGGAGGAATGAACTCTCATCTGAATCCAACCATCACTGATTCAGCTAATCAAGTTATACAGCATGCCCCAGGTACCCCCTACCTTTCCCTCCCCAGCACTGTGATTACAGATGTGTGCCACCAAACCCAGCATCTAACTGGATGCTTGGTATACAAACTCATGTTGACATGGCAGGTGATTCATCCATTGAGTCATCTCTTCAGTCCTGAAAGTATTTGTTCTGAAAGGGGATAAAAAAAGGTTAGAATAATACCTAATGCTAAAAGGATATCTTGTGATTTGTTTTCAATATGAAATCTATAAATGATCAAAAATTAAGTATTTCATGACATTGTACATTGGAAGCAGGTCTGTAATTGATAACAACATGATTAACATGATAGTTTTGCATTAGTATGAGGTACTACATAGAAAATATCAAGCCTTGGCTTAGACACTAACATTTTGTAAGCTTTTCTTTCAATAATTTTAGTCCTTTTTAAGTAAAACCAATAAAAGATTATCTTAGAAAGATTGTCATGGAAATTATTAGACACTAACATTTTGTATATTTTTCTTTTAATAATTTCAGTCCTTATGATTTATTTTCTGATATTCAAATCATTTCCTTCAAGCTGGGCTTCTTACAGTTTGTGTGTGGTGGCTTGAATGCAAATAGACTCTTTAACTCAGGTATTTTTGATTAAGCTTCCTACTTAGTCTTAGTAGGTGGAGCTCTGCTGGAGTAAGTATATCACTAGGGGTTGATCTTGAGTCCAGCACTAAGAGGTGTGTTGAAAGCCAGCTTGAACATGGGCTGTTCATGCTGGTTGGTGCTGGTTGTTCTGTATCTTTGCTATGGATATATGATGATGTGAACAAGCTTGCTCTGCCATGATGAAGCTGCCCATAAAATCTGTGAGCTTTAAATAAATCATTTTCTCCCATAAGCTGCCTCTGGTAGGGTGTTTGTTCCAGCAATGAGAAGTTAACTGCAACAATGGGAAAACTCCATCCCAATTCTACAGCACTCCTTGGCAGCTGGTTCATAGTCCTGACATCTCCAAAATCCTGGGGTGTCCACTGTAACCTATTGTTCATCCTTATGACCCTCCCAGAAGGAACTCCAATTACAAGATTCACATTTCCCAGTGGCCATTTCCAAAAACCATGCTGCAAATCTAATGATAATTTCTTCCTGCATATGTTATAGTTCCAAAATATCAGATAGGCTATGAAATTTGTTAATCCGGAAGAAAATAAAGCTGACTTTGAAGAACAGAAAAACATCCTTCAATAGTCATCCTTCAAGTTCACTAGTTTCAAGAGTTGGCATACTTCCTCTTGCCCAGATGCAGAACAGTGGGCTCAATTTCAATGTTGGAAATTTCTCAAACAATTGCATCTGAATCGGGCTGCTATTCCTGCCCAAACTTTCATTTCTTTCTGTTCCATATCCTTCTCCTCTTTGTTCCACCGTTAGCTTTATGTTTTAATATTTTATAACTGAGAAATTTGTTATGTGAACATTTTGCAAATATTTCCTCTCCAAGGCTCACATTCCACTTAGGGCCCTCCTCAGTGGAGTTACTGGTATTCACTATGGGGTCATGAACGCACCAGTCAGTCTGTGGGCAGTGGGGTCAGCAATATCGCAGCATACACTTCCTACCTGTGACTCTTACACTCCTTACGACCCCTCTTCTGCAATATTCCCTGAGCCTAGGGGAGCATATTATTAGTCTACTTTTCTGCTTTGATGAATCTTGAATCTCCTCAGTGTGTAACATTAATTCCACAGAAAAGGTTCTCAGGCTAGCAGTGTGGACAGCACTGATATTTACTCCATCACTTTCTATGTAATATTTCCTGGGTCCTCTACCATTACTTCTAAAGTTAACTTTACTTAGTTTTCAGCATATGGAAGGAGAACAGCCAGCCTCTCACACAAATGGCTTCTATCCCAGTCTGAATAAAGCTTAGTTTGCTTTCATAAGACAAGCGTCACATTCCATAGTTCTGACTGTATTTAGGTATTTTTATTCTGACCAGAGTGATCCATAAAGCTCTACCTACCTTACAGCAAGATGCCTCTTAGTCCAAGGTTTCAAATCCTTCCACATTCCTTCCATAAATCAGTTTCTAAAGATCAAAAGTACATATGTTCCTACCAGCAGTGAACTCCCTCTTCTGGTACAAATTTTCTATTATAAATACATTCTCATTTCTGGGGAAAAATTCATCCAAAAGCAGCTGATAAGAGGTAAAGTTTGATTTCGGCTTACAGTCTTGAAGCAGAGCTTCATGATGGCAGGGAAAGGCATTGCATGAGAACAGGCTGGGCATCATTCTGCACAGCAGGTAGAAAAAAGAAACAAGAGAATGAGTCAAGCTCTGGCAAGGGACAGATGGCTGTTACACCTCTAATTTTACCACAAACAACATATCTCCTCCCTCAAGCTTCCTCCTTGCAAATTACCCCCAGCTGGAAAAAAAAAAAAAAAACAAACATCCAGAACCCATACATTTATGAAGGACATCTGAGTCAAGTCACCAAATTGTTCAAAATATTGACTATAAATAAGTAGAAAGATGAGAGGAAGAGGGGATGGAAATGAAGAGATAAAAGCCCATCTGCATACCTTACAACATATAATGTATTTTAACTATTATTATATATAAATATAAAAATATTACATCAAGTATTATATGACATCTAAGTTTTAGAATAAAAATGGAATGAAAAATTGCCATTATTCTCTTAGAAATTTCTTAGATACAGTAACCTAAAAGTAAAATTAAGGAAAATGGACCATTTGGTTATAAAATTAGTAACTTTTGATTTCTAAAAGAAAAATATCAAGAAAATGAAAAGACTATTTGCAGATTGGAAGATTTCAGTATAAGATCACATTACTGGAAAGTGATTACAACTTAACAATAAGCAAAGGACCCATTCTTGAAATTAGGTAAAATACGGTATTGAGAGATAGTGCAGCCATGAAAGTGTGAAGACCAGAGTCTGCATCTCCTGCATCCACACAAATGCCAGCAGACACTCTGCCCTACCTAAGTGCAGGAGAAGTGATGATAGAAGGTCCCTGTGCTAGCTGGTTGGCTAGCCAAATCAGCAAGTTCTGAGTTCAAGTGAAAGACCCTACCTCACTGAATAAGTGAAGAGTGATAACACCCCAAGTTCAGTAAGTCAAACTCTTGCCTCCATAGGGCCACACATACACACTTACATGTGCACAAAACATACACTCACACACATACAAACACTCATACATACATGCATGCATATCACATGTACAAAAGAGATTTTAAAAAGCATTAAAATAGGCAAAATCCTGGAACAGAAGTTTCCTGAAATAATATAAGCAAATGGTAAATAATATAAACAAAAACCATATCAAATATGAAAGCATTTTTAGTTCTTAAAGACATATAGATTAGGGCTGGATAGATGGCTGATCAGTTAAGGTGTTTGCCTGCAAAGCCAAAGGACCCTGGTTTGATTCCCTAGGACCAATGTAAGTCAGGTGCACAAGGGGGCACATGTACCTGGAGTTCATTTGCAGTGGCTGGATGGCCTGGTGCATCCAATCTCCTTCTCTATCTCTCATGAAGAAATAAATAAAAAAAAAGAAATGTAGATTAAAGTATCACAGTATGAGCTGGGCCAGATGGTGCAGGCCTGTCATCTCACGCACTAGAGGGGTGGGTGTAGAGGCTTGAAGGCCTCAAGTTCACAACCCATATTGGTTATAGCACTACTTCAAAGCCAGTCTGGACAACTCAATGAAATCTTGTCTCAAAATAAGAAAAACGAATATGACTCCAGGTACCAGAGCTCAGAGATGAGCATTTGCTTAGTGTATATGAGGCCTCTGGTTCACTCTCCATCACTGCAAAGCAGTAAAAAAGATAGGGTAATAAACCTGATAACACAGTGATACACAGAAATTTAATTGCCCCAAATGTTAAAACAATGACATCTATTTACTTAGGTATCGAACCGAATGAAATCCTTTCTCTTGAGATTACATGCATAAGGTTAGAGGACATCATTTCAAGCAACGAGGCTACCTTGCTTGGTTCCCTTATCTCATAGATTGTAGAACTGTCCTGTTCTTCAATATCTAAAACATGTTGATTCAAGTCTTTTCTTCTGTCTCCTCTTTTCATAATAAGACTTTAAATATGGTCTCTGCTACTATAGTACAACTTGAATGGAAATCCCAATATTGTCATTAGTAAGAAAATAATGGACTCAGATTGCATACCTGTAAACAAACATATAGCAAATTACACCATGTGGTATACCATTAGAACTATAGAACAGTATTTAAAGTATTAAAGTGGAGGTTAGGAGTCGATGTATTTGTTCTTTCCCTGAGACTTTGTTAAGACATATTAAAACATATTTGAAAAAAAATATATGAAATTACTGCTTTAAGATGTGATACAAATATATTTGTTGTGAAAAGAATCCAAATTTTCTATTATAGAAATTATCAGAACTGGATTATCAGAAAAGTACTAATAATATGTAAGTTGACTCTGTATTTATTTAGCTCAAGGTGCTTATAGTTTTGGAGAGATGTAAACATAAATATAGAATTGTGACGTAATATCTTGTTACATAAAGTTATAAGCTAAGCTATAGGAATATAGAGACTGGAAGGTCAAGTTTATATAAATTGATTGCAGGCTCAGAATACTTAATTCTGCAAAAAGTAGGAATTTTTCAGAATAAAATACATATAGAATAGACCAGTGTTTCTTTCACCTAGAAGAAATTATTTAGTCTTAGCTAGGTGTGAAAGATAATGATGTAAGTACACAAAGATCAGTGAGAGAATTTAAGAAACTGGAATATTCTCTGGACACTTACAATCACTTAACCTCCAATGCCGGTATTTTCCCCTCTTTTATAAGAAAACCATCTTGCAGATTGTGTGTGTGTGTGTGTGTATGCATGTATGAATACTTAGCATATACCTTCTACATAATGATGGTGTAATTATTTTATTCACTGATTATTAGGATTTAAAGTAATGGTGATTCATTATAGATTTAAAAAATAATTGGAGAGAGAGGAGACAGATAGAAAGAATGGGCATGCCAGGTCCCCCAGCCACTGCAAATGAATTTGAGACACATACACCTCCTTCTGCATATAGCTTATGTGGGAACTGGAGAATTGAACCAAGATCCTTAGGCTTTGCAGGCAAGAACCTTAACTGCTAAGCCATCTCTCTACCCTCTCCCCAAAGCCTTTAATTTTAAACCACTTTTATTGCATGTATGTATGTATAAGATGTGTGGTGTGATGTATATATATGTATAGAGTGTGCACATATGTATTTAGATAAATGTACCCCATATGAACTCACACAGAAATGATAGAAGAACATTGGGTATCATTTGCAATCATTTCTATGCACTATTTTTTGAAGTGAAGGAATTTCCCTCTGAATGTGGAGTTGCCATTTTTTTGTTAGACTGACCACTGAACCCTAGCAATTCTCCTGTCTTCATTCCCAACAGTACTGGGTTTACAGGTGCACATGGCCGCACCCAACATCTTATATGCATTCCTAAGTTAGAACTCGGGTGGTTTCAGACCCATGAGTTGCAAACATCCTTATTTTCTTATCTACCTCCCAGCCTCTAGATTTGCAATATGTAAAATTAAGTAATGAAATTTAACTATCAAATAGAATATTACATATTACTTAACCATGCGATTCCATATGTTTCTGATTATGGTTATTGCATTTTCTTCTTGAGCATGTGCTCCTCATAGATAACCCACATGAGCTCCCAGCCATCAAAAGTGTCTCATCATTCTGTTGTGTTGTTCTCTTACATCTTTGAACTACATGGAGACCTTTTGGAAGCTTCGTGTTTTTGTTTGATATCAGTAGTTGGCATGATTTTCTTATTAACCTGATGCCAGTGAGTTTATAGAAACACTATCAGTCTTGTCAGCAAGGAAGGGACATGATGAGTGTCTGCTGAACTCCAGTTCTATAAAAAAAAAATAGCTTTCTGTCCATCTAAAACAATGGTGTTTCCTGAAATCTGACAACACCCATCCTTCAAGTTATGAGAAAATAATCAGAAGATCAATCGACTAACCAGGTTTCATTTTTCTGAATTGAAATAGCATTTTAGTGTCAATCAATCCTTACTTCTGGGCATGTAGCTTTACAGAAATACTTTCCAATATAGTACATTGCAGTACATGTATGAAGTCATAGCAAATAATTTTCTAATTATTGTGTGGGTTTTCTAATGTTTCAAACCTCAAATATGATTAGGGTCCATCATTTCCTCTTTGAAACTGTTTTTGCCACTCAAAAAAAAAAAAACAGTGATGGTGGTATTCATTTGAACAACAACAGAAATATCTAATTGTGTAAAACCAATATCCATTCAAAGAAAGTCCAATAAAAATTCTACTTGTAATATGGGAAATGTCATTATAATGAGGTCATTGAAATGAATGACATGTCAGTAAGAGAAGCCAGAGCCAATAAGAAGTCACATTGTGTTACAAGTTGTTTTATTGGGGTCAGCAATGATGGTGCACACTTCTAATCCCAGCAGTTGGGAGATACATGTGGGAGGATCAGGAGTTCAAGGCCAGGTTGAACACAGTACATAGTACATAGTAGGTTTAGGTTAGAAAGGGATACTAGAGACACTGTCTCAAAAAAGGCTATTTTAGTGTGTGGTGCATTGATACAGATTTTTCTGTTTGTAACTGTAATACATGGAAAGTATATACACTCATTTATGAGCAATATATAATAGCAAACACATTTATTAGGAAGTCTTTATGTTCATTATTTTTTCAATCTATACTTGAATATATGTCTAACCCTAATGAAAAATCTCTGCTTTTATTTATTACATAAGTACGCAATCAAATATATTACTATAATTTTGGACAGAACTAAAACCTATGTTGTTTAAACTCTTAATTCAGCATTGGCAGTTATCATTAGAAAATTGGTTTCTTGGGGCTGGAGAGATGGCTTAGCATTTAAGGCATTTGACTGTGAAGCCAAAAGACCCAGGTATGACTCCCCAGGTCCCACGTAAGCCAGATGTGCAAGGGTCTGGAGTTCGTTTGCAGTGGCTACAGACCCTGACATGCCCATTCTCTCTCTGTCACTCTTTGCTCTATCTCGCCCACTGCTGTAGACAGTTTTGGAATCACAGATGCATGCACTGATTTGCATCCAGCTTTATGTGAGTGCTGGGAAGTTGAATCTAGACCAGTGTTTTGTAAACAAGTACCTTTAACTGATGAGCCATCTCTCCAGCTCCTAATCTTCTATTTTCAAATAAAAAACACATGTATTTTACAAAAACTCATGGCATTCTCTAGGTAATAGATCCATTAGTATCCATTCCAAAAGAGAAAAAGTGTGCTTGTAATAAGTATAGCCTCCTTATCCTCATGACATAATCCTCCAGAAAAATAATTGACATGAAAGAAACTCTGGTACAGGTGAGATCCTGGCAATGGTAACTTTTAACCTCAATATTTATTTATTTATTCACTTATTTGATATTTATTTTTTAAGGTGTGGAATAATTTATATTTTCTCTGATACCTGGGTCATTCCTTCTTGGATATATTTCTGTTATACCTGCAATAAATGAATGACATTCTCTGTAGAGGTGTTTCTTTTCTTGATTCAGTCATGTACATCTATCTACAGAGAACTATTTCAAGGAATGACTCCCTTAAGACAATTTCCTCATTTCTTTAGCATTATCAAATCTCCATAATTTTACAGCCTCTTAAATTGATCTGCATTTTTAAAGCCTTTACTGTGCCCTGTTTTAGGTAGCACTCATACTTAGTTTTATTCATTTATTTGTGAGGAGGAGGAGAGAGATAGAGAGAGATAGAGAGGGGTAGATAGAGAATGGTGTGACAGGGCCTGTAGCCACTGTAAATGAATGTCAGATACATGAACCATCATGTGCACCTGGTTTATATGGATACTGGGAAATCAAGCCTGGGTCCTTAGGCTTCACAGGAAAGCATATTAATCGCTAAGCCATCTCTAGCCCCAATTTACTTTTATTCAGAAGAAGCCACTTGGCTTTCTAGAGGTAGCATATAAATGACTAGGGATATTTTCATCTCACACTTCCCCTTATACTGATGGACTTTCCTCCTATAGCTATTAGAAAATGTATTTTATGTTCTTGAGCTAATTTGATTGTTTTTTTTCTTTTTCCTATCACATCCATGTTTTAACTCTGATGAAACTGAAGTTTCATGGCCAAATTTCAGCACTATTTCAGTGAATAAGAGTGTTTAGTGCAACTATTCCAAATACTCTATTTCTTTGCCAACCATGGAAAGCATCATAAAGACCTCTGGTAGTCATAGCAACATAACCATGAGCCACTCAATTTTAGACAGTCTTTCTTGCATCCTCTTCCCCCTCCATTTTGCAGAAAATCAGAAGCTAATGGGACACAGCTGCCTTCACTTTGATTTGCTTATTAAGCTAAATTCAAATTGTGTCTTGTTTTATTCATTTAATTAATAGGGCATCCATTTTCGACATTCCAGTACATTTTATTTGAAGCACTGAGATTTCTGAAAAAGATGCAAAAAAGGGGTTTGTGATAAGATATGCAGAAAAGCACTGCCAGACAGCACTTTTAATTATGTCATTAAAAATCATTCACACACAACATATCTTAATCTATCACAGATGACATGGTTTTAGTGGAATAATCACTCATTATGAACTAACTAGAGAAAGGTAACAAGAGAAAATCTCCTCCTTTTGGAATACTCTACTTACAGGTTATACATGCTGTGCTTATATATATAACATGCTTACAATACACGTTATTAGCAGTCCCCTTTACTATTGTGCTCAGTAGGAAAGTTCCATTTACACAACAGAAAAGATCAGCACATAAAAATTATAGATAAAACTCATGAATTCAAAAAACTTTGGGGCACTGAAAAATTGAACACTTTTGATTTGAAGGAGATTTACCAGCTGTGAATTTTATTCGGACCTGGCTCACTGACATGCATGGGTAACTGGAGCATGTAGAAATAGGGAGAAATAAGGGGAGGTTAGGTGGAAAGGTGATGGGGAAAGGCAGCAAAAGACGGCAGTATGAGAGGATATTATGATTAACTTATTTCTAGGTATGAAAATTGTCAATTAAAAAAATAAAAGGCAGAGAAGCCGGGTGTGGTGCACACCTTTAATCCCAGCACTCAGGAGGCAGAGGTTGGAGGATCACCATGAGCTCGACGCCACCCTGAGACTACATAGTGAATTCCAGGTCAGCCTGGGCTAGAGTGAGACCCTACTTTGAAAACTAAAAAAACAATAATAATACTAAAAGGCAGAGCAAACAGAGTTAAGGCCAGCCTGCACTGCTCAGTAAAACCCTCTGTCACAAACAACAAAAAAAATCGAATTATTAATTTGATTTATCATACAACAAAATAGACTGTGTTTAATTTGTTTTTCTATTATAGAAATAACCACTTGTTTTCCCTAATCCTTTAATCATTCCTTCCTTGGTCCAGACATCTGCTTTTTTCCTTTACTCAAATTTTTATAAGATAGTAGTTGGCAAACATGGAAGTAGGGATTAGAATTACGGGTTGGTAACAAAACACTATTTTTATACCTAAGTACATTAAGATAATTTACATAGAGTTTTAGAGGTATAACAAATTATTATTTAAAATATATGACACAGATGGAGTATATTTTGAGAAATACATATTTTTGAAATATGCAAAGAATAATCCATTTGGGTTTACAAAGGAAGGAAAGGGTAGATGAGGGAAAGCTCCTCACAGGATCTCATGTCCAAATTGTATCTGGAAGCAAGAATAACATTTCCTCAGCTGCTCAGCAGATGCATAGCCAGAGTGACATAAACCTGCTAAATGTGAGAAATTGTAGATTGTGCTGTTCACATCTTTCTGGACCTCTATTACTGTCAAAGGATGCTCTATTGTCTGGAAATCTGGGAGGGGTTTTGCTCTGCAAAGCACTTCTGAGAATCGGTTTCACATCTGTTTAACAACCCTGATTTGAAAAAGAAACTAGCAATTATTATGTATCCTGTATATATTCACACAATACTACCTCTTTCCTATGGTTTATCTCGTCAGTGTCATCATTAGCTTTACTTGACATGTCAGGAAGCTCAGATTTAAGAGGTTAAGGAAATTGCTCGTACTGCCTAAGAGGAAGCTGCTTCAAATCTGCCTAACTTCAGAATGAGAGTTCTCCAAATGTTCATCCCAATACTACTGCCCCAGAGAATGAAGGTTTTGACACAAAGAGAGGTGAGATCAGAAGAAATAATGCACAATAATAAAGCCAATTATAACTCATTGATACTGTCAGACAAGACTTCCTGTTCTTTTTTTTTTTTTTTTTTTTTTGGTTTTCAGAGGTAAGGTCTCATTGTAGCCCAGGCTGACCTGGAATTCACTGTGTAGTCTCAGGGTGGCCTCGAACTCACAGCAATCCTCCTACCTCTGCCTCCCGAGGGCTGGGATTAAAGGCGTGCACCACCACTCCCGGCTTAAGACATTCTGTTCTTATCATGTTATCAGGAATGATCCACATAAAAGTACTAAGCATTTTTAGTAATTCTGGTCTTTCTTTTATCTTCTTAACATTGACCAGGCTAACTGGCACCTTTTCATTAGTTTTTGCAACTTGAATGAACTTCTGTTCACATTTGAAGTGTTTTCCTAATCTAACAAAAGTCACAGTGCCCTGCTTCCTACAGCAGCTTTACTTCCTTTGTTTTTCCTACTGTAGGAAAGTACCTTGATCTTTAAGGTGTCCACAATGCCTAACATAATATTTAGGACATGCAGCATTCTAATATGAATTTTTAGGATATGAGCACTTAAGGAGAAAGAAATTGCAAATGTTCTGTGAATGTGAAATTGTGCATTCAGAAACAAGGAAACACCAAGGTTCAGATACTTAACAGCACTGGGACTAGTGGTCTCTGGTCATTTCCTGGTTCTTGTCCTCTTATAAAAAATTAATAAAAACAAGAAACTTTAGAGAGCAAACAAAGTTACAAAAAAGTGTTGTGGTGGGGAGAAATTATACTACAAGAGAACAATGGAATCCTTGAGTTAGATTACCCAAGAGCAGGGTAAGTGTCTGGGTTTCTTTGAATGGGGAGGTGAAACTTATTCCACCATATGTAGTGGCTTATATGTGTGTGCTTCTCAGTGCTGGTGATCAATGCAGGTGGCCAAGAGATTGCTGATTGCATTTTGAGAAAAAGCATCTTCCATGCCCAAGCCAAGTAGTCTTTTAGGTTGCCTTTCTCAGAAACTCACAGGTCTGGAATGAAGTGGGTAGTAGGTTCCAAATAAAACCAGAACATTTCCTCTAATACTGGCATTATATGCAGGTCTCCAAGAAGGCTGCAACTTTGCACTGATCAAGAAGAGAGGCCACAGGCAGGTTTTGGTCTTATGTTGGCATACCTGGTCACATAAAGAAGGGAGTGAGAACCAGTGCCGAGACTGAGTTAACAGATTGTTGCCTAACACTACTGTGCTAAGCTAACATTTGAGGAATGAACTTGGGTTTCAGGTAATATGATAGAAATACAGTTAAATGATGAGATAATTGGGTGGAAATATGTTCTCTCAATCAACAAAGACCACATTTCCATAGTGAAAAGCTGTGTATAAGCATCCTTTAAGTGTAATGATGTTTGATCACAATGAACACTGATAAGAATCTTAAGAGTTGTATTTTTATGGGTGCTGCTAAGTTTTCCCCTAGATGTCTTTAGTGATGTGACATAAAAAGAAAGGTTCTGAAGTTCCTTTTTTCTTGGAAGATCACCTCCTTATAAAAGCAATTGGTGGTAGAAATGCATGACCAGCTTCATGATGGACGAGGGAAGCAATGGAGAAGACATGACTTTGACTTGGACTTTGTATGTCACCTGTATCATCACTTAGGTACTTGGTTGTTGAGTTATAAGTATATTAAGTAAAGGTTTCATGTCTGAGGTTTTTTTTTTTTTTCAGTGATAGTCTCTAATTCCAAATGGGTTTTGCATTGGATTGGTGGAAATATATATATATATATATATATATATATATATATATATATATATTGGTGGAAATATATATATATATATATATATATATATATATATATATAAATGTTTCTGGAAATAAGGTGGATGAAGTCAGTGGTCTCATTTGCAATGGTTATAAAACATTCAAAAGTTTGAGGCTGAGCACATTATAGTAATTTTATGAGAATAAAATTAATGATTTGGTATTTTTAACATGATTCCATATGGCATCATATGCTGGTGGGATTTTGTTTTATTCTGTTCTTCCTTTACAGTTTCTTTTTTGTCTAACCCATTCACTGAAAATAAGACTTTCATCATTTTCGGCTTCACAAACCTTCATTCTGAGATGTGCAGTGTGCCTATGGGAAAAAGATAATTTCTCTACAGTTGTTGGATTCATTAGTTACACACACTGCCAACTTACATCAAGTATTTTATGCGTTGCTATGTGAAATAGAAGAGGCCCCACGACTCACATACTTAGATATCTTTCAACATTCAAAAGCGGTTTTATCATGACAAAGAAGATCTGATCATTGTAATGGAAAATACTGGTGATGGGTGTGTGGGGGATTGTTCTAAAGGTGCTTCATGTCTTTTCTGTCTTTCTTAACATGAGTCCAGGGACATTCAGTGCAAAGCATGTCCAAGCGAACTAATAACAGTAAGGGAATAAAGGGAGGAGGCTTCTTCTAGTACTTGACTTGCTCAGACCACCAAGAAGATGCCACAGAGCATGAATGTTCATAAGCCACGAGTCAAAGTACATTCTTAGGTCTAGAGGAAGAATCCATGTAGACCAAAGGACCTACCCTAAAGAACTAGGTTCTAAGGGCTAGAGAGATGGCTCAGCAGTTCAGCTGCTTGCCTGAGAAGCCAAAGGACCCATGTTCCATTTCTCTCCAGATGCTACGTAAGCCAGATGTACAATGTGAAGCAAGCAGGCAAGGTGGTACATGCGCACAAGGTGGAGCATGCATCTGGAGTTCGATTATAGTGGCTGAGTCCCTGCAGCACCAATTTTCTCTCTCTCTCTCTCTCATGGCCAGAAAAAAAAAAAAAAAGAATTAATAAAAAAGTTCTGAGTTAATGATGACCAGAGCAAGAAGCAAGAGACAAGCAAGAATCAAGTAAGACTGCTCTAGAGCAATGTCATGGAGGATACTGACATGGTATTTAGATACTGTATTGTTATTTTTCTCATTACGGAGATAAAGAAAAACAACTGACAAAAAGCAGCTTAAAGGAGGTAGGGGATTATTTTGGCTCCGACCTCAAGGGTATAGTCCGTCACGGTGGGCAAAGCATGAGGGTAGGACCTCGAGGCAGATGGTCACATTGCATTTAGTCTAAAACCAGGGAGAGAATTGCAGTGTTGCTCAGCTAGCTCTCTCCTTTTTATTAGTCTGAGACAATGGCTAGTGGGATGCAGCCACCCCCAGCTCGTGTGGGTATTCCAGACTTTGCATAATCTAAAATTCCTCAGAGACATATTCAAGAGGTTTGTTTCCCAGGTGATCCCAAATCCAATCAAGTTCCCAATGGAGATTAAGCACACACATTTTAGATGAGAATATATTTTTTCTTATGAGGAATAAAGTGATATTCATGTAAACATGAAAAGGGACAAGTAATTAGTTTCTTTCATCTTTCTTAATAAAGCGATGTCCTCACTATTGATTTTACCAAATTAAGTTTTCTAAATTTAGTAGTAGAAAGATAATTCTAGCTGAGATTTCACTTATGTTCTCATTTACTACCATAAATTCCACTTCCATACTCTGATGTAGTGGTATTATTGAAGTTAGCAAAATAGATATTAGGCACAAAATAAAAGTTTGATAAATAAGCAAATGAACCTGTGACTATCATATTTTAAATAAATTAAATGGTAGATGCAGTTTCTTTAGTTCAAAACAATAGTAATTTTTATTCTTTTTAATATACTTTTTGTGCCTTTTAAATATATCTTTTATAACATTGTCCATCATGCATTTACAAATGATCTTAAGGAGGAAAGATGTCTATTGGGAACAATAAATGACCAGAGCAGAACAATTATATCATTCAAAATATGTAAAACTAAAAATAGGACACTGCATGCTCAGTATAGGACAATTTCTGCCTGTCTATGTGCATTGACATTTAAATCTTACAACTCTAAGATTATTATGCTTCAGTTACAGATTTTTTTAAAGTAACATTGAGTCACAGAAAGATTAAGACACTTTGTCATCCACTAAATGACAGGACCAAATTAGAATTGAAGTCCCGCATGTCTTGATGGAATCTATAACAGATGTGGAGCTATAAAATAAATCCCTGGCTCTAAAACAAGTAATGAGTTTTTTCTTTTTCTTTTTCTTTCTTTCTTTCTTTTTTTTTTTTTTTCAAGACAGGGGCTCACTTTATCCCAGGCTGACCTGGAACTCTGTAGTCCGAGGCTGGCCTTGACTTACACTGATCCTCTTACCTCTGTCTCCCAAGTGCTGGGATTAAAGGAGTCTGCCACCATACCTGGCTGTAAAACAACTATTGAATAATATATAGTTTAACAAAGGCAAGGTCGAGGACATGCCAATTATTGTTTCTTCTTCTTTGGAGTTATTTGTTTCGTGAAATCTCTTCAGAGCAAAATACCTCACACTTCCACTGGGCACATTTTTTTCCTTCACGGTCTGACCACATTTCTTAGTGGGTAAGGGCAAAAACTTATCATATTTTGTTTCTATTTTTGAGGTTAGAGTTTCACTCTAGACCAAGCTGACCTAGAATATGCTATATAGAGTCAGACTGGCCATGAACTCACAACACGGTGTGCACCATGATGCTCAGCAAAAACTCATCTTTTGTTTTTCCTCTTTAAACTCCTGCCTCACGTGTACACCAACGTTATGACATCCCTGACCCAACCTTATTCCCATCTCTCCCAATGTACCCAGTAGAGATCCCACTATATCCCTGCTCTTCAAACTTGAATCCACATACTCAAATTTTCATAATTTTTAAAGGCCTTTAGCTACCAAAAAAACTATCATCCTTTGCAGATGATAGCATATTCCAAAAAGAAATTAAATATTTCTGATTTTGATAAAGACTTATTAAAGGTTTACAAGTGAATAAAAGGCCCACATTAATTAGTATTAAATTTTAAAGTGCAGAAGTTGCTTGTGGAGAGAAGAATCCAGAGAATCTTTATTCTGCTATTAACATGTATGGCAATGGAGAGAGCCCCACATGATCTCCTTTGTGAACTTCTTTAAACCAGTGTTGATGGTGGAAATTTGACTGACAAACCACCTGATAACAGCAGTCTGCTAATGTTCTTCCTTAATTGGCTTAGGCAAGACACAACTTGGTAACAGAGAAAGGTCAGACATACTCACCAACACATGAAGTCATTGTTCTTTTCCATATTATAATCAAGGAAGGACATTCTGGAATAGTTCATTTCTAGCCAGGTGTAGTGGCATACACCTTTAATCCCAGCACTTGCAAGGCAGAGGTAGGAGGATCACTGTGGATCCCAGGCCACCCTGAGGCTACAAAGTGAATTCTAGGACAGCCTGGGATAGAGTAAATACCTACCTCAAAACAAAATTAAAAAAAAAAATTAGTTGATTTCTGAGAAAGAGACAGGATGATTTCAATTCGTGTGTGTGTGTGTGTGTGTGTGTGTGTTAGTGAGCATATGTATGTCTGCATGTGGAAGCCAGAGGTTGACATTGTATATCTTCCTCAATCACTTCACTTTATTTACTGAGTGAACATTCTCAGTGGTGCCAAAAACTCACTGATTTTGCCAGTCTAGCTAATCATCTTGCCCCAAGAATCTCTTCCTATGACTCCTTAACATTGGGAATGCAGCTGCACTGCCACACCCACCTGAAAACTTGGTAAATACTGGAGATCCAAAATCCAGTCTTTACATTGTTTAGCATTTTTTTTATCAACTTAGCCATTTTCTTGGCTCCTGATTATGATTTCTTAATTTTATTTTATTTTTCCCAATGATTGAAAGGCAGACAGGTCACAGGATTATACATTCTTAGCAGCAATTTTTCATGAAAACAAAATATATGATGGCTAGTATCATGTTGACTTGATTTTGGTGCAACATTAAATAATGAAGAAATCTAGGGCAGGAAACAGTAGACTATGACAACAACTGACCCATCCAGGAAAGGTAAATAGACATTGTTTAAATATGAAATCAAGTCCTCTATCGTAGTTTCAAACCTGGTCACTTAGAGGAGCAAGGTGGATTATTAAAATTTGAGTAAAGTGAATTCTCACTGAGCTGTGACATTCAGAACGTTTGGAGTCTGTTGTGACATCTCTAGTCTTCCTTAATCAGATAAGTTGTGTCAGAAGGTATAAATTATACAGTAATTTGAACACAAAAATTTAACATATTATTTAATTATTATGCTATTTACAGGAAATAAATTACCAAGTATAAATCCAAGATAATTTTATAGAGTCCCATATATTAGAGGGAGGATATGTTCATGAACTGAATAGTTCTCCCTAAAATGCATATGTTGAAATCCCAACTTCCAATGTGATTGTTTTGGAGACAGGGTCATTATGGTGGTCATATAGTTACAGGATACCATAAGGGTGGGATCTTATACAATATTACCAGTGACCTTATGTGGAGAAGTGAGTAGAATGGGGTTCACATGCAGAGTCATATAGTGTCACAGCAAGAGGGCGGACATCTCTAAGAAAAAGAGTACTGATCACAAACCAAGTGTGATAGCATCTTCACCTTGGGTCTTAGCCTGAAAAACTCTGAAAAATCAATATCTGTTATTTAAGTTGTCCTTGTGTGGTTTGTGTTTTGTTATGGGAGCCAGAACTTATGGATAAATTTAACAAATTAAAAACAAGCATGAAGGTTGGAGTTATTTCAGATTCGGATATCCTACATATACTAGTGTTTCTTTCTCACTGCTTTGAACAAATGCATGATGAGAAGCCGCATTAAGGGAGGAAGGCTTTCACTCAGCTCACAGTTTCAAGGAAGGGCACTCCAGTGTCGCAGGGCAGCATAGCGGCCGCAGGAGCAAGAGGCCAGCTAGTTGCACTGTAGCAAGAATCCGGAAGACACTGTAAAGACAGGGACTGTGCCGTCATCTGACACACCTATCCTCAGAGTTGCCAAAAGGGCAATTCAGACAGCTGCCATACGTCTATCACCTAAGTGGGTTGCCTACCCTAACTAGAGGGAGGCCAGCAGGTAAGACAGATTGTTCCTATGGGTGAGTAATCTTCAAGTTTACCTATAAATTCATTTTCATGATACATGCTGCAATCCTCACCCACCCCTGACACAGTCTCACAACTACATATTCTATAAAAGTTCTTGAAAATTTCTAAAGTTTTAACTGACTCTGCTCCATTATTGAGTTGGTCTAGATATTTCTAGCAAAAATAATATTCATAGTTTTTCAGTGATGTGAACATCATCTTCTACCTGTACATGCAAACACTTTTAAGTTTAGTTTCTCTCTTCATCTTCAATAATTCGGGCTGTTCTTTTTAATAGCCCAAAGCATCTCCTTTTAATTTTTTTTTTCTCCATGGGTGTTAACATTCCTGGAAGGCCATCTTGGTAAATGTCTTTCAATTTATCCATGCAACATATGAGCAAACTCAGAATTATTCTTCTCTTCTTTTAAAAGATCTACAATGTAGGCCACATTTTATTTCCATGTAACAGTATTCCAAATGATATATTTATTCATAAAATATGAGACACATTGGTTTCTTCATAATAATTATATAATGTACCTTAGCTTTACCTCTATTGAGGAGGCTGAATCACAACGATAAACACAAGACACCTGCTGTCTATTATATTTTGTGGTTAATGTAGGTATTGTAGGTCCAAACTAGAGCCAAAATAGATGGTTTTAAGTTTTCTAATTTAATAAATTTCTTATTAGCTAATGACACATGCACACGTGTGTATGCTTGCACACACACAAACACACACATAAGGAGAGGGAGAAAGAGAGAGAGATTTTGGAAAAGCATTCTTCAAGGTTGCCTAGTAACTCTGTAATAGACATTTTGTTATTTTGTTTTACAGTGAAAGGTCTCATATATTTCATAGTCCAAATGTCTGGTTGTTTTGTATACAAACGTTCCCCAATGCCTATCTTTTATTTGCACTGAAGACTCAGCATGAAACAATGCCTGCTGTTTAAATTCCCTTAAAATATCTAGAAAATACAGCTGGCATAGACTCTCATCTACTCATAAAACAGATGTGCACACACACATTATTTTATCTCTTTGAATTTTGTTCTTCAAGGATCTTGTTAAAGCTGCATGAGGCCAACTGATGCTCAAAGGGGGAAAAGCCTTATTTGAACTTTTCTACCATGTATGAATAGATGGAAAGAGAAAGTTTCAAAACTGTGCTACCAAATAGGTTTATAGGTCATGATGTTTCTGAGCTTCTGCTGAGAAAATAACATTTTGCAGGATGTTTCTAACTGTACCAGCCTATATTTTAAGCCTGTTTTTTAGTGTAAATGCACTGACATAGTAAAGAGCCACTGCCCACACTAAGTGCTTAGCTCCCATTCCGAGTATGTCAGTATTTGTGTGTGCTTTGAAAGGGTTCTGAGACTCCAAGTTTCTCCAGGTCACCTGTCTCAGCAAACACAGCACCAGAGAGCACCCAAAGGCACACAGCAGTGTGCAGTGCCATCCCATCAACTGTTTCACATAAGGAAAGAACCATGAATACTAGTCACATTTAACTTAGTTCTCTTCTGGGTTTCTTTTATTAATGCTAAGCCTCTGGGTAATACTTGTGTATGTGTTTTTAAACTATTTGTTTTTCATTAGCAGCAACAAAAATAATTTACTAGAAACATTAAATATTATTGATTCCTTGACGTTCCAAGCAATGGTTTGAAAAGTAACTATAGCAATTAAGTCTTTTAAAATCACATGGTTGAAAAGTAGTTTCTATTCAATTTCTCTGTGTGTATGCACATGTTAAGTATAAATTAATTGTGGATTACTTAAATCCATACAGCACAACACTTGTCCTTCCAGGTCAAGTGCTTTTAATGAATTTGGATTCAGAGTCTACAAGTAAGGTCAAGATAGCATTATAGAAAATTCATCAAGTCAATTATTCTGCTAAAACTGACCCCCACCCCAAATCCAGGTGTTTGTAGACAGTTCCTAAGTTCTGCCGGCTGATTTACTGTTCCCAGGAACACACGACATGTTCATGAACTTAGCAGTCATGTATACATTGAAGTTGAAGAGGGTTTGCCTATATACACATCTATCACTAAATTATGCAAATATGAAATGTTGTAAAACTCCCCTTGATATCAATCTTAGATTCTTGATACAAGTGTAGAAGTTCTGGATGATTCTGAATGATTTGAGATCAATAATGTGGAGATTTTATTTCTGTGCTAAGTACGGGATTATAGACATGATTTTAGTTACTGGGTGGGGAACACAACTCTACTCTTTCTGTACTTGAAGATCAAGTTCTGCAGACTGATGGGCGCTATGTAAAACACCACAAATGCTGCTTGAGAACACCATTGTACATCTGTGAAATCCACACAGAAATCATAATGAATTTTACCTCAGCAAATTATTCTCAATGATATGCATAGAGCAAAAAGAATAATTTTCTATAGATCCGTGAGCAAGTGATATAACTAACTAAGTGACATAATGGAACTCCATGGATTTTCAAGAAATTACATGGAGTTTTGGTCTTTGTTCACACTGCATTCCCCCAAAATTTGACTTTCATTACAAGGAAGGGAAGACTTCTCACAGTACGCCTACATAAGAAATTAAATACATACTCTTTTCCTAAGGAAGTTGTGTGCTAGGCTATAATTTTAGTATTCAGAGATAGCTAAATTAGAAGTTAAGCCTAGCATTCTGTTTGTGATAATATGGATTTCCTTCAACTTTCTTTTTTTTTCTAATAATCACTCTGGTGCTATGGATAAGTATTGGCTCAAATCTGTCACTGACATGCAAGTTTATCGAATGTAACATGAACACAAGGCCATAATAACTTTTCCCTCACCAGAGCTTTCAACTAAAAATTTGATGCTCTGCTTCTTTTGGTTGAACAATTGGTGAATTATTTTAAAAGGCATGTATGTGAGTTCACCTGAACACAGTTAGAAAGTCATGGTGAAAGGCTCAGTGGAAGCAGCTTCCCTATTAGTGTCCTGAGAACGCTTGTCATGGGTGTCAAGTGCTTTGCTTCTAGTACGGATAGTTCCACAGGCATCAGTGAAGTTTGGGGTGAAGAGGATTAATTTTCATAGGTTCAATGTGACTTAATTCAGTTCACGTATCCAGAAGAATCAACATAGCACCTCCATATTTTTGACTTGTTAACTTTATTGTCAAGCTGTATAAAATTTTAGAAAGAATATGAGTACAGAGCATCAGTAACTACTATAGAATATTTAATTCTCATCCCAACTTCATGCCTTTTGTTTTTAGACACCGCCTCCCCCTAGTTAAATTAGGGTCACCTGTGTTCCCATGGGAGGGAGGTTGTTTGCTGGAGATTGGCCAACTTGAGAGGAACCGCGTCACTGAGCACATGACTCGCTATCTCCCAGCAACCACCAGTTACCATTAGCGACTCTGCGAGGTTGGGAGGTGTGAGGAGCTCTCATGAATCCTTCCTTTATCCATGATGAAATATTCGGGTGTTCGATCCTAGTCAAGGGAGGAAAAAGAAATGTTTAGTGGAAGGGTAAAGGAGATGAGAGTGGACAAGCGGGGAGATAGAACAGAATGCATTGCATACATGTAGGAAAGTGCAGCAAGCCTGGACTTTGTTAACGAGAAAAGTATGAATCATACATGAGCTAATCCACCCTGCCACTCTAAAGTAACGTAAAACCCTCGTGATAGAAGCAATGTTATTTTCTTAGGTGAAAATAAAACAGTGAGAAGAGCTATGCAGTTTTGAAAAACTATTTTTGTTTGTAGGGGATGGAGTCAATTTAAGTCAAAATAAATGAGATGTCAAAGCACAAAAGCAAACTTTTTGAAATTGATGATGTATGTATCTTAACTGGACATAACTCAAATTTCATCTGTGTCATGATTGTTTTATTTATTACCCCAGAAGTAAATTATTTCTCTCCATATTCTATTTTTCAACACATCATGCAAGAGATGGCTATAGACGCTTGCTTACTCCTGTGAGTATATGTTTTTGAATAATAAGGTTAAATTATTTACTTAGTACATGATTTTGAATACCCACATTAAACACATTTCTAGGCATGTGAAAGAAAAGATAATCAGTTACAGCTCATATTCTTTTTAAAAAAATATTTATTTGCAAGCAGAGATAGAGAGAGAGAGAGAATAAAGCAGAGAGAGAAGGGGCATGCCAGGGGCTGTAGCCACCGCAAATGAACTCCAGATACATGTGCCCCTTGTGCATCTGGCTTATGTGGATCCTGGGGAATCAAACCTGGGTCCTTTGGCTTTGCAGGAAAGCACCTTAACCACTAAGCCACTTCTCCATCCCAGCCCATATTCTTTTTAAAAATATTTAATTAATTAATTTATTTATTTATTAGAGATAGAGAGAAATGGGCATGCCAGGGCCTATATTCACTACAAACAAAATCCAGACACATGTGCCACCATGTGTATCTGGCTTATGTGGGACCTGCAGAATCAAACCTGTGTCCTTAGGCTTTGCAAGCAAGTGCCTTAATCACTAAGCCATCTCTCCAGCACAACAGCTCATATTCTTATGACTTTATATATCATTATGCAGAGAGGCATAATGATTTAAAATAGTTATAACACTCAAAATTAGCATAAGTAGATATTTTTCAAACACTGTATGATAAACATTTTCTATTTACATGTAACACTACTATCTTAGTTTTCACAGTAATAACAAAATACTTGAGATTATAGAATTTGGTGAATAGGAACAGTTTCTCAGAGAAATAGAGGCTGATGGTACAAAGTGCCATTAGATTATTGTTTGGCAGTGGATCCCCATCTCTGCTTCTAAGATGTCACTTTGAAGACTTTACTAAAGGAACAAAAGACCAAAAGGGTCTAAACTTTTGCTCTTACGGTCTTTCATCTAGGAGGGCATAGTCTTCATAATCTATTCCCTTGACAGAAGTTTCCTCCCACCTTACCGTTGTACTGGAGAGTAGGTTTTAGCATGAATTCTGGAGGAGATCCAACCCTGAGGCTGAGTAGCTGTTCTACGGGCTATCTCCACTTACCACCGCCCATGTGGTGCTCACAGATCTGGGCTGGGGACTGCCTCTTCTCCCAGATTATCCAGTTGGTTTTCTGCTAGGGTCACCCAGAATCTTTGATGTTTCTTTTCTATTTGAGCTTTCAATATTTATTTGGCTGTATTTATTGGAGTGGGTGTCTAGTTATAAACTAATTTCTTTTCCCTTGTTGCATTTTTAATTCCACAAGTTCTCATTTTGCTATCTTAATGCGGTAAGGGAAACATTCTCTATCTGGTCTTCTTGGTTTATAGCCAGGACAGCTAAGCCCTGAGTACACTACTACAAGAAGGCATTTGTCAAACCTTGGGCGTCTTGAATGGCTTTGATTTTCCTATTAGAAATGAAAACCCCATGCCCTTGAATGTTGTGCTCCATCTGCCCCAGCGTAGGTCTTTTTACCATCAAGCATCAAGTTTTGAGTTTCTTCTCTAGCTTACATTTCATAGAACTAGAATATTGTATTTCATAGTTTCCTATATAGTTTACAAGGAGATGGAGTTTTTTAATATTGGCCAATTCTTAAAATACATTCAGGAAAATTTTTTACAGTTGAAGGAAACAGAACTTCCAATGTTAATTAAGTGTCAGAATAATGAAGGAATTCAGGTATACTGATCAACTCTCAGATTATTCTCTTTCTTATAACATGTATTGTGGTACTGGTTTTTCTTTGCAAGTCTCTAAGAACACTTCAGTAGATTGATTGTGTCTCCCCAGCATCTGTTTGTTAGAATCCTAAACCCAAGTTGATTTCATTAGGAGTTGGGACAGAATTAGGTCATGATGATGGAGCTCTCCCAATGGGATTAGTATGCTTTACAAAAGCCAGATGTCACACCCTTGTTCCTCCATGTGAGGAACAATAATAATAGCCAGATGCAACCCTGGAGAGAGCCATTACAGTATCAAACCATATTGCCACTTATCTGAGACTGTGGAACCTTAAGTATTTTGAGAAGTACACTTCTGTTATTTACAGGCTGCCAAGTTTATGGCACTTTGTTTTATTAAGACTCAGAACATATTATGTGCTTTACCTATATATGATTTTCTTTACTTTTTTGTTCATGTTGCTTCCCATAGAGCTTTGAAGTTCTGAAAAGTAATTTAGAAGTTGAGGATTTATCTAAAATTCAGTTCAGAAAGTAACATTCAAATTATGTGTAAGAATCAGTTTATAATTAACACCATTCCTTAGGATAACTGTATTAGACAAAAACTATGCATGTGGCTTGGACTTGTCCATTGCACATTGACCCCAGCAGGCTTATGGAGTAAGTCAAGAATCAGCTTGGACTACTACACCAAAGGTAGACACAGAGTGTTCTTTATTGTCTAAGCTCAAATGCCACATAAGGTCATTCCTCATAAGACCCTCCAATATCCTCTCACAGCCAGATATCCAGCTCATACACAGAATCTAACATATCTGCATTTGACCTGGTGAGTTTCATGCCTGCTGCTTCACATGCTTACAAATTATTTTCCTAGTTTTGAAAAATCTATTACCCAAGAACACAAGTTTTCTGTGTCCCATATACCCAATACATTATGGATGGTAGGTACTATATAGCATAGCAACAACACTAATTTCATTAAAAAAAAATGAAACAGGACACATATGGTAGTACTTGGTCCACAACAGTATTTAATTCAGCAGAACACATATTACTATCTGCTCCTTTAGGATCTCATCTAACTCCTGGGGTGTAACTGTGACTGTTAACTCTGCCTGCTAATCTTTTGTTTCACCTTCTGAAGCATGCTTTCTGTCATTGTCAAGGGATAACTCATATCTGCAAGGACAATTTAATTTTAGTCTACTTCCACTTATGGAAATATAGAGGTTCTGATGTTCTTTTAATCATTGGATTCTCTTTGTTCCCTTTGGTCAAGTGTGATTAAATTTCCAAACCTTTGTAAGATTTTTATATAGCCATAATCCATTCCATTACACAAAGCCACATTCACAAATAGTTTTCATTTATGTCCTCATCCATCTTGATTATGTGTAATAATTTTATATAACAGTAGTCTTAAGGGCTGTAAAATCCCTCTTGTTTAACACAGGGGTCTTCCATGCAGGATTAGAAGGATTCATGTATGTCTTCTGGAAATGATCAACCTAGGACTCCCCAAGAACTTTGTCAAATATGAATAAAGGCTTTAATAGTCTTGATCATGGTTTATTTTCATATTTACCCTCCTAGTCTGCTAACTGGGAAGACTGTCAAAAGTCCCTTTAATAAGCTCCAAGTTCTACTAGAAAATTCTGCAGCTTGGGAAAAGTACATAATATTATAAAAATTATGGACAGCTCTGATAGAGAGGAAAAATGTATGATGGAAAGCGGACTTGAAAAGGGGAAAGTGGGAGAAGGAAAGGAAATGTCATGGTTTATTGTCTATAACTATGGAAGTTGTCAATAAAAAATAAAAATTAAAAAAATAGACAACTCTAATGAAACTAAATGGGCCATACAAAATAGACAGAAATGTAGCAAATATATGAATTGGAGAAAGGAAGGGGATCAATAGTAGTGAGATGGGGCTAAGAAAGGGTAACAGAGAGTGAATAAGATCAAAAGTTATAATATACATATATGAAAGTATAAGGACACTATTATGTATACCATATACTAATAACATTTTTTTAAAGTAAATGAGTTTTTTTAATTAAAAGAATTATAATTGAGTGAATGTTAAATATTTTAAGTTCTGACATTAAACTGTATTTCATAATGTGTTATCTCCATAGTTTTAATAATTCTGAGATTGAATTAATAGTGAAAATAAACTATTCTCACATATTATATAACGGCTGAATGACTTCTTAAGGGTTAACCTGGGTCATAATCACTGGACAGTTTTGGTTTTTGATATGTCCCCCCACAGGTTTATGTTTAGATTGCTTGTTGGCACTATTTTGACAGGCTGTCAATCCATAGGAGGTGGGGCATAGCTGTGGGGATGAGGTCACTGGGAGTGATCCTTTGAACCTTACACTCAGCCCTTGATTCCTGCACTGCCTCTGCATCCTTGTCCTTCGTGATGTGAATGGCTTGTGACCCACACTTCAGCACTATAAACTGAGCTCCACCATCATACCTTCCTGGTATGAATCAAATCCCTAACCACAAGCCAAACTAATTGTTTCCTCTCTAATTCCAGCAGCTACATCACACATCCTAAGATTTCTAGAACTTTCCAAAACAGAACCAGAAGCTGAGGGTCAATCCCCAAACATAGAAGCCTATTTGTGGGACACTTTTTATGTACCCCATCACTTGTCACCCATGGCCCTAAAATGGCTTCTGCTCACCTCACAATAAAAAATGCATTCTGTCCATCTCCATGGGTCCCCACAGTCTTAACAGTGTCAACACTATATAGAAACACAAGTGCAAAGTTTCCCTTGAAATTGAAAGCACACTCTTTGTTGTGAGTTCTTGTAAACTCACAAACAAGTTAAACAATCCCAAATGCACCACGAAACACAGTAAACACTGGTACTTCTTAAGGAAAAGATAGGGATATAGAAAGGAGGAATGATACCAAAGCAACAGCAAAACCAGCAGGGCAGAGACTAGATCTTACATGTCTGTGTTTGCTATCCACAGTACACTGCAGTGACATAACTCATCTCCAAAAGGACACAGGACGGGGGCAGCTCCATCCAATAGCTCTGTATTTGCAGCCCACATGCCCTTCTTCTTGAGGTAGTCCTGCTCTCCCTGCATGTGGCTTTCCGCAGAAAACGTTGGGTGTTCTTGGCCTCTCCTGCATCCTGGATTTCCCAGTGAAGCTTAGCCTTCATTGCGGCAGCCTTACCCCTCACCTTGTCAGCCTTTAGGGACTCTCACCCTGGCACCTCTGAGGCCTTCTTTAAAAGTTTGGTGGAGACCTTATTCATCTCTCTGGGACTCCAACATCCAGCATGTCTGGAAAAACAGGATCACGTTGATGCTGACAATGGCTGCTGTCAGCTCAGGCGGCAGCCATCTTCGAAGGGACTATAACTGTAGTAGGCGACGAGCTCCCGGGTGGCTGGACCTTAAACAACGTTTTGCCAGGCTGTCTTATACAGCACTTGTGTGGCTCTCTTCTTCAAACAAGGTCAGATGATTGGAAATATTTCTACCTGTGATTCTGTGAAGAGTGACACCAAGCAAGTTCCTGAGGTGCACTCAAGGTATACTTCCAATTGTTCCCATACCAAATACTTGGTGTCTTTTAAATAGCACTATTCTATTAGCAATTCATTTCCTTTGCCTTCAACATTAAACATGCTCTTTTTCTGGCCAAAGTTCATATTTTCAAATATTTTCCTTTGGTTTTGTTTTTGCCCCGATTCTTTTAGTTAACATTGCTAGGATCATCCAGCAGTAGCCACACCACATCCTGCATGCCATGTTCTCTTGAAATTTTCTTCTTCAAATTATTTAATTCAATACTTTCAAATTCAGTCTGATTCAAAATCTCAGAACACAGAAAAGATCTAGGTAAATATATGTCAGGAAGTATTAGTTTCTAAGAGATCCCTCATTTCCATCGGAACACTTATGACCTTGATCTTCACTGTGCACACTTCCATTGACATTGGGTTTAAGTGACCAGTACAATTACCCATATCCAATATGGTCAGGTTTAGTCGTGACCAAAGTTCTCTATACTATAGAATGTTCTCTCCTAGTTACTTTTGTATATCTGTGACCAAAATACCCAAGAGTACATTAAGAATGATTTATTTTGGCTTACTCTGTCAGTGGGTCAGTCCATGGTTGCTTGGCCTTATTTTCATGGACAGAAAAATCATAGTGACAGGAGTATGTTTCCTCCCCCACCCCCAGTGGAGGTTAGTATGTCAATGTCAAGGACAGAATGAAGGAAGGAGAAAGAAATGCAGAGAGGGGGGAAAGATACCCCCCAAGCATCTTCACAATGATATACTGACCTACTTCTGTCATATAGGTTCCACTGCCTAAAACCTCCAGAAACCTTCATAAAACATGTAATAATGCCATGGGCAGGGACACTAAGTATGCCATGTGTGAACCACTTTGAGCAATATGAACCTATCTGATAGACAATTTATATCCAAATCCTAACAACAACTATGTGGATAGCTTTGACCCCCTCATACATTGCTCATGTGCATTTAAAACAGCATAAGCATTTGACAAGCAGTTTGGCAATCCCTTATAAATGTAGACATAGTGTTTCCATTGATCCAACAACTCTGCTCCATCTAGAGATGTACCAAACAGTAACCACATGTCAACACAAACCTTGTACACCAGTGACCATTAGCAGCGTTATTATTAGTGGAAAGGTCAAAATGATATAAATGTCCAGGAACAAATGTATAGATGAAGGAAATATGGCATATCCTTATGGTGGATTATAATTTATTCATGAAAATTAATGAGGTAATGTATTGATTTTTTGTAGTAAATTTAGGTTGTGTTTTGTAATATCAATAAAACTTGAAAATATTCTATTAAGTGAAAGAAGCTACATGCCAAGAATATGTTACTTGACTGTTCATGTGACGTGTCTTGAGCAGCAATCTCATAGATTCTTAATGATGGCAATGCCATCCAGGCACTAGAGGCATGTAGACTAGGGAGAATTGTCAATAAATATCCTGTTCTGTTTGGGGTTGTTGCAGTATACTTACACGTGAGATAAGAGGTCACCAGCTGGGTCATCAAATGAAAGACCATGGAACAGTCCCTGGTAACCAAAAGCTTTTTCAATTGATTCACCTAAAGTATCATTGACTTGCAAAAATGTGCATTTCGTATGCATGATTTGGTGATTTTTGCTAGATGCATATGTGCATGATATAATCATTGCAATCAAGTTGTTAAATATGTTCCAAAAATTTCTGAAACACTTTGTTTTTATTTGGTTTGGTTCATGTGCTATACCCATTTAAACCATTTTCAATATCCCTTCCCAAACTCATAGCAACTAGCATTCCTTTGTCTATTCTATGAATTTTATATTAGATTCCTCATATAATAGAGCCATGTGATATTTGTGTTTTCATGACAAACTTATTTTTACTTAGTACATCTTCCATATTGTAAGATGGTAGGTACTTCTCTTTTAACAGGGTGAACAATTTTTCATTTTGTATACCACATTTTTATGACATTTGCCAATGACAGATTGTTTCTGTATCTTAGCTAGTATAAATGATAATGCAATGAACATAGGAGTTCAGATAGCTCTTGAAGATCTGGATTTAAGTTATTTTAAATATTTACTATGAAGTGGAACTACTTAACCATGAGAGTTCTGTTTTAAATGTAGTGAAACTTCCTTATTACGTTTTTAGGTTATAAGCACTTTCTCTCTTAATTACAAGGTATAAGAATTCTCATTTCACTTCCAGTTGAGATGGTGGCACAGGAACCATGCCAAAGCAGCCTAGGGGAGCAAAAAAAAAAAAAAAAAAAAAAAAACAGCAAAATACACTCTTCTTCTAAAAAGTGAGGTGTATAAGAAATTACCAATGGCAGCAGAGAAGTAGGAGAGATCGAGAATGTCTAGAGCCCACAGAATCAAGCAGAAGTGGCTCCAGCAGTGGTGGCACCAGGTCCATGGGGCCACAGCTGCCAGGCTCAGCCTGAGCCACAGGAAAAGCCAGGTGAAGGGATTCTCCACTCACACTGGTCTGCTCACAAACTCAAAAAATGTGAAGGGAGGATGGCAGGGAAGGACAGGGGAGCAGTGAGGAAGAGGAACACTTGGACCAGCGGGGGAACTAGAGCCACCAACCACAGCCTTTCCTCCCCCACCACCAACACAAGCACCAATGAGCACCAGACACCTGGAGAAAGAGCTCACCTGCACAGCACCTGGCACCCAGCACAGGTTACCAGAGCAGTGATCCAGTGAGCCAGCCAGCATACCTGAGACAACAGTGCAGCAAAGAAGGACCCAAGTGGGAGCACAGCCTAAGATCAAACAACCCCAAAAGTTAATTGGGATTACACCAGGCCAGTACCCGCCAAACAAGGTTGGTATATGGGCTTGAATTGAAGTGCTAATTGCACCTTCCATGTCAGGATAAATTAAGTGTTAAATCTGATGGATGGTCGGATTTGCCATTCTTAAATAAGCTGTATCTGGGGCTTTTCATTTATTGCTTCCTGGTTTATAGTGCCTTTGTTTCCACTTCTGTTGTTCATTAGGGAAGGGACTCACTTGAACACAAGCTGACTTGGAACCCTCAACAGACCAGAAATCTTAGCTTCCTAGTTGACAGGGTTAAGGGTGTGTCTCACTCGTGTCAGATTGGCTACCATCATGAAAACAAATAACCATAAATGCTGGCTAGGATGTGGAAAAAAGGGTACCTTTCTACACTGTTGGAGGGAATGTAATCTAGTCCAGCCACTGTGGGAATAAGTGTGGAGGTTCCTGAGAGACAGCTAAAAGTAGGTCTACCACATGACCCAGCTATAGCACTCCTAGGCATGTAGCATAAGGACTTGTCTCACTACTTTACAGATACTTGCTCAACCATGTTTATTGCCACTCATATCGCAATAGCTGGGAAGTGGAACCAGCCTAGATGTCCCTCAACTGACGAGTGGACAATGAAGATGTGGCACATTTACACAACGGAGTTCTACACAGCAATAAAGAAAAATGAAGTTATGAAATTTGCATGAAGTGGATGGATCTGGAAAGGATTATACTAAGTGAGGTAACCCAGACCCAGAAAGCCAAACGTCTCATGTTCTCTCTCATATGTGGATCCTAACTATAGATGATTGGACTTCTGTGTGAGTAAGAAGAAAACTCAGTAGCAGAGGCTAGTAAGCTAGAAATGAGATATAAATGTAGTAGAAAGGATGGGAGAGGGGTACTTAATAGGATGGTATTGTGTATATGTAATTAGAAGAATAGATTAATGGGGTGAAAAGGTCTCAGTGAGGTCAGGGAAGAGATTGAGTAAAGGAAAGATGGAGAAAGCCTAATCAAAACCTAAGAGGATATAAATAAATCATATAGAAACCTACTTTTTTGGACATTGGAATACACTGGAGCCGTAAACTGTTAGTAGAAATTTTTCAGTGCCAGGGATGTGATACCTTCCAGTGAGTTGTTAGCCAGGGAGGTCTCTGATGCCCCAAAACATTATAAGACATTGTTGAGGCCCTTGGTTTCCCACCAGGAAAAGATGGTAAGACCCTGCTGATGAAGACTGCACATACTTGGGCTGCAAGATCACTGAGAAATCCTGTTGGAACTGAGCTGAAAACCTCCTCCAGGTAGACCAGCTGATAGAAAGCTGGAAAAAGCCACACTGCATGCAGCTCAATGGGAGAGAGAGAAATCAACAGTGAAGATAGTCCACAGTGGACTATGCAAGCCTTATATTTGGCCAAACAGGCCAAATGAGCCAACGGGTACAATAGTGGCATGTCTGTTTGGGGGAAACCACTGCCCTCTAATTTGACTGGAGGCCAGCTCTATGAAAGGTTGTACATCCCTGATACTGAAAACCTACAACAGGGGTAGTCATGAGCCCTAGGGGTATAACAGCTTCTGCTGTCTGGCTAAATGTGTATACTATGCTCATCAAAGTGCCCAGTGAGCACTTCTCTTAATGTTCATGCCCATATATTAAAGCTACTCTCACTTTTTCATTAGAGAACTTTCTCTTTTCAGATGGCAGTGACCTTGGGATGACTCAGAAGGCATCATGGTGCTGAGGAGAAGTGACAGAGGAGTGCTCAGAACTACACCATCTCTTTCATACCTCCAAGGATCAGGGTCCATTGTGGAAGAGGTGACAGAAATAATGTAAGAGCTGAATGAATGGTAGGACTCCTTACAACGTGCTCCTCCAGACACAAAATGGCCTGAATATCCATGACCTCTCAGTGTCTGACACTACCTACACAAGCCCATCATAATAGAAGGAAAAGATGATGACATCAAATTAAAAGAGAGACTGATTGAGAGGGGGAGGGGATATGATGGAGAGTGGAGTTTCAAAGGGGAAAGTGGGGTGAGGGAGGGAATTACCATGGGATATTGTTTACAATCATGGAAGTTGTTAATTATATAAAAAATAAAGAATTCTCATTTCTCAGCATCATCACCAACTGTTATCTTTCTGGTTTTAATAATTATCATCCTATTAGGTAATATCTCACAGTGTTCTTGATTTGCTGTTCTCTGGTGATCATGAAAAGGAGTGTTAAGGGTTTAAGAAAGTCCTTCAACCACAAACCCTGGGTTTATGTTTGTATTTGACCAAAGAATTGGGTAAACCTTACTGAGAAGGATGATTATTAAATTATTATATTTATTTAGGAAAGTATGGAACCAAGGAAGGAGATGTGTCCTGAGAAAAACTGTAGAGAGGAAAGAAATGAAAGTACGAAGAGCTCCTGCCATGAGAGGGCAGAAGGGGATAAAGACCCATGGGGGAAGTAGGCATCAGCAGTTCTGAGACAGGGGAAACTGACCAGAAGCTGGAGGTCCACCAGTGGTCACACACCCACAGAGAGGTTTGTCTCCTCACACATACCTATTTATAACCTTATTGTGGTGGGTTTTACCTGGTTCATATGAGCAAAGAAGAAGCTAGCCATGACACCAAATTCTGGGGGCTGAACTTGACCAACCACAGTGTTAAGATTAAATCCTAGGAAAAAAGAACTCCTTTCCAGGAGGGACCCCAGGTTGTTTTGTGAAAAACCATTTCTAGGGAAGAGACAAGAACTCAGAATATACTTTAATCTCTAGCAAAGTGGAAACTGCAAGGATACTTTCAGTGGCCAAGTCACCCTAACTTCCTAATAAAGCTACCTGATTCCCTCTCAATCAGTGATACTACATTTTGATATATTTACTACTCATTTGTATGTCTTCTTAATAGAAATGTCTCATGAGGTTCATTACTCATCTTTAATTCAAAGAAGTTTTTGAATTTGTTTTGCCACTGAATTTTAGAATATTCTTTTATTTATGCATATATGTGTATGTATTTTTTAGTGTATGTTTGTGTATGTGTAGAGACACATGTGTGTAGGTACATGTGAATGTATGTGCATATGGAGGCCAGCATTCCATAAAGGTGTCTTCTCAGCTGTTCTCCAACTTATTTTTTTGACACAGCATTTTTATTAAACCTAGAGTTCAATCATTTGGCTAGACTAGATACCCAGCGAGTTACAGGGATCTTCATGCTTCTGCCTCCCCGCTGCTGGGATTATAGACACAGGTTACCATGTCCAGCTTTTATGTGGAAGTTGGGGATTGAACTCAGGTCATCATACTTGCACAGCAAGCACTGTACCTACTAAGCCATCTTCCTGGCCCTTAGGAGTTTCTTAAGAGTCAATTTGATATTATGTGAATTACATATCAATCATTACTCATTAAATATTGGAAAATATTTTATGATCTTTTCATGATTAGATGTTACTGGGATTTAAAAGCCTTTTAGCTTTAGGCAAAATAGATAAGAAGATTGAAGTTTAGTAATCATACATTTCATTTTTTTCTTGTATCCTCTGAGTGGAATTAAGCAGTAAGTACTTAAAGGGAGTATGGCAGTAAGGGAAAGATGGATAAGTAGCACCCTGGATAAAAATATGCAGAGAGGGACTACTGTCTATCCCCAACCATGTGCCATATACATGCAGGGTTATCTGCCCAGGGAAAGCAGTCCTGTTTTCTAGTTACATAAAGATGAGGCATGCCTAGCATTAGGACTTTTTCTGTATAATACAGAAACAAAATATAGGTTCTATTTCAATATCATTTTAATTTTTGTTTCAATATAAGGACAACAATCATGATAAAAGCTTGCAGGATAAAATATGAGGCAAATCACTGAGAAAGTATTTGAAAAAGTTACATACAATTCTCCTACAGTGACTTAGCATTAACCTATTATAATTAATTACCTAGATAAATAGGATTTATCACAAGAGAAATAGGGGCAGGAGAGAGGGCTTATCAGTTATGGCACCTGCCTGCAAAGCCTAAGGACCCAGGTTTGATTCCCCAGTATCCACACCACATAAGCATGTGGCCCAAGGTGGTGCATGCATTTGGAGTTCATTTACAGTGGCTGAAGGCTCTGGTGCACCCATTCTTTCTTTCTTTCTCTCTCTCTCTCTCAAATAAATAAATAAGAGAAAGAGGAGTGAAACATACACAGGAATAAATATGGAAGACAACATGCTTTCACATCTTGGATATTTGAAACAAACTGAAATATTTACTTCTGGGTTCTAGTGCTGCAATCATAGAAGATTAAGGTTACTAGAATCAAACAACATACTAAACTTCAAGCCATATATCTATGTATGATGAAGCAGGCACTCTGAAGAGACTTGCTACCTGCTGTGTCTGCATTTCTTCAGGCTGGAAGGTGGGAGCTTACTGTGGAGGGCAGAGATCCAGTGAGATTAGAAAATGCAGCACTACTGGATCCCCAAAACCCCAAAGCCCCACACCGTCCTTCAAGTACAGGCACCATGACTCAGATCAACAGGGGAATAAAAGATATGATGTAAACATGACACAAATCACATATGCAACTATGCTCAAGTAAGAACCGTGTGTCCCCTTCAGGGTTCTGGGAAGATAATTGCACCCAGCAGCAAAAATGAAAGTGAACCTGGAAGCATAACACTCCCAGAGCCAGAGACACTGACAAATGCATATTAAGCATGCAGTCACTTTCCTTTCAGAGTGCCAGCTTCATCCCATGTAGATATCTAGTTTGAAGTTTAGTTTTGTAGTTTGGTTCTAGTAATTTCAATCTTTTATGTTTGCAGCATTAGAACCCAAAAGTGAATATGTCTATTTACTTCAAATTCCCAAAATATGAAAGCATATTGTCTTATATATTTATTCTCTCCTCTTTCTGCTTATTTATTCATTTGAGAGACCGAGACAGAGAGAGAGAGAGAGAGAGAGCGCACAGCATCCCAGAGTGAGGGTCAAGGATTTCCTCTTAGAGTTGGTCTTTGTGCATGAACTTAACCCAGGAAGGAAGACAACTTGGGCCAACTTTTTTATTTATATGGAGACTAGCAACCAGTCTTTGCATCTGCAGGTGAGCTGTGAGAGATTTCTAGGAGGAGAGAAGAGGAAACTACCTTCCAATAGAGAAGAAAATATTATTGCAGACACTGTGACTGCACACACTGTCACCGTCAAAAGCTTGCAAATCTTCACTGTCTAAAACCAAAGATAATGAAATACCTGAAATGCTAGAAGAAAAAAAAAAAGAAAGAAAGAAAGAACTTATTTTTATAATGTTCAGTGACCTTCTACAAGACTCAAACAGATGAATAAAATCATTGTTACGGGAATTTCTGGGAGACAAGAGACCAGCGACCTGGAGAATTGAACCTGGCTCCTTAGGCTTTGCAGGCAAGCGTCTTAACTGCTAAGCCATCTCCCCAGCCTAACACATAGTTTTAAATATGCTTGGGGTCTGAGTTGTGTGTGAGGGGGAACCCATTTCTCAGAATCCAGCTTATCATGACTTTAAACATCACAGCACAATTAATATAATTTACATTACAGTGAAGTAGAAACCATCATTAGAAGGTTTCTTTAATCATTGAGCAAACCGACCAGTGTCTAGGTGTCTGGCTTTCAGGCTTAACCTGGCAGATTTTAGGACCCAACTTGTTCTTGGAGCCTGGGTGTCTGGCTGTGGCATGGGGTCTCTGCCACCCTCCTGCTGCTGTTTGTCATCTAGCATGGGTGTCATCTAGCAAGGGCCGCAGCCTGGCTGTGTTTGTACATCCAAATCCCGACTCGCAGAATCCCGCATGGAGTCTGGGTAAGCGTGACTGCTGCATGCTGTTTGAATCTAGGGCCCACAGCACCGCTGCAGACATAAAACAGCGCAGCCCGAGTCTGGCTCTCCCATAGACTAGCACTGGTCGTTAGTATCCAAAATTCGGGTTAATGTTCACTCTCACACCCTCGCACAATCCTTCAGAGTTTAAAACTATTGTTCCTTGGTAATTTCCATTAATTTCTGTTCTATGTAACAGCTTGGGTCTCACCGCGGAAGTCCTTAGAGGTTTAATGGCAGCCCCCCTTTCCCGCCTGATCAGAGGCCAGTGCCGCCTCAGAATGCAGTCTAGGCTTTGGATGCAACCACCTGTGGGCAATCAGCCTTTACTGATCTGGACATCCACACTGGTCCTTCATCTCCTGTCAACTGGTGGGAGCTCTAGTCCGGGCCTTTGCAGTCCTCTTTGGCTTTCTGGAAGGAGAATGCAGTAACCTTTGGGGTGTGTACTTTTCTGTTACAGGGGCCATAGGCGGGCTGTAGGGGCAGGAGTGGCAGCCCCTATGGCCCAGGGGGATTCGGCAGCAAAATCTTGCCGGGGGCCTCCAGAAATGTGACAGAATTTCTGGGCATCAAGAGACCAGCATCCAAGTCAGGTTAACTGACGCCCAGATCTCTCCATAATGGTGTCAGCCCTGAACTCAAGTTTGTTAGGGATTTTATACTCTAAGCAAGCATGAGTTACAACAGTACATGACGGTTGAGTGAGTAGGTTCGAAATGATTCACATAAATTTAACAGTTTGGTAAACAAAAATTACAGTGTGGTGTAAGTGGAAATTAAAGTTAAACTTGCAATAAACTGCAAAGGGGAGGGGGCAAGGGCAATAAAAGCTAGGGGTGGGGACAGCCTCTCTAGTCATCTCTCCTCATTCTTTTCTTATCTCATGTTGGGGGATTTCCACTGTGCAAGATTTTCATCATATTTCGACCACCACTACATTAGGAAATCAATTCAGGACTTAGAGAAGAAAGCAAAGTGGCATGAGACCAATAATACAGATGAAAATTCAAAACCAGGAACAGATAATTTGTCAAGGAAATTGGGATTCTGTAAAAAAACTAACCAGAAGTATAATAAATGAAAGTCACACAATCAGATAAGGAACACAGCGAGAAATGTCACCACGGACATGATCTAGCAGAAGAGCAAGTGTCAGGGATACAGGATAAGGTCAATACATTTCACTCAGGCATCACCCAAGGTAAGCCATGACTACAACTCAGGACTGTATTCTAGAGACCAGCTCCATGAACAGACACGATAGAAGCAGGAGCTGAGATTAAAAGATAAAGAAAGACAGAAAATCTATTCACTGGTATTACAGCATAAAGTATCCCAATCCTACAGGAAATTACTGGGGTATTTTAGCAGAGGAGGAAATCATGGGATGATAAATTTCCATCCTTGAAAGTAAAGAACAAAAATTGCTCTTGGCAATCTCTATCAGCAAATGAAAGAGAAATAAGTATATGTCAAGACAAATACAAAGTAAAGCTACTCATGATGGCCACAAATCCAGCACAGAATGATGCTTAAAGAAACTCTAAGAATGAACACCTGGTAGGGGTGGTGCATGCCTTTAATCCCAGTACTCAGGAGGCTGAGGTAGGAGGATGACCCTGAGTTCCAGGTCAGCCTTGAGCTACAGAGTGAGTGTCAGGTCAATCTGTGCTGGATTAACTGTGCCTTGGGAAAAAAAAGAAAGGAAGGAAGGAAGGAAGGAAGGAAGGAAGGAACGAAGGAAGGAAGGAAAGAGGGGAGAAATTCTAAGAAAAAAAAAACAGTCTCAATGACTAAAAAAATAGATTTCATGAGAAGAGAAGGAGAACTAGAAATAGTCCATTATGTTCAAAAACAGTAAATAGGGCTAAAGGGATGGATTAGTGGTTAAAGCACTTGGCTGCAAAGCCTAAGGACTCAGGTTTCAATTCCCCAATACCCATGTAAGCCAGCTGCATAAGGTGGTACATGCATCTGAGCTTTGGTGCCAGTGGCGAGAGGCTATAGCATGCCCATTCTCTCTTTCTCTCTCACTCAAATTCATAAATAAAGTATTTTAAAGGCAATGAAGTAGGTATTAATACATAAAGGAGAGAAAGTAAAGAATAAATAATAACCCATCCAAATAGAAAACAATCAACAGAAAGGAGAATAATTTTTAAGTTCTCTTGATAATAACCAGGAATGTAAGTGGCCTTAATTATGCAAATAAAATATGCAGACTACATAACTGAATTAAAAGATGAGATCTAATGATCTGTGACCTCCATGAAATATATCTCACAAAGACATTCCTACCTGAAACAAAGAATGAAAATCCATTCATAAAACAAATAGAAGTCCAAGACAAGCTTGTATAGCTACACTGGTCTTTGCACCCCTCACATTGTATTTGTTATTTAATTGATTGACTCTTTTCTTCTAGCACTTCTGTGCTAGAAGTTCTTTGCCACGGGCTTCAATCATATTGCTTTCCTCAGCTAGTGTCCTTTTCTACTAGGCTCTGATAACAAAATAAATATAAAAGTTTCTACATATGAATAAAGGAAATGGTGCACCTAATGTGGCTCCTGATTTTATGAAGCTTAGATTAATGAGTAAAACAAGAACAGATAGCCCCTGATTAAATAATAAAGTATCCTACTCTGCACATATATACGTAGAACATCCAAAAAACAATAATGGAATTGACATATATGTATGGCGTGTTCTGTCCAATATTTGTCATCAGCTCATGAAACTCTTTTTATGTCACAAAGGGAGTCTTACAAATACAAAAAAAAAAAAAAAAAAGTTTCTTGTACCATAGAAATCAGAATGGAATAAAAGTAGAAGTGAGTGACAAGACAAACAACCAACGATATACAAACTGTTGGAAATGGAACTAAACACTTCAGAATGAATAGAGGGTAACTGCAGAAATCAGGGAGGAAATTTCAGTATTCCTAGTCTAACATGAGTGAAAACACAACTTATTAAAATCATTGAGGATGTTTATAGTTGTAAGTGCTTTCATGAAATAAACAGTAATTCATCCTTAATGAATAAATTAATGCTACACTTCATGTTCTTAAAAAAAAAAGGAAAGAAAGAAAAGAAAGAAAAAGTAAATGTCAACCTGGAAAGCAAGGAGAGAGAGAGAGAGAGAGAGAGAGAGAGAGAGAGAGAGAGAGAGAGAGAGAGAAAACAACCAGGGTTTGAATTAACGAAATGAAAATTGAAAGACTCATACATAGAATTAATGAATCCAAGAGTTAATACTTTGAAAACATATACCAAGTTAACAATGACCAAATTAACCAAGAACATAAGAGAGGAAACCCAAATTAACTGGATTTGAAATGAATAAGGGGACATTTCAACAGGTCCTATAAAGGGGTCTGAGGGGCTCAAGAAAGGTTCTTCAGTTCCAAAGTCTGAACTCATGCATCTTTAACCAGAGAATTGGGATAAAACAAGACTGACAAGGATAATTATTAAATTATCATAAGGGAAGGAAAATGGTTGCATCCACGTGGTCTGACAACCCATATAGGAATTGAGCACCGGACGGGAAGAAACACGAAAAGGGATTTACAGGGGAAAGCGAAGAAAGTACAGAGAGCTCCTGCCATGTAGAAGTCAGGAGTGAGCGAGTGTAGGAGTCTGCCTCCCCCACCATCTCAGCCCAGCCTGGCGAGATGAGAGGAGCCTGCCAGAGCCGGGACCTGAAAGGCCAGGAGTGGTGCAAAACTAAAAAGAGAACTTGCCCACCTCCTAAGGATCTGTGTGCTAGTGTGGTGGACTTTACCCTCAGACTCGATGAGTTATAGAGAGAGCTGATTGGTCTGGCCTAAGGGGCAAGAGAACTGATTGGATGGCTGCATCAAACTTGAACTCTGGGCCCTCCCTCCTAACTGACTACCTAACTCCCCCTCAGTTCCAATGAAGTCAAGAGAATCAAGAGGAAATACTTTGAAAACTTATATTCCAATAAAAGTAAAATCCAGAAGAAAAGGATAAATTCCTACATAGATTCAATGTGCCAAAACTAAATAAAAAGTAAAAAAAAAAAAAAAAAAAAAAAAAAGTAGTCGTATGTGAAGCAATGAGATTGGATCAGTAATAAAAGGCTTCCTAAAGAAAGAAAAGGACAAGGCTGGGCGGATGCATCCTTGAGTTCTGTCAAAACTTTATACAAAATCGAAAAGGAAGGAATATTATCAAATTCATTCCATGAAGCCAATATTACCCCAATATCAAAGTCAGAAACAACAGAAAACAAATCTATCGACCAATTGCCCTGGTGAACATAGGTACACTTTTCTCAATAAACATTGCAAATTGAATTAAAAATACAATTAAAAGATCACATGTCAAGACCAAATTAGGTTCATTACCAGAATGTAATATTGGTTCAATATTTGCAAAAAAAGTAAGGACAGACATTTCATGATCATCTCAATAGATAATAATAGACTTCAAAAAAAGGTCCAATATCCTTTCATGATAAAAGCTTTGGATATGCCAGGTGTAGTAGTGTACACCTTTTATCCTGGCACTCAGGAGGCAGAGCTAGATAGGAGGATTGCTGCGAGTTCAGGGCTGCCCTGAAAATACATAGTGAATTCCAGGTCAGCCGGGGCTAGAGTGAAATGTTACCTCAAAAAACAAAACAAGAAAACAAAACAAAGCCTTGAATAAAATCAGAATAATAGAAATATATTCAAATAAAACTCTGCCTTTTCCCTTCATTTATACTGAGTATATACTTAAATATTCTACAATTATGAAGAGACTGGACAAAGGGGATACTTATAGGAAAAGAAGAACCTAGCATGTCCTTATTTGCAGATGGCATGGTCTTCTGCTTAACAGATATTAAAGATTTGACTAGAAACTCTTAGAACTATTGAACAATTTAAGCAAAATATTATATATATATATATATATATATATATATATATATATATCAGCCACTTTTCTACATACTAAGCAAATACTTCCATAAAAACAAATCAGAAAAGAAAAAAAAATCATTCACAATATCCTAGAAAAAATACCTGGCAATAATCTCAGCAAAAGGTGTGAAAGATCTCTACAATAAAAAAAAAAAAAAAAAAAAAAAAAAAAAAAACAATGAAGAAGAAAGTATCAAGGAGACAGTGGATAATGGAGAGCTCTTCCATGGTCGGGGATTAGTAGGGTTGGCACTGTGAAAATGGCTGTGTTACTGGAAGTGATCTAAAGTTCAATATAACCCCATCAAAATCTCTGTGACAATCTTTACAGAAGTAGCAAAAATAATCATAAATTCATACATCAACAGAAAAAAACTGAATTATTGAAGCAAACCTGAGCACAAAGAGCAATGCTGGAGGTATCACGATATTTATCTCAAACTATATTACAGAGCCACAATACACAAAACCAGAAAGCATCCGGAACAAATGCACACGCACAGGCCAGTGCGATAGAATAGACAGCACAGAAATACATGCATGCAACTTTAGCCACCCACTCTTTCACAAAGATGTTTAAAACATACATTAAAGAAAAGACAGAATCTTTCTCAAGAAATTTCACTGGGAAAAGAAAAAAAGAAAAACTAGTTAGCCATTGAGAAGAATAAAACAATATTCTTATTTCTAACCCTGAATAAAAATTATTTTTAGGAGGTATGGTGGTGGATGCCTGTAACACTGGAGAGGCAGAGGCAAGAGGAACAGGGCATGGCTGGGGAGATGGCTTAGCGATTATGGTGCTTGCCTGCGAAGACTAAGATGTCATGTTCAAATCTCCAGGTCCCACATAAGCTAGACATGCAGTGATGCAAGCACACAATGTCACACACATGCACAAGGGGTTGCACACATCTGGAGTTCTATGATAGTGCCTGGAGGCCCTGGTGTGCCAATTAATTGTCTCTTTCTGTCTCTTATAAGGAAAGGAAGGAACACTGCAAGTTTTATCCCTATCACATCTACCCAGCAATTTCAAGCCAGTCAGGACTACAAACTCTGTTAAAAAAAAAAAAAGGAGAGAAAAGTAAAGTAAAAGAAAAACAGGAATAAAAATTATAATAAGGTGTTTGCTTACAAAGCCTGTTGGTTCTGGTTCAATTCCTAAGCCATGAATATAAGCAAGACACAAAGTAGCACAAACACCTGGTGTTCATTTGCAGGAACAGAAGACCCACCCTGACATGCCACACACATACTTGTGCAATGAAATAAATTTTAAACAGTGTTTATTTGTAACCAGTAAAAGAGAATAATGTAAGACCCAAATCCCTGGAACTGTTGGAGGGGAGCATAAGGAAAAATATTCACGTTATATTCATAGACAAAGTATTTCTAAAGAATGACTCCAGTAAGCCTGGCGTGGTGGCACACACCAGTAGTGCCAGCACTTGGAAGGCAGAGGTAGGAGGGTCACCGTGAGTTCAAGGTCACCCTGAGACTACATAGTGAATTCCAGGTCACTCTGAACTAGAGTGAAACTCTACCTCAAACCTGCCCCCCCCCAAAAAAAAAGAAAAGAAAAGAATGAATCCAGTAACATAGGAAATAGTTCTAAGAATTGATGAATGGGTTTGCATAACATTAAAAGTCTCCTGCACAACAAAGAAAACAACCTGCAGGGCTGGAGAGATGGCTCAGCAGTGTGCTTCCTCAGCAAGCATGGGAGCCAGAGGAAGCCTGACACCTCCACAGTTCTAATCTGCACAACTCACAGGAAAAGCTGGGCCAGTGAAACAAGCCTGTCATCCAAGTCCAGCAAAGGGGACCACAGAAAGGAGGAAGTCAGCTGGGCTTTTGATAAACAGCGAGCTTTGGTCTCAGTACAGATGCTCTTACTCAAACATGATGCTGCTGAAGAGCTCTGGAGCAGAACACATGGACAATTTGCTCCAACCACCACTGGCCAGGACCCCAGCTACAGACGCATGCCAGGGACCTCACAAGGGCATATACATGTGCATACACTACACACACCACATACCACACACACACACACACACACACACACACACACTCCAAAAAAAAAAAAAAAAAGAGAAAAAAGAAAGGAAACAAACAGCCTGATACAACAGACTATAGAATATGAGGGAATCACTCTCATACCTCCACTTGGTTAATAAATACCTTGAATATGTAAAGAAGGCAAAAAAAATTAAAAACTAAAATAAATCATCCAAATCGTAATTGGGCAAATGAATTAAACAGCCAATTGTCAGAAAAGAAGTATAAATGGCCTATAAATATTGTTTAAAAAGCTCAATATCCTTAACAATTAGGGAAATAAAAATTAAATCTGTTTACAGATTCCATACCATCACAATCAAATGGCTATCATCAAGAAAACAAATGACAATAAAAACTGGCAAAGATGGGCTGGAGAGATGGCTTAGTGGTTAAGCGCTTGCCTGTGAAGCCTAAGGACCCTGGTTTGAGGCTCGATTCCCCAGGACCCACGTTAGCCAGATGCACAAGGGGGCGCAAGCATCTGGAGTTCGTTTGCAGTGGCTGAAGGCCCTGGCGGGCCCATTCTCTCTCTCTCTCTCTCTCTCCATCTGCCTCTTTCTCTTTTTGTCTGTCACTCTCAAATAAATAAATAAAAAATGAACAAAAATATTTTTAAAAATTGGCAAAGATGCCGGGAAAGAGGTAATCTTATGATGTTGATAGGAATGGAAACTAGCCCAGCCATTATGAAAATCCATCTAGAGATTCCTCAAAATGCTAAGCATAGCCCTGCTACCTGAGCAGTGACTATACACCCAAGAATCCTAAATCAACCTAGCACTGAGATACTTTACATGACCTTCTTTCTTACTGTTCCACTCCTGATAACCAAGATAGGAAAACAATGTTGCCATCCACCAACACATAGTAGACAAAGAAGGTGTGATTGTCCATATATATATATATATATATATATATATATATATATATATATATACATACACACTGGTATTTTATCCAGCCATAAACAATAATAAAATGATACCATTTGTAAAAAAAAAAAATGGGTGGGCCTGGAGCTGAAGTTCATTAATATAAGTGAGCAATACTGCCCCCCAACTCCCTTCACAGAGAGACAGACAGACAGACAAACAGAGGGAGAGAGGAGAGAGAGGAAATCATATAGACCCAGACTATCTGAATGTAAAAGAAGGTACTGTGGTGGGGGGGAAGACAATTAAATACATCAGAGTGTAATGAGCAGTAATAAAAAATATCACATTATATTTCATATAAATAATCTAGATTTAAATATCTATGTAGTAATACATAGTCAAATTTTTGAAAAGAAAGCACAGGAGAACCTATTCATGAGAAGAAATGGACCAGTTAGAGGAAATGAGAGGAAATGGGAGGGAATTGTGTGCTGTGAATAAGGACAAGGCAAAATGATATGATGTAACCTTTTATTGTGTATATTAAATAAAAATGAAAAATATATTTATTTCTATTGTTTTCCATTAAATACAGAGAAAAATGTGAGCATAACATCTTATAAATTCTAAAATGGGTGTGGGAAGTAAAGCGACAAAGCATTTCAGAAACGAGCATAAGTCACAAAACCCCAACTTTTATAATGCATTTTAGGTGTGGTATTTGATGAAGCCTGTTTGACATTTCTTATATTAGATTTAAATTAAGACAAATATATACTACTTTTCACTTCATAGCTGCATCTTTGTATAAGCAATATAACTCAGTAATCACAAGTGCTAGTATTTTTATTTTTTCCCAATTTCTACAGGTTTTAAACAAAACCCAGGAAAATGTGAAAACAAATTATTCAATGATTTGACAAGTCTGTCAACAACTTGCCAAAGAGAAAAAAAAAAATGTCAACTGTTGGGATAGACAAAAATGCTAATCTTGACTTCCGTAGAACTCATTTTGAGTTGTTAAATCCAATTTTTGTAGCACTATATAATGTGTAAAATGTTAATTCTTCAAATGTCAAACAAATGTTACCTGTAAATATTTTCTTATTAAGGTAGAGTGGAGATTCTACAGTTGTATCTCTTCCGATACTTGATAGGTACATTATTTGTCTTATAGGTACTCAGAAGTATTGATGTGACCCATGAACTTCAAAAATTGAGTCAACATTAAAATCCTACTAAGAGATTTAGAGTAGAAAATATTGGGCTGGTGAGATGGCTTAGCAGTTAAGGCAGTTGCCTGCGAAGCCAAATGACCCAGGTTCAATTCCTGAAGACCCATGTAAGCCAGATATACAAGGTGCCACATGTGTCTGGAGTTCATTTATAGTGGCCAAAGGCCCTGGTGTGCCTTTCTCTTTCTCAATCAATCTCTTCCTCTCCTATCTCTATCTCTCTCTGAAAATAAATAAAATAAATAATAAAACTATATTTGTAAAAGAGAAAATATTTTCAGTTGAAGTTCCCAAATAAAAATCACTGTAAAGTCTAACTGCATGTATATCTAGCAAAATAAATGTTATTTACAGCGTTGTAGCAAATTTGACACAAAATACATATATTGAAGTATATACATTTTTAAACTAGAAATATTTGATAAGAAAAATAAAATCTTAGTTATTATGCCCTGAGTTATTTGTAGCAGATTCACAATAAATCGATTATTAGATAAAAATAAATAAATGTAGCCTGGTGTGGTGGTGCACACCTTTAATCCCAGCACTTGGGAGGCAGAGGTAGGAGAATTGCCATGAGTTTAAGGCCACTTTGAGAGTACATAATGAACTACAGATCAGCCTGGACTAGATGAAAACCTACCTCAAGAAACAAAAACAAAATAAATAAATAAATATAATTGATAAATATTTTAGTGATAATTTTTTAAAAATCAGAAAAAATCCCAATTAAACCAAAATAAAACATTAATTTTTCATTTTGTTTATTGCTTATAAATAATTCATACACGTATTTCAAAGGTGAAATAATACATATAAAGGACATTAAAGTTACATTTTTTCAGATTTTCACAAATATGTCAGGTTTTGAAGAAATCTTGATATGTTCAAAGGTACAGCAACCTATTTCAATGATTATTTTTCAATCCTGATAAGATATTTAAAATTAATATAGCCAGTTAGAAAAAAATGTTTAATAAATTCTCATGTGTAGGTATAAAAGGGTAGGATAGCCATTGAAAACATGCAAATTTTGCTGAAAACAAATATTCAAAATATAATAAACAAATAAAGTAATAGAAAAATAATTATAGTCATTACCTATTTAAGGTAAATACAAAGCTGAATACACTACCAGCTTCAGCATCAATTTGGTATCATCAGGCTACACCATGAGATAACATAGGAGGAAAACCTCCCTGATAATCACATAAGTGACAGGAGGGCTCTCAAAGGTAGAAAGAAGAGCATTCAAAATGGTGGCAGTTGTTCTTACTGTGACTAGTGTCGAGCATACCAACTTGTCTAGCAGTTCCAGTTTCCACACAGAACAAAAGCACATGCCTTTGGGAAAATATTTTCCCTGCTTTCTATAAATTTGTATTTTCAGGTAAGGATACTTTTCCATTACCAATTTTGGCATTCAATATTAGTGGCCTACTAATACAAGCGCTGCCCAAGTCTGAGATGTTATTAGCTTGAAATTTTTATTTTTATTCATTTATTTGAGAGAGCGAGAGAGAAAAAGGGAAAGAGAGAAAAAAATGGGGACACCAGGGATTCCTGCCACTGCAAACGAACTGCAGACACATGTACCACTTTGTGCATCTGGTTTTATGTGGATACTGGAGTATCAAACCCCAGGCCATCAGGCTTTGCAAGCAAATGTCTCTAACAGCTGAGCCATCACTCCAGCCTGAAAATTTAATGTAGTGAAATTAATAGCTTATGAATAACTATCCATCCTGTTTCCAGCATTTGAACAGATGACCTTACCTGCAATGAGGCCAGGCATTAAGGAATATCAACCTGCAGTCCATGGGCCAAGATAACTATAAAAATGCTGCTAATTACAAAACTGCATACTTACTTAAAACATTGTGAAACTGTTCATGACTTTTTGTAACTTGATTGCTTAGCTCTCAGTGCAAACACTGACTTGGAGATATGGAGCCTCATGTAAAATGTTTGGGCACACTAACTAGAGCATTTACTGAGATATTGTGCTTGTAAACTGGATAACTGAGAAATAGAATCCAGCTCCTCTGATCAAATAAGACACATTTCAGTAACAACATATTTTTAAGAGCTGGTACTATTATTGACTTTTACATCAGGGAAAACAGAAGAATGACTGGAAGAAAGAGTACCCCAGGGCAATAATTCCAAGAGATATATGCAGGAATAATAAGAGTGCTGTGCTGGAGAGATGGCTTAACAGTTAAGGTACTTGCCTGTGAAGCCTAAGAACACATGTTTGAATCTCCAGTTCCCACATAAGCCATATGCACAGTGACGCAAATGCACAATGTCACACATGTGCACAAGTGGGCACACATGTCTGGAGTTTGTTCACAGTGGCTAAAGTCCCTGGCATGCCCATTCTCTCTCTCTCAAAATAAAAGAAAAGAAGTACTGTACTGACTTGCTATTTTCAGTCAGAGAACCTGTATGACTAATACTTCATCAATGCCTATAAAAATTAACTTAGAATAAATATTTTTTTCATTGAAGATGGGACATCAGGGCTAGAGGGATACCTTAGCGTTTAAGGCATTTGCTACAAACCAAAGGACCCCTAAACTGTAGAAAATTCTATTTCTCATATAATTATAGTGATGACATTATTAGGTGAAATTCTCAAGTTTGCAAAGCTCTAAATATAATAAAATGAGATAAAACATAGTATAAAAGGCAAAAGCAATACCTATCCAGTTGCTCCAGATCGTGACTGTACTAATGTGTAAAAGATTTGTTATTTCCTATTTCAAAAAAAAAAAACGATTAAATAACAATTGTCATACTTAGTCCTTCACAAAGTATAAATAGCAGAATAAAAATGGATACAAGGACATGACTTGGAGTTATTGACAATACACAGAGTGGAACTTTAATTTCTGAGGCAAAGGAAACATTAGTTCACAATTATGATGTTTTTAACACTGAGGCAGTTTCTAGACTGCAGATTCCTCCTAGGAAATCCCACAGAATGCAGAAGACAAAGTCTGAGAACGAGAAGGAATTGGAGATGTTGAGCACCAAGGCAATTAGAATTCATGGCCAATGCATCACAGGGATGGGGCTTTGCACAGAGATAGCTAAAGACATCAGATCTACATCCTTAGAGTCTTTGGTAAATACAAACCTGCTTGCTAAATGGAAATTATGCTAAGCAAAGAAAAAAAAATCAAGTATGAAGCAATTCATAAAATTCAAGTCTAGAAGATATTCTAGCTCTGGCCAGTAAGGTTGGGAGTTACTCTAAAACAATAGAGATTCCAGAATAGTCAAGCTTCAGTAATGAGATGATATGAAAGGAAAATTATTGTATCTTTGGCTTTGCCATGGAATATTTTTTTTTAAATACCAGGTTGATCTCAACTCAACTTTTTTAGTAAAGACAAACAAGCAAGTATTCTTTTTTTTTTTTTTTTTTGACATATAGCCTTACTCCAACCCAAAGCTGGAGAGGATAACTATGTGTGCCAGTCTCAAACTCACTGCCATACTCCTGTCCTAGTCCCCCATGTACAGGCATCACACACATGAAACCTTATGCCCACCTCAAAATACTTTTTCAGAGGAACATCACAAAATTCTGGCACTTCACAATGTAACTTTAAAAAGTTAATTAAAATTGTCAAGCAGTGTAGTTTGGTTTATAAAAGGTTATATGATAAACATCTGAGTAGAAACTGAAGAAAAAATTCAGGGATCATGAAGATATTTACACCTAAAAGTTACACAAACTGAAAGGGAAACCATCCAATGTAATACAAAACACTCCAATATATCTGCAAAGAAAGTCCAAGAAAAAGACAAGGGGAGACAAAAAAAATTTTTTTGAAAGGAAAATATCTTCTAATCTTCCAGTTACAATGAAAATGATGAACTTATAGATCCAAAACCAGCAAACACCCGCATGGTACACATAGCACGTGCAGGTATGTAAGCAGATCACACAAGGTGCCACCTGCCATTGCCCATAGCCAGAGGTACACTGTGATTAAAAGTGCAGAATTGATTTGTTCAAAGTCATAACCAAGTAACACACTTGAAAATCAGGGAATCAAATTTTCCCAATACTTAAAAAAGGAGAAATGTAACCATAACCCGAGAATTCTAGTAAAAATTATGCAGGCCAAAAGATAATGAATTTATAACATTATAGTACTAAAGAAAAAAGTAGCTATAAGACTAGAAGTCTTTGGTCAGCAATGGTACTTCAAACAGAGTTGACAGTCATGCCTAGCCATTATAATGAGTTTGTCAGATACGAACTGCAAATTAGTGGGAAAATAGAAAAATGATTGTAGCCTCTTTATAATGAGGTGAGAGATTGTCCCATCTCAATTGAAGGGCTTCATTTCTTTACAGGGTAATTTGGCCACAACCTCAAAGTATGGAGAATTTATCAAATGAGCTATATAAATGTTCTATTTCCTAACAATTACTTACTTGGGAAGAGGGTGGGGGGACAGATACAAAATTGAAAGAAAAAATAATTAATTTTCTACTTTTTGGAAGGCAACACATTTCATGATCTCTGTCTGTCATAATCATGGGATTCTTAAGGAACTGAACTAGAGAAACATCCTGCAATAAAAACATTGGGTTTAGCAGGAAAGTTTAATTGCCTTTCGTTTGTGCAAATGCATTTTCAATGGTCTTGTGATACAAAGATACAATTAGAATGCATATTGTTCATTCGTTTGGAGAAGGTCATATTTCTGGCAGAGAGGAGCTATAATGATTGTGCTTTTTTTTCTCTGTGTCTGTAGTATGTTTCACCTTGTACTGACATCTAATTGCAAATATAAACTCTCTTTGGAAAGCATTATGAGCCAGAATATTGATTGGAATACAGATATCTATTGGTAATTGCTATATTAATGAATGCCTAAAAGTTTGTATCCATATAAAAATATCTTTGATAGAGAGAATCAACACTGCAGACCACTACCACAAAATTAGTACATGTTGTGTAGGAAATTTATAAGAGATGGCAAAGATGCTAACCTTCCAGAATCTCATTATTTTGTTAATTCTAAACCTATTGTGTGGTTTTTGAGAGATGTTTCTTGCATCACAAAAAGATATGAGTTCCTGCCTATATTCCTAAGCATTAAATCACTTCAACGATGAGAATAGTCATACCACTAAAAAGTCGTTTCACCATGTAAATAAAAAAATTAATAAATGAGGCAAAGACAACTGTTTGTGTATCTTTTACTTTCTTAAATTTTTATTTACTTACTTGAAAGAAAAAGACAGAGACAGAGAGATTAGGTGTACCAGGACCTTTAGCCACTGCAAACAAACTCCAGAAACATGTGCCACCTTGTGTATCTGGCTCACATGGGTCCTGGGGAACTGAACCTTGATCCTTTGGCTTTGTGGGCAAGTGCCTTAACTGTTAAGCCATCTCCCCACTCCTGTTTGTGCATCTTTTAAGCTATATACAGACTTGCAGATATTTAAAAATTCCTAATTGACTTATATATTTTTTGCTTTAAAAATCTTTTTTGATTATTTGTTTGCAAGTTGAGAAAGGGAGAGAAAGAGAGACAGCAAGAAAGAAAAGTAGGCATGCAAGGAATTTTGCTAGAACAAACAAACTCCAGATACATATTTGCATATCTGGCATTGTGTGAGTAATGAGTACTCAACACTGGCATCAGGCTTTACAATCTAGTACCTTTAACCACTGAACCATTTCTACAGCTTCTGACTGACTTTTAAAAGTACCTTCAAGTTTCCTAATTAAGAATTAGAGTAATCTCATATTTTAGGAAAAAAGCATCATACTGATGAAGACCATGAACTTCTAATCATATTAAGCTATCAAGCCAATGATGAAAGAGATTTTTGAAATGTAAGGGAAATATCTACCTTCAAGATCCTCTTTCAATAATTTGGGCAAAGAAATTCAAGTCAAGAAATGTGATAAAATAACAGAATGTTAGAAACGAAGCTTGAGGGGTAAGATGAGAGAGAGCCTCACATATGATAGGTTCATAGAAGATAAATTACTAAAGAACTTAACTGAATGTCATGGATGTTTCAATATTGTGGTGAAACCAACATTATGAGAAGATGGTAAATTGTTCAGTTTCAGGAAAGGGGCAATATCATCTATGGTGCTTTGATAAGTTCTGCAAGGAGGATAGGAAAAGAGAGGCATTATCCTCTTTATTGGATTGCATAGAAAATCTAAGAAAAGGTAGCAATGCTGAAATTTTAAAGGAAGAAACAAAATGATCATTTATATATGTTCTGCTGTGTGAAAATATAAAAGGGTGACATGGTGAAATTTGGAAAAATACAGGATTTTAAGAAGATTGATATAAATATATCACTGCCAATTGCAATTTCACATAGTTTAACGAAGTACTAAGAAAATGTATTTTGGTGGTTTTGCTTCCAAAACACATATGTGCTTCTGTAGTTCTGATTATAACAATGCAAATCATGGGGAATGCAGAGGTGTCTTATTGGTTAAAGGTGCTTGCTTGCAAAGCTTAACAGCCCAAATTTGATTCCTCAGTACCCATGTAAAGCCAGATGCACAGTTATTCATGCATATGGAGTCCATTTGAAGTGGCACAGGGTCCCAGAGGGCCACCCTTTCTCTGTCTCTCTCTCTCTCTTTTTTCTCTCACCCTTCCTTTTTCTTAAATAAATGAATATTTTTACAATTATATATGTCAAAGTATATACTCTAAAAATACATGTTGCATATAGTTTTAAATATAGGCAAAGTATTAGTATAGTAATATATATATATATATATATATATATATATACACACACACACATACATACATACATATATGCCATAAAGGTGGTTCAGCAGTTAAGGCACCTGCTTACAAAGCCTGACATCCTGGGTTCAGTTTCCCCAGTTCCCACATAAAGCCAGATGCACAAAGTGGCACATACATTGGGAATTTGTTTGCAGAACTCAGAGGCCTTGATACATCCATTCTCTCACAATTTCCCCCTCTTTCCTTGAAAATAAATAAATAAATATATTTAATATAAAAATCAATGAGACATTTTATAAAATCTTAATGAACTATTTAAAAATTCAAAATGTTAAATGTTTTTAACCTAAGTAGTATGAAATATATCCTGCTTGTAGGTATATTTAAAGTACAAATTTTCCCCATGTTAATAATTTCATCCAAGTCAAGAGGTGACTAAAATAGAGTAAAATATTGGATTTGGGAAAATGATTTTTAAATTGATAGAGAATAAAAAGCATGACATAGCAAGGCACTGTTCATGTAAGAGGAATGAAAGTTAGCAAACAAATAGGAAAACCATGCCTCTAATAAAATAAAACAAAAATCTAGTAAATAGATACTTTTCTATGAAAATATATACGCTTAGAAAATGTATCCGCTAATAAATGCCCATTATAGGAAGAATATGTAGGAGGATTCTTACATTACACCATTCTGCCAAAGGTACAAAAAATTAATAAATGCAAAGCAAAAAATCTACTCAGTGGTAAGGAGAAATGAATAAAAAACAAACAATCTCTGGCTGGAGGGATGCCTTAGTGGTTAAGGTGTTTGCCTCCAAAGCCAAAGGACCCAGGTTAAATTCCCAGGACCCATGTTAGCCAGATACACAAGAAGGCACATGTGTCTGGAATTCATTTGCACTGGCTGGAGGCCCTGGAACATCTATTCTATCTCTCTCCCTTTCCTCTGTCAAATAAATAAATAAATAAAATATTTTTTTTAAAGTCTCAGAAAGACAAATGCTGCATGACCTCTGTCATATACAGTTTCTAACCAGGCCCTGCATTAGTTAATTGTAAGCCATAACAAATATCAAAAGTATGGCCTTGGTCCTAGAATAGTGACAGGAAAAAGGGAAACTATGGAGGTAAGGGATACTGGACAATAACTTAATGACTAGGAGAAAGAAAGAAAGGAAGGAAGGAAGGAAGGAAGGAAGGAAGGAAGGAAGGAAGGAAGGAAGAAAGAAAGGAAGGAAGGAAGGAAGGAGAAAGAAAGAAAGAAAAAAAGGAAGGAAGGAAGGAAGGAGAAAGAAAGAAAGAAAAAAGAAAGAATAGAAAAGGAGAGAAAAGAAAGAAAGAAAGAAAGAAAGAAAGAAAGAAAGAAAGAAAGAAAGAAAGAAAGAAGGGAGGAAAGGAAAAAAATGATTGAATCCTCCTGGAGGTGATGTATTGTTGTGGACTGGGGTTATGGGTGTTACAGCCAGCTTCCTCTTGCAAGTGTTTGGCACACTCTCCTGTTGTTGTTTTCCACCTGATGTTGGTGAGGAGGTGATGTCCATCCTCTGCTGATGCCATCATTTCCCCCGGCCATTGTGAAGAGTCTCCTCAAGTCTATAAGCCAAAATAAACTTTTTTTTTCCTACAAGCTGCTCTTGGTCAAGTGTTTTCTGCCAGCAATGTGCAACAATAAAATTGGTAGCTAGGCATGAGATCATTGATTCTAGAAAAATGACTGTGTGGCTTTTGGCCTTTTGGAGCTGATTTTTGAGAAGAATGTGGAAGGATTTGAAATATTTAAGAGACACCTTGCAGTACTGTAAGTACAGCTTGATGGATTCTGGTCAGAGTTGAAAGACATGTATGCAGTAATAACTACGGACTTTGAAGTTTGGCTTATGAGGGTAAGAAAGAGCTTTGCCTGGATTGGACTAGAAGCAATTTGTGTGACAGGCTTGCTGTTATGCCCTGGTTCTCTGGAATAAAAAGAACTGATAGAATGAATATATTGCAAAGGGAATACATTTTATGAGTTTATATTATGTGGCCTGGATAGTCCCAATAATTGCCGTGTGCACTCTGAAGAGGCTAAGAACTTAGTAGCTGCTCAGGCCATGTGACTGGAAGCCTCAGCAGTCCCAAGATGACACTAAAGGTTTGGAGAATTCCTGGAGAGCCGCTGGTCTTCTGATCATTTTGGAACAGGAAGAGGTTTGTGTCTGCTGTCAGCCAAGGAAGGCAGCAACAGAGGAGGTGTGTTCATCACCAGTGAGGGCAGACAGGCAAAATGCCCCCCCCCCACCCTGAGAGTTCTTTATATACAGGCAGCCAGTGGGAGGGATGTCCACTCTGACGGCAACTCTTATCTCTCAGGTAATCCATTCTGGAAGTGCCCTCACAGACCTCCCCAAAAGGCTTTTACTTGATTCCTGATCCAACCAAGTTGACAACAAAAGTTAACCATCACAGAAGCTATTGTGAAAATCGGGGTGAAGACAGAATTATTTCAATCCTGATCAAATCAGAGGAGACGAACACAGATGCTAAAGATGCTAACGACAGTGTGTTCTGTTGGATTAAAGGTGAAAATGAGATAAATGAAGACAAGTTGGCTTTAAAATTTTGGGCCTGAGAACAGCTTACGTTTAGCTCGTGTTTCCATGGGCACAGTTTCATGCATGAATGCAAGGTTGCTTGACTGGATTTCAATGCCTGGGATTGAATTTTGGCTTTGACAAAAATGGGAATTTGGGTATGTTACTTAATATTTTTGTGCTTGTTTTGTGCTCATATTTCAAATGGAAACAATATAACCATATAAAATTTCTCAATCAGCTCTTAATTTGCTATACATAGAGGACTGGGACAGTGGATAGTGTATAAGAAGTACTAGATAAATGATGCTTTCTATTATTCCCTGAAATCCAACCAGACAAAAGAGACCATACTTAGGGCTTTGACCACATGGAGATGGTTTTACTGTCAAATATGGAGTTCTGGTGGTAAAAGTTCACAGAACAAGGATGATAAAATTTAAATAAAATAAAATGACTCAAAGGGCTTCCTGTTTAATCAAATCTCAATGGCTGCCACACAATTTGCCTCCAAATCGACTGTGAGTAATTACAACCAAACTGACTTATTGGCAGGTTTTAGTCTGACTCAATGTATGTAGGAACGTAAATTCTGAGTCTCCGTTCTAGTGTTTTACAACAAAATAAGAAAAATCTACAATGAAAGTTCTCATAGGACTCACTTACTTTCCGTTTATTTCCTTTACCAATATGTTGTGACTTTTAATTTCGTCCTTCATAAATGGGGATGACAATGTTGATAACACCATGAGATTATTCAGCCCATTGCATACAATGAAGAGCGTGACTCACATAGCATGGTGCAAAGGATATCACAAGTGTTTAGTAAATGTTAGACATTATAATAACAATGGCAAGAATTATGATAAACACAGTCATGTCACATAATTATTGAACTGATAATTAAGAACCTTATATTCCAGTAAATTTCTGTAACATCCACTACTTATGATCTAGTAGCTTTTAAAAGTCCAATAAGTAAAGCAAATTATCCATGAGGGTTTAATAGTGGAATTAGGTGCCATAACCCACATACTGACACAATTTATTGGGTTTTTATTTGCCCCCCCAAACAACATTCCTCCACTTTCTTTTCTATTCTCTTTCTAAGAAGAACATGTTCAGGTTTATGTATCTGCTTGCATCCTTTAGGACTCTTTAATATCTTTGTGAAGCACTGTAGAAAGTAATGGGATCCGTCAAGTAAGCCTGAAGGGCCTCTAAATAACCAGGAAGAAACAGCTAATCTCACACAGCCCAACCTTGTAAAACAGCAATTTGTTCGTTAATGATATAAATAAAACATTTTCACTTGAGGATTAATCCTCATCTTCCATAAAACAAAATCATGTCTCGTATGTGTGTGAGAAGAAACATAGACCAAGCAGGAGTTAGTGGAGTAAATCTTGCAGAATGCATCATCCTTAATAGGGCTGTTAAAATTACTTAAAAAAATAAAACAGAAAGAAAGTAAAAAAGAAAATCTCATTAACACTTTATCTCATGCAGCACTTAAAGGTAATCGGCAAAGGAGGGGGTCCTGCAATGCAATTAGTGGCTGTGAAATTCAGACAAAATTAGAGGGGCTATTCTCTATCTGCTTCCTACTCCAATTTGAATCACTGGACTGGATTTTAAGGGCTGGTTCATTAAGGAACGCTCTCAGCAGGTGTGGATTTCTGTGTTAACATAAGAGACAGCATATTTTATGCCTCCAGTAGAGACAGTGGGACACTAAGGTGATGCTTTCTCGCACAGCTCATTTATTTGAATTTTTTGTTTACCTCAGAACACCTGCAGGACCAAGTTCCTGACATACTAAATATTTGTGTCACACTTTCTGCTTGTCTCATACTTTACATTAGGCACTGTATTGGTGCCACACATTGTATTTATAAAGTGACCTAAGGTCATTTCCTTAGGCTATTACTTATACCTAGTGACTATGAGTACAGTGTTACCTAGTTAGGATACAGGAACACCTGTTATTTTCCCTATGTATTCATTTATCTATGCATCTATCTACCTACCATCTATCTATCAATCTATCTATCTATCTATCTATCTATCTATCTATCTATCTATCTATCTATCTATCTGTCTATCTGTCTATCATCTATCTATCATCTATTTATCTATCATCTATCTATCTATCTATCTATCTATCTATCTATCTATCTACCTATCTATCTATCATTACCTATCTATAATTTATCCATTTATCTCAAGAACATATCAACCAAATCTCTGAGTAACAAATAATGTTCAAGTTGCATGCAAGACTAATTTGATTTTCAAAACTTAATTGTTTAATCTATTAAATCATGTTCTCTTTATATATGGGTTGGAAAGGTTGTTAAAGAGAGAAAGTAAAATACTAGGCTGGGTTCTCCAAAGCTTGTCATCATTTTCATTATGCTTTTGTCGCTTTGTTTTTAGTACTGTGCTTAACAAGACTGTCTACTTCATTCTTTTCTGAAATATTTTAGTTTTCCTTTATTAATATTTTATTCATTTGTGAGAGAGAGATAGAGAGAGAGAGACTGGGAATAGACACACAACAGCCCCTTATTTATGAACTCCAGATGCAAGTATTACTTTGTGCATCTGGCTTTACATGGAGAATCAAACCTAGGATGAAAATCTTTCCAAAGAAGTACTTTTTAAAAAAAACAACTGAACCATATCTCCAGCCTTATTTTTCCTTTTTCTTTTCCTTTTTGATGTTGCAGTGATTTCTATCCCCAAGATTTTTGCAAATTTCTTATAATCAGTAAGTTTTGCTTTGGTCAATTCTGCTAATCACCAGAAAAGATCCGTGTGGCTACTCACCTCCCTTCTTTACTACTTCCAAATGTACACCTGGAATGATGCTGCACTTTTTTCTAGCTAACAAAACACCTAGGTGTAAATAAGAATCTCTATATCTGAAATGTAAAATTTATGAACTTTCAAGTTTGTGAAACACATGTGTGTATGTAAAAGTGCCCAACTAGAATGATTGCAAAGACACAGGAGGCTTTAGGTTGTTGCAGAGCCACATTTGAGTTTAAGGAAAGGATAGGCAAGAATATCCAATATATTATATTATTTTTATAAATTCGCCTATGATTAAGTGGTCTTTTACAAGATGTGAAGGTATATTTTGCTAAATCCAATTTCAGTGTCTAATAGAAAGCTATTTTATCCTAAGCACATACCAACTTTGAACCTTCAGGATAGCTCCAACTTGTCCTTGGTGTATTATGAATATAATACAGTATTCAGTTCTATTTGTTAATATTTTATGTAGTATGTTGTATTGATGATAAAAGTTAAATTGTCATTTCTTTCTTGTAAGAGCGTTATAAGACTTAGACTATTAGTATTATACAGTACTTGCATAAAAAACATGAGAATTTTTTTTAATTTACTTTCAATGCTTTGAAGCAATTTGTAGCATATTAGGGCATAGAAACTTTTGAGGATTTCTCTTTGAGATATCTGGAATTCATTTCACATTGAGGTTTATAGAGACTCAGAAACGACAACATGTCCATGTATTCTACATATATATATATACATGTGCATATATATGTATGTATATATACATATATGTGTATGCATATAATTATGTATTATATTTATATGTGTATAAATTTTGCATTACAAGTTTGTACCTGGAGATGCATCTAAAGAGAATGATTTATAATTTTTTTTAAAGGAATTGGCATATGTTGTGGAGAGTGCCAAGTCTAAAATATACAGTGTAGACCTTCTAGAGGGGAAATGTTCCATCTTCCTCAAGGGAGGTCAGTATTTCTTGTATCATGTTTCTCTTTGCTTAGATGTAATCACTCAAATATGTTGTGTGTGTGTGGGGGGGTGACCTCCTGACACAGTTTACTGCTGTAAATATTAAGGCTTGTATCTAAAATGATAAAGAATAGGAGGAGAGACATGGTAGATAGTTAGGAAAAAGATGTTGAAAATTGTGTTCAAACTATCTCACATTAGGACAAAGCAGGTTTTCAATTGTATCTGTGTGGAGGCTTGGTAACTGCTTTCCTAACAAAAATTCTAAAACCTTGTATTACATTGACTACTTCAACCTTTGTCATTTTATAAAAGTGATAAATCTTTTCTTGTAAAAGTGTTGAAATTTAGCTTTCTTTTTCTTTTCTTAAAAATATTTTATTCATTTGAGAAAGGAGAGAAAGAGAGAGCACAACAGGGCCTCTTGCCACTGCAAACGAAGTCCAGACACACATACTGTCTTGTGCATATCGATTACGTGGGTACTGAGGAATCAAACATAGGTCCTTAGGCTTTGCAAGCAAATGCCTTAACACTAAGCCATCTCTTGAACCTTACCTTTATTTCTTTATTTTCTTTTGTTTTTTTCCTTATTAGTTAGTTTTGTATTCAGCAAATACAGTCAGTTTGGTACCATTATTAGGCTCATTGGTGACCTACCCCTCCCCTTGGACCCTCCTTGTTGAGGTATATGGGTCATGCATTGTGGAGTTAGCCTACAGTTATGGGTAAGATAAATGTCTCTGTATATCATGACCCAACATATGGCTCTGACATTCTTTCCGCCCCCTCTTCCGCAAAATTTCCCTGAGCCATGTTGGGTTCATTTTTGTTCTGCTTCAGTGATGAGGTGTTGGGGGCCTCTGAGGCTCTGGCTCTCTGATTTGGTAGGAGTTGATTTTTCTCTGTGTTGATCTCCTTCCCCCTTCTGCTGGTATCCGGTTCATCAGGAAATCAGCACCCTTGCTTGTTTTGCCAATTTTTATTAGTTTCAGTAGGGGCCCTTTGGAGGTATGATGGGGTGGCTTTCCCCTTAGGATCTACATCTATCTGAAAAAGAGAAGCAGATTCTCCAATGGAGAGTAAGTGAGCACCAGGACAAAAGAGATAACCCTTACTTTTTTTATAGAGAATTTAATAGGTGTAGGCCCTCTTGTAGCCCATGATTGATGGTAGCTTGATATTGGAGAGTGGGCTTATGTTTGGATATGGTTCTGACTTGTTTCCCAGCTCCAGCTATGGGTCCCTTACCACTGAGGAGATCAGTTAGCCCAATTAAGAGCAGTTGGTTCCACAGCATGGCTGTGTGCCACTATTGCACATGTGTGGGCATCACAACAAGTTATCTGCTGCTAAGTAGGTTAGACCATGCGTTGCTTTGACAGATATTGGTCATTTTCCCCCAGTCGCCCATGTAGCACCTTCTGGCACTAGATGCGTGGACTGTCTGGGGACTGACTGTCTTCCAACTTCTAGCCATGCCATTCTATTTTGCATGTCAACCACATAAGGTGCCTTCAGCAGTAGGGTCTTACCACTAACCTTTGGTGGGTCATCAAGTACTCTGACAGAAATCTGTCTCTCTTTTAGGAAACCTTGTAGGTCTCTCTGATCAAAAGCTCAATGTGGATGATAGCCCCATGCTGGTACTGGGAGTTACAGGTCAGTGCTCACTAATAAAATGAGGAAAAAGATAACTAGTATATAAGAGTTAGAGGGAAGAGAGAGAGAGAGAGAGAGAGAGAGAGAGAGTGGGAAGATGTAGAAACTGGATAACCATATGCAGGAAACTGAAACTTGATCCACACATTTCACCATGCACTACACTCAAGTCCAAATGGATCAAAGACCTCAATATAAGACCAGAAACTCAAATACTACTGGAAGAAAATTTAGGAAGTACTTTGCATGATATAGGAATGGAAAAAGACTTCCTGAACAAAACCCCAGTAGCTCATGAACTTAAACAGTCACTCAACCAATGGGATCACATGAAGCTGAAGATTTTCTTTACCGACAAGTATACAATAAGCAAAGCCAATAGATTACCCACATAATGGGAGAAAATATTTGTGGTTATCCAACTGATAGAGGACTAATCTCTAGAATCTACAAAGAACTCAAAAACCTAAACAGTAAGAAGTCAAACACCCCACTCACTAAATGGGGCAAAGAGCTCAACAGGCAGTTCACAGAGGAAGAAATACAAATGGCAAACACACACTTAAGAAAATGTTCATCATCCCTAATCATCAGAGAAATGCAAATTAAAACAACTGTGAGATTCCACCTTACCCCAATAAGGATAGCAAACATCAAAAAATCAAATGAAAATAAATGCTGGTGAGGATGTGGAGAAGTAGGAACACTCATCCACTGTTGGTGGGAATGTAGGATGGTACAACCACTTTGGAAAACAATATGGAGACTTCTGAAAAAGCTGAGTGTAGAGATGCCAACAGACCCAGTTATTCCCTTACTGGGCATCTACCCTAAAACCTTCAAACCACAGGCTAGAGAGATTTGCTCAACCATGTTCATAGCGGCTCAATTTGTAATATCTAAGATCTGGAATCAACCCAGATGTCCATCACTAGAAGAATGGATAACTAAGGTGTGGTATATCTACACAATGGAATTCTATACAGTAGTAAGGAAAAATGACACAATAAAATTTGAGGAAAAATGGTTGAACCTGGAACAGATCATTCTCAGTGAACTTACCCAATTACAGAAAAAAAAAAAAAAATTGCCACATAGTCTCATTAATCTACAGCACCTAACCTGAATCTACCCAAGACACCTTACATACCCAGCAAGCATCTCGTGGACTAGACACTAGGATGGAAGGGGAGGGAGGGGAGGGCATCGAAGGGGCGGGAAACACAAATCTAGACACAAATGGCAATGGTACCATAAAATTCTACTTCCTAAAAGACAGACCAAATGGCTGATCCTTCACCAGGCCCTTAGAGGGATCACCTGAACCATACAAAACACTGGAGAGGGTAGGATCAAGACTAACCTTAATCTTGTACATCTTCCATTATCTTTATTTTTATGTTTGGTAATTTACATTTAAAATAGGATTTTGATTTAGCAGTTAAATCTACTGTTTTATATTCATGCCCTTTATATCTCATTTTATATTATTTTAAAATATTTTATTTTTCTTTATTTAAGAGAGAGAGAAAATGTTTCTTTTTAAGAGATGTGGGAAGAATGGGCATGCTAGAGCCTGTAGACACCGCAAATGAACCCCAGATATATGCACAACCATGTACATTTGGCTTATGTGGGTTTTGGAGAGTTGAATCTGAGTCCTAAGTCTTTGCAGTCAAGTGCCTTAACTGTAAAGCCATCTCTCCAGTACATATCTTTTATATCTCACTTTACCTTCACTAATTCATACTCTGAAATGCCTTTTGGTTATTTTAATTATTTTAAATTTGTATATGAAAATTATAGTACACAGATAAGTGCCCTAATTATATTTTATTGATTTTTATGTGAGGGCCACTTTGTATTATATTATGAAATTCTTTTATTTTTTATTTAACTTTTCTTTCAAATGTGAATACATGAAAAGGAAATAAATTAATTCTTGCTTTATTTTTATTTTGTTTCACTTTTTGCCAATTAAGAGTTGCACTAAGATATACTATATCTAATCATTATGAATTAGGTTCCCAGGCATCTAATGAACTTATTCAATATAGATATTCAGGTGTTCAGTTCCACCCAAAATGCAGCTCTTGATTGTACAATTATGTCTATAGTTTCAATTCATATTTTTCTCTATACATTTTCTCAAGGACTTTAATTTTATGCATATCACTATTTCTTCTGATTTCCATTTCAATAACTCTATCATAATTCCCTTGCTTATTTTTTAACTTGCATATAATTATGCACTTTCTTATATATTTTTCAAAATGCCTTTTTAAATTTTCATTTGTCTAGTTGACTTTGTACACCTTGCAATTTAGTCTTAATTTCTGAGGCCACTTTTTCACATTCTTTCATTTATTATTTATGTTAATCTGGCAGTCTTTATTAATTTTCCTATTTTTGAAATTTCATCATTCATGTTGGTTTTTCATGTGCTTAAATATTTTTATTAGTGTATTTAGTTTCAAGTACTGTCCAGAAGTTTTCTTCAGGATTATTTTCAAGATTATGTTGGAAGAGGAAAGGAGGCCCTGGAATGTTAGAATTGCTGATTACTGGTTGTTTTTTTTTTCCCTGTAGTGATTTTGTACAAGCCTAGCATCATATTTTGTTGTTGTTGTTCATTTCCAGTTGGAGGATTGATTTATGATTCTGGTTGCTGCCCTGTTTTTCTTGTTTCTGTGGGAGATGTTAGCATTCACCAGTAGTTTTCTTTTCCTTTTTTCTCACCCTTTTTCAGGATTTCAGTTTCCGCCCAGAGGTGTGTTTTATGCTTTATGACGTCACTGAAAAGGGGTCATTTTCCTGTCTTTTGGCCTTTTATCCTTCAGTTGCCACTATCAGAATCTGGCACCCCTGTAATCCCCTGTCATTCAAAACTCCTCCCCTACAAACCGTGTTCTGATTGACAGGGACATAGAACTCCTGAGCTCCAATCAACTTCCCTTTTCTGGTAGTAGATAACTTAGGGACCAGGATGCGTGTTCTCTGTCTTCCCCTTCATTTCCTTGCATACTTCTAGTTTGCCACACAAGTTTATAAGAAATATGCAAGACAGTGCATGCTGGGATTTGTGGATTATATTTTTCTATCTTTTATAAAAAGAAATGGTTGTTTTTTAGACAGAGGCTCACTATGCAGCCCAAGCTGACCTCAGACTGACAACTACTGTCTCAGCCTCCCAGGTGTTGGGATCACAGGTCTGCATCACCACAATACTTCATTTGTTACAGTTATTTTGAGCCTTTTCCACTTGCCATTTGTATATACCAAATGTGTAAAAGCTCTGGCCTTTTTAATATATATAATTTTTCAGAGAGAGGATGGGCATGCCAGGGCCTCCAACCATTGCAAACGAAATCAAGACTCATACAGCACCTTGTGTATCTGGCTTACTTGGTCCTGCAGAATCAAACCTGGTTCCTTTGGCTATGTAGGTAAGTGCCTTAATGGCTAAGCCATCTCCCCAGCCTTTTCTGTAATAATATTTTATTTTCATTGACTTGAGGGGGAAATGGGAAGCTCTGTCCTTTTGTGAGTTTTGCTTTGCCTGTTTTGGTGTACAGAAAATTAGCCACTTTTTTTTAATTTTTATTTTTCTGTGGTCAAAAACATATCAATGTTTTTCAACTCTGTGTACACTATAAACTGCATTTGGGGGAATAGTATATGGATATCTTTTATTAATCTTGTTTTGACAATTTCCATAAGTACAGATAGTATAGCATGTTCATAATCCTCTCCCACAGCCTTCCCTTTACTTCCAGCCAAATCCCCCCTCCACTGACTCCCTTCTTCTGTTCAACTAGTCCCTCTTTGATTTTGATCTCACATTTTCCCACTCCTGTCATGCAGGTCTTGTGTAGGAAACATCAGTCACTGTGAGGTCATGAATACCATGGCCATTTTGTGTCTGGAGAGTAAGTATAGTATAGTCTGTATAGTAAGCATTTTACCCTTCCTTTGGCTCTTACCTTCTTTTTTCCTGCAGTGGTTCCTGAGCCTAGAAGGTGTGGTAGGAATTAGTTACTTGGAGCTGTACAACCCACTGTACTTCCCAGTACCTTTGTGAGTTTGAGCCTTCCCAGCAGTCACCACCATCTGAAAAGAAAAAAACTCTCACTAAAAGTGAAAATTGCACTAAATTTTAGGATAGCAATAAATATTTCAAAGGCAGTTTTCTGGGCATAATATATCTTTTAATAACTAGACAATAGTAGCATTTCCTCCCCTAGGGCTTCTAACTTCTCAGACAATAGGCTTTTGATTAGATTTTCAGTACCAGCATGAATTCTCTCCTGCGGAGTTAGCTCCAAGTTCAATCAGAGAGCAGTTTGTTTCTCCCACCACAGGCATGCCACTATTGCACCAGTTGGTAGATTTGGCCCAGCTGTCAGCCATAAAGCTTTCAGGGTCCACTGTATAGGGTCTTACCAGCCAGTTTTAATGGGAAACCAAGAGCCTTGCCAATAGCCTGTAATATTTTGGGAGCATCAGTACCTCCCTGGCCAACAACTCCCTGCAAGCTATCCCACTCTTAGCACTAATTATATAGTAATTCAAGAATATATACTGTCACATTAACAACCACACAGCCCTATGCAAATGTAAGATTGTATATATTTTAGAAAAGTAAATACCTATAATATTATTTAAGAAGACTGTACAGAGGAAGAAAGTGAAATTTTAACAGCCAAGAAATATGTGTTAGCATGTTGAGTACAAACTCAATGGCATCCCATAGTGCCACATATTTTCTGAGTATAACAGTAAGGCATATCAATTTAGCGCCCATGAAAATTTACTGAAAAGGCAGCTGGATTGGTGGCACATGCCCATACTCTAAGCGCTAGGGAAGCATGGGCAAGAGGATCAGGTATTTAAGGCCAGCCATGGCTAGAAAGTGAGTTCAAGACTAAACTGTGCTACATGAAACCTGTTTCAAAGAATGAAGAGAAAGAAGAAAGGAAGGAAAGAAGAAAGGGAAGAAAAGAAGAAGAGAGGCAGTACTAGGGGAAGAGGGTGAGAAAGAAAGTAAATTTACTTTAAGAGAATGAAATTTATCTGCAAATATTTAAGTCAATGTGTGATGTATTTTTTTCTGTCTAAAAATGTTTGTACAGTATAAAATATTCTAAATATATTTTCCAATTTCTAGGCTATACACACTATGCCTTCTTCAAAGGTAAACACCCAAAATATTTAGTGGCTGCACAAGTAATCATTAGACTCTGAGAATAGATTTTTTATGATAGATTATGAAAGAAAAAAAAAACGTGATGAATATGTTGTATTCAAGAAGATAGAGGGGGTGGAGAGATAGCTTAGTGTTAAAGGCACTTGCCTGCATAGTCTAAGGACCCAGGTTCAAGTCTCCAGGAACACATAAGCCAGATGCACAAGGTGGCACAAGCATGTGGAGTTGATTTGCAGTGGCTGGAGGCTCTGGTACACCCATTCTCTCTCTCTTTCTGTCTCTGTTGCTCTTAAATAAATAAGCAATAAATAAATAAATATTTTTCAAAAAGAAGATAGGAAATAGAACTGTGGTAAATTACTACATATGATTCTTTCTTATTTAAAGAATCACTGTTTTTCAGAGATGGTGCTCAATATGCAATGGTTTGTTACCAACATTTAGAACACAAAAGTCAAATACAATGTTCATTGTTTAACATGCAATACACAAATTTTTGCATTCATCAGGAAAGATCAGGAATATTCTATTTTAAAAATTAATTTTAGTTTAGCATACAAAGTAATGGGTTTCAATTTGATATTTTAATGCATGCTCTGATCTTATTGGCTTTCCTTTTCCACTTCTGTCTCCCATCTCCCATCCCTCCTTGTGGTTCCCTTTGTCTCGCTTCTGACTTACAGTCACTTGTATTCTACTCTCCTCATCTCCTTAACAATGCTTCCTCACCTCTCACGCTCCCCTTTCTAGAAAGGTACCCCCCATACACATGCACACACACAAATTAAAATCTAGGTTTCCTGTATTAGAGAAAATATTTGTTATTCTGAATTTGGCTTATTTTGTTTAGCATAATGATGCCCATTTACTTCCTTGTGAATATGATGATTTTATTTTTCATAATGATTGAGTAAAATTCCTTAACGCACCTGAAGTTGTGTTATCAATTCTTTTTCTGTTTTTTAAAAAAGTTGGAAAACTTCCATATGAATTTACAGAGTGGCTGAATCAGTTTATGCTCCTCCAAGCAGGGTATAGGACTCCTCGTTCCACATCCTTACCAACATTTGTTGTCATTTGTTTTCTTGATGTTAGCCATTATGAATAGAATGAAGTGGAATCTCAAAGTCGTCTTAGCTTGCAAAAAATGAACATTTTTAAAAACATCTATTGGGAATTTTCTTTCTTCTTTTGAGAACTGTCACTTCAGCTCATTATCCCATTTATTGAGTGGAATCTTGAAGGACTGGCTGCTTTTGTTTTCGTTTCTTTATACTTTCTGGGTGTGAGCTCTGTGTGAAGTGTAGCTGACAGACTTTCTCCCCTTCTGGAGGCTGTGTCTTCACTCGATGAGTGTCCCTTTGCTATGCTCACGCGTTTAATCTCATGTCATCGCAGTTGCCATTGCTCGGGCGTGTGTTTCCTGTGCTCCCAGAATACTTTTCAGAACTTCCTTCCTGATATCTATATCTTGAAGTGTTTTCCCTATGTTTTCAAACTGTATTAGTTGCAACATTTTAGGTCTTATATTATTATTTTTTATCCATTTTGAGTTTGTTTTGTGAATGATTAGGGAGATATATCTAGTTTCAGATATCTGCATGTGGGTAGCAATTTCTCTCAAACCATTTGCTTAAAGAGGCAGTTTCTTCTTGGTGATTTTTTTGTCTTTGTCAGAAATTAGATGGTCGGGGCTGAGGCAATAGCTCAGCAGATAAAGTGCCTTCCTTGAGGACCTCAGTTCACGTCCCTAAACCCATATGTGAAGTCAGCTGTGGTGTCATGGACTTCCAAGTCTGTTGCTGGTTTTTCAATTTAGGGTCTCCCTCTAGCCCAGGCTGCCCTGGAATTCACTATGAAGTCTCAGGCTGGCTCTGAACTCATAGTACTTCTCCTGTGTCTGCCTCCTCAGTTCTGGGATTAAAAGCATGCACCACACATCCAGCATTCCTAGGTATTTTTTGAAGCTATTTGAATTAGCTATACTTCCTAACTCCTTTTTTGGTGTTTATTTTTGTAAACAGAAAACGTGTTGGTTTTGTGTGCTGAAAATATTATCAGATCTAAGTTTTTCTGATGGTATTTTTAGGGTCTACTAGCTATAAGACCATGCCACCTGCAAATAAAGACAATTTACTTCTTCCTACCCTATATTGATCCTGCTTCTTTGCCTTGTCTTACTGTTCTAGCTAAGTCTTTAAACACTATATGATTTGGTTTTATGAGACAAAAAAATCTCATATATTCCAGGCAGATCTTCAAATGGCTCTGTATTTGAGATGACATTGAACTTCTGATGTTCTTCACTCCACCTGTGGGTTCATAGGTATGAATCAACACAAAAAATTTATTCAAGCATTATGTTGAATAACAGGAGAGAAAGTAGCAATGCTTGTCTCATTTCAGATTTTGGAGGAGAAGATTTGAAGTTTTCCCCACATATTATACTGTTAGGGCAGGTATGCCTTATATGTCCTATGTTATGTTCAGGTATGTTCTCTCTGGATCCACTTTCTTGATGACTTTTATTATAAAGAGAGGTTGAATCTTGTCAAATATCCTTTCATTGTTTGGTGAGATGGTCATGGGAAGCATTGTTCTTAAGTCTATTTCTATGTTGTATCATAGGTGTTGATTTACACACATTAAACCAACCTTGCATCCCTGGATGATACCAATTCAGGAATGATGTATGATTTCTGTAAGTATTCTTGAGGTCTCTTTACAAGTATTTCATTGAGAATTATTGCTTCTAAAATATACACATTGCTTTGCTAATAATCATTTCAGTTAACGAAATCATGTAAAATCATACATTACATATTTGAGAGCTTTTGAGAAATAAAAGGGAAAGAGCCTAAAGTATAATGGAGAGAAAATGAGTCATACAAAAAAGAGAAAGAAGACATAAAACACAGGCATTTCATTTTTTATGTATATAGCTATAAATTTCTAAATTTATAGCTTTTATTTCTATTGTGTTCTATTTTGGTTTGTTAGCCTTAGCATTTAATTTCCTTTCTTTCTTTTTTAAATAAAAACAATTCCTCATCTTGAGCAAGTTTGGAAAGCATCCATCTTCATCTTGTGGGATGCATGAATTACATCAGATGGAAGACACTATCACTATTTGAAATTCCATTTCACCAAGTGTGAATACACTGCAGCTGCATTTCCTTCGCATAATTAATTCCTATTGGAAAACTTGATTACTGGGAGCTGGAAGGCTAATGGAGCAGCCTGGGCTTCCTGAGGCCAAATTTAGTCTGGAGCATGTGCAGCTGTGAAATCTAGGAACCATGGAATCTGTTCAGGAAATGATGAAGCAGGCTTACAGAACACCAGAGAGAAGTTTGGCAGTTCAGTGTAGGGTTTATAGTCTTCAACTTGAGGCATACACACAACAGGAGGGAGAAAAAGTGTATCTTTCTCCTTGGGCCTTCACATTTCTTTGGCTGCTCATTAATTGTCCTGTTTACCTGTTTGCCGGGTGGCGAGAGCAGCAGTGTTCAGTGTTGATCGGTCAATGCCTTCGATATTTTCCTCCAATCAAAGTTCATTTTTATGTAATCAAACATGGGTGTTTTAAGATGTCAATTCATGGCACCACTTGGCTTTGCTTTGCTCTCACAGGCAACATCATACACTATTGAGTCCTATGTATTGATTTAATCTAATAAGAAACATAAATCTTAAAGAGCTAAAATTGAGAAACAAACAAAAGAGCTCTACTCTGCCAGTGAAAATTGGGGACTATTACTTTCCTTGCAGAACATTAACGTCTGGAATTAAGAAACATCGCAGCTTTAGAAACAAAGGGTGAAGGAAAGTGTGGGCTTACCTTTGTACATTCTGAGCTTGTTCTCTTTCTCCCTCTCTTCCCCACCTGCTCCCATAATGACTCGTCAATTGATGTATATAAACCCTCCAGCTAATAATAAACTTTTTAATACTCTTCTTTTAAAAAATACCTGTGTTAGTCTATTTAGGCTTTTATAATAAAATAACATAAGCTGAGTAGCTTATAAATATTTTTTTCACATTTATGAATGCTTGGGGAGTCCAAGATTGTTCACCAGCAGAGTTTGTGGCTGGGGACGGCCTCTTTCATAGAGGCTGCAGCTTTTCCCTGTGTCCTCACAGGATGGAAGGCTGACATATCTCCAGGGTGTCTCATTTATAAGGCCCCTGCTGTGCTCTCAAGGTTTCTGGCCCTCCACATTTTCATATATTTTTACAATGCTTTTTAGACAACACCAAATTTTATATAATCCTAGTTGCAAGTAAAACTTAGATTATGGACATTGTTGGCTACAGAATGAGTTGTGTCACATAAACCTTGTATCTGTGTAAGTCACAGGAATTAAATTGCAGATGTCCAAGTGCAAAGAGCTCCTTTATGAAAAAACTTTCACCTGCATTGTTGAAAAGCATTCATTCTTCCATGCTTTCCAATTTGCTTTTAGGAATGTTTTCCTTTTAAAGAAATAAATTATATATATATATATATATATATATATATATATATATATATATATGATATAAAATGGTTAACTATATGAATATAATACAGAATTAAAGTTATTTGAATTTAATTATATTAGATTTATTTATTTTAAGATAGACTCATTATGTACACTGGGTATGGATTCGGTATCTTTTGGTCTCAACCTCCCTGGTGCTAGGGCTACAGAAGTGTACTCTCATGCTCACTCATATTTTTAAAGTTGTATCAGGTACAATTTCTAAAACATTCCAGGATACTCTGAATATTCTGTAATTCTCACTTATCCTCAAACTACTTTGTACTTTTACACAGTGGTGCTCCTAACTTATTTTGTAATAGGTGGCAACTATTTGAACCTACATCCAGTTTGATCACAATTCAGTATTATGTCAAGGCTCAGATTGTTTCAGGTATGTTTTTTCAGTCATTAGTTGTTTTTGAAGAAATAATAAATATGCTTGAGAACAAAAATAGAAGATAATAGTACCTATTTCACTGTGTTTATATAAAAATTAAAAGGAATAAGCAGGTTTCTCACAAAATTAAATAGTTGGCTAAATGTTAACAAAAATATCTCTGAAGTGGATCCTTCAAAAGTAGATGCCCAATAAGAATGAACACATTCACACTTTCCAGGCCTTAGCAACAACAGGATATGGGAGAACATTGCATAAGAGGAGCTAGAAAGATTGTAAGAGCCACAATGTTGCTGAGAATACCCCAAAACAAGCCCCCTGTCCCCACCCCATAGGGATTGATTGAGGACTTCATGATTCCACAGTGAATACCATAAAGTGAGGAATGCCCCCAGGGTAATGGGAGCAGGGATGAGGGGATAAAAGTTCTAATTAATATATGTATATATATATTTAATTAATAATAATATCTAATATATATATATATATTTAAATTAAATTTTAAAATAGAAATATGCATAGAAAGGAAAGCTCCTGACATATATAATATTTATGCTAGCAAGTTAGACTGGGTATAGAGTTATCACTATTAATGCATGGTAAATAGCACACATTAGTGTATGTATTTATGCATAAATATAAAATTAATGCCTAATATATAATGTAGATATATATTATAAATTTCCTAGGTCTGTATGAGACTTGAAACTTATGAAGTCCAAAAATTATTATAAAATTTGCCTTCTGAATACATTTTTCACTGGGCTTTCTGGAGAAAAATCTGATCCTAGTACTGGTGATGAGCTTGAAGAGCCAGGTGATATGAATGGCTTCAGAAAAGCAGGGGCATGCCATCTGATACAATAAACATATGAAGAGGTCAGTAAGATCAAGTTATTATTTGTTTGTGACATCTTTTAAATTTTAATTTTAATATTCATATAGTAAGTCTATACTATATGCATTGAGATTGGTAATGAGACAGGGGTTCCCACTCTCACCATTGCTCTTAAACATAATACAATAAATACTAGCCCAAGCAATAAGACAGGAGAAAGAAATAAAAGGGTTATAAATTGGAAATTAAGAAGTCAAGTTACTTCTATTTGTAGATGACATGATCCTATACACAAGTGAGGCAAAATCTCATCTCAAAACTTCTAAAGGTGACTAACTCTTTCAGTAAAGTATCAGGATACAAAAATCAGTGCACAAGAGTCAGCAGCCTTTCTATGTGGAAAGACAAATGCACAGAGAAGGAAACCAGTGAGGCTGTCCCATTTCAATAGCAACCAAAAATAAATGCCTTGGTCTAAGACTAGCAAGGATGTAAAAAACCTATATAATGAAAACATAAAAAAACAAAGCCTCAAGAAATGAATCAAGGAAGAATTGAGAATATGGAAAAACCTCCCCATGCTTCTGGATAGATAGAATTAATATTGTGAAAATGGCAATCCTACCAAATATACAAATTTAATGCAACACCAGTAAAATTTCTAGCATCATTCTTCAGAGACAGAAAAAGTGATCTCAAAATTCAGATATCCAAACATATCCTCAGCACAAAACAACAGCAAGAAAAAGAAAACTGTGGAGGTATCACCACACCAGATTTAAAGCTATATTATAAAGCCATAGTAACAAAAACAGCTTGGTACTGGCTTAAGAGAAGAAACATAGACCAATGGAACAGGATTGAAGACTTGGACCTTAGGTCAACTAGTTACAGCTTTGACAAAGGTATCAATAATATAGACTGGAAAAAAGACAGAATCTTCAACAAATGGTGTTAGACAAATTGGATAACAATATGTAGAAAAATGAAACTAGACCCATTCATCTCTCCATACACAAAAAACAAGTCCAAATAGATTGAAGACCTCAATATAAGATAGGAAACTCTTCTCCTACTGGGAGAAAAAATACGAGACACTCTGCATGTTATAGGAGTAGTGAAACCAAACAATCACTTAATCAATAGGCTCTTATGAAACTAAAAACATTTTTGCACATACAAACATACCATAGCAGAGCCAATAGATTACCCACTGAATGGGAGAAAATCTTTGCCAGCTATACCATTGACAGAAGCCTAATATCTAGAATCTACAAAGAACTCAAAAATAAACAATAAGAACTCAAACAACCCACTGAAAATGGGTCAGAAAACTGAATAGAGAATTCTCAGAGGAAAAATTACAAATGGATAACCCACACTTAAGAAAATGTTCAACATCCCTAACCATTAGGGAAATGCAAATTAAAACAACCGTGAGATTCCAGCTTACTCCAGTAAGAATGGCCATCATTAAAAAAGCTAAGAATGACAGATGTTGGCAAGGATGTGTGGAAAGAGGAACCCTCATCCACTGTTGATGGGAGTGTAAACTTGTATAACCACTAAGGAAACAATTTGGAGATTCCTGAAAAGGATGAACCTAGTGCTGCCAACAGACCCAGTTATTCTCTTACTGGGCATTTATCCTAAATGCTCCATGCATCAATACACAGACATTTGCTCGACCATGTTTATAGCTGCTCAATTCATTACAGCCAAGAACTGGAATCAACCCAGATACCCATCATTGGATGAATAGATAATGAATTTGTACATTTATACAATGGAATTCTACTGAGAAGTAAGGAAAAACTGATACAATGAAATTTGTAACAAAAATAGACAGACTTGGAACAGATCATACTCAGCAAACTCACACAATCAAGAAGACAAATGCTGCATGGTGTGACTTATCTGTGCTTCCTAACCTGGTCCTGCTCAAGTCGCTGACATATCCGACAGGAAACTCAAGGCCCAGTCAAAAGGGATGGAAGGCTTTGGGTGGAAGGGAAGAGGAGTGAGGAAAAGCAACACAAAATTGAATTCAAAATGTGCTTTATCCTTGGAGATAGCCTAAAAAATATAACCCTCAAAAGGAGTAAGGGGGCAGCACCTGAAAAGCAGGGACCTGCTGAGGGTGAGATGAAGCCTAAACTTAAAAGAATTTTCTTTTTCTGTCTCTCACCTATAACTACCAGTACCAGAGACTGGTGGCTACCCATATTGAGCTGTTGATTGGAGAAACCTACAAGGTCCCCAAATCAAGACAGCTTTCTGTCAAAGCACTTGATTACCTGCCTGAGGCAGAAGCTAAAATCCTATTGGTGAAGACACCATATGCTGCTGACACAGAGCATGGGGAGACCTGGCTGGAATTCGAAAGAAAGGCAGTCCCCAGACAATAAGCATGTCTAGTGTTGGAAAGCGCTATATGAGCTACAGGGGAAAGTGGTCAACAATGGTCTGAGCAACCGGACATCTGAGCTATTCACAAGCAAACACCCTGACAGGAGGTACACGCCAGTGAAATAGTGGCACACTGACTTAGTGGGTAACCAATAGCTTTCTGATTGCTAAGAGATCTGCTCAGTCTAAAGGAATTCATATCTGGAATTGGGAACCGGATCAGCTTCCTATGGAGACAAAGACTATGTTCTCCAGTGTTGAGCTCTCAATAGTCTTTGGCTAAATGCAGGGTTACATACATCAAGTTCTCCCTAAATTAATTTATGCTTATCCCCCTTAAACTATGCTGACTCACTCTCCATTGGAGAATCTGTTGTTCTTTTTCAGAAGGTAGGGAGACTGGAGGAGATGAACTATTCTCCGCATTTCAGACAAGCCACAGCTGAAACCACGGAGGAATTGGGGAGACCAACATGAGTGCTACTTCCATGTTGAACCTGATAATCAGTGCCAGGGTGTAGAAGACAGACCCTGAGGATGTCCAACACCTATCAAAGCAGAGATCCAGAGGCTCATCACTGATGTAGACTTAAAACTCGCCAGCTACAGCACAGGGAATTTTCTGGCAGAGGGGACAGAAAGATTGTAAGAGCCACAGGTTGAGACATCTTGCCCAGAGCCATTCTCTCCTCCCCAAAATAACTGACTGCTGCTCCCACAATTCATAAAACACAACCCCACGGGGAATACCTGCCAGCCCATTGAGGAGTGTTCCCATTGCAACGGGGGCAGGGACGAGGGAAGAGAGTACCAACACATGAGGTATTCATATAGAATATGTTTAATAATAATAAAAGAATAAACAGAAAGTGATGTTGAAGGTAGGGGAACATACACAACTTCTATGTGGTTCTGCCAAGTAGGTACTGGACATACAATGTCGTCATAAACACCACAGTGGGCAAAGACAGTCCTGTGAACGTGGGGCTGAGGAGGAAAGTGCGGACAGTGATGTCACGTTGAGTTGGGAGTCATAAAAGAATCAGACATATCAAGTTGTATGGTTTATTTATGGGACAGACAAGTGAAATAAAAAGTTATGGATGTAAAAAAAATAACAAAAAGAAAAACAACTCTGAGGTCAATTCCTAAAACCCATGTAAAAGTGCCTGGTCCATCCTTCTAATCTCAGTGCTGGGGAGGCAAGAAGAGAAAGATACCTGGGACTTGCTAGTCAGCGAGTTGAGCTTAATTACCCGTCTCCAGATGGATAAGATAACCTGTCTCAAAAAATTTGCATGGCACCTAAGAACTACACTTCAGGTTGTCTTCTGGACTCACATGTATATGCATTCAAGCACCAACACACACGAGCCCTCACAAGCAAACAGGTATACACATAAATGATAGTATAACATAGTAAACATATAAAACATGAATAATTTTAGAACAGTTATGTGCTGAACACAACTGCATATGACATGCTGTTTTATTAGTCAAAATGAAGTGTGTTTATTCTTATCAGCATCACCACACACAACACTATGAAAAAATGATGACAATAACATTGCGATTAACATGATGTTATATTATCATGGCATTCCTGAGTAATAGACATTTTCAGCTTGAAATCTTATGTAGGGCAACCAACATTATTTGAGTATGATTTTGAGTTTATAAGAACAGCATCTAAGTTTAAATAATATATACATATCATTTCAATCAAAAATATGTACTATTGATAAACATGAGCATTGACTGAATTTTATTTTATTTTATTTTTTTGATTTTTTGAGGTAGGGTCTCACTCTAGCCCAGGCTGACCTAGAATTCACTATGTAGTCTCAGGGTAGCCTCGAACTCATGGTGATTCTCCTACCTCTGCCTCCCCATTGCTGGGATTAAAGGCATGCGCCACCACACCCAGCAAATTTTACTTTTAAAATAGATTTTGAGTTACTTCAATTACTCATGGTCTTGACAAAACTTTGATAAGACATGGTAGATGACACTTGTTTTAGTACTAGAGTTCATATTCAGTGAAACAACTTCTTGGGGATTGAACAATTTAGGCCAAACTGTATGTTTTCATTTTTATTCTCTGGAAATAATGTACTGTTTCCTCATATTTCTGAAGGTATGTTTGGAAAACAAAACACATGAATGTCATATAGTTCCTCATACAATGCTAAGAAATGGATCGGTGGCAAGCCTTTTCCATTGTTACTTGAAACCCCTTAAAATACTGAAATGTCTACAAAAGCAATAAAATGAACACAGGAATATGTGGTGATATTTAATTTCTGTACAAGTTAAATACCACTGATAACTAACTGTTAGAAGTTTATTTTGAGTTGACATTTTCCTGGAATGCCAGACCTTTACAACATAATTAAAGGGTTCTTCATTGTAATGGTGTCCTACCGCTTAGATGAAAGCGCTTTAGGTATGTGCTTGTGCCTTGTAAATGACTATACACACATAATGATAGGAAAGCTGTTTGTTTTTGTTTTGTTCTTATGAAAAGTTACTCCCAGAGATGAGGTGATGATATTTTCTTTTCTCGAATAGCATTATACTAGTTTGAGGGGCAGATTTTTAGAAAAGTGCTTTGAGCAACCAACTCCTGTATTAAAAATTTCAATAGGAAAAAAATCATGAAACATAGAAGGATATGTTTAAAAACTAATATGAATGACTGTACTCCAAAAGACTGCTGTATATAGACACAATGCTATGTCATTGTTCTGAACAACGTTCCTCATTTTCCAAACAGATGCTCCCATATGCTGCTGGGACTATCTTCTAAAACTAATACTTCATGAAGTTATAAATTTTGCATCCATACAGATGATATCAAAAACAGTGCAGAATTGATATCATAGCTATATCACACTGAACAAAATGCATAAAGACAGCAGAGATGAGGACAAAATAGGAGAGTGGCTAAAATATAAATTGCCTGGAATTTAGCATGAAAGGAGAACAAAGAAAAGAAGACAAACATCTATTATTTTACCATTTCAGTCAATCTGTATGACTATTTTCTGTATTTCTTTTTTTTGGAAAATTTTACCAGGGATCAAATTTATAGGAATAGAAAAGGATTAACTTTCCTCAAGGTTACCACCATTCACTGAGTGTGATGCATTTTTTCCCTTGTTTTAAATTCTTAAGTAGGGATCTGTCAGTAATTCCCAACTCATTTTACATTCCATGAATATCATAAACTGATAACTACAATTCATTTTTTTTTCAAGGTAGGGTTTCATGGAATTCACTATGTAGTCTCAGAGTAGCCTCAAACTCATGGCGATCATCTACCTCTGCCTCCCAAGGGCTGGGATTAAAGGCGTGTGCCACCACACCCAGCCAATTCATCTTTTTATTTATTTATTTTTATTGACAACTTTCATGATTGTAAACAATATCCCATGGTAATCCCCTCCCTCCCCCAACTTTCCCCTTTGAAACTCCACTCTCCATCATATCCTCGTTCCCCTCTCAATCAGTCACTCTTTTATTTTGACATCATCATCTTTTCCTCCTATTATGATGGTCTTATATAGGTAGTGTCAGGCACTGTGAGGTCATGGATATCAAGGCCATTTTGTGTCTGGAGGAGCATGTTGTATATCTCTTAGTGTTAGGTTTGTACAGTGTAATATTGAAGTGAAAAAAATTAGCAAGCCAGGCATGGTGGCACATGCCTTTAATCCCATCACTCAGGATGCAGAGGTAGGAGGATCACGATGAGTTTGAGGCCAACCTGAGACTACATAGTAAATACCAGGTCAGCTTGGGCTAGAGTGAGACTCTACCTCAAAAAAACAAAACAAAAATTAAGGCTGGAGGGGTGGCTTAGCAGTTAAGGCACTTGCCTGAAAAGCTAAAGGACCTAGGTTCAATTCCCCAGGAAATATACAGAACCACTGAGTCATCTCTCCAGCCCCTATATATACCATATGCATCCTCTAAATCACAAGAAGAAGTTGATTACCAGGCTATATTATGGTCCTACAGGAACATAAGTTTGTAACAAAAGCTGTTTGTAACAGCTTCCCATTGGTTAACATTAAAATGAATGATCTACATACAGGGCTCATGTGTCATGAGACAACGATCACAATGGGGTTGTCTAGGCTAATGTAAAAAGAATGATTGAAACAACTAATAATGTAAATTATATAATAAATATTCTTAGAGATATAAATGATTTATTGAAAACTGTGCAAAATCAAACTGAAATAAATAATGCAAATATTAAAATACATTAAATGAATAAAAACAAATGGATTATATAGAATGGCAAATGTATTCAAAGAATCAGGCAGTCAGCTATGTACTTAACAACTCTCCAAAAGATACTGTGAAGACATAAAAGTGATGGAACAATTGGAAGACAAATTAAAGAAAGTTGCAATGTAAAACTAATGTATCACCCATAGGGTGCTTTGAACCATTGAGTCAGCTCTTGCAAGACCCATTTTCTTGAACAGGTAAGTGCTCTTGTGATTGTTCCTAAGACAGCATTCCTTTGTGTGTCAGTTGGCACCATTTTCTAACCTTTTCAAAAATATATGCATGTACCAGGAGCTAAACTGAGGGCCTGTGCTTAATCGACTACCCTGCCACTGAGCTGTATCTCCAGAACACTAAGCACTTTTAAGTCACAAATGAGAAAGAAGTCTCTCAAGTCACATCAAGTCGCATGAGCTCTTCACTGAAAGCAACCCATAGTCTCTGGCTGGCGATGGCTCTGCTCTGATGATCCTTTGAAGTAGAAGTTGTTATTTTCCTTTTTCCTGGGATGAGGCCACACCCTGTTATCATCACAAGACAATGTCGTCTGAACACAGGTTGTTCTTCCTCAGCCAATTTGTACCCAATGTATAAACTTATGGTATATCATGTTTTTGTAATTGCTGTGGTAGTCACTACTGTAGATAGTTTCATGTTGCTGGGGTGAACTTCCAGACCAGGGAGAAATGGATTATTTTTTTTTTTTCAGAGTTACAGATCAGGGAAGTTCCGTCAATGGTGGAAGAAGCTGGCTCCCGTACATAAATCCACACAGAGATAGGAACCGCCACCAGCCAGCAGCACCACAGCGCAGCAAGCAGCATCCCCAGAACCCCACCTGTCCTTGTACACCTTCGGGTTAGAATCAGATCCAACCGCAAATACGCCTTTGGGCTGGGCTCCAGGAATGACTCCCATATGACGCCTCCTCCAACCATCAAAGTTACAAGTGCAATTTTAACACCTGAGTCTATGGAAGACATGCATTCACATTTAAACCACCACAGTCACTTTTCAACGTTGTAAGAACTAGCTGACAGAAACAAGTTAAAGTAGGGAAGGGATGCTCTGTCTCACCGGTTCAGAGATTACGTACATGGTAGCAGCTTCATTGGCAGACTGAGGTGAGCAAGAAACATCATGGCAACTAGCACAGGATAGAGCAGAGCTGCTCACTCCTAGATGCTGTGAAGATGAAGGGAAGGGCCAGAGAGAAGGGACACAGAACAAAATATAGCCACTTGAAATATGTTCCAAGTGACCCAAGTCCTTGAACTATGCCTACCTTCAAAGGTTCCACAATCATGTCATCAAATTATTAAGGCCTATTCACTGATTTTTTTTTCCTCACAGCCCATATGTTCTAATCACTTGTGCATGGAGACCAAGTTTTTAACACATGAACTCCTGTGTATACTTTATGTAACCCTTGGAATATGTTAGTTACTAAGGACCACTTTCTACTCTGGTGAAAAAATATATATGGAACCTACTAGCAGACCAATAAGCCTAGATTCCACAGAGCTTCTGAAACAATGATTGTGTGCACATGCACACACACACACACACACACACACACACACACACACACTGGGTTGTTTGTCTCTGCTTGTCAACTTGACAGGATTTACAATCACCATGTAGACAAATCTTTTGACATGTATTTTTGGAATTTTCTAGATTTGAATAAGTGAGATGGGAAGACCCACTCTACCTGTGGCTGGAGTCCTGGGCTGTATAAAAAGGAAAAACCAGGCTGGAGATATGGCTTAGCAGTTAAGGTTCTTGCCTACAAAGCCTAAGAACTTATGTTCTGATGTCCAGATAACATGTAATCCAGACACAGGGGGACGGAAGCGCTCAATGTAGCACATGTGCACAAGGGGGCACATGCCTGTGGAGTTCATTTGCAGCAGTTGATGGCCCTCGAACACCCAGTCTGTCTCTGTCTCTCTGTCTCTGTCTCTGTCTCTCTCTCTGCTTCTCTTTCTCCATTCTCCTTGCTGATGTGACAATGTGATCCAGCTTCTAACTCCTGCCACACTTCTCCCTTCCATAGCAGATACCTCCCATTAAAACTGTAAGCCAATAAATAAATAAATAAACCCTTTCCTTCTTGAAGCTATTCCTGGCCAGATATTTTGTGTCAGAAAAAAATGAGAAAGTAATGGATACATGCACAAATAAATAGGAAATCATATTTCTCTTGTTTTTTCCTCTTAGGCCAAATTGTGTTTATCTCTCAGGAAATGGTTCCTATCTTCCATCACATTTCTAACTTTCTCTTGAATATGTAGTTGGAATAAGTATAGGAGTCTGGTGGTTGTTACAGCTGCTTGAATGGATGATCTTTCATTTTGCTTTCCTTCTTTTGTTGGAAGCCATACCACTGACAGGAATGATCAATATAAAACTTATGGCTCGTTACAATGTGCTCTGAAAACTTATGATAATTAGTTATGCATATGTCCTGAGGATTCTGGATTAGGTGCCAGATTTTAGAATGTACATTTTTATACTCCAACTGTCACTTTTATCACTTCAGCTATTTCTGTGGAAAAGAATTTACATTCAGATGCTGAGCTCATCAGCTTCCCATCGGTTTACATTAAGTACTTTGCTCTCACATGACACCTCTCTCTAAAGCACTTCATAAATGCCAGTTAATTGTCATGCCCTCAGGAATTAGCCAACATTAACACATCCATCACATATATTATGAAACCAACATGCAATGTAGTTAAAATGCTTCAATAAGACCTCACAGTTGTCAGTATCAGAGGCCAAAACAAAATCCCTTCAGTATGTATTCCTTCGTACACTATTGTAAAGCTAGTATCTGTTTCAGTCATCAAAAATGTATTGTATGCCTTTTAAGACAGACTTCCTGGAAATCAGTGATGAACTATCCTATTGATTGATCCTAGCTTTCTAGTTGCCACTGGGGCATAAGAGATTAACTAATCAAGCACTTGCTGTGAAGGGAAATGCTCACACAAGGGCTCACTTGCTCTAAGGCCAGCCATCATGTCATTATCCTCCAGCCCCGTCACCTTTGTCACTAGCATTGCATTTTATTGATTGTAGAAACCAATTGTTATTCATACACATGACTTGAAGGCTATACCTGGATATAAATATGACCTTCTTGGTAACCTGTGTATCTGAGCACAGCTTAGGTCATGGAACAAACTGTGTCTTTCTGTTATAGCCATTTATCTCGTATCTCTGGGGGAAGGAAAAAGAATCATAGTTACTCTAAACTGGGACTGGGAAACATTCTTGTGTTGAAAAGCAAACACAATATAAATGCGTTTGGGGGCTCTTAGAACAATTTTCGCCCAGAAATGGTAGACTGCGTATCACATTTCTTTATTCTTCTGACTGTCACTGTATCTGAAAACTTGCCTTAATACTTCTTAACAACTGTTTTTTTTTAAACCTTTATATGTTTATTTTAGCAAGGAATTTTAAAGGAAGCTAGCTCTGTTTACTTTTGCTTTTGGCAATCTTTCCAAGGCTTTGTTTTGTGAGGCCTATTATCAATTCACACATTTCTGTAGCTCAACATCATAACATTATTCCTAATAAAATGAGAATAAATACTTATTAACACTCAAAGCAGTAATTGCTATGAATTTCACATGCACAATGGTTCTGAGCCTCTATAATATAAGAGGGTCAACTAATACAATAAGAAGGAAAAAGAGTAGAAAATTATAATGTGAAAATGTCGAGAACAATATATTAAAGGACCCAACACCAAATTAGAGATGAGTTGTTACAAATAGATTCACAATGAGAGCATGAAAGATATTATGATGTGAAAATTCTGAGATAGACGTGCATGGATACATTTGAAGCCTGGAAGGCATTTAGAATAATAAGACGACAATGTGTTCCGTTGTGTCCATGTGTAAAGCACCTGGTCCTCAAGGTGGCACTGTTGGGATGTGTTGTGGATGTTAGTAAGTCAAGTGTAGTTTGGAGGTCCTTAGGTCACCTAGCATATGATCTTCAAGATTATTGTAGGCCCCTAGTCTCTTTATCTTTCTTCTTTGCTTCCTGGCTCATAAAATAAGCAGTTTGCTCCACTCTCAGCCTCAATGCCAAATCGCCAGAGGTCTAAACCAACGAGGCCATTTAATTTTGAAATGCAATCCTCCAATACTGTGAACCAAAATGAATATTTTCTCTTTGTAAGTTAATTGCCTCTGGTATTTAATTATACATATGATAATGTTACTAATACAGACATTTTTTGAAAAAACTACATTAGCAATTGCAAATAAACTAGCTTACCAATGATGTCATATATTTCCTATAACTGAGTTGAACAACTTTTAAAATAAGGATCAAGTAGAGTTTTATAAGGAGAACATATTTGTATTGAAAGTGTTTATACACAACTGAGAACTCATTTTGTGGCTCTGATGACAGACTACTATTATTTATTATTTTTTTTTCTCCTTCAACATTAGTAACGGAAACAATACTAGGCACAGGACCAAACCAATGAATCCTTACATTTATCAATTCACTTCTTGTATGACCAAACAGAACATTGATAGTAGGCTATATAGCCAGTGACATACTAAGTCATCTGGAAATAAATAAAAATAAAATACTTTCAATCAAAACCTTTAAACAGTGAAGACAAACATTACATTGCAAAAGTAAGTAAGAAATACATATTAAACTTCAAGGCATTGACACAACATGTAGATTTAATCAACTAAAATCATAATAAGAAATTCTAACTTTCCCATACCTCAAAATTTAATCTTATTTGGAATAGGATTATTGCAGATATAATTCATTAAATGACATGAGATTGGAGTAGGGTGAGCCTCTATTCCCTTAACAGTTATCCTAATTAGAAAATAAGTACATGAAGGCTCACACCCAAGACCACTAAACACTTCAGAAGGCTGAATTTCTAAGCAAAACAATGCTTGGGTCTACCAGAAGCAAGGAGAGAGGGACTGGGCAATTACTCCATATAGCTTTCTGAAGGCTGGAACTTTGATGTCAACCCTCCACATAAATCTCTATGATTCTTTTTTCTAGAAATTCTAGGAAAATATGAGAGGAATATTATGACATTTGATTAAGTGAATATTTATTAGATAAGACACAAAATGTAAAAACTTTAAAAGGAAAAATGTCTTTAAAAAATTTTTATTTTATACGTGTATTATAGAAGGTTATACAGTTCTACCCTCTTCCCCCTGATCCAGTTTCAGTGGAGCCCTGCTCACTGGGCTTATGGTACTTTCTGTGGGGTAATGAAGGCCTCAGACAGCTGAGAGGGGGCGTGCAACAGGGCATTCCTACCCACTCGGTAATTCTTAAAATCTTCTTGCCCTTTCTTCTGCAATGTTCCCTGAGACCAGGCAGGCCCTGTTGGCAGAGTGATTTAGTGTCGAGGTCTTCGTAACATCTGGATTTCTGCTTCGATAGTTTTTCATTGGTCCCTGTGTCACTGTGTCACTGTGTCACGTATCACTGTGTCTGTCATCTTTGCCCAGGAGCTCATTGTCACGCTAGCAGAAGGAGCAGTGCTCATGTTGCTGCTTCCTTTGCAATTTCTCCTGGGCTCTGGCAGGTGTGGAAGAGGTGGAAAGTCTTCTGCTAAGCAGTTGGCTATTTTCTTGTCATACCAATAGATGCTGGCTCTTCTCTGTAAAATGAAACTGCTTCTCCAATCCAGAGTGAGAGAAGCTTGGGTTAGAGGGGACATATGTTTTTTGAGAGGTTATTGGTGTGCAAGCTCACTCTTCTTCCTGACCATGGGATTCTGACTTGATTTCCAGCACCAGATACAAGTTATCTCCCACTGAACGGGCCTCATGTCCAATCAGAGAACGGTTGGTTACTTGCAGAGGTTGTGTGCCACTATTGCCCAAGTGTGCACTTCTTACTCCACTGGTTGATACCGTGGTCTTCAGGGTCCCCTGCTCATTCTTGCTGTTGATGACTGTTGTCTTCCAGCAGTTCCCGTAGGGTGTTCCAGCGCTGTGAAGACAGCAGGGAGCGAACTAGCTTTCATTCCTGTTTCAGAGTGCCAAAGCGTTTGCTGATCTGCCAGAGCTGTAGCTTAAGACAACACAGGCTGTTGTCACGGGACATGGGGACCCCATGCTGACACTTAAAGGGAAACTAGCTCTGTATAACTTTATCAAATTTAATTAATTTCTTCAAAATAAATTTATAGCAAAAAGGAAGCCAAAAGCAGGAAAAAAAAGTTCATAATGTGGAGAGTTGTGATGCAGGAGAGAGCTCTGTGTGGGGTTAGAACTCCCACACCAGCTACTGTCAAGTCTCCAGTTCATGTGCACATTAGCAAAGAATTAAAAATGTGCTCGCAGAGGTCAACTGCATGATTTAATTTAGGGAGAGTTAAGATAAGAGGGAAGGTAAAGCATGAACTTCCCAGCCTAAAGTTCTCCCCCTTCTAAGTCTGACTTCCTCTTCCCAGTTGGAAAGCAAGAGAAGAAACCTGGAAAGGTCTGTCTTTAAAGGAAACTTCTGGGGAATGGAAGGCTGGGGAGAGACTTACACACGTCTCGGGTGTTTTGTGTCCATTTATGCGAACCAGCATTCCAGTTAGGATGGGTTTCATCGCCAGGCTCAACTGTGCGGGGAGGAACACTGACTTGGGAAGCTCCAGCCCTCTGGGCTAAGCCTGTGAACCTGAGGTAGAAAGAGGAAGCTGTTGCTGAGGAGGGATTAGGCGACTGTTTGCTTGTAGCCATCTTGGATGAACCTGGGTCAGACATTTTCGCTGATCCATGTTTCTTTGGGTCACTCATTAGCTGACTACCTATCAGGATAGAGAGACCTTACTTCAAATCCATATCAGCTATATGTCAAGTGCCAGCATTGTCAAGAAGTGTGAACAGTACTTCACCAGTGAAGACAGAACATGGGAAATTCACAGGGGATGTATTCAGCACCATCATTCATTAAAAAATGCACATTAAAACCACAGTGACATACAGTGTGTACTTAATAGATGACAGAACATGAAAAGGTGTAAAATATCAAGATTTGGTGAGAATGTAGAACAGCCCTCACATTAATTAACTCCTAGTGTGAATACAAAATCTTAAAGCCACTTCAAACATGACAGTAAGTATTCCAAAATTACATATACATTTACTCAGTGTGATAACAATGTCATTCCAGGGAAGAAAGTTGTGTTGAAAGTCCATAAAGTGTCCTAGACCGGAATGTTAAGTGGTACTTTGTAATAGTTGAGGACAGGTGAGATTTCACATGGCCATTAACTGATAAATAGGGAAGAAAATGTTTACAGTGAAATAATAATATCAGTAAATATCAGTAACAAGAAAAGAAAAACAGATTCATGGTGTAGCATGCCTTCACCTTGTGATATCCACTAAATGAAGAGGCAGTCACAAACTTTAAGAGTTTAAAAAAAATTGTTAAATAAAGAACTGGGTTTCAAACCAAACTTGTTTTTATTTCCCTTCTTCAAGTCTACTCTCACAACTTGTGCTGGCCACCAACCATAGCCTCTGTTTGTAGTTTTTGGGCCCCATGTTTTCTTTAGTTCTTCCTAATTGCCTCTTGTTCCCATCTCATGATTTTCTATTCAGTTATAGCCTATACCCACTCTTGGACTCCCCTTTTTACATACATACAAACATTGAAAATTAGGATCATAATTTTATCTTTCTGGGACCTAAATTACCTTAGTATAACATCTCCAGTTGCACATATTTTCCAGAAAATTACATAATTTCATTTTTCTTTACAGCTATGTAAAATTCTATTTTGTACATCTAATACATTTACATTTTCTAATCATCAGTTGATGGACATTTGGGCTGATTCTATTTCCTAGCTGTTGGTAATACACTGGCAGGGCATACATGTGCAAGCATGTCTGTTGTCCATTGTAGAGCACTTTGAGCATATGCCCAGCAGTAGCATAAATTCATGAAGATGCAAACAGTTGTTGAGACTGATAGTTGTTTTCCATGATCTGAAAGTTAAGGGAGATAACAGGATCTTAAGTGTGGGCCATATTGTGACTGTGATACATACTGTGAGACCCTGCACAACTACTTGAGTCATGTAATATACTTAAAATTGATAAATGTTGTATTGTGTAAGTCTGTAACTGATGTGGTTTGAATGTGTAATGAGCCCCATAGGCTCTTGTGTTAAAACACCTGGTCCCCAGCAGGTGGCACTGCTTGAGAAGGTTACGGAGCCTTTAAAAGGTAGAGTCTCCCTGGAGGAACTGGGTAAACTGAGCGCCCTCTCAAAGTGAGGGACGAGGAGTCTCAGGTGTACACTTCAGCCACTATGAAGCCACCTGGATCCATGTGTTTCCTTATTAATTTTTTTTCTCTTTTTCCTCAATAAATTAATAATTTCTTGTCAAGTATTTGATCACAACAATAAAAAAGTGAAAAATACCAATAAAACTGATGAAAATAATTAAAGACAAAATCTTGTTACTTATATCCTCATTTTAAAATATTTTGTATATTTTTAATATTTTACTTATCTATCTATTTGAGATAGATGCAAAGAGATAGAGTGCTTGTGCATGTGTGTGATGGGCATGCCAGGGACTCTAGCCACCACAAATGAACTACAGGTGCATGTGCCACCATGTGCATCTGGCTTATGTAGGTATGTAGGTTCTGGGGACTACAACCTGGGTCCTTAGGCTTCACAGGCAAGCACTTTAACTCCTAAGCTATCTCTCTAACACAAATTACTTTTTAAATATTTTATTTATTATTGTGTATTTTTATCATGTAGTCTGTATAAACTTTAGTCAAAACCAAGCCAGAAATAGCTCTGCTCTTATAGTATCTAATACTATAAAAAGAAGGTAAAAGCCACTCTGAAAACCCACTGTTTGCATAAAATCTGAATGAATGGATGAGTGTGCTGTATGTCTGCACAGGGGTTTGGACTAGTATATGCAAAAGGAATGAGTTAAGGTATTACTATGCCTGGATTTCCTTTGTCTCCCCAAAATTCATATTTTGAGCTCTCACCACCAATGTGCTGGTATTATGAGGTGAGGCTTTGAGGCAGTATTCGTAAGGGTGGAACCCTCAGGAAGGAAAACTGCCACCTCATAACAAGCCTCAGGGAGTTCTTGTAGTCCTTCTCCAAGTGAGGACACTGGGAGAAGGCACCTTCCGTGAGGCAAGAAGTAGGTCCTCATCAGACATGGGTCACCCAGTGCTTTCCCCAGGGACTTCTGGCCTCCAGCACTCTGAGGAGTGAGTCCTGCTTCTTGGGCATCCAGTTTCAAATATTTTGTTGTAACATCTGCAAAAGGCTGTGTAGATGTACTTGACATGTTCAAGGGATACTAAGAAACTTAGTAAAACAAGTAAGATGAGTGAGGTTGGGTGTGGCTAAAAGAGAAACAATAAAAAACAAGAGATGGAAAGATTTAAAAAAAGAGTGGAAAAGGAGGCCAGAGAAAGGACTAAAAAGACAGAAAGAGAAACAAGGAGGTGTGCTGGGGAGCCTTAGTGTGGTTTGCTTTTCTAAATATGGTGAGAGAATATTGTGCTGTTTGAAAGGAGGAAGAATGGGAAATGCTTCAAGCCGAGAGCAGCATATAGCATCAAAAAAAAAAAAAAAAAAAAAAAAAAGACTTTGAAAGCTGTGCATGGTTCTGGGGAGCTTGTTTAGGAAACTACAGTATCATTCAAGTGAGGAATGATGCATAAGTGGCTGAAATGATAGCTCTACAGGGGTTAGAAGGTACAGTGTCCAGGCTTGGAAAGCTGCCTCAGTGGCTACGGTGCTTGCTACACAAACATTAGCACCCGAGTTCAGAATCCCAACACACATTGTGTGCCTGTGTTCTCAACTCTGGGACTCAAGATGATCCCTTGGGCTTACTGACCAGTCAATCTAGCTAATCAATGAACATTGGGTTCACTGTGAGAGCTTGACTCAGAAAGTAAATTGTAAACCTCTGGCCTTCACATGAGTCCTCCATCACATACACCCCCCTCCGCCACACACACACTTAAAAAAAGGCATTATAAGTTCTGATAATATTTGCTGATATCCCAAATGTGATGAGTCGTGACAGCAAAGCAGCAACACACCTCCGGCACAAATAGCAAAGCTACAGGCATTGCTCATAAGCATAGCTTCCCAGTCTTTATTTGCATGTCCACGGGTTTTAAGTTCTTTCTATTCTAAGCTATAGATAGTATAACAAAACGCCTACTACAAAACACCCCCTCAGTCCCACACATGTAGGAAACTCTCCTTCTCCTTAAACTACTCAGAAAGCATTCTGCACGCACTTATTCCTGCATTGGTTTATTTTCAATTTCAAAATTGAAGTGTACTCTTCAGTCCACTTATGCCTTGTTGCTGTGTGAATCATCCCTGATAAATTGTTAAGAGGAAATCCCAACAAATCTTAAATGACTTTTCAGTTCAAGTAGAACTGATAAAGTTTAGATATGCTTTTATAAAAACATAATAGCCGGAGACAAGTACCCCACATCCACAAAAGATTGTGTTCTTTAAGACCCTTCCACTTAGGTTCTTTTGCTTGGTTTGGTTCTTATTTTCTGGACTTTGAGTCAGCTGCCTCTATCAAGTATATGTAACACTTGGATTCCACTTGAATGTTGAACTGTATTTAAAGAAGTCTATTTAATAAAATCTCTATTTAAAACCTTGACTTTTGTTTCCTCCATGCTTTACACTATGATTTTTGTGGGGAAGGTTCTGGAAAGTTCCCGTTATATTATGCAAGTGATCCTTCCAGAGCATTCATAATCAGTTCTCCAGACGGGTTTGACTATTTCTTTTCTTTTCTTTTTTTTTTTTCTATAATTCAGGCTGACCTTGCTTCTCTTTCATATAAACAAAGGCATCTGCAGCAACAGAGCCTCAGGAGCTTCACTGCCTAGTTCTGCAGCCCTGTTCCTAGCAAGTCACCAAGACCTCTCAGATCTGCTCCCAGACCTATCCAGGTAAGTATGAGAGAGGACCATCTCTCAGATCTGCTCCCAGACCCACCCAGGTAAGAATGACAGAAGAGCACCTCTCAAGTCTGATTTCAGACCCAAGAAGACGACTCTAGCAAATTCTCTTCAATTTTGAAGTCAATTTCCTAGTTGGCTATAACTGATCAAAATTTGACAAATTAAACTCTAGTTCCTTCAGGGCAATTAATTTAACTTTAGCAATGATTTCTGTTTCACATTCATATCATAAGATTTCAAAATATTTCCTCAAATTGATTATTGTTCTTTTTATAAACATTTTCATTTGTTCAGTAGAGAGAGAGAGAGAGAGGAAAATGGACATGCTTGGGCCTCTAGCCACTGCACAGGAACTCCAGAAGCATGTGCCATCATGTGCATCTAGTTTACGTGGGTTTTGGGAAGTAGACCTAGGTCCTTAGTCTTTGTACAGAAGCACCCTAAATTCTAAGCTATCTTTCTAGCCCAAAATATTTTGCTTATTTACTTGAGAGAGAGAGAAAGAAAGAGGGAGAGAGGAGAGAAAGAGAGAATAAATGGGCATGCCAGGGCCTCCAGCCACTGCAAAGGAACTCCAGATGCATGTGCCTTATTGTGTGTCTGCCTTGGGTACTAGGGAATTGAGCCTGGGTCCTTAAGCTTTGCGGGCAACTGCTTTAATTGCTAAGCCATCTCCCCAGCTCTTAATTATTGTTCTTTACATAGTAAAACCTACTTATAAAAACTGGAAAATATTAGATATTGTCTCTGCTTTAGTGATATCCCTGAAATCTTCCATTTCATGATGCAATTTTCTTGAAAAAATATTATTAAACATTTGCTTTGTTTGTGAATTGTTTTAGTATCTTATTTCATTTTTAAAATATAGTTGTTTTAAATTATTTGTTTACAAGTAGAGAAGAGAGACAGAGAGAGAGAGAGAGAGAGAGAGAGAGAGAGACAGAATAGGTACACCAGGGCTTCTAGCAACTGCAAATGAACTCCAGATTCATGAACCACTTCAAACACCTGGCTTTACATGGGGACTAGGGAATCAAACTCTTCATTAGGCTTTGCAAACAAGTGCCTTAACAGCTGAGCCTTCTCTCCAGCCATTATTTACTTTTATTTGAATTTTTATTTATTAAAATTCTCTGATGAAGTTGTCCAATTTATCAAATACCCATTTGAGTCAATTTACATATTTTTAAAATTGCAATTATTCTTAGGTAATTGAAATTAGATCAGAAAGACAGAGCATGTGTTGGCACAGACCATGCACAGACCTGGTTGGAATTTGGAGGAGAGCCAGTCCCCAAATAATTAGCCCATCTAATGCTGGAAGGCACTACATGAGTTATCAAGGTAACATGGCCAATGTCTGTCCAAGCAACTCAAAGTCTAAGCGACTCAAAAGCAAACAACTTGACGTGATGCTCACACAAGTGTGATAATGGCACACAGCCATCATGGTGGGTAACCAACTGCTCTTGGGTTGATTAACATATTCACTCACTGGAGAGGAAACCATATCTAGAACTAGGAAATAAGTCAGAATCATATCCAGATAGTGATTCTGCTTTCTATTGTCAAGCTCCCACTAACCGTAGACTATAAAAGTGTCTAAACCCCTTTAATTCTCTCTAAATTAATAATGGTTATCCCATTTAACTGGTACTGACCTCACTTTCCATTGGAGAATCTGCTTCTCTTTCTCAGATGGAAACCAGACTTTAGGAGATAAACAACCCAGAGCACTCCACCCTAGCCCCAGCTGAAACCACAGAGGAATTGGGGAAATGAGTAAGAATGCTGCTCTCTCAGTTAGGCTAATATCAGCACAAGGGTGGTGGATAAAGATACTGAGGACACTCAATACCTACCAAACCAGAGCTCTAGATGCTCCTAAGTACCCATCACTGAAGTAGACTTAAAATGCTCCCAGCATGGCTCAGGAAATTTTGCAGAAGAGGGGGCAGAAAGACTGTTAGAGCCACAAGTTGGGACATTTTGCACAGAGACGTTGCCTCTCCCCCATAACTGACTGCTTCCCCCATAATGCGTGACCCACAATCCCCATGGGGTTGACCTGCATCCCCAATGAGGAAGGCCTCTTCAGAAAAGGGCCAGGGAGGAGGGAAAGGATGGTACCAACATGTGATGTTTACATACAAAATATGTCCATATCTAATAAAAAAGAAAGACAGAGCATGACACATTTATGACTGATACATAATGTGTAGTGTAACAAAATATTAATCATAGAATACCATTCAGAAATTTCTACCTTAGTGACTCAGATTTGAAGTTTCCTTTTGGATAACTGTACCTTAGTTATCAACAGAGTGTTCAAGTTTTCTCCCACTGAAGTTGTGGATGCATATAGGTATTTAACAAAAACTATGTATTTGAGAGTGTTATCTATAGATTTGCAAGCATTACCCCGCCAAAAAGAAGTCGTTGGGTTCATGTTGGACAACGTTTGCTCAAATGACTCCTTTCAACATCAACTAAGAGTTGATTTAAAAGTAGCTCCAGTTAGTTAATACAATTAACACTTTAAATAAAAGCCATTGTTTAGGTATGGGATACTCATTAGTAATACCATCAGAGGAAATGCCCTCTTGATGATGAGTCATTCAAGCCATTACATTTGCATATTTGCATGTGCAGGTGGGCTTTACCTGCTAAGCATCCTCCTGGAGTCATATGTTCCTTTAAAGGATAGGAGGATGTTCAGGCTAGCAGGATGTGAATAACTTGTTAAATTATCCTTGATTAAGTTTGATTGATTGTAACATATGTTGAGAGTTAGGTTTGTCATTCCTTCCCATCATCTTTGTCACTCAGTGACTTTCCAAGGTCATGGGACAAACTTTAAGACTATGAGCATTTGCTACTTCAAAGCAAAAGTTTCTAATACTATTGCCTGGCTTAAAGAAAACTTTCTTGCTATAGACTTAAACCTTGAAAACAGCATTTCCTAAACATGGAAATGTTCCCAGACTAGGGTTTAATTTTTTTTTTTTTATCTTGATTCCAGCCTCTCTACACCAAGATGACTTGGGGCAAGTGAAGATGATCAACTATACACTCAGAGCATGAGGCAAAAGGGGACGTGCACTTGCAGTTGAGCAAGAGGGATCTCTAGTTTGAGGTTGACTGGACTGCACAGGGATGCCTTACCTCAACAAACAAACAAAACATGCTATTAAAGCCCTTAGGAACTTTAGTGTTTATGTTCATAACCTAAGGGAAAGCTGCTAGAATCATCATGTGCATAAGGTCTCTTCCAGGCAGAGGGGCCTCTTGAGAAAATCTTGGGGATTTAAGAAAGTAAAGATGTTACGTGATGCAATGTGAATCATGAATGAACCAAGAAGTGATGGGCACTACAAAAGAAGAAAATCAGTCCATGCTTTGATTGTTTTTCAGCTATGTTATTCTTTAATCTTTACTGACAGTACTGCAAATATCACTTGGTTTTCTGAATTTCTCTGCAAAACATGTGCTATAAATTCTCTTGTTGTAGAGAAGGCACTACATTATTACGTCCAGAAATAATACATTCTTCTATATTAAATCATCTTCTTTAATTACACAATGTCATTTGGTTTATACCATGGGGAAGCAAAGTTTTTAAATTTATACTGGCATAATACTTTTTAAGCTTGATTTTCTTCTGTTTTTTGCAATTCTACATATAAGGTCATATAACTTACAATGATATAATATGTAATGGTATAATCATTGAAAACAACTTCTTCTTAATTCTTTTTGTCTTAACATGTCACTGTTGATTCACAAATGGGAAGACACCAATACCAATTTTGCAATGGGAAAAAAATTACTTTGAAAAGTTACTGAATTTTCAAGGCTGGGAGATAGATGACTCAGCACTTAAATGTGCTTGCTTGAAAAGCCTGTCATTGTGGGATACAACTCTCCAGTAACTACAAGAAGCCAGTTCCACAAAGTAACACATGAGTCTGGATTTTGCAGCAGCAACAGACCCTAACACACCCATGTAGTTTTTCTCTCTCTCTCCCTCTCTCACATATACCACACACAATAATTATTTTAAAGTTACTGATTTTTGACAAATAAAAGCATACCTATTAAAATATAGAAATACCATTCAGTGTAAACAATCTTGTTCTCATTCTTTTTATGTTTCCCTGTTCTTATTATCATTAATCATTATAATTGATGCTTACAAATGAGATCATATTCTACATACTGTATGGACATATGATCTGTTTGTTTCCATCCCATAATAAGCTATGGAGGTTCTTCAGCATATATAAATTCTGCCATTCTTTGTCACATTGCACGACAAATCCCATATTACACCTTTTCAAATTTAATCACTTTTTCGCAATGACTACTACAATATAATTGAGATAAATATATTTACAGAATCCCAGGAGGTTTATATAATATAAAATCCTATTCTACATAAATGAAGTTCCTCTTTATACTATGTCCATGGAATTATATCTTGTATATAAGTAACGTAACTTTGCTAATAGGTAAACAACATACAGAATCAATTTCTTAATTGATTGATCGTCTCTGTGCTATTTTCTCATTGTTTTGAGTTACTGAAGATTCAACACAGGCCATCAGGCTTGCTGGGCATACACTTTAGCACATCATCAGCCCCAAGATTATTTTGTTGGTATTTTTCTGTGTATTTTTTCATTCATATAACCTTATTCTGCTGGGATATATGAACATAGAAGTTTTATTTATAAAGCTCCATTTTGTATCAAACATTTGTTCTACATGATAAAAATATTTTTCTCTACTACACCACTGCTTAAAGTGACAAATACCTGAAATTACTTAGAAAATAGCCAAATGTCTTTTAAGCCAGATATTCTACATGTAACATGTACTGCATAATGTTTTTAGTAATTTTTTTATAATTTTTTGTATGGTGTTAAGTCAGCTTAAACATAAAAACAAGTAATGTCATGAGTAGGTTAGGAACAACATCTTGGAAATTGGGCAAGTATTGGTTATTTTTCAAGCTTGTGATAAATTGGTCAAATTATGTATATTTATCAGTCAATTTCAAACATAAAGAGAAATATTCATTTCTTTTAAGTGGCTTAAGAAAGTATTTAAAATAAGAAAAATAATATTAATTTGCTTCCCAAGTAGTTACAATGTATGTTTTTGAATTAATTTCTTTTTCTAATTTTGTTCCTCTTTGATTCAGTTTCTGTATCTATTCACATTTCTATATAATCAAGCAGCATTTGAAGAAGTCTCTTGTCAGAGATCACATTAGAATTCTGATATACGAAGATAAAGTAGCATCAAACAAAACACTAAATTCTAGAAAAATAACTCTCGTGGAAAGCTCTTCATAGAAAAATGTTATATTTAAACATGCAATTCATTATATCAATAATTCATCAGTTACTTCTGGAAAATTTAGAATTTATTATCAAATAAGGACTAGTAACATAGCTTAATGATGGCTTTTAATTTAATATGCTAAATGTATGCTTGTTAGGACCCTGTGTTGAGAAGAGTCTTCAGTCAGCAGGGAAGGGAGGTGGTGAGCCACTGATGATTCTATTTGAAGAGTGGTTTGCCAATACTAGTGCATGACACTAGTCTCTCTAATATAAACAACAACAGCTGTGAAATTTTATTTTGTGTCACCATTTTAACTGTATCTTCCACACAACATCTTAGTAATTGCTTAGTTAGATTATAAGTGGCTAGCAGGAATGAAATGTCAGCTCCTTCTACCTGCTGGCATGCATCTTTGGTTTCCTTTAATAAAATTTTTCCTTGTGTCATATTTTATTTCTAATTCCTTATCCAGCTTTCAATGATCCTAGAAGTGAAAGAATGATATGAGCAGGGAATAGACAAGATCTGAAATAAAAGGAAATTTATTAAGCATGTGAATGGATCCTGTCTGCCTCCACAACCCTTGTTATTTCTATATGAGTAGTTGTGTGTGTGAAGGGTAACGAAAATTGTTGAGTAAGTTAAATCTAAAAAAAAAAAAAAAAAAAACTAGGAAAAAAATAATAGAACAAAAGTTTAAACAGTAAGGGACTTTAAAAATGAGGGAACTAGCAGTCGACACACAGCTCATGGTCTGAATCACCTCAGCTCATTTCCAAGAGTGTATTTGTGACAAATGATTACATCTGCCATTTGTTAACTTTTGGAATCATTGTCCAGGAGATGGAACATAGAGGGCGCTGTTGGTAAAGACATGGTGCCTAGAACACACCGTGAAATTTTCCACTGAAAGAATATTTTCAAAACCTCACTTCTAAGAAAAAGGTTCTTAGCTAAAATATGAAATAAAATGTCACCGTGGTTGGTATTTTTGGAAGAAGATTATAAGAAAATTATTTTTATTAGAAAAGAAATTTCTATGAAAAAAAAACTCAGTTATTTTACTCTCCAAACAAAAATACCTTTAAGAAGACAGAAGACTCTACCATGGCTTCTTATTATAGTATGCCCGCTAGTAAGTCTCACATTCATTTGAGAGCACATGATTTTACCTTAATCCTCAAATATTATTTTTTATACCTGCATGAAATATATCATTTTTAAGATATTTATTTTTTTAATTTTTTATTGTACTTGAAAAGAATAGATTAACGGTGTAAGTATTACAAGATAGAGAAAACAAGTTCGAGATGGTAGGTATCGTTGTGATCTATGGCCACATAATTCCACAAAAATTCATTACTTATGTAAGACAAAGAAACATTTGGCTAATGGCAGGTACTGAAGACAACATTCAAAAGTAATTGAACATATAATCTGAATTTGCACCACCTGGTTAGTTGTGAATTAGCCAACATGAATAATAAAATTTCCTGAGAATGCATGGCATTAATTAGTATTTGAATGTGATATATAGACTGGATTGACACAGCACTAGAACAATGAGTGCAATAAATCTTAAGAGAGATGTTAAGCCAGCATTCTCATAAGAGACCTACTGAATGCACTATGATAAACATGAGTCCAGTATTTGTCTGTCTGTTTGCAGCAAGCACATATTGCTCTGAGTACTGGTTTAATCATGGTCAGTTGTCAACAGCTGTCATTATTAATGGTATTATCCTTTCTGTTGTTAATTCAATAGAACACCTAAGAAGTGCAGATGAAACTGCTCAAGAGCTGGATGTCAAAAATGTGTTTAGCCCTGGTTTCTGAGATATGAAGGAAGTCTAAAACCATCATTTTTTAGTTCACTTTGGCATTTCTAGCTGCAGCACCACACGTTCTGTGAGGTTCCTGGTGTAAAATCTCCTTAATGTGGACCCCAATTTTTAGGCTATAGTGTGATGTATTGACAATAAAATTCACTTCTTAAGCACCAAAATTTTTTTGACATGCCTTGTTTGGTCATTTCTAGTAGAAACACTTGTGGAACTATTGTACAATCCTGCTGAATATTGTTTTCTCTTTGAAACTTATCTTCAGGGCTGGAGAAATGGCTTATTAATTAAGGTACTTCTCTACAAAGCCTTAACGACCCAAGTTATATTCCCAGTACCCATGTAAAGCCAGATGCACAAAGCGACACATATTTCTGGAGTTCATTTGCAGCAGCTGGAGGTGGTGGTATGCCCATTCTCTGTCTGCTTCCTTTCTCTCTCTCTCTCTCTCTCTCTCTCTGTGTGTGTGTGTGTGTGTGTGTGTCTGCAAATAAACTAACTAAATAAATATATACTTTTAAAAAACTTGTCTTCAAATTCTGGTTGTAGAAAGCATTCATGATTAAAACTTTTTAAATCAACTATCTAGTCTTTTATGTATCTTAATACCAATATTTTTATTGAACTCCCATGCAGCGGGATAAAGTTCTTATGGACAGATGATTAAAACAATATTGCTGGGTCAGCAAAGGAATGTGCTAGTATATACTTCCATGTTTCTTTATTTTCCTGGTAATATAGATCTCTAAGAGCTTTAATAAAACATACTACTTTTCATGTTTTATTTTTTAGTTTACTGATTTTTTAAATGTAGCATGCATATACCCCCTGTCATCCATCCCAATTCTGCTGAAGCTCTTTGGTGGAACTACTGATATTCATGGTGGAGACCAAGAGGCCTCAATTATTCCCACAGGAATGGGGGAAACATGGTGTCTTACACTATTCCCACCCTCTCTGAGGGTCTTAGATATGTATTAAATGCAAATGGATCAGGTATTCAAATGTGATTCAGAGGTTTAGTTGCGATTAAGTTCTAGATTCTCTGATATCATACTAAGTATTTAAAATAGTCACCAAGAACTCACAAATATTCTCTACTTATCATTTCCTATCATAGATATGGAAAAAGGCAATTGCATATAATTTTGAGAAAATGGATGGTGGCTCAACAGAATGAAGAGATATTTGTAATGTAAATAAAGTTAGATTAAAACAATTATTAAAAATGGAACATAGTAAATTGAGGTAAATACTGACTTTATAAACAAATGAAAGCAATGAGAGGGGAACTTATGAGGAAAATATCACTCAAATATATTTTTTCAGTGATAAGGTTCAAACCCAGGAGCTTAGGTTGTTGCTAGCTCTGTACTATTGCACAACAAACTAGCCCACGTGGACTTTGATTGATGATTGATGTGCAACATGTTGTAACATTAAGGAAGGCAACTGGTAATAGTAACAAGATTTTTTATACTTTTCATCAGAAATGCAATTATTAACCATGTAATTTGAAGATACACAAACATGATTAAAAGTCTGAAATCACCAGACTATTGTCTCCATGCTTTCCTGCCATGGTGGATGATAATCAGAATGGGAAGCTGAAGTAGATCCTATATTCTTTAAATTTCTTCAAGTTTCACTATAAGCTTATACAAGTTTACATATTCATTAATTCTATTACAGAAGTATAAAACTTTAACAACAACAAACAAAATGAGTTCTCAGATTTTGGTTTCTAAATAGCATTCACCACAAAAGGAAACACAGAGCTCCATGGGCAGCTAGCTAATGTGAGGGCTTCATAAGGAGCATGCCACAGAGCCTGGAACACACCGGGGCTAGAAGCTATGATAAACTAGAAAAATATTCAGGCCCATAAAATCAAAGGGAAGAAAAGATCAAAGAAGTGAAAAGGAGTTAGGTGGGGGAGAGAAAACCTCCTTGTCCAAAAAAACAACAAAAATTTAGCTAAAATATCTAGAGTTAAGTAAATTAGTACTTTATAACCACAAATACAATGATTGCTTAAGCAATGCCCATCACAGGGTGCTGAACATTTTGAATAAAGATTGTTAACACAATTCTTAAACCATTTCAAAGGCATGCTTTATTTCTTGTTAATAATGAAGGCAAACACTACTGTTCACATGAGAGTTCTGACAGTTGTCATATTTATAATTATTGGGAAAATGATATAGTTTATCATCTGATATGAAGCAATGGAAAACATACAGTGTCAAGAGTATTGTGGCCACACCTCTCAAATCTTTAATTTCGTGCTACAAGAAAACAATCAACAAGTTAATATGCAGAACACTGAAATGATGAATTCATAGATTAGTAATGTCTTTGTTCTACATTTCTTAAGCAATGTCCACATCTTTTGTGCTGGTCTGTGTGAACTGTGTGTGGATAGAATATGTGTATACATCCTGTTCATCATCACTCAAACTATTAGAGGAGTGACAGAATGATGGGAACACACTACTTTAGGTTATTAGTTCAGGATTCCTCTCACAGGGAAATGACATTTGAGCAGGAGCCAAAACAAACGTAATGAAGTCACAGAGACCAAGCTGGAGTCTCTTGGCACACAAGAGAATAACCAATCGGTCAGTTTAATTGCAACAGACGGAAGATGAAAGAAATTCAGATTGCCAGAAACTACGTCATATAATCAATGTACACATAGTACTTACTAATGAAGAAAAGATGAATACTTTTTCTTAAAAATTTGGAAGTTTCTATTCGCAATTAGTTGGCCTGTTAGGACTATGTTGAGACTACACATCATGGAAGAAGTGTGATAGAGAAAAACTGCTGACCTCATGTCCAGGAAGCAAGAGAGAAGAGGAGAAAGAGAATAGGTCTTCATATTTACCTTCAAGGCATGCCACCAAGGACCTAAGAATGGTCCATCAGAAGTCGCCTCCTCAAGGCTCCACCACCTATCAATAGCTCCCCCTGAGACTAAGTCTTTTAACACACCAACCATTGAATGATGGCTGAAGGGGAGCATTGAGTGTCTAAACTATAAGAATATATTAACTATATTTTTCTAATTGAAGGAAAATCATGGAAAAAAGATACTGGTGCATACAAATTCATGTCATGTAGATAATAATTTGCTTACTGTTGGAGAAAAAAGTCTGATTTTTTTTTTACCCTGGGAGAAGTAAGCAGACATCAATTTGCTCATATATGGCACTGATGGTAGACCACAAAAACAGTTCCATCCAAGTGTAGTTTAGTGAACCTGCACATTTACAGGGATTACTTACAGGATTGTGGGTGGGAAAGTTACTTATGATTCAAAGGCAGCTGCATCATCCAAAAGCCTACCCCAGCATGGGTGACAACTGCCCAGCTCTCTGTATGACTTGAAGGCACTTCCCTTGGTTAGTGTCTCCTCTCCCCAGTAACTGTTATGCTTCTATAACCGTGGGGACATGTTCCTGTGAATCCTTTCACTTTCAGGAGCTTCTGGAACCTTGTAAATGTTAATCACTTTCCAGGTGACCATGTGGTGTTTCTTGACTTCCTCAGTCTTAAAAGCCTCACTCTTCTGGCCAGGAGGGCTTATTTCAATTCAAAAGATATAGCTTCACAACAGAAGGGAAAATCAGGTACCATTTATGTGTTTTAAAGCAAGCATTTGTTTTATTCTAGTCCTCAGGAGGCTGAGATAGGAGGGTTAAAAAATAAGAATAAAAATAAATGACTTATGTAGATTTATCATAAATACCTATATAGTCAACTATATATTTATTTGAGAGAGAGAGAGGCAGATAGATAGATGATAGATAGATTGCCAGACAGGCAGTTAGACAGATAAATGATAGAGAGTGGGCACACCAGGGCCTCTAGCCACTGCAAAGAAACCCCAGATGCTTGTACCTTCTGCATCTGGCTGTATGTGGCATTGAGGAATGAAGCTGGGTTCTTTGGCTTCAAGCTTTATGTCCTGAAGGGCTTTCTGTTTTAGTCTGTAATGGTGTTTCTGACTATATAGTAGTGTTATTTTCACATGTGACTACGTTTATTACCTTCACTGAATCTTCAAAAATAGAATCTCGTATCCCAGGTAAGGGTTAGCATTACCTTAATTCGTTTTCAGTTTTCAGCTGAAAACTTTGCAGGAAAGTGCCTTAACTGCTAAGCCATTTCTCCAGCCCTGTTTCTTTTTCTTTCTTTTTTTTTTTTGTAATCCTCAATTCTTAACAGTGAAAAAGTATATATGACAAACTTGAGTAAAATTTAACAAATAGTCACTGTCATTTGAAGGAAGGATAGAGGGTGGCTGAGCTTTGAAAGCCATATTTTACCAGGCATCTCACTTGCTAGTGGATTTGAATTGTCAAGAGAGGAAATATCTCTGAAAAATGCTTAATTTCATTTTCAATTTAAGTAGGCAGAACCCACTCAAAGAAATGGTCCCTGGAGTGAAATTTTGCAGCTTAGAAATTATTTCAAATCTTTCCCATTCTGGTGTTAAGTTTCCTCAAAGCAAGGACAGGCAGTTTGTTTCACTTCTTATTTTAGTCATAGGTGAAGGAAGAAAAGTCCTCCTGATGCTGCCTCCTGTCTTCCTTTACTAATGTCTCCATCACAGTTCCTAATGGTACCCTCTAAACCCGATGGACATGCTAGTCCATTTATAAGATTTTCTCAGGGCTGGCATCGCCCTCAACCCTCTTTTGGCATTTTCACAAAAGTCAGTAGGAACTACATGGCTGCATCAAGGTGGGATATATGGCCTCATGAGTTCACTGCAAATTTAAACTCGTTGAAAGAAAACATGAAAAAGCCAGAGGAATGTGTGAAAATGTGATGAATGTCCTCAGCTGAAAACTGAAAACGAATTAAGGTAATGCTAACCCTTACCTGGGATATGAGATTCTATTTTTGAAGATTCAGTGAAGGTAATAAACGTAGTCACATGTGAAAATAAGACTACTATACAGTCAGAAACACCATTACAGACTAAAACAGAAAGCCCTTCAGGACATAAAGCTTGAATGGATTTAGTATCGAGATAAATGGTATGATTTAAAGTAGTCAATTTCAGACTCATGGTATAGCCAGATATTATATTTTTAAAGCTCTCATCATGTTCTTATGTTAGAAACAGAGAATAATGGGCTAGACTTGGGCTATTTTTTTTCTGATGTGCTTCATGAATCAAATTCCCAATTGAATTCAAAGAGGGTTTTGAGCTTTCCTTTTACTATATGAGAGTACAAAGTCTTTCACAGATACTCATGTATTTTCCTAAACAGAAGAATGCCAGTTTGTATATTGACTGGCACACAGTAAGCTTATTTTGATAGGCAGTATTGTGTAGCTAGATTTCTAAATGTTAGGTGTAAATTGTTCTTAATTTGATGGATGGCAAATTCTTTAAGTGAAGATTCTTTCTCCTTTGACAAGTATTGGTCCTCTACCTTGCCATGATCGGTTAAGTAAAACCATCATTTCAAGAGTTCTAATAATATTATTCAGGAAGAAATCTATACTATGCAATGGCCTCTGAGTTTGGTCCCCAGCACTACATTCAACTGGACATGGTAGTGTACTCCTATAAACACAGTAGTCTGGTGAAGGAGACAGGAGGATCAAAAGTTCAAGCTTATCCTAAGTTAAATAGCCAATTTGAGGGCACACCGCAATAAGTGAGACCCTATCTCAACAAGCAAAATCTTCCTATAACCACTGGCTTCAGATGGTTGCTGGAAGCTATTGAAAATTTTATTCCTCAGGAGAATGACTTAAGTAACAAAGGAACAAATAAGCCAATAGGCAAACAAATAAAGATATGAAGAACTAAAGCTTGGAGGCTGAGTTGAGTCTGGAGGATAGAATGCTTGCATAACATATTCAGGGCCCTGATTTTACTCTCCAGCACTACAAAAAACAAATAAAAAGAAAGAAAGAAAGGAAGGAAGGAAGGAAGGAAGAAAATATATACAAAACTAAGTTTAAAGCAAATCTGTCTGGGTCTGGTGGTACATGCACACACTCTCACTACTGAGGAGGCAGAGGCAAGAGGACTATGAGTCGGAGGCGCACAATGAGACCCAGGTTATGGCGGGGGGAGGGGGAACAGCCTCAAAAATATCAACAGAAAGCAAGAACAAAAACAATACTAAAATTGTTACTTTCATATTATTTTATCAGACATTTATAGAGTCATAGCAATGATATTTACATGGAAAGAGATAATGGCATGAGCCAATTTGAATCATTCTTGCACCTAGGCTAAAATTGTATAATTTATGGCCTCAGAGGTCTTTTCTGTAATTTATTACTTCTTGGTCCAGTTTTTCATGATTGAGGGTGACTACAGGCTCTGCACCATCCTTGACCTCTGCTGGGTGTTAAAGCTAATCACAGATTTAACCTCATCACGAGCACTTGCTTGGGCATCGTGTGGGGTTTCCCACGTTAATAAGGTTCTTCTTTACAAAAGCATTTTCTCTAGCATAGTATGCCTGAAATACCACAATGCAATTCGTTCCATGTAGAGCTGAATTATTTCACTCTCCAAAGAATTCTCTATCAAAATGCAGATATGGCTGGGAGACTTACCACCTAAGGTTAATTTCTGAAAAAAAAGAAACAAATATTTAGGGAGATTGAGAGCCAGATCTAATAAGAATGGAGCAAAGAATAGGGTTGGAAATAATGGAAGAAAAAAAAAAAAAAACATCTGAAACACAGGTGAGAGAAGAAAGAGATTGGAAGTGGTGAGAGAAGATACAAAAGACATTCCTAGTGTGCCTCACAATATGAGAAGCAGTGGAAGAGGAACACCTCTCAGTCGTAAAGAACTATCTCACTACTGTGGTTTCCAACAGGCCCTTCTCAGAAGAATTTTCACAAGATCTCTGAGGCAAAAAATATTTTTCCAAGTTGATATGAGACTCTCTCATTGTATCTCCTTCCTTTAATTTCATGATCAATATCCACCTATTCAGTACTCTGGTAATTTCATTTGAGTTTAACTCAGCTTTCATAAATTTGCACACCACACACTTATCTTTTACCACATCTGCATTAGAGAATTTATATCACATTTGTTTATCAATATTAATTTTTGTATCACTTAAAGAAAATGATTTGAAATTTATTTTTATTTATATATTTGAGAGAAAGTCAGATAGACCATGGGAATGCAAGGGCCTCCATCTACCACAGATTAACTACAGATGCCTGCACAACCTTGTGCATTTGGCTTGTGTGGGTCCTGGGGAATCGAACCTGGTTCATTTGGCTTTACAGGCAAACACCTCAACTGTTAAGTCAACACTTCAGCCCAGAAAATTATTTCTTTTTCATGAGCATTCTTCAGATGATTATTCTGAGGTGGCAGGAAAGGACTTGCTTGTAAAATAAATGCCTTTGAATTGTTACATAACTTTAACTTGTTCTCATTACCATTTTTTAGAAGAGAATTTTTTAAATTAGTTTTGTACTCAGTGAATACAGTCAAGTTTGTACCATTGTTAGCCTCCTCCCTGTCCTTCCCTCTCCCCCTTCCCCCTCCTTGTTGAGGTATATGGATCATGCAATGTGGAGTTAGCCCTCAGTTATGGGTAGGAGAAATGTTTCTGAGTATCATGACCCAATGTGTGGCTCTGACATTTTTTCCGCCCCCTCTTCCACAAATTGCCCTGAGCCATGTTGGGTTCATTTTAGCTCTGCTTCAGTGATGATGTCTTGGGAGCCTCTGTGTCTCCGGATAGCTGATTTGGTAGGAATTGATTGCTTTCTTTGTCAATCTCCTTCACCATGTGCTGGTACCAGGTTCACCAAGAAAACAGCACACTTGCTTGTTTCGCCAATTATTCTTAGTTTCATCTGGGGCCCTTTGGAGGTATGATGGGGTGGTTCTCTCCTTAGCATCTGCATCTATCTGCAAAAGAGAAGAAGATTCTCCAATGTAGAGTAAAGTTAGCACCAGATAAATGGGATAACCATTATTTTTTTTAAAGAGAATTTAATAGGTGTAGGCCCTCTTGTAGCCTGCTATTGGTGGTAGCTTGATAATGGAGAAATGGCTCATGTTTGGATATGGTTCTGACTTGTTTCCAGCTCCAGCTATGGGTTCCATTCCACTGAGGGGATCAGTTAGGCAAATAAAGAGCAGTTGGTTTCCCACCATAGCTGTGCACCACTATTGCACATGTGTGAGCATCACAGCAGGTTATTTGCTGCTAAGTAGGTTAGACCATGAGTTGCTTGGACAGATATTGGCCATTTTCCCCCAGTCACCCATGTAACACCTTCTGGCACTAGACGTGCTGACTGTCTGGGGACTGACTCTCTTCCAGCTTCCAGCCATGTCACTCCATGTTATGTGTCAACCACATATGGTGTCTTCAGCAGTAGGGTCTTACCACTAACATTTGGTGGGACATCAAGTACTCAGACAGAAATCTGTCATTCCTTTAGGAAACCTTGTAGGTCTCTCTGATCCAAAGCTCATTGTGAATGATAGCCACCTGCCGGTACTGGGTGTTACAGGTCAGTGCCCACAGAGAGATGGAAGAAAAAGATAAGTAATATAAGAGAGCTAGAGAGAACAGGAGGGGGGAGGGGAGGGATGGAGGGAGAGAGAGAGAGAGAGAGAGAGAGAGAGAGATAGTAGAAGATTAAGGTCAGTCTTCATTTTACCCTCTGCAGTGCCTTGTGACTCTCGTGTTCACTCTAAGGGCTGGGTGAAGTTTCAACCATTTGGTCTGCCTTTTAGGATGTACAATTTTATGGTACCATTGCCATTTGGGTCCAGATTTGTGTCCCCCACCCCCTCCCTTGCTGTTCCCTCCCTCCCCACCCACCCTATTGTCCAGTACGTGAGATGCTTGCTGGGTATGTCGGCATCTTGGGTAGATTCAGGTTAGGTGCTGTAGATGAGTGAGACTATCTGGGATTATCTTTCTGTGATTGGGTAAGTTCACTGAGAATGATCTGTTCCAGTTTTGACCATTTTTCTTCAAATTTCATTATATAATTTTTTTCTTCCTGCTATGTAGAATTCCATTGTGTAGATATACCACATCTTATTTGTCCATTCTTCTAGTGATGGACATCTGGGTTGGTTCCAGCTTTTAGCTATTATGAATTGAGCCACTATAAACATGGTTGAGCAAATCTCTCTGGACTACAACTTGGAGGTTTTAGGGTACACGCCCAGTAAGAGAATAACTGGGTCTGTTGATAACTCTATAGTCAGCTTTTTTAGGATTCTCCATATTGCTTTCCAAAGTCGTTGTAACATCTTATATTCCCACAAACAGAGGATGAGGTTTACTAATTCTCCACATCCTCACCAGCATTTATTTTCATTTGATTTTTTAATGTTTACTATCCTTACTGGGGTAAGGTGGAATCTCATAGTTGTTTTAATTTGAAATTCCCTGATGATTAGGGATGATGAACATTTTCTTAAGTGTGTGTTTGCCATTTGTATTTCTTCCTCTGTGAACTACCTGTTGAGCTCTTTACTCCGTTTTGTGAGTGGGGTGTTTGACTTCTTAATGTTTAGATTTTTAAGTTCTTTGTAGATTCTAGAGATTAGCCCTCTGTCAGTTGGATATTCATCAAATATTTTTCTCCCATTCTGTGGGTAATCTATTGGCTTTGCTTATTGTATGTTTGTCTGTGAAGAAACTCTTCAGCTTCATGTGATACCATTGGTTGAGTGATTGTTTAAGATCCTGTGCTACTGGGGTTTTGTTCAGGAAGTCTTTTTCCATTCCTATATCATGGAATGCTCCTCCTGCCTTTTCTTCCAGTAGTAGCCAAGCTTCTGGTCTTATATTGAGGTCTGTGAACCATTTGGACTTGAGTGCTGTGCACGGCGAGATGTGTGGATCAAGTTTCAATTTCCTGCATATGGTTATCCAGTTTGTCCAGCACCATTTGTTGAAGATGCTGTCTTTTTTCCAGCCTATATTATTAGGGTCTTTGTCAAATATCAAGTAGCTGTAGTTACTTGATTCAAAGTCTGGGTCCTTGATCCTGTTTCATTGGTCTAGACTCCTGTTTTTATGCCAATACAATGCAGTTTTTATTTCATTACTATGGCTTTGTAATATAGCTTTAGATCAAGTATGGTGATGCCTCCAGAGCTATTTCTGTTTGCTATTTATTTTCTGAGGATATGCTTGGATATCTGAGGCCTTCTGCCTTTCCATATGAATTTTGAGATCACTTTTTCTCTCTCTGTGAAGAGCGATGTTGGAATTTTAACTGGAATTGCATTAAATCTATATATTGCCTTTGGTAGGATTGCCATTTCCACAATATTAATTCTGCCTGTCCAGGAGCATGGGAGGTCATTCCATTTACTCAAGTCCTCCTCAATTTCTTTTTTTGAGTGTTTTTATGTTTTCATTTGTATAGATATTTCACTTCCTTGGTTAACATTATTCCAAGGTACTTTTGTTGTTGTTGTTGTTGCTGTTGAAAATGGGACAATGACCCTTCTTTCTTTCTCTGTATCTTTGTCAGTTCCATATAGAAAGACTACTGCTTTTTGTACATTGATTTTGTATCCTGCTTTTTTGCTAAAGGAGTTAATCACCTTCAAGGGTTTTGGGATGGAGTCTCTCAGGTCTCTTACATATAGAATCTTGTCATCTGCGAATAGAGGTAAATTAACTTCTTCCTTTCCAAATGGTATCCTTTTTATGTCTTTCTCCTGTCTTATTGCTTGAGCTAGGACTTCCAGTACTATATTGAACAGCAGAGGTAAGAGTGGAAACTCCTGTCTTGTTCCTAATCTCATTGGAAATTCTACCAGTCTCTCCATTAAGTATTATTTGGGCTTTAGGAGCTTTGTATATAGCCTTTATTGTGTTAAGATATAAACTGACCATGCTAATTCTCTCCAATGTTTTGATCAGGAAGTGATGTTGTATTTTTTCAAAGGCCTTTTCTTCAGTTATCAAAATGATCATGTGGTTTTTGTGTTTAACCTTGTTTTTATGGTGTATTACCTTGACTGATTTCCATATGTTGAACCACCCCTGTGTTCCAGGGGTGAATCCCACTTGATCAAAGTGGATAATGCTTTTCATGTGTTGTTGTATTTGGTATGCTAGGATTTTGTTCAGGATCTTTGTGTATAAGTTCATCAGGGAAATAGGCCGGTAGTTTTCTGTTCTTAAGGCATCTCTGCCTGGTTTTGGAATTAGGGTGATACTAGCTTCATAGCAGGAGCTGGGGAGCTTTCCCTGTTCTCCATTTGTGTGGCACAGTTTGAGAAAGATTGTTTTGGGTTCTTCCATAAAGGTTTGATAGAATTCAGCTGAGAAGCCATCTGGTCCTGGACTCTTCTTTTTCTGGAGGACTTTTTTATTATCTTTTCAATCTCGATGAGTGTGATAGGATTGTTTAGGGGATTAATCTGCTCTGAATTTAGCTTGGGTAGATATTATGTGGCCAGGAATTTATCCATTTTCTCCATATTATCCAGTTTTGTGGAGTAGAGGTTTTTGAAATAAGTCCTGATCCTTCTCCCAATTTTACTTATGTCTGTTGTGATCTCTCCTTTTTCATTTCTAATTTTGTTAATTTGAAGCATTTCTATTTTTTTTTTTTATTTTGCTTGATCAGATTGGCCAGTTCTTTGTCAATCTTGTTTGTTTTTTCAAATAACCAGCTCTTTGATTTGTCAATTTTCTTAATTATTTTCCTAGTTTCCAATTCATTAATTTCTGCTCTGATCTTAATTATTTCTTTCCTATGGAGCTTTTTGGGTTGTATTTTTCTTGCTTTTCCAGTGCCTTTAGGTGGATGCTTATGTTACTGATTTTCCCCTGAAGACCACCTTCATTGTGTCCCACAAGTTTTGTAGAATGTGTTCTCATTGTCATTCATTTCTGGAAATTTCACAATTTCATTCATTACCCACTGATTGTTTAAAAGTGTGATGTTCAGTTTCCAGGAGCTGATGGGATTCTTGGTGTGTCTTTTAATGTTAATTTCTAGCAATATACCATTGTGATCTGATATCATGCAGGGAATTATGTAAATCTTCCTAAATATATGGAAGCAGGCTTTGTAACCCAGTATAAGATCTATTCTAGAAAATGATCCATGGGCTGCTGAGAAGAAAGTGTAGTCTGTGGATTTAGGGTGGAATGCTCTGGAGATGCCCATTAGGTTTAATTGTTCTGTGGTTTTGTTGAGCTCTCTTACTTCCCTGTTGAGTTTCTGTTTGGATGATCTATCTATTACTGATAATGGTGTATTGAAGTCCTCAACTATGATGGTGTTGGTGGTTATTTCTGTTTTATTGTCAAATAGGTTTTGTTTCATGAACTGTGGTGCTGCTGTGTTTGGTACATAAAGATTTGTGATTGTGATATCCTCTTGAAGGACCATTCCCTTGGTAAGTAGGAAGTGGCCTTCTTTGTATTTTTTGATTATTTTTGGTTTTAAGTCTATTTTGTCCAATATTAGTATAGCTATGCCTGCTTGTTTCTTATTTCTATTTGCTTGGATTATCATTTTCCACTCTTTCACCCTGAGAAGGTGTCTGTCTTTAGTGGTGAGGTGGGTTTCTTGAAGACAACAAATTAAGGGGCCTAATTTTCTGATCCACCCTGTTAGCTTATGTCTCTTGATGGGTGAATTAAGGCCATTAATATTTAGGTAATGACTGTGAGGTTTGATTTTATCTCTGCCATATTGTGATGGTATATGTGGTTTGTTGTTTTCATGGACTTTGAAGTTTTTGTGTCTTCTCTCAGTTTGGTTATTGTGATCTGCTTCTTTTAGGCATTTGAGGTTGAGTATTTGATTCTTCTGTGTGGAGAATTTCCTGAATTACTCTCTGTAGGTTTGTTTTTATGTTCATATAACTGCAAAGCTGAGTTTTGTCATGGAAAGTTTTTCTTTCACCATCTATTATGAGGGATACTTTTGCTGGGTAAAGCAGTTTGGTTTGGAAACCATTGGTTCTTAGACTTTGCAGTGTTCCATTCCAGGTGCTTCTGGCTTTCAGGGCTTCCATTGAGAAGTCTGAGGTAATCTGATGGGGTTACCATTACAAGTGATGTGCTATTTTCCCGTAGTTTCTGTTAGGATCTTCTCTTTGGGGTCAGTGTTTAGAGTTTTAATGACAATATGTCTTGGACAGTTTCTCCTTTGTTCCAATCTGTTTGGAGTTCTGTTAGCTTCTTGTATCTTGATGGGTCTTTCTTTTGAGAGAGTGGGAATGTTTTCTTTGATTATTTTGTTAAATAAGTTCTCCATGCATTTGGTCTGAATTTCTCCCCCTTCTGGTATTCCCATGATCCAGATGTTAGGACGTTTAAGGGTATCCCACAATTCCCTCTTGTTCTGTTCACAGAAACTCTTGAACTTATTGAAACTTTTGAACTCTCATACTGTTTCTTTTGTCTTGTCTTTCAAATCTGAGTTTCTATCCTCCACATGGCTGACTCTATTCTTGAGAGCATCTAAAGAGTTTTGGACTTGTTCAATTAGGTTTGCATTTTCTACTACTTTTCTACGTATAGTTTCCCTCCCTCTGTCAAGCTTCCTTTTGACATCATTTTCTGATTTTCTTGATGCTTCTTGGAATTCATCCTTGCATTTCTTTATGTCTTCATTTAGCAGTGCCAGCTGATTTTTTGAGGTCCTTTTTTTTTATTCACTCTCCTTAATATCTCTTAACTGTCATTGAACTCCTTCCATTTCCTAATCTATTAGATCCAGTCTAATGTTGGCAGCATCCACACAATTATCGGTCCTTTGTTGCTTTTCTGCAAGTTCTACCAGTAGCTTGGTCATGGTTGCATTGCTCATAGCATCATTTCGGTGTCCTGATCCTAATGTCCCCTCTATGTTTTGATTGGACACATTCACTGTAGGACTGAGTGATCTTACTGGACTTACTTGCATTTGATTTTTCATGTTATATCTTTTCCACAGTGGCCTGCCCATGCCAGTGTATAGGCAGGGAGAGTAGGACTGTAGTCTTTGTGGGTGGAGAAGGTGGTGCCTCTTGGGGTTGCTGGCCCAAGCTCACATGCAGGGAAGAAGACAGGCAGAGCAGTCTTCTGCGTCTCATGCGTGGGTGGGTATATCAGCCTGAGCTCATGCGTGGCTCGTGCATGCAGGTGGAATGGGCCTGAGCTCATGTGCGTCAGGCAGATAGGTGGGTGGCCAGCTAGGCAGACAGGGGATTGGCCATGAGCTGGCATGGGTGGATGGGCAGAGCAAGCCAGAACTTGCACATGGGCAGGTGGGGTGGGCCTGAGCTTGTGTGTGGATGGGCAGACAAGGTGGCGAGTGGGCAAGTGGGCAGAGCAGGCAGAACTTGCAAGAGCGGATGGATGGATGTAGCCTGAGCTCATGCAGGCCGGTGGGTGGAGCTGGCCCGAGGCCACACGTGTGCGGGGGTAGCAGGGTGATTGCCCCTGCGCAGTGAGGCAAGTGGAACTTGCCGGCATGGGTCCTCTTTACTGCAGTAAGTGCGGGAGTGTACTGAGGCTGGGACTATGGCTAGGGCAGCTGCTTGGGGGGGATTTGGGGGACTGGTGGGCTACCTGAGAGTGAAGGAGTCAGTCAATTTCCTATTTTTTCCCCTCTGCGCCCTCCCACTGGTGATCTATTAGAGCTTTCCCCTAAAGGATCCAGTGAACACTTAATGCCTTTCCTTTCCTTCCTGGGGAGGTGCTGCATGGTTAGGCAGACACCATCTTGACCAGAAGTCTCCTCATTACCATTTTCAATACCAATTCTCTGGACCATACCTCAAGTATAGAACTAAACCAACAGACCTAAGTAGAATTGAAAATCTAGATGGGAATATTTATATTAGGATAAATTCCTGAATTAAAATGAAGTAATTTAGCCAGGCATGGTGTTGAATGCCTTTAATCCCAATACTTGGAAGGCAGAGGTAAGAGGATTGCTATGAGTTTGAGGACAGTCTTGAGCTAAGTGTGAATTCCAGGTCAACATGAGCTAGAGTGAGCCCCTAACTCTTTAAAACCAAACAAAACAAACAAAACCAAACAAAGTGATTTAGAATAGTATAATTTCTAGTTTCATGGACTGAATGCTTCTATGCCCCTTCCTCAAAAGTCAGATTAAGGGTCTGAAGTCCATGTGATGGTAATACACAGGAAGTAATTGTTAAGAGAATTAATCAGTGTGATGGCTAATCTTGACTATCATTTTGACTGGAATACAAAATTCCTAAGAGACTAATAAAAATTGGGAGGATGTATCTGGAAAAGAGATCATTCAATTTGTCCATTAAGCAGAATTTTGGCACGTTAATAAAAAAAAAATCCCAGATCCAACATCTTACTCAATGTTCACCAATGGCCTTTATTCAAAATAAGGGAAAAGAGAAAGTGGGCTTGAGAGATGACAGCGTGGATAAAATACTTACTCCAGGAATGGAGAGATGTCTTAGTGGTTAAGGTGCTTGCCTACAAAGCCAAAGGACCCAGGTTTGATTCCCCAGGACTCATGTAAGCCAGATGCACAAGGTGGCACATGCATTTGGATTTCTTTTGCAGTGAGGCCCTAACATGTCCATTCTTTCTCTCTATCTCCCTCTTTCTCTCAAATAAGTAAATAAATTTTAAAAAAAATGCTGCACAAGTATAAATACCTGAGTTTGGATATCCAGTTCCCATGTGTGGCAGTTTAAATCAGATGTCATTCATAAACTCATGTGGTGTGAATGCTTGGTCCCCAGATGGTAACAGTTTTGGAGAAGCCGCCTTGCTGGAGGAGGTGCGTTGCTGGACGTGGGCTTTGCAGCCTTATATCCACTTCCCCAAACCCAGAATTCGGCTCACTCTCTTGCTGCCAATTACTGCCTGCTGTGATGTCCAGCCTCTGCTCCTGCCATGTTCCTTTCCTGACATCATGAAACTGCTCCTTGAGACTGTAAGCCCAAATGAAACTTTCTCCCGTCAGCTGTTACTGGTTGTTCCAGTAAAGAGAAGGTGACTACAAAAACTTCTAAAAGCCAAAGGCTGTGCGGGGCATCTGTTATGCCAGTGCACCAACAGGTAGAAGGGAGTTGGGGCCAGGAGAATCTCCCTGAAGCTCATGGGCTAACTAGCTTGGCAAATTCAACAGTGGAAAACAAGAGACCATGTGCCAAACAAAGTGGAAGTCATACACTGATGCCCAAGACTGTTCTCTGACCTCCACATGTACCACAGAAAATGCAATCCTATACTCACACACATGTGCATGCACACACACACACACACCAATACACACAGACCATAAATGCATGATTCATGCACATGCATTAAAAAGAACAAGAATGCCTATTCTGTTTACCTTTAGTTAACATTTTATCAAAGTCTACTAAAGGAATTTACAGAAGAACATAAAACAGAAACCTCCCACATTGGAAACACCTTTACTTGAAAGATGCTATGCTCTGTGTACAGAAAATCCAAAGGAGCCATTGAAAAACTGAAGCAAGTTCAATAAGGCTTCTTAGTAAAAGTTCAGCATGCAAAAAAATTATTTATATATATAAGGAACACACAACCCAAAACTGAAAGTAAAAAATTCTTTTTTGTGGTAGATATAGAAACATATTTAGAAAAACAGTTGTGAAATATTTCAATGAAAAGTATTAACTATTGTAGGTAAATTAACTATATTTAGAAAATTAATTGTAGAAAATATAATTGTGTGCAATTAAAGAGTTAATAAATGAATTAAGCCAGCTTAGTGGCACATGGCTTTAATCCCAGCACTCAGGAGACAGAGATGGGAGGACCACCATGAGTTTGAGGCCACCCTGAGACTACATAGTGAATTCCAGGTCAGCCTGGGCTAGAACAAGGCCCTACCTCAAACAAACAAACAAACAAAAAAAACTATTCCATATTAATTTCATGGATGGGAAGTGTTATTATTAAAGAAGGCTATATACACAAGTTGATCTATAGACTCAATGTAATTTCTACAAATTTCCAATCTTCCTTTTAAAACTAGAATTTTTGAGAAATTTATAAAAATTATAGAAAATGCTAGGGATTCACAATAAACAAATTAATCTTGAAAAATAGCAAAGTTGGATATCTTATAGCTCCTGATTTTAAGAGCTAACAAAAGTATGTAGTGGTTAAGGAGCTATAATCCTGACATAAGAACAGACATATGATATAGCTCAATTAAATGTATGTTAGTTTCCTTATATAGGCTCTCAAATCATGATCAAGTGTTTTTTGGGCAGTGCAAAGAGTATCCCTCAGAACACATGATGCTGTCACAACTGAATATTCAGTACAAAGGAGTAAAACCATTCTCCCTGGTTATTACCATATATAAAAATTAAATACAAATCATACAACTATACGAAAGCTATCACTAAAAACCTTAAAATGGAATACTTCTTTCAGTTTTGATCTTATCATTCTTATTAGATTTGATGTCCAATGCACAAACAACAAATATAACATATGTCCATTAGACTCCATAAAAATTAGTGGAGCTTGTTCTTCATGAACACTACTAAAAAAATAAAGATAACTCAGACCAAATAAACATATCTGACAATCTTATATCTAAGAAGGATAAAAATCATGTCTACATTACATGTCTTCACATCTCCACAATAACAAAACAACTTTATACAATGAGCAATAAACCCAGGTGAACCTGCTTTGAAACAAAAATATGTGGGAATGAACATATGAAAAGACACTTGTCATTAGTCATCAAAGCATGCGTCATAGATCCTTCTTCATAAGTGCTATGATGACTAAAATTGAATAAAGAGGACATAATCTTAAAATGTGGAGAATACACTGACCTTATGAGTCAGAAATTTTTTCACAAAGTGTATATGAAAAAGAATTAAATGAGGGTTAGAGAGATGGCTTAACAGTCAAGGGGCTTGCCAGCAAAGCCCAAGGACCCAGGTTTGATTTCCCTAGGGCCCACATAAGCCATCCTTAAAAGGGGGGTCACATGCATCTGGAATCTGTTTCCAATGGCTGGAGGATTATGCTTGCCCTGTCTCTCCCTAATTGCCTCTCTATATATATCAAATAAATAAAAAAATTAAATACACTCAAAATTTAAACAAGAATATCTGTCTATAAAACAATTTGCACATGAACATTCATGGTAACATTAATCCTAAGGCAAAATAACAGAAATAAATCAAATTTCCATCAGCTGATGAATGTTAACACATGTTGCAGTTACCTTCTCATTGCTGAGACAAAACACCTGAAGAGAAGCAGCTTAGTGAAAGAAAAGGTTTATTCAGTCTTAAATAGTTCTGAGAGGAAGCTCCATTATGGTGGGAAAAGTATAGCAGAGTAGACAGCTGAGCCCTGCACCTCGGTCTGTCAGCTCCGAGGAAGCAGCACGAGTGAACTGGTGATCATCACTGGCAAACTGGCTTGAAAATAAAATCCACAGGCCTGCCCCTGTGACACACAGCAAGGTTCCACTTCCCATAATCACAAATGCATGAGGCTATGGAGAATATGTTACATGTAAACCACTAATCTCTTCTCTTGACTCCCATAGTCTAATGGCCATTTCATGATACAAATTGCATGCAGTCTAACTTTAAAATTCCCCACACTCTTTACCGATATTAGAGCTATTGAAATGCCCACACTTTCATCTGTGATCCAAGCCAATCTTAACTGTGAGCCCTATAAAGTTAAAACACAGGTTATATACTCTCAATGCATAATGACAAACAATAAGCATTCCCACTCCAAATATAGCAAGGAAAGACTGCAACGACACAAGAGGGAAAGCCAGCAGGACAAATATCAAATCTGACAGCTCCATTCCCGAAACTAGGTCTCATGATAAATCATCTGGGCTCCAAAAGCCCTAAAGCTGTGTCACTGACTTCCCAAAGCAGCAACTTTCCTTGGCAACCATCCTATAAGACTAGCATCTCCAACATCCTGGTATGTCCACTACAAGCCATGGTTCATCTTCCCTTTTCCATCTTGTAACCCTAACCACCATGCAGGACCCTGCTCCACATCTCTGATCCTCAGCAGTCAACTCCAGGAAACCATGTTGAAATTCAATGATCCTCACTTTGCTGCATTTGTCATACTTCCAAAACCAGTACAGAATGGAAACCACAGCCTTTACCCAGTGGTGACACATCTTTGAATAACACAAACCTCCTTCAACATCCATTCTTTAGGCCTTCTCCTTTCAAAAGAATGAGCATTCCTTCTGTGACCCAGAGTCAGAGCAGCTGGCCCAACTTCGACAGTAATGATCTCTTGACAATTGCAGCTGTAGTGTGGTAAAAAAAAAAAAAAAAAAAGAATAAATAAATAAAATTAAAAAGTCCTCATTTCTTTCTGTGCCAAACTTTACACTTTTCATGTTTTAGTGGTCTATATTTTCCACTGCTAAATACATCCATCCATTACTTTTTAAAATTCAACTTTGCTCAAGTTCTCAGTGCACAAACAGAATGCAACAACCATCTACACTTGAGAATCACATGAACTGCCTCGAGTCCAATTCTGAAGAAAGTCCTTTCTTTTCTCTGATAAGTTGAACCTTCACATCACATGGCTCTTTCTGCGTTGCAGTCGTTCAAAGTCGTCAGAACAGCCCATCGCTCTGCATACAGCATTGCAAAGCTTCTCTACTAGAGAGTTCCAAATCCTTCCATATTTCTCCTAGAAACTAGTTCCAAAAGACCAAAATTACATATTTAGGCTTGCTGGAGCAATAGCCACACTTCTCAATTCAAATTTTCTTTCACTGTCATCTTCTCATTGCTGGGACAAAATGTCTGAGCAGAAGCAGCTGACAGAGGGAAAGGGTTTGTTTTGGTTTACAGTTTTGAGGAGAAGTTTTTCTTTTCTTTTCTTTTCTTTTCTTTTCTTTTCTTTTCTTTTCTTTTCTTTTCTTTTCTTTTCTTTTCTTCTTTTTTTTTTTCAAAGTAGGGTCTCACTCTAGCCAAGACTGACCTGGAATTCACTCTGTCTTCTCAGGGTAGCCTCAAACTCATGGCCATCCTCCTCCCTCTGTCTCCTGAGTGCTGGGGTTAAAGGCGTGCGCCACCACGCCCGGCCTGCAGAGAAGTTTGATCGTGGTGCTGACAGCATGGCAAAGCACACAACTGAGTATCGCATCTTGTAACATCCACTGGGAGGAAGCAGCAAGTTTTATCTGGCTATTAATTACTGGAAGCTGGTTGGACTAGAAAATCCCTTTTCCCAGTGTTACGCTTCCTCCAGCAAGGTTTACCAGCTAGGGCTTAAGTACTAGGACTAATCACAAACACACAAGGCTGTAGGAGACATTGTATATTCAAACCACCACAATATGTACATTTTTATATATCCTATTATTTTTTTACAATAAATTCACTGAGGGTGTGAATCCATATTTCCATACAGACTGACTAAAAATATCTTAAGTGAAAAAAGCCAATCACAGTAAAAATACTCAATGCAAATATTCCACTTAGAGGAAATGCTCAGAATAGGCAAAAATCATAGAGATAAGAATGAAAGCAATATCTGCCATAGTATAAGGGGAGTGAGTAATTGCTAATATATTTTCTTCTTCCTCCTCCTCCTCTTCTCCTTCTTCTTTTACCTCTGTGACTGTGAGCTTCTGACTGTGTGTGTGGTGTGCTGTGTATGTTGTCCCTCCCCCTGCAGGGGTTGGGGGTGGGGAGAGACTCATCTGTGGTGGCTGGAGTGGAATGTAGGGTGTACTTCTCCATTGTTCTTCTGCCCTTTTAGTTATTAGCTTCTTTCTTTTTTTTGTTTTGTTTTGTTTTGTTTTGTTTACGGGATTCTCCAATCTTGGCTGTCCTGTGGGACCGGGATTACAGGTGCATGTGGCCATCACTAACTGTTTGCTGGGTCCTGTAGACTTGATTTCAGACACTCTCCAGGCACCTCTAGCCTTTATGCTTTCACAGAGAACACACTCAATTGTTGAGCCAACTTTCCAGCCCTGAAATTAATTTTGTGAATAACCAAAACATATTAAAACTAGATGGTGTAGATATAATCCTCTGAATTGTACACTGTAAAGGGGTGAGCTCATCATTTGTAAAGTATGCCTCAATATAAGTATAATAAAAATTATGAAAATAAATGGTCTGAAAGGAAAATTTCAGCAGTAGCAATTATTGCTGAAACATTAGGTTACATTCTTTCCTAGCTATGATGGTTGACCTTGACTGTCAAAGTGATGGGATTTAAAATCACCATGGAAACAAACATTTGAGGGAGATTGCCAGGGAGTTTCTAGATCATCTTAACTGAGGTCTGGAAATCCTCTCTAAATTTGGGTGTCATTCCATGGATTGGATTTGCTGTACTGTATAAAAGAGAAAATGAGCTGAGTACTAGCATTCATCTGTCTCAGCTTTGTAACTGCAAAGGCAATTTGACCAGCTGCCTCCTGCTCCTGACATCATGGTATACCCTCAAACTGTGAGCAAAAATAAGCCTTTCTTTCTTAAGTGGCTTTGGCCAGCTTTTGTGTCACAGCAATAAGTATCTAATAGAATATTATTTCACCCCAACAGCAACATCTCACAGACATTTGAAAAACATGTATATTTGCATTAGGGAATAAATTATAAACCCACTCCATGTTCCTATGTTAAGATTCTAATACCTTGTATGACAATAATTTAGAGAATGTAATGAACATAATTTGGGAAATAAGTTCTTCATAGCAGCATATAACCTAAAATGAGACCTTTAGAGTGGAACTCAAGCCACTGTAACTGGTGTCCTTATGTCAAGAGGACATGAGGGGAGAGACCCAGAATAGATCTAAAAATATTCTTTCTGTTGCCATTTAGAAGGAACCAATCTTATGCATGCTTTGGCCTTGCACTGACAGTCACCAAACCCAATAAGAAAAGGAAGTTCCATTGCTTAAGCTATCTGTTCTGCCATACTTTGCAGTGGCAGGCCTAGCAAATGAACACACTGGCTTATAAGCAGTAAACTAAAGTCACTAGGTTGTGACTTACGAATGGACATGCACTCAGTATAACACATTTTTTACAAGATGGCACATATGAGAATAGTTGTTGATTTGAGAAATTACATAAAGCTTTCATACAAGATTACAAGGACAATGGCAGATATAACGTCTGAAAATATTGACTGCCACCATTAGAGTTCTTTCCCAAAATCTGTCTCACTGTGAAATATAATTCTGAAGCGAGCTGACAGTAGATGTGGGAGGTTATAAATATAGTGTTATGATTCATAGCAGGATAAAATGATAAACAAATAACAGTTTTTGGAAAATAAACATGGAATTGAAGACCAGCTCTGACAATAAACTTTTATTGCACAAAGGATGAAAGGAAAGAGCCCTTTATGTTTCTATTCCCCTACATACAATATTTTATTATAATCTGAAAATCTATGTCCAGAGAGAAACAGAGAGTCTAACATAGAAGACAGTGAGCTGTGTCTGATTGAGAGACTGGATGTATCTATCACCTGAGCAGTCCATGAAGGGAAACCTTCAAACAAATGCCAGATTGACTTATGGAGTATGTAATGGAGTTTTATTTTTTTTATAAAATGCCTTATAGAAGATTCTCATTCTCATGACCTGTGCATGTAAAAACTCTGTAATGGATAATTCCATTGTGAGACAACAGATAACCTTATAAGTTGCTTGAAATATTTTCAGTGATTCTCTGTAGATAAACAAGGACTGTTGAGATTAAACAACAGAAAGCAATTTTTTCTTCAATATCTTTAAACTATTTGTCTTTTAGAATTTAGATTATATTGAAAAGACACATTAGAAACTTATAGAAGAAAAAATTAGAAAATATATGTTTATAATTTGAAGATTGGCAAACAATCTAGAGGTAACCATGTACCCCATTCCTGCCACTAACATTTATATTTCAGTTAGAGTGACAAAGAGTCTGAACATATTCACTGCATTGCTAATTATTATAATGACTAACAGAAATTTTTATTTAATTCCTGTATTAATTCTCTGAGACATCATTAAGCCCTCATTTATAAGTGAGGTAATTGAGATTCATTAAAATTAACTATATTGTCAAATGATATAGGAATATGCAAATGACTGATTTAATTGTTTTCTGATTCTTATATGTAGCTTAAGATTTATGTATACAAATGTAAATTTTACTAAATTAGATTTTAATTAGTATAAAACACCTGTAATTATGTATGTTATATGTATTTTATTACATCACTTTACAATTTAATATGCATGGCTAACCCATACTATAACAATTAATGGTATTTATATCTGTAATAATTGCCAGAGTGACGCATACAGTGAAGAGCAATGGGCTTGGAGTTTTGCTCCTATGCTTTTCCACTCTGTACTTCAAGATATTTTCTGGAACAGTTTGCATGAGCTTTCAAAATTAACATTTCATCTCCCTCTCACTACAACTTTCGCATTTATCAACAGGAGTTCAGAAGAAGTAGTTTACAGGATTATAGTTTGCAGAAGACTACACAACTAATTTTACAGTAATCTCATGTAATAAAATACTTCTAGTTTTTATTTTTAAATCTGGAAATGCAGACAAATCATATCACTCAAACATTTTATTTTCTAAAATACTTTCTAACACTAAGATGGTTATGTGTAAAATCAAAGAAAGCAGAATCGGGAGGTTAAGAAAGGAGGGCTTCACATACGCATGCCTACGATGAGAACTTTTCTAAAGACTTTGAAACCAGTCTTGGTGGACTACACCTGTAAACCCAGTACTTAGGCTCAGACAGGGTGACAGCAAATTTGAGACCATCCTATGCTACATATTGAGTTCTAGCTCCTGTATTTCAAAGATAGATGTTCTTGAAACAATAAAAACAAGAAATATTCTTTAAAGATTTTAAGGAGCTTTTTGGCCAATAGCAACTTCTGCTAGGGATAGTGCAAACAGCTTGCTGCCTAAGAATGCACACTACCTTTACCAATAAATGCAAGCTCATTTAAGTGATAAGCCCTTGTTAGAAATTCTTATTTTATTAAGACAAATTACATGGATTTATCTTCTTTACCTTTAAAAATTTCCTCTTACCCTAGCTTTTTTAGACATATTTCTGGACCCCATAGTATTCATATCTCAGATAACAGGCCCCTGTTGTGACCATTAAATGCAGTATGACTTATTAAGTCTCACTGTTTGCTATTTATTGTCACATTTTAAAGAAAATTTAGAGACAAAGAAGACTTCCTTTGTATTTTTTATTCCTTATACCCCAGAAATCATCATTGTGTAATATGTTTCCTAGTTTGTTTAAACATGACAAGGGACAGGTAAAAGCATCGCTGGGCATGTAGTACATAAATTAGCACAGTAATCAGGTCAGATAAGAATAACTACTCCAAATCTCTTAACCAACTCAAGATTTCTGAACACCACTTCATTTACAATCTTGCATTGTCTTTAAGTTCCATGACTATCATAAGCAAAAAGCTTTATTTATCTTTATTTTAACAAAATAAATATAACCCTTTGAAAGATTTATTTAATATTTTTGTTTGATATTAGATGAGTCATTTCATAGGACCCAGTGCATTTTAAAAATAACCTATAGTAAAGACTATAAAAGGTACCATTAGGTTTTTGTTTTCTATGAACTATATTATAGTGGAGTTAATAAAGTTATGTTTGATGAGAACAAAGAGAAATAAGCTCTGATGAAATAGTTAGAACAACCACCCAGCTTCCCATACTAATGGCATCAGTAATAAATACAAGGAAGTCATAGTTTTTTTATTTTTTTATTTTTTTGTTCACTTTTGTTTATTTATTTGAGAGTGACAGACAGAGAGAGAAAGAGAGAGAGAGAGAGAGAAAGAATGGGCATGCCAGGGCTTCCAGCCACTGCAAACGAACTCCAGATGCATGTGCCCCCTTGTGCATCTGGCTAACCTGGGTCCTGGGGAATCAAGCCTCGAACCGGGGTCCTTAGTCTCCACATCCAAGCACTTAGCCACTAAGCCATCTCTTCAGCCCAGGAAGTCATATTTTTTTACTTAAAGTTTTAGGGATAATGAGGCTTTTGCGGCATGGAAAGAGAGCCTCATAATAAGAGATTCAGGTGGACCATTGATTCACTGGGATATTATGTTGAGAAGACTTAGTGAATTGCATCTCCCAACTTATTGTAGTTATTTGAGTACCAGATCTCATGTCACTTCTCATTATGTCTTATTGTTTAGATCAGGAAATAATTGCTAGTGTAGATAACTCATTAACACAAAGTTGTCATTCTTTAGGCAACGTTACTGTTTCTATACATTATAATTCCCAGGAAAAAGCATACAATAACAAAATGAACTACTTTCATCAAGTGATATAATGGTCTCATTTATAAAGTAGATATGACCAAGCCATAGAATAACCAAGATATTTAAATATTCACACCTATTTGGCTCTAGTTTTAAACATTTTAGATATTATACTTCATATGATGTCTAAGTTATGTGAAATAATATTTAGACTTTTGATTTTTTTTGTAGCCCCCATAAATCACCCTGTGGTAGAGGTCCTAGTGAACCATGAATGATTTATGAGGGAAAATATGAAGAAATTAAGAGTTGGCATAACTTATTCATTGGTTAACACATATTGCTTTGTTCTCCATCAATAAATGACCAGTGATCTGTAGTGGTTTTGGAGGACTTCATTATGTTTATGGGAATATTGAGGGAGAGACTGGTTTGTAAATAAATATGCATCTTTCATTTCAAAAGAAGATGTAAAGAAGAAAGCAATGACATTGAACTGATAGACACTTGTGGCAAAACAAGCAATCCAAACCAGTAATACAATACTATGAACTTGCCTTTTATCACTACCAGACTATAAATAATATCCTTGAAAGCAAGGAGATGATTTATTAGACCAACTTCCTCCAGAACCTGGTCTATCACAGGACTTAACCCCAGAAATACTGAGATAAATTAACCAGCACTTTGAAGCTACTATTATTAAAGAGCAATGACTCCACCCTTGAACGATTGTAGTTTTGCTGGGGAATGAGTTTATTATAGTTTGGTCAGATGGTGTTTTCCCTCTCAAGTGCCTACATTTAGAAAACATTAAGTTATCTAAGCAAAAGCACAACCAGAGCTCCATATCATGCATAGTGGCTACATTATTCTTTTAAAATTATAAACTGTGCGTGGGAAATATCTACAGCTATATTGAATTGTGGACACAAAATTTATATTGTAGTGATAATTAACCTTTAAACAATTGCTATCTTCTACAAGTTTAGAAAGTCTTTAATTTTTTTTTCTCAAAAATAATAGTGTCCAGGGTGGCTTTGCTCCTCCTCCTACCAGTTCTAATAGTTTCCCTTGAGGCTTTGAAAATCCTTCTGCTAACGTGGAGCAGAACTTTGAAAAATAGCCTACAGTTCTTCACTTTTGCTCTTCGGTGACGGAGCTGTGCATCAGTGAGCTGTGAGTGGTTGAATAATGTCTGCCAAGGTTGAAATGGGAGACTCAATGCAGCACATGCCTCTCTGCGAAGGGCAAATCTCCAAGCTGCCAGATTGAGACTGTCTCTACCTGACAAGCACTATATGAGATTGCAGGAAGGCACAGTTAAGATGTATAATTTGTGAGTTCTTTCCTTTTCTGTCTGTTCTCATATGGCTATGTGGCATGTAGGTCAGTTACACAGTGTTTTAGACTAGGAAGTCATTACAATTCCTTAGTTTGAAAATTATTTTATCTGCAATAACATCCTTTCTGATAGTGACACTTAATGTTTACTTTAATTACTGGAAAATTCTACTGACAAACAGCATTCTAAAAACAGAAAATAGTTGAGCTGAAATGATTGGAACAGGACAGAAAGAAAACGTTTCTATTCCTTTTTCTCATTCATTCTGACAGATTCCCAGAACTTATAAGGCCTTCTGAGCTATCTGAATGACACTGGGTTCTGACAGGCGTGGGACATACATTACATGTTTGTTTCAATAACTTCAGTAAAAGAAGTCTCACCAGCTAATGAACTTACTCATGATGATAAGGGACAATTCCGAGTTTTAAGTTGTGCTACTGATCCTGAATCCAAATATACTTACCATTGGCTTCCATCTAGTTTTGATGGTTCCTATCAGTGTCATGGCTACTAATTATTCTGATAAGAGGTCTTGAATCATTTAACAGTTGGAACGATAGCTAATGTCAGTTTTATTTTCTTTTTAATAACATTTAAGAGGTACTGAAGCCTCCAAGTATGTAATAGATAACATTTATTTTCCAGACACATATGAGTTATAGGCAGGCTTTATATATGGTAACCCACAATAACCTGGTGAGTTGCTACTGTTATTATTATTATCTTTCAAGGTTTTCAGAAGCCAACCACATTCTTCACAGCTATTCATTATTTCTTAAACCCAGAATTTAAGCTTTATGTTTGCTTATGAAATCAACTTGATTGAATTTTAGTTTATAGATAATGAAATCCATACATTAGAATTATTCATTTGGGTGAATTGGAAATATATTTGTCTGTAGATCTACTAGAAAAGTCTAGTTATCACATATTTAAGTTTTGCCATTTTACAGTTAGCTCTAATGCCAAAGATTACCAACACCATAGAAACACTGATAAGCCACTTTGTTCTATTTTTCATATAAATAAAACAATATGTCCTATATTTATGTAAAAGAACAACAGTGTAATCTATAAAGAAAGCGCTGTATGCATATATTTCTATAAGAGAATATTATAGACAGAGTGATCAATAAAGAAATCACTGTATGCATATGTTTCTGTAAGAGAATATTACAGACAGAGTAATCTATAAAGAAAGCACTGTATGCATATGTTTCTGTAAGAGAATATTACAGACAGGGTAATCTATAAAGAAAGCACTGTATGCATATGTTTGTGTAAGAGAATATTACAGACAGGGTAATCTATAAAGAAAGCACTGTGTGCATATGTTTGTGTAAGAGAATATTACAGGCAGGGTAATCTATAAAGAAAGCACTGTGTGCATATGTTTGTGTAAGAGAATATTACAGGCAGGGTAATCTATAAAGAAAGCACTGTGTGCATATGTTTGTGTAAGAGAATATTACAGGCAGGGTAATCTGTAGAAATAGCACTATATGCGTATGTTGAAGTAGCACACAAACATTGTTAGTATGTGCAATTAAAATATGCTTATTAAAATTCCATTTTTGAAAGTTTATATAACAAGCTAATTTCTAAAAAAAAAATGCTGGGCTGGAGAGATGGCTTAGCGGTTAAGCACTTGCCTGTGAAGCCTAAGGACCCCGGTTCGAGGCTCAATTCCCCAGGACCCACGTTAGCCAGATGCACAAGGGGGCGCAGGCGTCTGGAGTTTGTATGCAGTGGCTGGAAGCCCTGGCGTGCCCGTTCTCTCTCTCTCTCTCTCTCTCCCCCTCTTTCTCTGTCTGTCACTCTCAAATGAATAAATAATAAACAAAAAAATTAAAAAAAAATGCTATATTACTAGTGCCAGGGTGAAGGAGACAGACTCTGAGGATACTCAACACTTACCAAAGCAGAGATCCAGAGGCTCCTAAGAGTTCATCCCTGAAGTAGACTTAAAACTCATTCACTATGGCTCACTGAATTTTGGGGAAAAGGGGGGCAGAAAGATTGTTAGAGCCACAGGTTGAGACATCAAGCCCAGAGGTATTGCTTCCCCCATAAAAAATAACTGCTGATCCCAACAATGCATAACCCACAATACCATAGTGTATACTTGCAACCCCACTGAGAAGGGTCCCCCGGTGAAATGAGGGGAAAGAGGGTACCAACATATGATGTATCCATACAAAATATGTTGCTAATAATAATTAATTAATTAAAATGTTATTTAAAAATAGTATTTTATTTGTTCTGGGTTAATATTCTCTATGGTGAGGATTAAAATAAAATTTGAACACTTATGGTTAATTTCGGATTTTAAAGTTGACAGGATTTAGAATTATCATGGAAACAAATCTTCTGGGAGGTCTGTTTGTATTTCTCAATCAGATTATCTGATGTGGGAGGAGCCAGACCTTACTACAGACTGCACTAGTCCATGAGCTGCGGTTCCTGGACTGTGTAGAAGAGAAAGCTGGCTGAGCACCAGTGCTCATCTCTCTCACAACTTCCTGTGGACGTGAAGAAATGATGTTGGTTTCCTGTTCCTGCCATACTCATGCTCTCCCGCAATGATGCATTTCCCCTTGAAACTGTAACCTGACAATAAACTCTTTCCCTCCTAATCCTCTCTGGTTAGGTATTTTGTCCCAGCCACAAGATAGCAACTCAAAGGACAACTTAATGTTCCTATGAATGGAGATGCAAAGAGGGTGTTTTACCTCTTTCACAAGGTACATGTGTATATCAAGTAATATTGTTTATATCTGAAGTAAACATGACATTTCTTTGATCTACAACAGAGCATGAAATTAGCTCTTTCAGTTTTGTAAACTGAGAAGTACAAAGTCAAGGGGCTGGTATTGGCCAGGGCCTTCTTGCTAAATCATAACATGGTAGAAAACATTATATGGCTAGAAGAAGGACAAAGAGAGGATGGGCACTCTACTTTTTACAGAATCCTCATCTTACAATACCTTATCCATTCCTGTCAGGATGTAAGGCAGGGCTCCCTGGTAGAATTTCATCATAAAGGTTTCCCTTCTCTATGACCTTTTTCCTTGGAGAATGTTTCTAACCCATGACCTCATAAGAGAACATTCAGACCATCAAAACCTTTGAAGTACTCTTCAGATTCCTTTGTGAACCATGAAATTTTGAGGTTTACCCATGTTGCTTTTTCATATTCCAGAAATCTTTTGCTCACAAAGAGATATTTTAGTCTATGAATATAATAGAGCTTGGTTATACACTTATCTGTTAATAATATTTGGGTTGTTTCAAGATTGGGGAAACGTTTTGGGTTGGAGAGATGGCTTAGAAGTTAAGCCATTTGTCTGTGACACCTAAGGACCCAGGTTTGATTCCCCAGTACCCAAGTAAACCAGATGCACTAGGTGGCTTTTGCATCTGAAATTCATTCGCAGTGACTGGAGGGCCTGCCACACCCATTCTCTTCTCCTCCTTTCTCCTCTCCTCTCTTTTCTTTCTCCCTGCTTCTTTCTCATTCTCTTTCAAATAAATAAACAAATTAATTAAAAATCTTTCAAAAAAGACTGGGGAAACTTTAATAAGCATATTATAAATGTTATTGATCAAGTCCTGTTAAAATTGTTTATCACTTTTCTTGGTTAAACACTGAGGAATGAAATTGCTGGGTCATATAAGAGATGTATATTTGAATTTGTTAAAAGGATGTAACTCTTTTTAATTTTTTAATTTATTTATTTGAGAGAGGGGGGCGGGAGAAGATAGAAAGAAAGAGTTGTTATGCCAGGGCCTTAAGCTGCTGCAAACAAATTCCAGACACATGCACCACCTTTCGCATCTGGCTTACATGAATCCTTGGGAATCGAACCTGGGTCTTTTGACTTTGCAGGCAAAAGCCTTAACCCCTAAGCCATCTCTCCAGCTCAAAGCACATAACTCTTTACAAAAGTGGTTGGATCACATCGAAGCTTCATTTGTTTCCTATCTTTATAATCACAAAAGATCACCCATTTTTAAAAAAATGAAATTTACTTTTAATTCCTCTAATTATCAGTGAGGTTGAGCTTCTATGCTATAATTGCTTTATCTTTTTTTCCATTATTTATTTATTTATTTTGTATGTATCTATGTGTGTGTTTATGAGCACACCAGGGTCTCCTCCCACTCTAAGTGAATGTAGGATTCTTGTTCCGTTTTTCAAATCTGGCTTTATGTGGGTGCTGGGGAATTTAACCTGAGCTGAAATCAAACCTTAAGTATTTAGCCACCTACCTAGCACTATTATCTTATTTAATCCATAGCCTGTTTAAATTTTAGACCAATTATTTATCTTAATATTATAATTTGAAAGTGATCTATGCATAAGCTTAGAAATGGCCCCTTATCCATACCCATGCATCTTCTCCAAACCTGTCCCTTGAATTTTTATTTTCTATATAATTTTATGTAAAATTAATATTTGTATAAACCAAACCTATATTTTCATTTCTTTTATGCATTTTACTGCTCACCTTAGTTTTTTTTTTTTTTTTTGGAAGGACAATGTTTATTATTATCTGTATACTCAGAAAGCTCAGTGGCATATGCTCAGTCCAATTTGGTGGCGAGTTTTTGCCCCTTGTCTTTTCCAGCTTGGCAATGCAAGTCACGGATTTTGGGCCTGGGGTAATGCACGCTCCCCCCAATGGTTACAAATCTCATTGTATCTGCTGTTGTAATTGGTGCTGATAGCTTCTATGTTTAGAACTAATTCATGCACTTAACATTCATTTATTTTTTAAATTTTTAAATACTTAATTTTTTTTTATTAATCAGTTTTGTATTCAGCAAATACAGTCAGTTTGGTACCATTATTAGGCTCATCCGTGACCTACCCCCTCCCCTTGTCCCCTCATTGTTGAAGTATATGGGTCATGCATTGTGGAGTTAGCCCACAGTTATGGGTAAGATAAATGTCTCTGCATATCATGACCCAACATGTGGCTCTGACATTCTTTCCACCCCCTCTACTGCAAAATTTCCCTGAGCCATGTTGGGTTCATTTTTGCTCTGCTTCAGTGATGAGGTGTTGGGGGCCTCTGAGGCTCTGGCTCTCTGATTTGGTAGGAGTTGACTTTTCTCTGTGTTGATCTCCTTCCCCCTTGTGCTGGTATCTGGTTCATCAGGAAAACAGCACCCTTGCTTGTTTTGCCATTTTTTCTTAGTTTCAGCCGGGGCCCTTTTGAGGTATGATGGGGTGGCTCTCTCCTTAGGATCTACATCTATCTGAAAAAGAGAAGCAGATTCTCCAATGGAGAGTAAGTTAGCACCAGGACAAATGAAATAACCGTTATTTTTTATAGAGAATTTAATAGGTGTAGGCCCTCTTGTAGCCCATGATTGATTGTAGCTTGATATTGGAGAGTGGGCTTATGTTTGGATATGGTTCTGACTTGTTTCCCAGCTCCAGCTATGGGTCCCATACCACTGTGGGGATCAGTTAGCCAAATCAAGAGTAGCTGGTTCCCCACCATGGCTGTGTGCCACTATTGCACTTGTGTGGGCATCACAACAGGTTATTTGCTGCTAAGTAGGTTAGACCATGTGTTGCTTGGACAGATATTGGTCATTTTCCCCCAGTCGCCCATGTAGCACCTTATGGCACTAGAGGTGCTGACTGTCTGGGGACTGACTCTCTTCCAGCTTCCAGCCATGCCATTCCATTTTACATGTCAACCACAGAAGGTGTCTTCAGCAGTAGGGTCTTACCACTAACCGTTGGTGGGGCATCAAGCACTCCGACAGAAATCTTTCTTTCTTTTAGGAAACCTTGTAGGTCACTCTGATCAAAAGCTCATTGTGGATGATAGCCCCATGCTGGTACTGGGAGTTACAGGTCAGTGCCCACTAAGAAAATGAAGAAAAATATAACTAATATACAAGAGTTAGAGAGAAGAGAGAGAGAGAGAGAGAAAGAGAGAAGATGTAGAAGATTTATTCTATTTCCTAAAAGGCAGACCAAATGGCCAAATTCACCAGGCCCTTACAGGGAATACCTGAACCACAAGACACTGGAGAGGGTAGGATCAAGACTAAAATTCATTTCTAATGTGAGGTTTCTCTCTTTTCCAAGTAAACAGCCATGTATTCTAACACAGTTTGCTGATACAAATGTCTTACTCATCAAATTATTTTTGTACATTGTATTAGTCCAAGTCCTCTAGAGGAACAGAAGCAATAGACAACATAACTTAACAATCACATAAATCCTTTTGAAATTAATTGGTCATATTGATGCTGGCATATGTTGTTTTATTGAGTTTTTGTTGTTATTTTGAGGCAGAGTCTCACTTAAGCCAAGACTGACCTGGAATTCACTTTACAGTCCCAGGCTGTGCTTTGAACTCATGGCAATCCACTTGCCGCAGCTTCTTGTGTACTGGGTCTCATGATATGCACCATCATGCCCAGTTTTATATTTTGTTCTACAAAACTATATCCAATCACAGGCTAACATCATACTATTTGGTTAATTAGAGCATCTATGTTTTCTTTTACAGAAGGCAGTACAATATGGGGAGAACCAAAATCCATCAACATGACAAGAAAAGAAAAGATAACTGAATCCCTATCATGAGATGAACTGTCCCTCATACAACAGCCAGGATCCAGGTGAAACCACAGAGGAATTAGCATGATAAGCGAGAGGGCTGTTCTCAAGGCAAGCCTGACAACATGCAACAAGATAATGGTGATAAGACACTGAGGATGCTCAAAACATATCAAAAAAGCAGAAATCCAGAAGTTGCTGAAAGCTGAACACTAAAGTAGACATAATAATTCACCCACCAAGGTCGAGGGAACATTGTGGAAAAGGGGCCAGAAAAATTTTAAGAAACACAGGGTGGGAAGGAGTATCCAGAGTCATTGCCGCCCCTAAAATGACTGACTGCCACTCTCACAACTCATAGCCTAAAATCCCACCGTGAGTACCAGTAACCCCACTGAGGAGGGCCTTCAGTGGATTGGGGGGCAGGAAGAAGGAGAATGGCACTGAAAATGATTTATCCACACAAAATTTCTAACTAATTAAAAAAGTGTGTGACAAAAATAGCAAATTAAATGTAGGTAGTGACCAGTTAACACTATGTACTACTATGCTGGCAAATGTCCAAAGCATTGTCAACACCAAATGATTGAAGTACAACAAAACAAATATATATTCATTGCTGCCAGAGCTGCTTTGAAAGAGAGTTATACAATTTCTCATGAAACTAAACGTATATTGTCATGTACTTATATACTTAAATGGGTGAAAAACCTTCACACAGATGCTTATAGCAGTTTTATGCATAACTGCCAAAAAATGATAACCAACCAAAATCGCTTTCAATAAGTGAGTAGATAAAGTCTGTTATATCTAGACACTGATATAGTATTCCACAGTAAAAATGTGTTATCAAAGCAGAGAAAGGAATGAGGAAGTCATAAATACAGTTTACAAAGAGAAATAAGTACATCTGAAAATCTTACATACTCTGTAATCTCATCAAATGATGTTCTGAAAAAAGCAAATCTCTTATGACAAAGATCACTGATTGTCAAAGGTTATGGGGGAGAGAGATATGAACTAGCAGATCTAAGAGGGATTTTATAACTCTAAAGCTATTCTGAATAATTCTATAATGTAACATTCATATCATCTTAGTCAAAGCTCCACAAACTTCAATACTCACTTTACACAGTTATTTACAACACCAATATTGACCCTTAATGAACCAAGTGTGGACTTGGATGAACATGGTGAGATAATGTTCACTCACGAATTTCAGTAAATCTCTGTGGGAAGATGAAAATGAGGGAGGCTATTAATGTGAAGAGTAGGAGGGGTAAAGAATTTATGTGGTTTTCTTCAAACTATATTGATTTAAAAATGCATTATTCACATTCTTTAAAGGCCTCATTGTCTCTCTGACAGGTTGAGTCCTACAATTTTGTCAAATTAATAAAGACTTCTGTATCTCCATTTCAATCAAATTAACATGTCAGCTATGTGTTCTCTTATGTAATTTCATTAGCTATTTTAAGAATGAAGAAAAATCACAATTTGAAAAATAGTATGGCCTTTGTGCCTGAAAATGATTTCAATATACAGAAAATTTTCAGAATAATGCAGTTAGTTTTATACCGTTTGCCCAATTTACTTCAATTTACACTGTTGACATTGTTAGTAATCATGTTGTGTTTGTCATAATTAAACTACCAAATTTGTGTATAAGTCATTGTGAGACAACTGTCCTCTAACTGTAAACCTATGAAATAAAATAAGGATATATTTCCAAAATGCAGTGATGGGGTAGGCATAGGACAAACATTCTCATCCTCAAAAGAAAAAGCAGAAAGAAAAGAGTTACAAGTCTCAGGTGATTCTACAACTCAACAAAACCAACATCATATGTTCAGATTGTAGAAAGGGGCCAGGGCTATGGCTCAGTGGTCAACTGCACTTCCTTACAAAGCCTGCAGTCCCTGGTTTGATTCCTCAGTACCCACATAAAACCAAATGTACAAATTGGTGCATGCATCCAGAGTTTGTTTGCAGAGGCAAGAAGCCATGGTGTGCCCATTCTCTCCCTCCCTTTCCCTCTGTCTCTCTCTTTCAAATAATTAAATAAAAGTATAATGACTGGTGCTGGAGAGATGTTTCAGTGGCTATATCTGGCTCAGGTTTGACTCCCAAGTGCCCATGTAAAGCTGGATGCACAAAGGGGTGCATGTGTCTTAATTTCATTTGTAGTGTCAGGAAGCCCTGGCACACCCATACTATCCCCTCCCTCCTCTGTCAAATAAATAATTATGTTTAAAAATATTGAGAAAAGATTATACAATATTTTTACTAAATACACTACCTGCCTTGGCCTTGGGATGGGACACCCCTACCTCAGGGCTCTCAACAGCCTTAACCTCCTGGTCTTGCTAGACAAAGACCATGCCACAAGTCTCCTTGCTGGCGTCTTGGACTGAGGGTCTTCTAGACTGGAGTCATACTAGCATGGCTACCAATCTGGGATTATGAAGGCAGTCCTCTCCCACATCTCTACTTGTTGGCCCTGTCTTCAGGTGTCCTGCCCTCACATTGGTCACTGCTCTGAACTGTGACTTCATGCCCATGGTTTTGCTGAGTGGGCCTCCAGTGGGGGGGTCTCTGCTGCAGGCCTGTTCCCATGTTAGTTCTTCAGGGCATCCTGTGCAGTCTTTGTGGAAGGTAGCTTTACTCCCATGGCTCCTGGATTCTGATCACTTGTGGGGGCTACAGGTTAGAGTCTGCTGTGCTTCACCACCTGTGCCTTCCAGAGCAATGTCCACTTGGGTCACAGCCATGGTGGGCAATGAATTTTCATCTGAGTAGAGGTAGACAGTACTTTGGCAGCCTTAGGTAGCAAATAATGAGGTTTCAAGGGTACCTGAGGCACCTCTTTTTAGAGAATCCTACCCCTTGGTCTTGGTACTCTTGAGTTTGTAATGGGTAAGATACCAAACTACTATTAATTTACTATGTCTTCAAGGATTCATTTAACTGCATCTTCAATGACTATTTTCTGAATATGTCTTTTCATTCTTAACAAGGCCATGCTAGAAATTTTCTAAATGTTTAAGCTGTGGTTCTCTTTAACTCATATCTCCTTTTTGTCATTATTTAAGCTATTGAGAGAAACCATGCCACACCCACAGCACTTTGCTTAGAGATTTTAGTCTGACCTCTCTACTTAAACATTCTACTCCTCTGCTCCTGAGCTCCACTTTCACAAAACAGTAGGACATGAATACAACTCAGGCAAGTTCTTTGCCATTTTATAACCAGGATGACCTTTCTTCCACTTACTTTTATAAATATTTTATTTATTGATTGATTTGAGAGAGAAGAAGGGGAGAGAGAGAGAGAGAGAATGGACAAGCTAGGGCCTCCAGCCACCCCCATGAGCATCTGGCTTACGTAGGTCCTGGAGAATCGAACTAGGGTCCTCAGGCTTCACAGGCAAATGCCTTAACCACTAAGCCATCTTTCCAGCTTTTAATTTATTTTTATTTTATTTTTTATATTTTATAATTAACAACTTCCATGATTGTAAACAATATCCCATGGTAATTCCCTCCCTCTGCTCACTTTCCCCTTTGAAACTCCACTCTCCATAATATCCCCTCCCCCTCTCAATAAGTTTCTCTTTTATTTTGATGTCATCATCTTTTCCTCCTATTATGATGGTCTTGTGTAGGTAATGTCAGGCAAATTTATTTATTTTTGTTTTTATTTGTCGATGTAGGGTCTCACTCTAGCCCAAGCTGACCTGGAATTCACTATGGAGTCTCAGGGTGGCCTCGAACTCACAGCGATCTTCCTACCTCTGCCTCCTGAGTGCTGGGATTAAAGGCATGAACCACCATGCCAGGCTCAAATTTATTTTTTTTTGAGAAAGAGGTAGAGAGTGAGAGAGAGAGAGAGACAATTTTTTTAATATTTTATTTTTTCTTCCACGTTCTAATAACACATTTCTTATACCAAAGAGAATGAGATTTTAACAAGATGACATTTGAGCAGAACTTGAACGTGGTTAGAATAGCCATGTGGACATATGTGGGAGCAGTGGTCCCTGTGGAGGATGGTCCAGTTACAGTAAGTAGGCAAAGGCAAGGCCATAGCCTTGCTTGACTAAGACCGAGAACTTCATGGTAAGCACAGGATAGGACCAGCAAGGAGAAAAGAAGAGAACTGAAGCGATGGTGGCCAGGTCACAGGTCAGCTGAGCACATCATCATTATTATTTGTTATCTGAATGGCATGGAAGTAATCGAAAGTCTTCAAGTCAGAAAATCACCGTGATGTGTAACACAAGTTTACAAGTCATGTTGACAGAATTCATTTACAGATATTGTATTATCTCTTTTCTCCTTTTTGAGTCAAAATACCTGAAATCAAGGAAGAAAGGGTTTATTTCAGTTTGCAGTTCAAGGTCACCGTGCAACATGGTGTGGGAAGTGTGGCAACACGTGGTTGAACAAGCTGGTCACAGTGAAGACGCAGTGAGGGAGGCCAGTGCCCAGCCAGCTCTCTCCACCCAGCGCGCCAGCATGGAGGTTGGCGCCTTCCTGCCCCCTAGATTAAAGCAGGTCTCCCCAACTCAATCATGTCTAATCGAGATAATCACTCGCATTCATGCCCGGAGGCTAATCTATTCTAGGGTGATTCTAGGTCCTGTCAAGTTGACAATATAAACCGTCATATTTTCAACAATGCTACTGGATGACATCAGTTAATCAGACCATGTACATAGAAGAGAAAAAACAAAACAGGTCTTTACCTATTTAGACATCTTCAATGGAAGAATGGTCAACACTTACGTCTTAGGAAGAAAAATCTATGACCACCCTTCAAAAAAAAAAAAACCCACAACAAAACAAGAAATAAATTTGTGAGGACTGGAGAGATGGCTCAGCAGGAAAGCATTTGTTGCACAACCATGAAGACCTGAATTAGTGTTCCCAGCACCCACTTAAAAAGCCAGCCATGACAGTGTGCAGCTATAATCACAGTGGCAAGGAAGCAGAGATGAAAAAATTCCAGGTGCTATCTGGCCACATTGCCCTTCAATCGGCTCAGTTACGTGTGAAACCTGATCTCAGAAAGTAAGGAGAAGGGCTGCTAAAGATTCCAGATATCAACCTCTGGCACCCCCACACCCCCACATGCATTTGTATTTATGAAAATGTAAAGTAACTGAAGCCAAGTGGTGAAAGCAACAAACCAGTAGTTAACTTTGACAAATGCTTCTGAAAGTATCCAGCAGAAATCAAAATAAATTTCATTCTTTGTATGTCATGTAGGACATTGTTGATTTCAGCGAGAGCCACTTAGGCTAAGTGGCGTGGGAAACAGGACAACTGAGTTCCACTGAAGAGGGAAGAAAAGTCAATGCAGACAGAGCTCAAGTGAAGTGTTTTCTTGTGGGGAGGAGTGGGCCCAGCAAGAACCAAATGCTATATGACAGAAAGCGGAAGTTGGAGAAAGAAAGTACTTGAAGAGATGACATAAAAAGAAATCCAAGCAAAAAAGTAGAGAGATAAAACTTAAATTTAAGCAGAAATGTTCTTTCACTCTAACAGAAGGAATAAGTGTGTGGGTAGGCCTGCACTTATGTTGCACTTGCTGGTATTTTTAGATTACATAGTTTTTTTTTTTTTCCCCCTGCTGATTCTATTTTCCTTAAGAAGTATGCAGAGAAGTCATTTGCAGAAAATGAAGTGAAAGGACTTGAAGAGGGAAGGGTGAACCAAGAGTGATGGGCCTAAGGGTGCAGCTCATTCAGTACAGTGCTAGCCACACGAGACTTGCCTTTAACCTCCAGTACCCTGCAGCATCTGGGTTTGGTGGTGCATGTCTGTAAATCCACTACGGGAAGGCGGAGATAGGACGATCTCTTATTCTCACTAGTCTGACAGTCTAGCCTAATTGGTAAGCTCCAGGACAATGAAACGCCCTGTCTCAAAGGAGGTAGATGATGTCAGTGAGGACTACATCTGTGGCTGTCCTGTGGCTTCCATACACACATTCACAAAGTGCACATGCACCATCCTGCCACACGTACATGCGAACAATAAGCATGTTGGTGTCAGTAAGTCAATTTGCTAGTAATGTTGTCACTTAGCAATATGTCCCAATTAATATCAGTGTCCAGAAAAATTGTCCAATTTAATTTTCTGTTCAGAAATTTATTAGTTCCTAAAGAAATACTTTGTCTTATGCCCAGGTATAGATAAGTGAATCGTTGGTTTAACATGGAATTGAGTTTGCTTAAGAAGTGGAAGAAAGAGGGCTATACAACTGTGATATAATGTTGTTAGAATATTTTAATGCTATGTAAGGGGTAATACTGTTTATAAAATGACCCAAAATAGAATAATAGATTTTAACATAAATCTTGGTCATGAGTTTAGAGTAAGGCTGAGGAGGGTGAGATATCAGTAAATGAAATGAAGGAGCTGGTACTTTGGGAAATGGGTTATTTGAAATCATTGGATAGCTGAGTTGGGACTGGTAGTTTGGGGAATAGATTATTTGAAATAATTGGGTAGCTGAGTTGGGACTGGGTGAAAAGCATATTGAATCTAAGAAAGGTAAGCAAATAAAAGATCAGAGTTTGAAGAGCTGAGGTCTCTATTGGTTATAGGAGCAGTAATACTAGAAGAGATGAAATCCTCGATTCATGAAGAGGTGTCTCCAGAGGTTTGACATAGAACAACAAAGGAAGGAAAGAAAGGTAAAGTCTGACACCTGGGAGACCAAAGGACCTAGGAGTTTGGAAGACTCTGGAGATTGTTTTGAAGCAGCCTTGGAAAACAGAAAAGAAAGAGCTGGTGTATTAAAGACCTGATGAATGTGCCATCTATGAGGCTATAGGAAAGAGTCATATAGGAGAGCTGAGGCCACAGGTACCCTGGTGATGATGACATGGGGATTTTGTAAGACTGACATACTGTCTACTGTGCTATGAGAGTGACAGTGTGGACTATGGATTTTAAAGGACATACTAAAAGTTTGGAAATAAGATTAAGATGAAAAATGAAACCCAGTTATAGGATGGACTTGTCATTTTTTATGACTTGTGGTTAGAGAACATATAACAGAAAAGATAAGTTAGGTAATGTTAACTTTCCTTCATGGCTTGAGAGATTGTTTTCCATCATGGTGGACACAGCAAAGCAGAGGACGTCACATTATAGCAGACAACAAACAGGAACCAGTGTGATGAGCTCTGAAGACCAGATATAAACTTCAGTGTCAGATATTCAGTCATCTGTTTTCTTGAATGACATTTTATCTCCTAAAGTTTCTACCAACTTCACAAACAGTCCCATAGCTGTACACAGATCTTTCAGTCCATGGACCTTGTATAAGACATTTAGTTTTCAAACCATAACATTCTACACATATACCTCAAAAAGTCGTGGTCATAGCAAACTGAAAAATGTATGTAGTCTATCTCTAAAAAGTCCTTAAAATCTTGTTTCAATATTGCTAAATATTCCAAATTAAAGTTGGGTATAGTGGTTCATGCCAATAGTACTTGATTTTGAGAAACCGAAGCAGGAGGATCACTTTGAGTGTAAGGCCAGGCTACAAAGTGAACTCTCAGGCCATTCTGGGCTACAGAATGAAACAACTTCTGAAAAAAATCAAGACCAACAAAAACCATGGTGGGGAGATGGCTCAGTGGATGAAGTGCTTGCCCTACAAGCATGAGGACAAGTGTTTCATCCCCCGTGCCCACATATATACAAGGTGGCCATGGCAGCCTGCCTGTTTTCCCAGAGGGCAGCAGGTGGTGACAGGAGTTCCAAGACAAGTTGGGTATCTGCACTACCTGAATTGGTGAGCTCAAGGTTCAAGTGAGGGTCCCTGATTCGGTACACAAAACAGAGCATTATGGAGGAACACAACCTCTGCCCTCCACAAACATGCGAAATGCAAATGCATATAGACCCATACACATGTGCACTCACATACATATTTCCAAAATTTTCTACTCTTTTTTTTCTCATAACTCTTACTATAAATATGGTAAAAGTAGCCAGCAATTGCCATGCCACAGCCTGAATGCTAGGCTGCCTTGAAATTTTCTCCACTTGGTTAATTAGTCCATCACCTTTAAACTCAGCCTTCTTTCTAATTACAGGACACAGACAAAATATAAACAAATTCTTCACCAGAGTGTAACATAGACAGCTTCTAGTCTAGTTACCTATGGGGTGCTTGTCCCTATCAAAAGCTTAAGGGCATACCTCCACTGTCTGTATTCCAGTTGGCACTCTGGTCTTCTGAGCATCCAACATAAGAAGTTGTTAAGCTCTGCCCATATAGCATACTAGCGTTTCTCTAACCTACTTCTCCAAACTTCTAAATTATTCCCACCAACCAGTTCCTACGCCTCTCAACAACACTAACAGTAGTCATGGCAATTACCCATTTCTCTGACACCAATTTCCCCTTTCTGTTTTTCTTTTCTTTTCTTTCTTTTTTTTAAATCATCACTGAGACAAAGGACTTGACAGAAACTTGAAGATAGAAATACGTAGTTTAGCTCCTTGTCTTATTCCATTGTGGAGGGGAAAGAAGCAGAGCAACCCAGGGCCAGGTATAATCAACATGGTCAGACACACAGTGACATTCTTCCTCCAGGTAGGTACTACCTTGTAAATTGCTCTCCCTATTCTGTCAAAACTGCACGGGGAACTTGAGGATCAAGTTCCCAATACCGGAGAGCATACTCCAACTTACATGTACTGTCAATTCTTGCTTTCATACGCCGTACAAGTGTCTGGGCTTTGGAAAATGGAAGGGATGATGGATGAGATGATGGGGCTGGTCCCAGGAAGCAGTTGGTTCAGTGATTGACAGCTTCACACCACAAGTCTCACTGGCATATGAGTGGGCGCTGTGTCTGTCTCTGTGAGTGTTTGATTCCTTTCCACTCATGATGCGTTATCTTTGTTTCAGTGGGATGCTCTTTTACTTAAGGTTGTTTTCATTCTGTTGTGGATTTTTGTTCTCTTTGGCATCATGTTCTTTCCATTTCAAATTATCTGTCCAGAGTAGTTGTCCTTAAGGTCAAACTTCAACCTCATTCCTTGTGTGATTTCTAATTAAGGCTTTCGTGATCTTCTCCCCAACTATAGCTGCTTGATCCATCATCTATATGCTAATAGCCTTTGCTCACATTGCTCTTGCAGCTTATATTAGGATAATTGCTTGCAAATTTTCCCCTTGTGTTATATCATCTTTTATCAGTGTTCTCTTAGTCCTAAAGTGTGTGTGTGTGTATATATATGTGTGTGTGTGTATATATATATATATATATATATATATATATATATATACACACACACATACATGCATGCATATATATATGTATATATGCATATATATGTACACACACACACACACACACACATATATATATATGTTTCATAAATTGTATAGATAAAGTATTGAAGAATTTCATGAAGTCCATATCACAGTCCAGATTGATTGTCCCCTTATTTTTAGCAAAGCTGCTCTTCCCATTCATGCCTCAGGCGTAGTCCAACCTGTAGCAAAAGAAAAAAGTATTCTACGGTTCTCCAATCTCTGTATTTCTTCAGATAATATGGAAGACACTCTGTGAGTGTGAATTCAAATAATACGCAAGGGGTTCTGAGAGCATGAACTTTTTTACCTAATTGATTCTGAGTCTGTGATGACTGTGTGTGTGTGGTGTTAGTGGTATATGAACATGCATGTGCAGATTCATATATGCAGAAACCAAAAGAGAACATTGTCTGTTCTCTTCAATTGTTCTTCCTCTTATGTCTTATTATAGACTCTCTCACTGAACCTGGAGATCAGTTTCTTTTATTTATTTTTTATTTTTTGGTCAGACTAGTTGATCATAGAGCTCCAGCAATTCTTCTGTCTCTACTCAACCTAGAACTGGAATTGCATGTAGGAATAACATATTTACCTTTTATGTGGGTGCTAAGGATTGAAGCCGAGTCCCATGCTTGTGCAGCAAGAACTCTTAACCTTTGAGCCATCACCCTAGCTATGACTCTAAGTTTTTGAAAATATATTTTGTGTAGGCGCTGATTGACAGAGAAGTAAAAATTAGACTTAAACTAAGGTCTGGAAAAAATAAATCAGGATATGGATAAGAAATATAATGGAGGATACATTTTAAAAGGTACATATATTAACTATTATTAATAAAAGTTATCTAACAGCAGATCATTGCTATGACATCACTGCACTTTCAAAGGGATAATTGTTATAAACTAAGAAATCATATCCACAAGCCACTAAATCTAGACTAGAAAAACATCTTACGTGAGTCATATGTTGTGACCCCAGATCTCCATTTTTCTCTTCCTACTTTTCATTCTTATTCTCTTAAGAGAAGGGGAATGAATGGCTTCATTTGAAATTCTTGATGTTTTGTTACAGAATATCTTAGCCTCCAAAGATCATCTGGTTTTGTTCATGCTCCAGTCTGTAATGCAGCATCTTAACTATCCATGATTAATAATATAGAAACCCAAATACTCTGGCTAAGTGAGCATGGGTAAACTGTCATACTGAGCAAAAATATTTACAAGAAACTAGTCATTTTCATTGCCAGAGAGGTGGCACACATTTTTGATATATAAAAATTTGTTTCCCTTCATCTCTTATCTTCTTTATAATTACATTTATTAACATACAAAGAATTAGGTTTCATAATGATGTTTTACAAAATTTGAATTTTTTTTGTTTCCCTTCTTTCTATCACCCTTGCTATGCATGTCACACCCAGTCTCGCTTCTACCTCCATGCTACACATTTTCACCCCTGCCCGCCCCCACCTTACTCACCACTTGTTCTGCTCTTGTGGCCTCCTTCTCTGCTCTTTTCATAATAGCAAGAGATGGAAACAACCTAGATGACCATCAGCCGATGACTTGATGACTGTAATTGTGGTACATGTGTACAAGCTGATGATTTGATGACATGAAAATGTGGTACATGTGTATAATAGGATTTAGTTCAGCTATAAGGAAAAATGAATCTATAAGATGTGGAGGAATATGGATGGAACTGATAAAAAATTATATTCACTGTGATAACCCTGATTCAGACAGTATTTTCATTATTTCTCATATGTTCCTCCTAACATTTAATGTCTTGGTGTTTAAGAGTGTGTCCAGGATATGATACTAGATAGGAGAGGGAGAGGGAAACAGGAAGTCAGATGACTTTTAAAGACATTTTAATCATCCTGAATTTTTTAAATATTTTAATTTTTAAAAATTTTTTTTGGTTTCTCAAGGTAGGGTCTTAGCTCTGGCTGATCTGGAATTCACTATGTAGTCTCAGGGTGGCCTGAACCTCTCCCATCACAATTGTCTCAAAAAAAATAAATAAAGTACCTTGGAGTAAACATAACCAAGTAGATTAAGGATCTCTACAATGAGAACTTTAAAACACTCAAGTAAGAAATCACAAAAGACAAAAGGAAATGGAAAGACATCCCATGTTCTTGGATCAGAAAAATCAATATTGCAAAAATGTCAAGCTTATCAAGAGCAGTCTACATATTTAATGCAATCTCCATTAAAATTCCAATGACATTCTTCAGAGAGATAGAAAAATAATCCTAAAATTCATTTGGAAGCACAAAAAACCTTGAATGGCCGAAACAATTTTAAGCAACAAAAATAAGGCTGGTGGCATCACCAAACACAAATTTAAGCTATAGTACATATCCATAGTAACAAAAACAGCATGGTACAAAGTCAGACACAGACATCAATGCAACAGAATAAAGGTCCTGGGTGTTTGTCAAAAACAACCATCTGTTTTTTTAGACAAAAAAAAGTGCCAAATACATTCATTGAAGAAAAGACAGCGTCTTCAACAAGTGGTTCTGGGAAAATTGGATATCTATATGTAGAAGGATGAAAAGAGATCATTATCTGTTTTCATGGACAAGAATCAAGTCCAAATGGATCAAGGACCTTAATATCAGACCTGAACCTCTGAAAATGCTAGAGGAAAAGGCAGGAGAAATTCTTCAACATACTGCCATAGGCAAAGACCGTCTAAATATAACCGCAGTTTCTCAGGAAATAAAACCACTAATCAACCACTGGGATCTCATGAAATTACAATGCTTTTGCACATGAATAGAGCAAAGATATAATGTACGGAACAGAAGAAAAATCTTTGCCAGCTCTATATCTGACAGAGGATTAGTATCCACAATATACAAATAACTCAAAAAACAAAACAATAAGAAATAAAACAACTCAATTTAAAAAATTGGCTATGGAACTAAATAGAGAGTTCTCAAAGGAAGAAATACAGATGGCCTATAAACATCTAAAAAATGTTCTACATCTTTAGTCATCAGGGAAATGCAAATTAAAATTATTTTGAGATTCGGTTTCACTCCTGTCAAAATGGCTATCATCAAGTAAACAAATGACAATAAACGTTGGTGAGGATGTGGAAAAAGGGGAACCTTTCTACACTGTTGCTGGGAATGTAGTCTGGTACAGCCATTGTGAAAATCAGCGTGGAGGTTATTGATACAGGTAAAGCACTCCTAGACATATATCCTAATGACTCTTCTCACTACTTTAGAGATAGTTTGCACAACCATGTTTATTGCTGCCCTATTCACATGTTCTTAGACTTCTAGAACTTTGAGCAGAACTTAATGGTTTTCTTTGTGCATTATTCAGCATTGAGTGTTTTCTTATAGTAACAGAAAATGGACTAAGACCCCATCAGATATTTACTAGTATAGAAGAAAAGATCACCTGAACCTGGGATAGCATCTTACTGTCATGCACAACTAAGATAGTGATCAGTCTTACTGTGTAATAGGATTCAGAGTCAGAATTTTTATTAAAATCTGATTTTCATCATTTCCTATCTGATGACCATTACCAAGATTCTTAACTGTTATTTATAATGTAACCTTATCTGTAAATTGGAGATAAAAATTCATCTGGGAATATAGCTCAGCAGTTAAATGTGCTTGCGAAGACTGCCAGGAGAGGTTCAATCCCCAAACCACAAACATAAACCAGATGCAAAGAGTGGCACACGTTTCTGGTGGTGTTTGCAAAAACAAGTGACTTTGGTGTGCCCAAAGACAGACAGATACACACACACACACACACACACACACACACACACACACTTGTTTAAAAATAAAGAAAAGAGTTGCCACAAATTTATGGAAAAAAAAAAACTTAATGAAGTGAGTAACAATCATGAAAATGGGGACTGGGGAGATGTGTCAGTGAGTAAGAAAGCTTGTTGTACAAGAGGGAGGGCTTGAGTCAGATTCTAAGCACCTGTTTAAAAGTCAGGCATAGCATGCATGCCTATGACCTCAGTGCTGAGGAGGCAGAGACATTAGTTAGATTAATGCTTTCTACTCAGCTGTTCTAGCCCAAATGAGACTCTGTCTCAGGGATGATGGGTGGAGGGGCAATGAAGGAGGATTGAGTGCATGTATCTGCACACACATGTTCATACACAGATGCACACAGAATATAACACCTATACATCTAGTGAAAATGAAAGAAAATAGAATAAGTACTTGCATAAGTAGGTTGAAGCTAGAGAAATGGAAAAACAGCCCCATTGAACTTTAGCCTATGTATTGAGCAGTTGGAAAGTTGAAATTTACAAAACATCTTACAAATAAGCTTCTCTTCTGAGGAAAGCCAGCACAGGTGGTTCACAGTGCCTGAGTGAAAATCTTCTGGACAATATAAAGGGTAGAAGACATCTAGACCTAGGTCTTAAAATAAATCATTGTTATATTGAGGACAAAAAAATGGCCCAGAGAATTTGAACTACCATGGTAGCTCCAAATCACAACCTGCTGTCAGACGACTGAATATAAAGTCCCAAGCTGTTACCTATTAGTCTTGTGACCATGGCTAATTTATCTAGCAGACTTTCCTCTCTGACTAGGAGACATTAGTCATAAAGGCCTCCCTTCATTACAGTGCCAATTAAATTCATTAATGTGCATTTAAAATCCTCTGAAAATCCTCTGGGATATAAACTTTTCAAAATAGTTATTTTGGTTTCATTATTAATAATTTAGAGAACGAATTGAATGGTATAAAAAAGCACATGTTCCACAAGATACACAAATTTGGTCATGAATTACGTCATTTGAACCACTTTGGATAGTATTAGCAGCCATTTATTCTTTCCAAAAATCCTGCAGGTAAGTCAAGGAGAATGATTTGAAAGCAGATGTTCTGGAAGGACGAGTAACTCAGTGAAAAGAAGGGATAATGGAGATGAGATGAAAGACTGTGTCACCAGAGTGAAATCACTCAGTCCTCACGGTGAGACTGGGGCAGGCTGCACAGGCGGCTGGGTTTTCCTCACATAAAGGGTGGTCCTACTGAATGAATGACAATGACTCTGGCTGTCAGTGATGTCTGGCTGTGTGACTGATGAAGTCATGTCTAATGTTTTCCCTCCATCTTTATGGGGCATCCCAATTACTTGCAGTAAACTCAGTGCTGTTCTCTGCCAACATTATAGTATATTTAGTGAAGGAAAAATAAGGAATACACGAGGTTCAATGGAATAAGAGAATCAAGTAGAGAGAGAAGCACAAATGTAGTTATAGTCATAAATAGATGTTTCACTATTCTTTTCCTGCCAATTCCATCATATCATGGCAACACCTTCATCAACAGGCTCACCTTACAGATTTCAGGCAAGCAAGCATAGCGAATAGTTGAGCTATGCAGGACTCCACTTATTCTAGACAATTGCACTTTCTTTTCCTAAGCAATGAACCTGGCAACTTGTTAGAAACATGGGAGCCCCACATGCACAAAGGTACATGTATGCTCTACTAAGAACCATGATCAAGGATTCTCCTCCCCTTATCAATGATTCTTATGATCAGTTTCTATTCCAATATGTTCAGGTTTGGAACAGCAAGTGCATATCTAAGCTGGGGTGGTTTGGGGTCTTGTAAAATAAGGCAAACTATATCCTCTTAGTGAGCTTTTAGGTAGAAACCCCTATTTGCATCTTGTACCAACATGCAATTAGGTGTATATTAGGTTCAAATAGAGTGCAACATGGTAAGGACATATGCAGTAGAGGAAAGGATATATGACCCAAACCTGCCATCCAAACCAGAGACAAAACAAACTATACTCCTAGAAAGTGGCCCATATTCCCTTAAAAATCCTCTGGAAAGAAGTCCCAGGCCACCTCCCAGGGCTCTTTGGTGACAGTGTTTTCACACCTTTACTATCACTTTGTTCTTCGTAAAGTTTCTTGCTGGTTCATGATTTGTGTGCACCTGTCTTCAGTCCTTCGCTGTCAGGAACCTGGAAACACCCAGGTAGGGAACACCCACCTGTAACAGATTCCATGGCTGTTCCATGTTTCTGGAGGTAACTTACTCTTTTTTTTTTCAAATATGCTTAGATGTATGAACATAATTTTTAAATGGGCCAGGGGGCTTATGGAAGAAAAGGCAAGCAGGACTTCATCTACTTCATCTTTCAGAACTTCTTTGTCTCAATATCAATCTATTGTTTTTATACTCTTACCACTGTTTGCTTATACTTACTCTTCTTCAAATACAAATACAAAATTCATCCCATAGTTATGTAATTTTAAAAGAAACTCTTTCTTAGAGGTATCACTGGTTCTAGACAAATCGTGATTGACAAGCAAAACTTCACATTAGCCTTAGAATGTAAGAGGACAACCTCTGTTCTTAAACTAAATTTTCTTTTAAAAATTACAGGTTTCAAAATAATGTACCAGAGAATAATATGTTATTAACTAAGGTAATATTGTTTACAATTTATTGTATTTAGCATCTGTTAGACAGTAATTTAATGCTATAATTCATATATTGGACTTAATATGCAGCCTAACCATTTAAAGTATATAATGATTTGCATAATTACAAAGCTATGTTTAAACTACGCTTAAGAAATTTTCTTAACTTCTTAGAACTTTAACTTCCTTCCTACCCAACCACTTAATGTATTTTCTCTTGTGATTCCAAATGTCAAATTTAAGAAAACATTACTTGTTCTCTTGATAATATGCCATTTTTCTCACATATATAATCAAATGAAATGTCAGCATTTCTCTCTGTGTAATAGAGAAGAACTATTGGTACTTATGTAGAAGAAAATTATAGCTAGCATTAATACAGCATAATATAGGTTAATTTTCTTATTTAATGGCTAAAAGTTTTATTTTACATTGAAATAATAATTTATCAGTAACAACAAAGAAAATAATTTCATTCACAACTAGTCTTGAGTGAGATATACTTTAAAATCATATATATATATATATATATATATATATATATATATATATGTATATATATATATGGAGAGAGAGAGAGAGATTTATTATTTTAACCATTTTAAAATTTGCACTAGTGAGACATTAAGTAAATTCAGTTCATTGTGTAACCATCATTTCCGCAACCTTTTCATCTTATAAAGCTGAAATCCTCTAACCATTAAAACTGACCAATATTCTTTCTGGTTCCAAACCCATGTATATGACTTGCCTATCTAGGTATACCATATAAATAAAACTATATGATACTTTTATATTTGGCTTATTTCACTCGTCATAATATTTTCAAGATTCATCTTTCTATATAACATTTATTATAATTACATTCCTTTTGACATGTTGAGTAATAGTGCATTACATATACATATACAATATATGCCACATTAGTTTCACCCATTCCTTTGTCAATGAACACTTTCTTTATTTCTATTTATTGTCTACTGTGACTAGGGTTATGATAATTGGTATACAAAATGTTTGAACCCCTGCTTTCACCTCTTCTGGGTATATAAATCTAACTTGCTCTCATAATTCATACTTTAGGTTTCATATGTAAACTGACTCCAGGGTTGAATAGTAATTGTATGTTTAATTTTTAAATTTGACTTCCATAGAAGCTATGGCATTTTGACTTCCCACCAGTATTACACAAGGGTTCCAACTTCTTGTCACCATTGCTGACATTCATTATTTTCTATGTTGTTTTTGTTTTAATAACTGTCATACTTATGCAAAGTACTATTTCCTTTTGATTTAGATTTACATTCCCCCAATGAGTGGTGATATTAGGCATCCTTTCATGAACTTACTGAACAACTCTCTATCTTCTTCTGAAAATTGTCTTGAAATCTGTGTGCTATTTTAAAACAAAATCATTTTGAATTTTTTACTTAGAATGTTGCATGTGGGTAGTGAAATGGCAATCAGTGCAAATAAATAAGAAATTAGTAAAACTATCGGAAAGAGTACACATACATTTAACTGTCATAAATGTTTATTTTATTTAGCATCATGTAAAAATTTAAGTAGTATGACATTAAGGTGATATTGAGAAATATTCTATGGTATGGGAATAGGATAAAATTATATAAATAAGTAGAATAACTTATTTTAAGACAATATTATATGATCTAAATTTTATAAAAATATATTAACAAAATATTTTAAGCTCCTTTAAATTGAAATTCAATTATAAAATAAATTTTAAATTCATCTAAACTAAATAGTAATGAAAACATGAAGTGTTGTGTGCTGATATAAGAAAGTCTATTGCATAAGATGCATTTATTTCTTAAAATCAAAACAAGTATTTCTTTACTTATTGTCTTCATCTATCAATTACTATACAACAAACTAACTATAAGTTTTAGTTTCACTGTCTTCCTTTTAAGTTAAGGTGTAGACAATGTTCTCCCATACCTTCAAAAGAAAATGCTTTTCATTCACAGACTTGAGAATCAAATCAACAAAATCACTAATAATGGTAATAATAATAGTAATGATAATTAATGGTAAGTAGCAGTGCAGTGTTGGTGTGTCTGTTATGGGGGAAACCAACTGCTCTCTAATTGGATTTGAGGACTGCTCCACGGAAAGGAATTGCCTGGTAATGAAAACATAATCTATGGCTTAGAAGGGCATAAGATGTAGAGGGAAAACTACTACTGTTGTCTGAATAAATTGATATTGTATGCCCAAAAACCTGCCCTCTAAATACTGAAGGTTATGCCAACATATTAATCCTACTCTCACTTTTGGTTAGGTAGCAGTAACTATTAGGGATACTCAAAACACATCAAATTGCTGAGAAGAAATGACAGTGGAATATTCAGCACTAAATGAGCCATTTCTACCACACCCTCCAGGTTCAGGGACTATTGCAGAAAATGTGGTGGAAAGAATGTGAGAGCCAAAGGAAGGGGAAGAGAGCTTTGCAATGCTATCTCCCAGACACATACCAGCTGTTTTACTCATAATCTCACAGTGGCTGATGGTACCTACACAAGACCTGCATGACAGAAGGGAAAAATGATGACAGCAAAACAGATGAAAGTTTAGTAGGAAAGAAGAAGGGAATCTGTGGAGGGAGGTTCTGGAGGAGGAAAGGAGGGTTGTGGGAGGAGATTATGGATCATGGTAGATTGTCTATATGGGTGGAGATTGTCAATAAAATGTTTTTAAAAAAGGTGACACTCTCAATGAGACCATGAATATAATCGTTTACCAGAGATTAATTCTGGAACCTAAGCAAGCTTATGAATAAAAATATATTAAAATTTGACAATCTGTAATGATTTTTAAAAGGCTGAGTATGGGATAGCTTGAGCATTGAACTTTATGGTCACAGACATTGGGGGAGCTTGAGCCCACAAATTCTTCCTCATGGATGCCACCAGACATTCATGAGAAACACTGAGGATAAAACTGGCAAGTTTGGGGAAAGAAGGCATAGGAAAGATAGGTTACTCAGGCACATAATCTCCTTTTAGAACCACTGAGGAAAGACCACAATCTTGGTATCCAGAATAGTAAACTGATACAACAGCAAACTTTTAGTACTGAGGATAAAGAAATTAAATGTCACAAGACTAGGTCATTAAATATTCCATACCAATTCGAGAAAGACAGAGGTGAGATGGCTTCACCTTGGTAATAATTTGAATTAGAAACTTCCTCAGTAGGCTTGTGTTTTGAATGCCTGGTCTCCAACTAGTAGGGCTATTTTGAAAGATGTGGTACTATATGGAAGGCTATGGAGTGTTATAACAGTGGGGCCTGGTTTGCAGAAATAGGTCACTAAAGGGGGTGCTTGGAAAGTTCTGGCTTCCTCTGATGTTCTGCAGCCTGTTTCTTGGTCCATGCTATTGTAAGCTTCTGCCACCACAGAGTCACACTTGCAGCATGCCTGCTCTGTGATGACGAAAAAAAAAAAAAAAGAAAGAAAAAAAAAGTCCTCTAATACCATGAGCTAAAATAAATATATCCTTTGTTAAGTATTTTAACAGAGTCAGAAAAGTGACATAATTCCCCAAGCCGTAGCAATGATTTAAGAATAAGGCAGAACTGGAAATATGAAAGGTCCTCACCCCTCACATCAGGTTGGCAAGCATTGAGTTAGCACTAGCAATAGTCTAATTTAAGAAAATGGGGTAGGAGGGACAGAAACTTTCTGACATGCAGGAGACCTAAAGTGAAGGTAAAATATATGCTACGAATAACCTCTGACAGAAGAGTTCCAACCTTACCACAAGATGATGCTATAGAAATTAGAAAACTTTGTGTATAAAGAGAACTGGGCAACAACAAAACCCAACTCCAGCTAAGTAACTCAAAATCAAGGCCAGCTAAATTCCAGGAATGTGTTATTCAACTCATTCTCCACTGTCATGCACAATATGTCCAAGTAGAAAGTAAAAATTATGAGATCTAAAATAAAGCAGGAAAAATCAAAAACATGTGCTCAAGACAAAGCATTCAACAGAACCTGGCCAAGGTCGAACTACTAGAAGGGGATTTGTAAAACAGCTATCGTACGAATGCTAGAGACACTTGACCGTGGTGGCTGTACAGCTGCACCGATGGGAGTGGCAGGAAAGTGGTGAAAACACAGGAGAGGATCAAATGGGAATGGTAGAATAAAAACGTGGTGAGTATTACTGTGTAGATATGTCTCTGTCCCTCAAATAACTGATGTTGTGAGGGTTTCAAGGGTGGGACATTGGGCAAGTAAACCAAAGATCATTACTTTGACTTAACAGATCTGATGGTGTTTTAGAGGTTGTGGACACTTGAAAAGTGGGGCCTACGAGGTGGAATTACACCACTCTCAGCTTTTACGTCAAGAATCTATGTTCTTGTCCCCACGTTCTCCTTGATTTTCTTTGCTTCCTCAGCATAATGAGGTGATCAACCTTCTATATGCCAACTGTAATTTTTTTTGTTTTAATCTCAGCATGGATAAATGATAGACAAAAATATTTCAACACATCATATTCAAAATCTTAAAGGTTAAAAATAAAATGTTAAAAAGTTAATCTTGAAGACTTTGTTAAAAAGTCACACTGCATATATAGAACAAAAGGAAGAATAAATCAGTCTTATTAGAAACTTTGAAAGCCAGACAATGCAATAGTATTATAAAACCCTGAAAAAATATAAGAATTCTATATAAACAAATGCATATTACCTTGGAAGTCCAAGAAAGTCTCTGAAGATTCCTGAAGCTATGTCTCTGTATAATTTGCTCTTTCCCCTTGCATTTCAGGTCCTTCCTTATCCCATGTATTTGAATTCTCAACTGTCACCTCTGCAAGATTATTGGCATCTCTCTGGGTTGCATTGTACTGTATTCTCAGAACTGACTCTGGAAACAAGCCGTAGGAAGCAAGTGCTTCCTTCATATGTGACCCCTCTTATTAGCCATTGTGTGGCAGTGCGTCCCACTATCTGATGATTCGAAATACATATTTCCTATTTTCCCCAGTTTTCCACTAGCATCTAGCAAGAGGATGGTATTTCTTTGTGCATGGCACCTGAGGGTTTTATGATTTAATTATTCACGGCAGAAGTGCCTGCACATTGATGCTTCCATCTTAAACACATTAACACAATGAATTAGAACTTAAATATAATGTAGATTTTGAAGAATGTCACTATTGCTTTCTACTGATGTATCATTTCCGTAACATTATAGTTGATTAGTAGAGCTGAAACCATTAGGATTGGTTGCAAGTACACAGAAGGAACACTTAAACTATCATGTTGTTCCCCTGCCCAGCAACCATAATTCCTACATAGCTATGAAGTGATGATTTATAAGGCTTTATTTAACAATTGAGAAAATGAAATATCCATGACTTTCATTGGTCTGAGCATGTGTTCTTTAAACTGTTCCTATTTTCTTCCTATTCTGGTTACCTCATATCCAGGGCATTAGCTTGTCACTTACCCCTGCCAGAGTTTTTATCACAAACTGAAAGTCAAGCATGATTTGGGAATTTATGAGTCATAGTGCACTGCGTAATTTGGGATAATTAGTATTCATCCATACTTTGGTTTCTTATTTATTTATGGTCTACTTTGTATCCAACCTATTGCTTTTCTGCTGCGTGCATCCCAGGACAGCTATGAATGCAATCCAACACATCTGAGGATGAAAACATCATGTCACAATGTTGAAGGATTGGACAACCTTAGACAAAATTCAAACATCCTACTGATGCAAATCATTTTTGGTTTGTGACAATATAAAATCTGATAATGAAAAAAGATCATTGAATTAGTGTCAAAGAGACATTGGTCTGACACCAACTGGGAATTTTTCACGCATCATTTTATTCTCTGGTTTAAAGGCAATGGATATTACATTAAAGTTACTCACATATACACCCTTATATTGCATATTGCAATAATAATTGCACTAAAACAATACATCTATCAATCTATTTATTATTAGGAAACATTATAATATTTGTCTCACAGTAAGCAAATAAATTAACTCTTCTTATTATGTCCTATGCAAGGTGGTTTATGCTGATTTAATACAATTCATACTTAATTATATGTTATCTAATAACCATTGATGATAAAAATCATATTCACTAAAAAACAAGCAAATGTTTAGCAAATATCTTCTGGTACTTTGTCTAGCTATAGTGCAAGATGGTACAGGCCCCTTGCTTTCATATGTGTGGTTCCTTTGGACTTAGATAACTCCTGAAGGAGGCCCTGTGGACAGTCCACACACATTGCAGACACATAATTACTCCACACACTCCACCCAGGCTTCCCTTATCTGGATTTGCCTCATCTCTACTCATTAAAACAACAACACATGCTATGATGTGCTGGCAAAAGCTGTTCGGCATGTTCTCATTTTAATTTTAGACATTTTCACATTGTCAAAGCTTTCACTTTTACTTAGAACAAATGCTTGAAAGCACCTTCAAATGTTTCACTGATGGAAAACATAAAGGCATCCAGTGGTTAGTTGACCCCAATTTAATCTTTCTCTCTGTCTTTAATAAAGGAAGAGATTGTCTGAAGCAGATGACATTGGGGACCTTCAGATGTCTTAAATGCTTAAGTGGGAGGCTGGAGCATTGATTTTCTAAGATCAATCTGCTAAAAAGTGATTCTTTATTTGTGATTTGTTAGAGAATATACTTTCATGTTAAAACCATCCTGTGTGATTCCTATTAGTCATGCTTTTCAGATTGATTTTGCCACACAAAGCATTTGAAAGGTGAAGGTCATCAATGTCTATAGGCCACTAAGACCTTGATTCATGGCCTGGAAACATCAAGGATTTATTTGGTGTAATCTATAACTTGCTGCCATTAGCCCATTGACAAGAGCGTCTTTAGTTTGAATTTAGGTTGACGTCTTGAATAATGGCCCTTTACCAATATACTAGGCTGCTGTGAGAATGTCACCATGGATCTATTGTCCATTGTCTAATTGCTTTAAAAATGTCTGCATATACACATTTGATTTTGATCTTTCCCAACAGAGGGGATATATGTTAGAAAATGAAAAAAAAATGTAGAAAGAAACTTCTAAATGTTGTCTACATTTCACTGAAGATTCTTTTTCTCCATATAACAACTACCTTTGGAACAATAAAACAATTTACACTTTCAAGGCTTTTTGTAACACATCTCTTTCCTTCCATAGCAGAAGCTCTATGCTTCATTATCATGTACTGTAAGAAGAAGCTCTCTCTGTTACATACCAAGTTGTATGATGTGAATTAGCTAATTAATTCACGGAAGTAAGGATTTATAACGAAATTACAGTTATTCCCCTTGTGGTAGTTTCCAGTTAAAAGGATGGACGGGGCTGTGATTGCTGTCATTTGTTTCATAAAATCTGTTATATTTGTCTGGAATATGTTTCCCTGGATTTTCTTGCAAGGAAACACAAGCTAAACTTTACTTAAAATCCACTTCTGAGATTATTTCCTCAAGAAAGTCCTTCTTCAGAATTCCATAGCTAACTTGACATAATATTGACTCAACTGATCTCCTGGTCAAGATGTACTTTACTTGTGTTACTGCAAGCATTTTGAGAGCAAGAACCCTGATTTGGTGTTTCATTTCTCTTCATATTCACAGCCTCAATATATTCTCTCAGGCATGGTAGATGTTAATATAATAAACTAATTTAAACTCAATAAAAATAGTACAAGTAAGATATACATGTCAAGAAAACCCCCAGGGTATTTAAGTAATTTGACTCCCCCAAACCAAATGAAATTAGTATTTTTCCCTAATAAAGAAAGACTGTGTCCTGCCTTTGTGAGGTACCATATGAAGACAAAGATGAATTAGATATCCCTCCTCTCTGCCCTTCCAGCCCAGATGCCTCATTTTGGATCTCTGAAATGGTATTGGGTTTACAGAGTAGTTTCTTAATTTCCATAAATTTTAGTATGTTATCCTTAGATGAACATTAACACAGCATGTATTTTCATTGTATTTTCTGGTATTGTATTGTGGATCAAAGCCAGACCAATGCACATGGCTAGGCAATTGCTATACCACTGACTAATATCCCCAACATTTATTATTATTACTTTTTGAGACAAGGTCTTACTAGATGGCTCAGGATAACCTTGAACTCACTATGTGAAGCTGCCTTTCCTCCTGCTTGTGATCTCTCTGTTCCTGCTACCCAAGAACTAGGACTACAAGAGTATCTCATCAAGCCCAGTTTAATCATATTTTAAGACATTAATATTCTCATGCCACTGAGAGAGGTGAAGCATGACTGCTGCTGCTTCTGAATGGCAAAGTCAAAAGCTGAGCTAAGCTGCAGTGAGTGGACTTGGAAGAAGCCACATTTTGCAGAGGTTCCAAACATCTCTGAAACTGTGCTTAAAGCTGTGTGACATAGTTTTTAATAGGTTATCACAAAAGTGCAAGAACTGCTCCTACAAAGTCAAATGCTTGCTGAGATTTTCTTTATTACACACTTCCATGGGCACCTAAGGACAATTTATTTTTAATTATCACAAAGCCCTTGGCTAAATAGATAAAATAATCTATTTAAACATCAGTAAAAAATATGTGATATATCAAATTTATTATAATTAATTTCACAGGTTCTTTTATACTCAGAAATTGTGCTACATTAAGGAAACAAAGATTGTTTAGAAGTTTTTATGCCTTTGTATACAATATAAGACAATGAATAGGGTAGATATAAATATGGATTATGAAGGATATCGTGTTTTCTCTACCATGTAGCAAATATAATAAAATTAAGAACATCCTTTCACATTGAAAAACGGGGCACCATTCTTTAAAGTTAATTGATACAATACTACATTCCATTGTCTTATTTACTTTAGTGCCTGTTTCATTTATTTTCTTGAACACTGCAGTTTTCATAGGAAGTCTTGAAATACAACTTTAAAAAATTCCTGTGGCAAATATACTTGGCTATTCTATGACCCTTGAATTCAATATAATAATTTATGCAAATGAATACATTGCTTGGATTTGGAGATAATATCTTGAAGCTATCATGGCTGAAATTTAATACTAATTGTATATTAACAATCTATTTATAAATATAATCTTTGTAATATAAAACAAATGGTAATTTTCATTTTGTAATTTCTATGTCATTCTTTTTATGTGTGTGACAATATTTGATGATATCAAGATGGTATGTGAATGCTATATTTTTATTGCTAATGGTTTATTGCTTTTAAAAAATGTTATGAGTTTCTCATATAATAATTATATAACCTTATTTTACTGTATTTCTCTAGAGTCTCTTTTTATAGAAATCATAAATTGAGCATGTAAAGCTTTTGTCTACAAATCGTTGGCATGATTACTTCCATTATTCCAATATGCACATATCTGAAATCCTTTTTTCTCTTATGAGCATAGTTATGGTATCCAGTACCTTGTTAAACAAAAGGTACCTAAGCCAAGACCAGTTGAAAATAAACACAGGAGCTATAGCTCAGCTAGTAAAATGCATGGAACATAAACAAAAGGACCTAAGTTTGACCCCTAGTACCCATGTAAAATTCCAGATGTGGCTGTGCTACCCTGTAATCCCAGAGCTGGGGGTTGGAGACAGATGCCAAAGGTGCTTGGCACTCCATGGGGCAAGTAACAGCAAAAGACAAGGCATTATTGTGGAACATCTCCAGGTGAAAAACAGAAACAGCCCAACAAGTGACAATCAGGTAATTCAGAAAAAAATACATATATTTTAGAGAATGGCTTACTTTCTCTATAAGAGAAAGCAAAATACAGAGACCAGGAATATTTAGGAAACATGAGAACAGTTTACGCCTCTATCCAAGAGTCTAGTTGAAGATTCTACCAGCAAAGAAGCAATCATTCTAACACAATTGATAATTGCTCAAGACCTTTCTCCATTTCTCTAGCTGTAAAGTGATAATTTTCCCAGGATTCTCACCAAAATGTCATTTATAATAAAAGTCATGACCTAAATCCCTCACGCAAACCTGGTGGCTCCTTGTTTTATATTATCCTATTGTGACAACTGGCGAGTGACCTCATAACACCAATCATCAAAGTGGGCAACAGAGGCAGAAGGCTGAGTCCCCTGTAAATTGACTGAACGATGGGATTCCCCAAGCTTTCCAATGTTCTATATATAGTCACCACCTGGATACTTGGAAATGTGACACTGTCTTAGAGAAGCCCATTCAAGCTCTTGATCGCCTATTCAGTCTCTTTTAAAATGACTTTGTTTATCTTAACTCTCATGCTTATCAAATTTTCTTTAATAAAATCTACAACTCTGTACCATGCTGGCTCCTCCTGAAGTTCTTTTAAGCATAAAAGCCACAAATTCTGTGTTTAGTCTGGGTTGCGGTCCCTAAAAGTTTAGGGGAACTCAAGCTGTTCAGGTTATCTATTTGGAGCCAAATCTCAGTCGCCTCACCCCTAACAAGAGCAATATTTATTTATTTAGAGAGCAAAAATAACACTGTTTTAAAGAAAGAAATGTAAAGGTAATTTCAAAATTTCTCAGCATTTCCATAGCAAGAGTAGATTTCTGTTCAATTAGAGTAATCATAGATTGGCTTGAATTTAATGTTCATGATGCAAAAGGCCAAATGTATATTAAAATGAAAAAAGTAAGAATTTAGAAATATAGCTTTCTTCCTTTGATCTGTGATTTCCTTTATGAGTAGTCAATTTCTTCCAATAAATAAAACATGGAAAGTCCCAGAAATAAACAGTTTGTAAGTTTTTCTGTGCATATACGTGTGAGTAACATGATGAAACCTTTAGCTGTCCCACTGTATGGACCCTTGGAGGTAAATTAGTTCTCTGTCTGCCCTATCCACTCCAAATATGTTACCTTCCTTCTAGTTACTGCAAGAATTCTGGCCAGATGCACAAAGTGGCACATGCATCTGCAGTTTGTTTGCAGCATCTATAGGCCTTGACATGCCCAAACTTTTTTTTTCTCTCTCTCTTTTATTGTAAATAAATAAAAGTATTAATAAGAAGAAAGATGTAAATGTGGAAAACACCCAAATTATTGACAAACCCGTTTACTTTCTTAATGTGTGACTGTGTGTGCATTAATGATTAATAATCATACATTCTTATGATTTTGAGTATCATTGAATTCAACAATGTACCAAAGTAAATACTGAATTATTTGTGTTGCATTGTTTTGGTGTCTTCTGAATGTTGTACATACACTAATAATCCATATTTGTAATGTGGACTTCAGGGACATAAATACCGAACATCTAGAGTGACACCATAACCCTTAAGGAGGAAGATTGTGCTTCTTTCAGATCAATATGAACACGGGTTTGCAGCAGAAGATTAAGAAGTGACAGGAGAGTCCTGTGTGAAAGTTTTGGTTTACTAAGATGTTATAGCTTGGTTAAAATCAGAGTAAGGGCAGAATTTTATAGTAAAATGAGCAGAAACTCTGAGACATCAAAGCATGAGCCTTACTCTATATCAGTAGGCTAGAATAAGAAGAATTCATTATTGATTGAATGGGATATGTAGGGCTTCAAGTATTGAGAAGACTAAAGCACTGTGTAGGTCATAATAATATGGTGCCAGCCATAATGACCTAGGATAATCCCAGTAACTTAATCAAAATGTAGAATTCTGCTTATGATATGAAAGCCTGGTGTCTCCTTTTGGGGTTTGTTTCCAAATCAGGAAAATTTCTAAAATGGTGATGTGATATGAATACTATTTGGTTAACTATATTTTCCATCTTTTAACTTCCTATGTGAAGGATCTACTGGGCAAAGGGCAGAGGGTGAGCAAACAATGTGATGAGAGGTATGACAGATTGTGCGAGCAGGAGATGCAGATAATTAGGCATTAGTGCATCTGAGGACTTACTTCTTTTCCTTCAGCTGGTTTCCATGGTTAGAAGTTGTATCTGTTACATTGTCATTGCTGGAACAAAGTGCCTGTCCAAATAAATAAATAAACCTAAGGAAAGGAAAGAGATTATTTCAGCTTGCAGTTCCAGAGGGTAGAGTCCACCAGGGCAAGGGAAGAACGGCAGGAGCAGGAAACCTTCATCACCTCAGCACAGGGAAAGAACAGAGAGAACAGCAAGCAGAAACAGGCCCACCGCAAGAGGCGCACTTCCTCCAGCAAACCTCAAACTCATACAGCTTTCACAGCTTTCCAGCACTGCCTTTCCAGCTGGGGATTAAGAATTCAAGCACAGGAGCATTTTATATTGAAAACAGTACAATGTACCAAGAAGGTTCTCTTCTGAAGAGCAGCTCATAAAGTTGTCATTTTTTAAATTTTTTGTTTATTTATTTATTTAAGAGCGACAGACAGAGAGAGAGAAAGAGGCAGAGAGAGAGAGAATGGGCTCACCAAGGCCTCCAGCCACTGCAAACAAACTTCCAGACGTGTGCACCCCCTTGTGCATCTGGCTGAAGTGGGTCCTGGGGAATCGAGACTCGAACCGGGGTCTTTAGGCTTCACAGGCAAGCGTTTAACCACTAAGCCATCTCTTCAGCCCAAAGGTGTCATTTTTTTAAAAGTATGACAGGTTAAAGACATTCTCTTTCAGCTTACTTAAGATATTATTTACATTTCTTATTTTACGTACACACTTTCATATTAGTAGGAAGGATAGTACTATTTTAACAAAGTTATATAATGGGCAAATGGACTAGAAATTTTGCCTTAACCTATCATACTCAAAGCTAGGTACAATCAGTGATATTGACATAAGCTGGAAATTTACTAATATGAGATATATTTAAACCTCACAGTCTCATATCTTTATATATGCTTACTGCTATGTTTTATCTTGTCATCAAAAAGAAGGAATATTCTTTATGGAAGTTTACTGAGCCAGCTTGAACATGAAGAACCAAAGACTTCACATTTCATTCCTCATTCAATCAATTCCTTAATTTATGATCATCCATAATGCTTCTCTTGTCTTAGCTCTGCAGTCTTAAAGGAATGAATTGAATTCCACCTTATAGGCCCATCATGTTATGGATCTCAGATAAAATCAGTTTTAAGGATGAGCAAGTATCAGCATGATAGGCTAAAAGTAAACAATGGAAAAGCTTGTGATTCTCACCTCGTGTGGTTTTTGTCCTCCACAGTAGCAACACAACCTGGCTAGCATCTAAACTTTGGAAACTTCATAACAATAAGAAATGCGTACATAGTCACATACTCATAAGCTGACACAATTCATGCATAAACACTCACCCAAGCATGTTTCCCCCAATGTCAAAAGCAAATGAAGGTCAAGTAACAATGAGTTTGTTCTTCCTGAACTATCAGAAAGCAAGCATTTTTAAAAAGCATTATAGATTCAACATATGTGCATGAATTTATTCATGTGCATTAAATGGTTGGCAGCTCATCAAGTGTCCTCTTCAATATCTAATTGACTGGTTTAAAGAAATGAGCTTAAGGGAGAGGATAGCAGAAATAATGCAGTGGCCCTTCTGTTCAGGTCCTGATAGCATTCTCTCCTAGGACTCCCTGAGACACAGGCTTATTAACTCCTTCCATGAAAAACTTTCTGGGAATTGATTGAGTTTCTTTTACCTTGTATTCCTCACACCTAACTGTGGGTGGAAATCATGTTGTGTATTTGAACCCAGGAAGACTGTAGCATTAAATCCTACCTCTTTAGATCATGACACTCTCCAGAATTTAGTAATGCAATGAACACAGCACTCCCAATGGCATGGCCAGCCTTGTCCAAAATCATAAGACTTGAAAATTTAAAAAAAAATACACATACAGACACACACACACACATATGTATATACATATACATAAATATATTAACAAAACTGTAAAATAAAATAGTTGTTCAAATCATGGAAACACTAGGTTTTCTTTTAAAAGATTAAACTATATTGCATATGTTCCTCAAACTATAACAGTACAATCAAAACTTTAATACATCTGAAAACAAATAATATGCACTCAAATATGTACTGATATCAAAGTGTTCATGACACTGGGGTCTTAGGAAATGGCTCACTGGCTAAATTCCTTCCCAATTAAACATTAGGGCCTAGGTTCAGATACAGCAGCACCCACATGAAATTCTGGGCTTGTTGGTGCATACGCTTAGTGCCAGTGCTGGCAAGGCCAAGGCAGACAGAGCCCTAGGGTTTTCTGACGGGCTCGTCTATCCGATTCGTAAGCTGCAGGTTCAGTGAGAGATTTTGTATCAAAAATAAAAAAAAAAAAACAAAGAAAAAAGTGGAAAGCAATTGTACACACTATACTGACTGACCCCTGGGTTCCTCAGGCATACAAACACACATGTAAGAAGGCACACATGCATAAATAGACAAGTGTACATGCACATGGACACCACACACCAAACATGCTCATAATATAATAAAACATAGACATGTGTGCTATTATACAAAGTTATTTGTATTGAAAATATAAAATAGAATTGAGAAAAAATAATCTCTTATTATTACTGTCTGCCACAAAAAAAAATGGTGTTTCTAAGATCACCTTTTTTAAAATTGGTCACAGACTTAAAGTAATCTACAGAGAGAATATAGTTTTCAATAGGTTTAATTTGCAGCAAAACTTTTCAAAAATCTAGTATAATTGTCAGGTTCTACAAAATGCAAAAACAGTCAGCAAATATCAATGAATATTCTAGACTTGGCACCAGACTTAAAGAACAACAGACCATTTTAAAACATAAAAGTGGCATGTCTGAAAAATTAAGCCACACAAAGACTCGTGGGAGGCTTCAGCACAGTAGCAGCGTGTGAGATTTGTGGGATAGTAGATAAAAAGATTGTAAGCGTTGATAGGCTTCTCACTGGACTTTCCTCATGGGAGAGTTTACAGATTACTGGTCACATGTTACAGGCTTGGTTGCAGGCGGTAGGCTTTGGCAAATTGACTGGACCCCCAGGGCTCTAACTTCCTCGGAGGGTTAATCTTTTGATGGAGTCACAATTTGCTGGAGTAATGGGAGGTGATAGAAACTATGACCTTGGGGGACACAAGCACATCCCTGGGGACTTGTCTCAGTTCGCTTACACTTTCTAACTCTTTCTTTTTGGCCACCATAAGATGAGTATATTTTCTCCTTGATGACTTTCTGCCAAGATATTGTCTCCATGTCATAGCCGGAAAAGCAAAGGAGCCTGCACCCATGAATGAATGAGAGCTCTTAAACCCTGAGAATACCCATGAATTGTTTATCTTGGGCATTTTGTCACTGAAAACAAACAAACATAAAAGGAATAATATAATATCCTCCAGCAGTTTACTTAACTCTTTTTAAATCTCCTGCTCTTTAGAAATTCTAGAGAGTATTAAGGTTCATATTTAAGCTCTAGCATCCTGTTATATAAAGTTTCCCCATAGAAAATGTGCTGGCATATCATGACCACATTTTTGTTTGATGTTGAAAACTCTGATTCTAAAAGAACTCATCATTCTTATTTTATTAATGTAAAGGAAATTACAAGATAGATTTGCATTTAGTACCTATTTAGCACAATGGATTCTATTGATATGAAATTATTATGAAAGTAGTGTGAAAGTTTAATGATTTAAGTGCATTTTATTTTTCAGTCTAGAGACAGAGTGTACTTTATTTCTGGTGTCTGTAGTCCTGGGGTACCTAGTTGGGAGTCCACTGATTAATGAAGTCTTTATCATATCATCTACAATATACATTCCAAAAGCTAAACATAAACTTTATAAGGGGAAGATAAAATAATGAAAGATACAAATAAATCCACCTAATTCACTATTTATCCAGTGGTTTTGAAGCATAAAAATGGGTAGAGAAACTGCAATTTATACTTTGCCTAACCTGCTACTTAAGGCCTTGTGATATTCAAAGTTTATGTACCCACTTGGTTACTGCAATTTCATGAGATTGGTACCAGAACTGGAATCAAAGAAGGTAAGAACTGTGTAAGCCTTAAATTGCATAGAGTCCACATTTCTTACTTTTTGTAATTTTTTTAAAATTATGACTCAAAATGAAGTTAATCATAACCTAACATGACAAAGAGGTAGGGTTATGCATAGCTGCTTTCACAAGGGTCGTTTTCACATAAGGTTTTTATAAGATGTCTTTCCTTTCACTCTACCACTGTGACTCTCCATGATCATGTCAATGTGCCAAAGTGAAACCTAGACATTGCGTGTGTGCATGTATGATTTGCCACACATATTTGTTGGTGAAACACTGTTGTAAAATAACAAAATCTACTTCTCCCAATAAAGCAAATCATAATTCCTTTCTTTTATGTAATGTGTGTAGTGTATGTGGTATTGTGTATGAATGTTGTGTATGTGTATTTGTGTGTATATGTGTGTGCTTCATGTAGTGGCAAAAGGAAAATATTTAGTGTTTTGCATATGTTTGTGTTATTGGTCAGACTGGCTGGGCAGTGAGGCCTCTGATACTTTGGTCTCCCCTCCTCCCAGCAGCGGTTTTCAGGCATGAGTGGTCCTGTCCAACTTTTAATGTGGTACTAGGGAGTAAACCCAGAACCTCTCAGACCCTCATGCCTCTGTGCAAGTGCTTTCAGCTTCTCAGCCATCTACCCAGGCTCAAAATTCACTTCTTAAAGAATATGATCTTGGTCTTACAGGCTGATAAGTACCTCATGGTTTTACATTACCTGTAGTCATAAAAGCAACATCAGACAGGTCGTCTCTTGCAGGTACATGATATTGGTTATAGGAAAAGACTGATTGACACCACAGTAGAGATGGGGCAGTCTAAGCTTTGTTTCAATAGCATGTAAATTGAAAAGAAACTGTGTTTTTGACCTTTGCATTCAAACAGCTATTTGAATACTGATAGCCATCAAACACTGGGCTCAAAGTTCTATGGAAAGATTGTAATTGAGCTTGGTACATTACATCACGTAAGTTGAGAAGTTTATGAGAAAGAAAATCGCCTACTTTTTGTAGCAGTAGAAAAAAAAATTAGGAAATTTTTCTTCATACTTAACCAGTGGCTCCTTATTGGTAGACTTACTATATTTCACATGTAACCCAAAGGACTGAATAATAGCTGAGGATATAGATCAGTGGTAGAGTTATTGCCTAGTATGCACAAGGCCCTGGGTACTGAATCCCTAGTACTGAAAACTCAGTGACTGTGTGGAAATCTCCAATCAGCATTCAGTGTGGGGTTAGGGGAAGGGAAAGAGGGGGAAGACTGAGCTCTGGTGAGGCCACAATAGATTTTAATGCAGGCTTGGCTGGTGCTCAGGTTTAAGAGCCAGTTAAAACTGTTATGAAAAAAGAACAAGGTATGGTTACCATGGCAACTCACATACCACAGGACATTAATAAAGGTTTTTATTTTTCCTCCTGAGAAAAAGAAATCCCATTTTTTAAAACAACTGTCACAAATTGAAAAAAAAAAAAGTCTTGTGATAAACTTAGTCAAGGTTTTAACTGCTTCCCCAAGGACATGAAAAGTACAACAATTTTAAAAGATGCATATATAATTTAATTGATGAGGGCCAAGAAAATTTTCAGAAATGTTGTTTATGATGTAGAAAATCATCTGAGCTCTTCTAAGTGCGAGACCTCTCATTATGCGGCCTCTCATGACATGCAGTAATTGCCTGGCTGTACTATGTTGTGCCAGGGAAGAGTGGCTGGATGACTCTCTCTTAATAAAGCAGTCAGATCTGGCCCATGTCCTTCAGCAGAGGATGAACGGGTTTACTCAAAAGTGGTTAAGATTCTATGACATTTAACTCTGCTTTGAAGTTTTGTTATTTATTTTCTTTATAAAATTTTTGCATGAATATATATGTGTGGGGGGTGTGTGCTCACGTGCAAGTGAGCACATATGTGTGTTTGGTAGGCATGTATGAGTCTATGTACTTTTGTATTGTGTGTGCGTGTGTGTGTGTGTGTAAAGCCCAGAAGCCCAATATCAGTGTCTACCTCAATTGGTCTCCACCTCATTTTTTAGGACAAGTTTCTCTCCATGAACCTAGAGTTTACCAATTAGGCATGATTGTCTGGCCAGCATTATCTCTGGGATTTCCGCCCCTCCCCCCACATCTCTGCCTTCCAATTGCTGTGATTGTAGGTGTGGACTACAATGTCTGGCTTTTGTTTGGATGCTGAGGATCCAAACTCAGGTACTTACGTTTGTGTGTTTGTAAACTCATTTTACAAACTGAGTTTCTATTTATTTACTTTTTAAATAGTTTCATGCTACTATCATTGAGTGTCTCATTATTAATTGTCTCATTCTTCCAAATATTGACCAAGAAATTGCAGTGACCTTTAATTATTTGACTGGATAAAAGAATATCAATCATTTGAATTTGTGAATAGCCCTCACAAGTCATGTACATAACTTTCATATTGACTTCCATTGTTCTCAAAATATTTTCATTCATTTATCTTTGACAATCATATGCATTTATAATTTTCTACAAACATTTATATATAATCATATATATTTCTTCATGTTCATATTTATATAAAATCATAAATGAAGATATATTTGTAAACATTAACCAATCATGGAAAATACTAGAAGGCATTATTAATGGTGAGCAGGAAAGAAGGTAAAAGATTAGAGCATTTCAAGGTAGATATGGTAATGATAAGCACAGTTCCTCAGCAAAAGAGAACCAGTGAAATGGGAGGGGAAAAAAACAAAAATGCTATTCTGAAATAGAAATAAATTGATTATCGTAAGTAAAATGTAGCCAACATTGGCAAATGCTACTACAAAGACCTGAGCCTTGTCCACTGACATCAGCTATAAGAGAAGTCAAATCATTACCATGGTAATTTGAGACAAAGAAAGACAAAGAATTATAGAGTTTCTACAGGAATTTTCAAGCTTTTATAAATGGGTAAATTTATGTATCAGAACTAATGGATTCAAGAGAATGCCTTTTTTATTTCAGATGTGAAACATGAAAATATGTGTTTATGCTACAGGAATTAATTTAAGGGCTAGAACCTATTTATATATAGAGTGATTGATTTCAGAAATATAATGAAAAATCCATCTACAATAAAATGGTAAAAGGCAAAGAAAATGAAGGCAAGAAGTGGGTGTATGTGGTAGTGGACATCTACAGTGATTTTTATTCATTTGGTATGATTTTCTCCTTGAAAAAAGAAATTATATTACCATCTAATGATACTTTTAGAAGGAGGTTTTTGAGGTTTGGAATAGAGCAGGATGTGAGTTGATTAGATTAATGTAATAGAACCTTCAGCATGTTTAAAGATTCATCCAAGGCATATTCATAAAATTTAATAATAAAAGATTGTATGTTCGTGAGTGTGCATGTTTTTCGTTGTTTCTTTTTTCCCCCCTTCAGCCTTATTTAGCAAACTGGAGGTAGATGTTGATCAGGCAAAAATGTATTGAACAAAGTCTTTAAGTTTTCTAGACAGGTGTAATCAAGTATGAGAAAGGTAAGAAAGCAAAAAGGGATACAGGAAGTAATTATAATAATGAACTAAGGGATATAGACTGATTTAAAAGGTGAGAAAATACAGTTAGGGATTGAGAAATGGTGAAATGTTGATCGGGTCAACAGAAAGAAAGCCCAGGTCATTAAAAGGTTACAATTTTGGCCTGGTGTGGTGGCGCACGCCTTTAATCCCAGCACTTGGGAGGCAGAGGAGGATTGCCATGAGTTCAAGGCCACCCTGAGAATGCAGAGTGAATTCTAGGTCAGCCTGGGCTACAGTGAGACCCTACCTTGAAAAACAAAACAACAACAACAAAAAAAAAAAAGTTACAATTTTGGAAACAGAGAGAATAAGCTGAAAACAGAAAACAATAGAGCCCAGGAAATGTGGTTTCAGATTAAGGAGAAACTGCAGCATGTGGTATTGCATAAGGTCTCCATCTTGATGCAGAGGCTCTTTGTTGAAGATATTGTTAGGATGGGATATACTCAGATATGACATAGCTAAATATAGCTGTAGTGACACGGCAGCAGAGATTTTGTATTTTCTTTTGGCTAATATTTGTCAAACTTGTTAACAGCAAGGGTATCTTAATATGCATTAGCTGAATAGATGATGGATGAATGGATGAAAGGTTTCTAAACTCTTTATTAGCAGAGAAAAAAATGCACTATGCATAAAAATGTAGATTGCTAAGTTACATTAGGGATCCTCCTATGACTGATCAGAAGTTGATGTGTTGGTAACATTTACTGAAGATATAGGAATGTTTGCTGTGTTTTTAAAACATAGTCTCATGCTGCTCTCCAGGTGACCTTGAACTCATGTAGCTCAGTCTGGCCTTGAATTCAAGAAAAACCCACTGCCACAGAGCTTCAAGTCCTAGTATTATAGGCATGTACAATGACACACAGATTATTTCTTGTCTTGGAAAAAAATACATATATACATGTATACATATCAACAGGTTATATTCTTATGCCCTCACTCAGGCTCACATTACCCTGGGGATCCTCCTCAGTGGGGTTAGAGTGTTCTCTCCAGGGTCATGAAGGCCTCAGTACATCACAATGAGGTAGCAGGGGGAGACGATGCTTTAGAATATTCCTACCCACTCTGTGGTTCTTACAAGGTTTCTGCTTCCTCTTCCACAATGTTCCCTGAGCCATAGCAGGCCTGTCGGCAGTCTGATTTAGTGTTGTGTTCTCTGTAACCTCTAGATTTCTGCTTTGAAAGGGTTTGATTCATCACCATGTCTTCCTCTGTCATCCTAGAACTGGTTGTCAGGCTAGCAGTAAGAGCAATATTCATGTTGCTACTTCCTCTACAACTTTTTCTGGGCTCTGACAGATGTGGTAGACATAACTAGTCTCATGGCGGATCATCAGCTTTCTTCTTGTCCTACCAGTGGACCTTGGTTCTCCTCTGTTTTCTCTGCCATAAGTAAAATAAAACAGATTCTCCAAGCAAGAGTGAGAACCGCTTGGGTTATACAGGGAATACAAAGTTATTTGAGAAATATTTGGTATGAAGGTCCACTCTTCTTCTCCAGAGAGCAGTGGGGCTTCTCTCTGAAGTTCATGAGTTTCCTGACCACAGAATTCTTACTTGCTTTCCAGTACCAGATATGGGTTCTCTCATACTGAGCGGGCCTCATCCTCAATCAGAGAACAGTTGGTTGCCTGTAGAAACCTTGTACACTATTGCAGAAGTGGGTACTTATTGCCCAGCTGGTTGATTTTGTAGTCTGAAAGGTCCTCTGCTTATTCATGCTTTTGGTGACCATCATCCTCCAGTGGCTCCAATAGAGCTCTCCAGCACTGTGAGGGAACTATTTCCCCTTTTGCTTCCAACATGGTATTATGATGTTCTATGACTACAGCCTGTGATGTCTTCAGCAATAGAGTCTTACTTTTTTTTTTTAACTCTTGCAGGTAATCAAGTGTTTTGGCAATGGCCTCCATTGTTTTGGGTACCTCTTGGGTCTCCCTGGCCAACAGTTCACTGTGGAGGGCAACCCAATTTTGGGATTTATCAGTCAGATTCTATGGTTGTAAGGGTCACATTTACCATCTTCTGTCTGAACTGAGATCCCGCCTTCTTTATTGGTGGTTATATTTTACAGAATGCTAGTCATACTATGGGCTTATATGGAACTGATCACCCATTTTTTCAAAGGGGAGTTTCCTACATCAATACCCTCACATTCTTTTAAAGCCATTCCCAAACACATCTAATTTTACAGTAGCCCTCACTGTTTCTGCTGCCCCAGGACAGTGGAAGGCAGAGGATGGTGTCAAGTGAGCAATCTAAGAAGTGGTTGAATGATCTCAAGGCAAAGATCCCTCATAAAAGAAGCGGGGGAGGATAGAGGTTTCTGAAGCACTGCCTCTCTAGAGAGAAGGGGAGAATAGCCAGACTAGCTGACCAAGAGATCCCTCCAGCTTGTTATCTTAACATGTGTATAATTCCCTTCCCATCATCCCTATCTCCTACCCCTGTAAGCCCAAAAATAGGATCACAAATTAGTGGAGCAGAATGGAAGAATCTAATTCCGAGCCACTACACCTACCTCGTCTTTGACAAAAGGCCAAAAAATTCCCACTGGATCAAACCATCTACAAATAACAAAAACTTGATGTGGTGGTTAAGTTCTGTTGTCAACTTGATCAGATTAGGGATCCACAGACATTCCTTTTGGTTGGGTCTCTGAGCTTGCTTCCTGGAAGGATTAAATGAAGCAGGAAATCTTTCCTCCAGAGTGAGCCCTTTTCCCAGAGTAAGTGGCCTGGTCCTCCCAGACCAGGGCTTTATGTAAGGAAGGTAGGTTGTGGTAGTGTTGCTTTGTCAGAAAGAACAGTAACTTCATACTAAACTATATTCCTTGAGAAAGCCTCACCAAAATTATGGAAGTGTAAAAAGGAACAGAGCAAGATAAAGCTAGTACACTAGATTTAATTTAGATACCAAAAAAGAAGTACACAAGTCAAGGATGTAGAATCTATATTGAATCCCTTATGTAGGTGTAGGCGCTGGTCCTGCCATTATGTGGTTCCTCACCAGTGTGGATACCACCTTTGTCATAGTCAGCTTCACGTTGCTGAGATGGATTTGTAAACCAGGCACAGATTATGGGAGGAAGGGATTTACTGAAGTTTATATATCAGAGGAAATTCCATAGAAGAAACTGGCCCCTTTTACCAAATATATGCAGAGAGAAAAACCACCACCAGCACCAAAACAAGCACACTCCAGGAGCCTCAGGCAGAGATCAAGCACTCTGCATAATTTAGGCTTGGATTCAGGTATGCCCCCAGTAACACATTAGGGCTGGACCCCAGGACCTACCCACAGTGACACCTTCTCCAGGCAGGCACATGGAGAGGTAAATTTCAAGCTTAATAAACTCCTGAGTCTATTGGGATAAATCTATTCAGACTACCACATTCTGCCCCTTACCCACAATAGATTCATAACCATCTCACATTTTAAATTGTATTCAATCCAAATTCCAAGTACCACATAAGAGTTACAAACTTAAGATTGTTCCAAAGTGCCAAGTCTCATCTAAGATTTAAGATTATCTCTTAACTGTGAGGTACTTTAAAATCAAAACAAATAATATGCTTGCAACAATTTCCATTGCTACAAGGCATAACAGGAGAGACTGGATCAGTGCAAATGCACCAAAGATTAGGCACACATTTGCAGTTCAAGTCCAATATCCATAACCAATGACTTATGGCAAGTCTTGGGATTTTCCAGTTCTTCCCCTCCAGATGGAATGAGTACCCAGGGAAAACTTCTATCCTGAAGCAATAGCATTCCATGGTAAACCTAGTACAGTCCTGGCATATCCAAACTATCTTCAGATTTCCATGCAAACAAGGTCCACCTTCCAATGGCTTTGCCAGCCTCTTCATAAGGATCATTACAGCCTGCCTCATGCCATGTCTCAGCATCAGCTCCTGGAACTGTGGCAGATAAATGTGGGGTTCTGGGGTGCTTCTCTTCCTGGAACCCAAAGTCCTGAGTTCATGTCTGCAAATTAACCAAAGAACTGGGAATTTGAGACTACAGAAAATGAATTTTAAACCACCACATTTTATTCAGATATCACAGGGATTTAGGGAAGGGAAATGGCTGAGGAAGGTAAGGTAAAGTGGGGAGAAGGGAAATACACCACATGATCACAGAGCCATGTAAATGAACATGGATCTTAGATTAGACAAACAAGCAACAACAATAACAAACCGTGAAAGTGATTTTTAAAAAGTGTGTCCTTCCAGGGGGCTGGAGAGATGGCTTAGAGGTTAAGGCACTTGACTGCAAAGCCAAAGGACCCAGGTGCAACTCTCCAGCACCCACATAAGCCAGATGCACAAGGGGCACACAGATCTGGAGTTCATTTGCAGTGGCTGGAGGCCCTGGCATGCCCATTCTCTCTCTCTCTCTCTCTCTCTCTCTCAAATAAATAAATAAAAATAGAAAAAAAAATTGAAAAAAAAAGTGTGTCCTTCCAAAAAGATTAAAAAGTTAAGATGTAATTAAGAGTCACTTCCCACCCAGGCATGGCTGCTGGGGTGGGAGAGGGATGTCTTACCAGAATGGAACGTACAGTTGTAACAGCTTCAAGGAGAATCCCTCCATGGGTCAGAGAACTATGTACTTTAGAGTTCAAGCCCAGCACGCCTGGACACACATGCTCCAGGTATTACAGCCAATTGGCCTGGCCTCAGAGGAGGAATCCACCTACAGCTGGGCAGGATGCATGCTCAAGAGAGATCTGATTGGGTGACATGTTCAACGGCTGAATCCTGCCAATGAAGCAGGTGGGGCCAGCTGAGATTGTCAGGCTAACTGGGATAGACATGGCAAGGGTGTGACATTAGATCCTCCTAAGATCCAGCCCTCAAGGGCCATCCTTCCTAGCCAAATCTGTCTACACTGGAACCCTCACAAACGATGTGCACTTAATGACCCACTCCACTCATTTTTCATGCTTCTCATTTCCACTCGTTTTCATGCTTCATTTTTCATTGCTTCATGCAATGCCTGATGTGCAGAACTCAAGCCATATTCTTTTTTTTAAATTTTTTTTGTTCATTTATTTATTTGAGAGTGACAGAGAGAAGGAGGCCAAGAGAGAGAGAGAGAGAGAGAGAGAGAGAGAATGGGCGTGCCAGAGCTTCCTGCCTCTGTAAACGAACTCCAGATGTGTGCGCCCCCTTGTGCATCTGGCTAACGTGGGTCCTGGGGAACTGAGCCTCAAACCGGGGTCCTTATGCTTCACAGGCAAGCGCTTAACCGCTAAACCATCTCTCCAGCCCTCAAGCCATATTCTTAATCCAGAGATGAAATAAATTGTGACCTTGAAGGTAAGGCTCCTTCTTTTTTAAAATGCTTACATTTCTACCATTCAGTCTTTCCTCTTCTAGCATCTTTTCCATTGTTTCAGTGTAAAGTAGTTGATCCATCTTCCTTTCAAATGCTAATGTATTTGACAATAGCAGTGTCAGCAACCTAAAACCAGGCTGTGTGTGTGTAAATTTTAGGTTTGTTTGAATGTTTCCAGTTTTAAATCTCATATCCATCAGTTCCGTATCTTCAGCCAAGCACATCAATCCATTACAAATTTAACCTTGATAAAACTCTCTTGGCATGGACAGCAGAATGCAGCTAGGCTTTATGTCAGTAGCCCAGTTACAACAAAGTTCTCTGCCATCTTTCTTTCCCATTAGAAAGTTTTTAAGCAAAGCCTCCAAAAACAATTCTCTCTGCACTTAGCATTTTCAAACTCTGACCACTATAGTCCACAAACTTTGGATTACTTCTAGGGAAGACACCTTCATTTACAAATAAAAAGTCTATGTCCATTTCCCCAAAAGTTCCAAAAGACCAAAATTCATTTAGATTCATCACACAGCAGCAATGCACTCTTGGTTACTAGTTTCTGTCATAGACAGCTTCATGTTTCTTGGATGAACTTCAAAACCAGGCAAAATTTATGGGAGGAAAAGATTTATTGAAGCTTACAGATCCAGGAGGAAGTTCTATAGCGGCAGAGGAAGCTGGTACCCTTTCACAGGTCCACACAGAGAGTAATACTACCACCAGCACCACAAGCACATTCTAGGAACCTCAGCCACATCACAAGCACTCTGAATACCTTATACCAAAATTCAGATCTGTCTCCAGTAACACCTTAGAGCTGGTCCCCAAGATCCACATACTGTGAAACCTCCTCCAACCAGGCAGCTGGAGATCAAAATTACAAGCATTAATGAACTCCTGAATTTATTGAGGAACACCCACTCACATGACCACAACTTTTGTCTTTGTGGTCCATTCCAATCTTATGGAGCAGACCAGATTAATATCAGAGAGAACACCACATAATTCTGACTTAAAAAAAATTCCCCTATACTGAAAGTTACTCTGAAAACCAAGGCATAGAGTATAGTGTAGTAAAAATACTCTGATGTCCCAGTGTGAGCCATACAGAGGAGGACTTTTGCCTCTAGAATTACCTATTTGCTGTCAAAGTTAGGGTATTTTGAAAAGGCTTTCTTATCACTGCTGTGATCAAATCATGAGAATAGAGGGTTTCTCCAGTACTAATCATCTCTATTATCTATCTATCTATCTATCTATCTATCTATCTATCTATCTATCTATCTATTTATCTCTCTATCATCTATATAATATATCATGTATCTATCTCTGTCCTTCTCTAAAAATTATCTACTACTAAAAGTACTTCAAAACTTTAATTTTTTATTATTGACAACTTCCATAATTATAGACAATAAATCATGATAATTCCCTCTGTCCCTATTTTCCCTTTCACAACTCCACTCTCCATCATATCTCTCTCCCCTTTCAACAGTATCTCTTTTATTTTGATGTTATCATTTTTTCCTCCTATAATGATGGTCTTGTTTAGGTAGTGCCAGCCACTGTGAGGTCATGTATATCCAGGACATTTTGTGTCTAAAAGACTGCATTGTAAGGAGTCTTACCCTTCCTTTGGCTCTTACATTCTTTCTGTCACCTCTTCCACAATGAACCCTGAATCTTGGAAGGCATGGTAGAGATGTTTCAGTGCTGAGCACTTCCCTGTCACTTTTTTCTCAGTACTATGGTGCCTTTTGAATCAGCTCATGTGTTACTGCTGCCTGAAAAGAGAAACTTCTCTAACCAAAATTGAAAGTAGCATTACTATATGGGTATGAACATAAGAAAAGTGTTTACAAGGAAGTTTGGAGAGCATAATATATGCCTTTAGCCAGTCACCAGGAAGCATTAGACTCCTAGGGCTCATGACTTCCCCCATCATAGGTTTTCAGTATCAGGCATGTAATCCCACCCATGGGAGTTGTTCTCTTTCTGCATTCTTGCCAACAATTATTGTCATTTGTTTTCTTGTAGATAGCCATTCTGTCAGAAGTGAGATGGAATCTCAAAGTGATTTTAATTTGCATTTCTCTAATGGCTAAGGATGTTTAACATTTTCTTAGATGTTTATAGGTCATCCGTATTTCTTCTTTTGCGAACTTTCTATTTAGTTCCATAGTCTATTTTTTAAATTTTTATTTATTTATTTGAAAGTGACAGAGAAAGAAAGAGGCAGATAGATAGACAGAGAGAGAGAGAGAGAGAGAGAGAGAGAGAGAGAGAGAGAATGGGAGTGCCAGGGCCTCCAGCCACTGCAAACGAGCTCCAGATGCGTGCGCCCCCTTGTGCATCTGGCTAACATGGGTCCTGGGGAATCAAGCCTCAAACAGGGGTCCTTAGGCATCACAGGCAAGTGCTTAACAGCTAAGCCATCACTCCAGCACCCATAGTCTATTTTTTTATTTGGGATGTTTAACTTCATATTGTTTAGTTATTTGAATTATTTGTGTATCCTGGATATTAGTTATCTGTCAGATGTATAGCTGGCAAAGATATCTCCCATTCTGTAGGTTGCCTCTTTGCTCTATTCAGGTCTGATATTAAGGTGATTGGCCCATTTGGATGTAATTCTTGTGCATGGAGAGAGATAATGACCTACTTTTATCCTTCTACATATACATATCCAGTTTTCTCAGCACCATTTGTTGAAGAAGCTGTCTTTTCTCCAGTGAGTATTTTTTGCATTTTTTTCAAAGATCAGGTGACTGTAGCTGCTCAAACCTATATCTGGGTCCTCTATTCTGTTCCATTGATATACATGTCTGCTTTTGTGCCAGTACCATGCTGGTTTTGTTACTATGGCTCTGTAATGTAGGTTAAAATCAAGTATGGTGATTCCACCAGCCTTATTTTTGTTGCTCAAAATTGTTTTGGCTATTTGAGGTTTTTTGTGTTTTCAAATGAATTTTAGGATTATTTTTTCTATTTCCATGAAGAATTACATTGGAATTTAATAGGTATTGTGTTAAATGTGTAGATTGCTTTTGGTAAGACTGACATTTTTACAATATTGATTCTTCCAATCCAAGAACATGTGATGTCTTTCCATTTCCTAGTGTTTTCTGACAATTTCTTTCTTGAGTGTTTTAAATTTTCCATTGTAGGGATCCTTCACTTCCTTGGTTAGGTTTATTCCAAGGCACTTTATTTTTTATTCTTTTTTGCCAGGCAATTGTGAATGGGCATGATTCCCTCACTTCATCCTCAGCATATTTGTTTTAGTATATGAGAAGGTTACTGATTTCTGAATGTTTATTTATTTATTTTTCATTTTTAATGTTTATTTTGTATGTTGCTATGTTGCTAAACATGTTTAATCAGCTCTATCCATTTTCTCGTAGCCTGTTTAGGGTGCTTTATATAAAGGGTCATGTCATCTGGAAAATTGCATTGTATACAGTCCAACCCTTCCACTGGCTTTTACTTTCTTTCTATCACCTCTTCTGCAATGGATCTTGAGCCTTACAAGAGGTTATAGAAGTGTTTCAGTGCTGAACACTCCATTATCATTTCTTCTCAACACTATGAAGGCTTTTGAGTCATCCCAGTGGTACCTCCATCTGAAAACCAAAGCTTCTACAATCAAAAGTGAGCGTAGCATCAATATATGACTATACCCTTTAAGAAAAGTGCTTCAGAGCAGTTTGGTGAGCATAAAATATATGTTTAGACTAATAACAGCAAGAGTTACTACCCCAGGACTCATGACCCCCCCCCCATTCATAGGCTTTTGACTAGGTTTTCAGTACCAAACATGTAGTCCATTCTAAGTACAGAGTGGTTGGTTTCTCCTATAACCAACATGCTACTATTGCACCTGTTGACTCATTTGGCCAGGCTAGCCAAACTTAAAGCTTGCAGTGCTCATTGTCTTCACCACTGATGACTTCTGTCTCCCATAGGGTGCATGTAGGGTGCTTTTCCAGATTTCTGTCAGTTGGTACACACAGAGAGGGTTTGCATTTCAGCTGCAGCTTGATTTCTCAGTGTTGTGCAGCTCAAGCTGGTGGGAAACTGAGAGCCTTGGGAATAGCCTGTAATGTTTTGGGGGAATCAGGGTCCTCCCAGGCCAACTCCTCTCTAGAAGGTGCCCATCTTGGGCACTAAAATTTTTCTGCTAACACTCTGTGGCTTCTGAGTATGCCATTATCCAAAAAAGTAGGTTTCAATATGGCTTATTCACAATATCCTGAATTTTGATTAACCCTCCCCTACCCTTATTTTATTCGATGTCTTTCCCTGACCTTGCTTAGACTGTTCCACCCTCAGCAATGTGTAATCTGTTTGTCTACCTGCATATATATATATATATATATATATATATATATATATATATATAAACATCCCCTTCAGTCTTCCCCTCTCCTCCCTCTATTAGAGCCCTTTTCTAGCTTACTGGCATCTGCTACTGATGTTTTACTCCAACTCACAAACAAGCCTAAACATTTGTAGCTAGGATCCACATATCAGAGAGAACGTATGGCATTTGGCTTTCTGGGCTTGGGATGCCTCACTTAGTGTCCATTCCAGATCCACCAATTTCCCTGCAAATTTCAGTTTTCTTTAACACTGAATATAACTCCATTGTATAAATGTGCCACATCTTCATTATCCATTCATCAGCAGAGGGACATGTAGGCTGGTTCCATATCCTAGCTACTGTGAATAGAGTGGCAATAAGCATGATTGTGCAAGTATCTCTAATGTAGTGAGAAAAGTCCTCAGGACATATGCCTAGGGGTGGCATAGCTGGGTCATAGGATAAATCTATATTTAACTGTCTCAGGAATATTCACACTGTTTTGCACAATAGATGTACCAGATTACATTCACACCAAATGTGTAGAAGGGTTCCTCTTTTTCTGCATCCTTAATAACATTTATTGTCATTTGTTTTCTTGATGATACCCATTCTGACAGGAGTGAGATGGAATCTCAAAGTAGTTTTAAGTTGCATTTCCCTGATGGCTAAGGATGTAGACGTTTTTAAGGTATCTCTATGCCATTTTGTATTTCTTCTTTTGAGAACTCTCTGTTATTTCCATAGCCCATTTCTAATATGGGTTGCTTGACTTCTTATTATTCAATTCTCTGAGTATTAATTTCAGTCAGATGTATAGCTAGTAAAGATTGTTTGCCAATCTGTAGGTTGTCTCTTTGCTCTATTCAGTGTCCAGAGCTATACAAAAGCTTTGTAATTTCATGAGGTCCCAGTAGTTTATTAGTGGTTTCATTTCCTGAGCAACTGAGATTATATTCAGAAAGTTGTTGCCTATGCCAATATTTTGAAGGGTTTCCCAGACTTTATCCTGTAGTAGTTTCAGAGTTTCAAGTATTATATTAAGGTCTTTGATCCATTTTGAGTTAATTCTTGTGCATGGAGACAGATAATGATCTATTTTCATCCTTCTACATATAGATATCCAGTTTTTCCAGCACCAGGACCATTTGCTAAAAAGACTTTCTTTGCCCCTTTGGATATTTCTGGCATTTTTGTTGAAAATAAGATGGCTAGAACTTACTGAATTTATGTCTGGGTCTTCTGTTCAAATAATACACATGACTGTCTCTGTACTTGTACCATGCTGATTCTGTTACTATGGTTTTATAATATAGATTAAAATCATATGTGGTGATACCACCAGCCTTATTTCATTGCTCAAAATTGTTTTGACTATTTGAGGGGTTTTCTGTGCTTACAAATGAACTTTAGAATTTTTTTTCTATTTCCATGAAGAATACAATTGGATTTTAATGGAGATTGCAATAAATGTGTATATTGCTTTTGGTAAGATTTACATTTTAATAACATTCATACTTCTCCCCCCAAAATTGGATTGTTTTTACATTTTCTAGTGTCTTCTTCACTTTGTATCTTGAGTGTTTTAAAGTTTTCATTGACGAGATCCTTCACTTTCTTGGTTAAGTTTTGATGCTTGGGTTTTCTAAATATCTGCAGTGTTCTTACTCATGTTAATCTAACTTTATATATCTTTAGGGGAGGAATTTAAGGTGCCAGGTGTAGCTCTTATACTCCAAGAGAAACTGCAGAAATTATGGTGTGTTGAGTTTGCCTTATTTTTTGGTATTCTAGTAGACTGAGTTGAGCAATTTACTGGCTAATTCTAAAATCCAAATGAGCAATATACACATTCAATCAAAACCTGCACAGAGTATTTATGCAAGTGTAGGGACAAAAACAAACAGATACTCTTATATGGGTATATTCTTATACTCTTATACTCTTTACGAGTTTGTGTTGCTGTACATCCTTAACCCTGTCAACTGGGAGGTTGAGATTTCCGGTCTGAAATTGGTTCTAGGTGAGCCTGGGGCTGAGTTAGACACTGTCCTCAATAACGACAGAAGAAAAAGACAAAGGCCTATGAATCAGGAAGCATCAAAGGCAATAATAGTCAGCACCAAATTACAGCTTGTTTGAGAATGGTAAAGCCAACCAAGAATATGTAACACATAACCTTCCCTGGCATGGAAAGAGAAATTAGTACTTCCAGTGCAGGCCTATGTATCTGCCTTTTGGGATGCCTTCCAATCTTACCAATGCTAATTGCCAATCTGGATCCCTCTCTGTTGCACTGTGGATCTGGTGTTCTGATGTGTTGTGCTGGATGCCCTGCTTCTGGGGGCTGAATGAGTTCTCTGGCCATTAAGCACAGTACTAGTGGTTGAAAAATGGGAGACTATGCAGGATGCCTGGAATTCTAGACAACTGCTCATCTGGACTCATTTGTGTTCTCCTTTAGAAGCTGTTCAGCTGCTCCCTGCTTTCTCCCCCTTCAGGTTTCTGGACTTTTCCAGAAAGATGACATGAGTGAAAAATCTCTCCACCTGCTTTCTACTCCTGCAGCTCTTCAGTGGCCTGGTCGACAGGCACATGGATTGGGCCACAGGCACCTTGGTGGGATTCTGGCTGGTTTCTTCCTTTATAGAAGATCTGAGTTTCCCTTGGTTCTCTGCTGTGATTGATAATAATGTATAATCCTTCACTTTTCAGAAGAAGAGAGTATTTTGCCCTTTTTCTGCTTACTTACCTCCATAAGCTGTTTTGATGTCACTCCTTGTCCTTCTTCCAATCCTCTGCCTTCACACTCACTCTCACTAGAAGCATCATTCTTCACAAAGGACTCTAGACCCTCTCTGTTTCTGTTCTGTTTTTCAAAATTCTCTTCTTTGTATTGACTAGTGCTTTTCCAAATCACTCACCTCATAGGATCCCTAGTTTTTTTGTTTTTTTTTTTTTTCCTTCAGAGAATCTAACAGTCCATACATGGATATTAGTATACCATCTTCAGCTTGTTTATTGATAAAAAAAATAACATGATGTATAGTAGTAAAGAAAGCAAGTAGAGAGAATTACATTCTGCTCATTGGCATATGTACTCTTCTGGGTAAAATCCTATGTCCATTACATATTTATTTTCTCCTTGCTTTCCTTTCCTTCTTCACTCTCCTCTTCCTTTCCTCTTCCCATTCCTCTTACCCTTCCTTCCAACCTTCTATTTGTATTTCTCTTATCTTATTGCATTATTTCTAGGTACCTCACTTACTTAAGGCATAACATCTCTTTCTTTTTTTTGGTTCATACCAAGGAATTTATTTAAAAAATTGTACATTTTCTCTTAAAATATCATGATGTTTTAAGTGTTTCCTAATTATGACAGTATTTGAGAATTGATTGTATCCTTTATTGAGATAAACATTAAGGATAATTAATTTTTATTCTATCTAAATACACTGTGTAAGGAGAAGACCCATGAAGATGTGGAAATTGATGATCCTTTTTTCTTTTCAGTATATCTTTTTCAACTTTCATTTAAAAATTAGTCACATAGCCGGGCGTGGTGGGGCAAGCCTTTAATCCCAGCACTTGGGAGGCAGAGGTAGGAGGATCGCCGTGAGTTCGAGGCCACCCTGAGACTCCATAGTGAATTCCAGGTGAGCCTGAGCTTGAGTGAGACCCTACCTCGAAAAACCAAAAAAAAAAAAAAAAAAATTAGTCACATATATCAAGCTCCAATTTTTATAATTGGAAGAAAGGTAGGAGGCTACAAAGGGATATCTTTTAAATTTTGTGTTCATCTAACAGTTATTGAGGAATCCCTAGAATTGGTTTTTGCATGAAAGAATACCTTCAGTATTTTCTTTCTTTCATATAACCATTCTTTATTCCCAACATCCATGCCTTTATTTTTCAGTGTGATAAGTGAAAGATAAATATCACTAGACATGATAAATGTTTCCACAATTGGAATTTCCAACTTTTTGAAAAAAGTATGAAAATAAAACTTTCTTATCTGTTATGGTTTTAATCTGAAGTGCCTCTCTTTACCCTCCTTCTCAGGCTCATGTGCTCTATTTTAGGAAGCTGTTGGGCCTTTAAGAAATAGATTCTAGCTGTAGAAGTAGGAAACTAAGAGAGGGGCTTTGAAGGTTATAGTTTACTAGATAGTACCTGTTACTTTCTTTCTGGGTCTGCTGGGATATATGCTGGGACCATTCATGCTCAGCAGCATGAACTCTCTGATGGCCTCTGTGACAATATGGATTAAAACTTCTGAATTCACAAGCAATGTAAATATTTATTTCATGGAGTTCTGTTGTCAGCTATTCTGTCATAATGATGCAAAATAACTATTAAGTTACTAAATTTTTCCATTTATTTCCTCAATTTGATTGTTTCTGTATTTGCTTTTCTTTTTCTTTTTTCTTTTTTTCTTTTTTTTTTTTTTGGCTTAGTTATGTGTGGCTTCTGTTCTTTGATGGTGTTACTGGGCTTTGCCATGGTAATCATGAGCTCTCGTGAAATAATTGATCAAATCACCTCAGTTAACCATCTTTACTCAGATGTTACCATTTGATTGCATTTGAAAACAGCTTAAGAAAGCAAGCCTTTTTCAGAAATCTACATATTAATTTTCATAGTGGCTGCACAAGTTGCCATTCCCACCAAGAGTGAATAAGGGGTCCTCTTTCCCCAAATCCTTGCCAACATTTGTTGTCATTTAATTTTTTATTTTTGTTTTATTTACTTGAGAGAGAGAGAGAGATAGAAAAAGACAGAGAGAGAATAGGCATGTATGCCAGGGACTTCAACCATTGTAAATCAACTCCAGATGCATGAAGCACCTTGTGCATCTAGCTTATGTGGGCCCTGGGGAATTGAACCTGGATCCTTTGGCTTCTCAAGAAAATGCCTTAAAAACTGAGCCATTTATCCAGCCCTCATTTTATTTTTAATGATTGCCAGCCTTACTGGAGTAAGGTGGAATCTCAAAGTTCTTTTAATTTCCATTTCCCTGATGGCTAGAGATGTTGAACATTTTCTTAATTCTGTGTTAGCCAGTTGTATTTCTTCCTCTGAGAACTTCCTATTCAGTTCTCTACCCCATTTTCAGGGGGTTGTTTGATTGTGTTTATTGTTTAATTTTGGGAGTTTTTTGGCTGGAATTCGGAAGAGAGCCAGTGCCCAGATAGTTAGCCCATCTAGTGCTGGAAAGAACTACATGAGGTACTGGAGGAAAGTGGCAAACAATTGTGTGAGTAAGCAGGGGTCTAAGTTACTCAGAAACAACCAGCCTGACAAGAATTTCATACCAGTGCAATGGTGGCATACAGCCTTGGTGAGGTAACCAATAGCTTTCTGATTGGCTAAGAGATCCACTCAGTGGAAAGGAACATATATCTGGAACTGGGAACCAGGTCTGAGTTCTATAGAGTCAGAGATTATGCTCTCCAATGTCAAGCTCCCAGTAGTCTGAGGCTAGAAGTGGGGCTGCATCCATCAAACTCTCCCTAAATTAATAATGCTTATCCAATTGAACCTATGCTGATTTTACTCTCCATTGAAGAATATGTTCTTCTTTTTCAGAAGACAGGAAGAACTGAGGAGATCCCTTGCAGCTCAGTCAAGACCCAGGTGAAATCACAGAGGAAATGGGGAGAAGCGCAAGAGTGCTGCTTCCATGGTGAGCCTGACAATCAGCACCAGGGTGTATGAGAAAGACCCTGAGGATACTCAACACATACCAAAGCAGAAATCTAGATGCTCCTAAGAGATCATCACTGAGCTAGACTTAAAACACGTCCACCAAGGCTCAGGGAATTTTGTGGAAGACGGGGCAGAAAGCTTATAAGAGTCATAAGTTGGTATGTCATGCCCAGTAGCAGTATCTCCCCCCCCCCCACCCGTAACTGACTGCTGCTCCCACAATGCATAAACCACAGCCCCATGAGGAATACCAGCAACCTCACTGAAGAGGGTCCTCTGTGGAATGAGGGCAGGGAGGAGAGAAGGGATGGTACCAGAACATGACATAGCCATGTAAAATATGTTGTTTATAATTTAAACATAGGAAGCAAGCCTTTATTTAAAACCAGTGTTGAATCTCAGTTTTTTCCCCAATATTGTCTATGAAATGTTTAAACTTGAATTTGACTAAAGCTGCTATTGCATGTAATAATAAGCAGTGAAAAACACCACTTGCATTAAGCTTATTTTTTTTTAATTTTAATGCTTCATTTCATAGTATTACAGTTTTATTGCATTGGAGATATTATTAGTGTTTTGTACAAAGGAATTCAATTATTTCTTCATGACAGTATTTTTCAGGAAATTGTCGACAAATATTTGTTTGATATCTTATAATTCAAATAAAAGAAGTAGGAATTAAAATTCATGCATATGGGATCTCTAGATTTCTCCTGTACAAACCATTCAGAGAAAGTAAAGCACAATTTCCATTTTCTAGTATAGTAAGATTTATAAAAATAGAAGTAGTATCTATTATTCCCCCTTTATTTTGCTGTTTAATTTATTAAAACCACTTTGGACTAAACTCTTGAAAATTTTATTGTTTGATAATTTTCCCATTACCATTTGTGGAAGAATAAATTAATAATAAGTATGCATTTGTTAATATTAAGAAAAGGGCAAGAGGGTCTCCCAGTTGTCCCCCTCCTTCATCCTAATATCAAGTCACTAGGGTGTTTTGTTGATTTTCTTCCCGTAATAGAAATGCTAAAAAGATTGGGGGCAGTGTCACAAAGCTCCCTGTGTCTGGAGATGTCAGTATTTTTGGTAGCAATTTAAATTGAAAGGGAATAAAAACTGAGATTTGGATCTACCCATATTTCAGGTTCCCCATAATAGAATTTAGTATAAATGAGAGAGTGGGACAGTCTGGCTAATGAGACAACATCTATTTCTTTTCTCAAATGAATAGAATGAATATCCAAAAAAATTAAAATCAGGATCAAATAAATTTTTAAACTCAAAATAGTAATTCAAAGCCAGGCCTGGTGGTGCACAGAGGTAGGAGGATTGCTATGAGTTCAAGGCCACCCTGAGACTACATAGTGGATTCTAGGTCAGCCTGGAATAGAGTGAGAACCTGCCTTGAAAAACAAATGAACAACGACAACAAAAGAGTAATCCAAAATAACTCTTGAGTTTGATGGAAGGGAAAACTGGAATTCCAAATTAATAGAAAAAAAGAAAAGATAGGCCTTGGGGATGTCAGCATAAACACACATTGATCCATGGAGTAGATGATTAAAACACAAGAAAAGAGGTCACTGAATATGTGATCTAAGCACTATGTAATAATTGATTAAACCAATGGAAGATAAGAAAGTTTTAAAAGAGCTAAAAGAAAAATAAAACTAAATGTTTAAATGGAGGTTATTTGCACAGATGGGACAGGAAAAGCCACTTCCCATAGGTATAAGGTTAGAAGATGAAAATCCTGGTGCCATGTGCGGGTTACTTCCCATGAGTTCTTAGTGAAGCAAGGAGAGGTCTGATGTCACCCAAAACAATGCAGCGCATTGTCACTGCTATTGGTTACCCACCCAAACAAGATTGTTAAACCATATTGCTGAAGACACTCTATACCTTGGTTTCAGGTCATAAGGAAATTAAGATGGAAGCTTTCTCCCTGCTGATTAAGTTTCACAGTGCTAGATGGTGCTATGAAGTTTCTGGGGAAGCAGAGTCACTGATAATTTTACTCAGCTGTGGATTCTACATACTATGCTACTGACCTGCCAGGAAGGATGTACCCACTGATGCAATTTTGGCTTTACTGTTATGGGGTGTGGTAGTTTGAGTGGATGTATCCCAATAGATTCTGTATTTTATTAAAGCTTATAACTTGATGTCACTGTGGGTGGATCCTAGGATCCAGCCCTAAGGTGTGCATGGGGTGGATCTGAAAGATATGCAGAGTGCTTGAGCTTTGTCCTGGGTTCCTAGAGTGTGCTTCCTTGTGGTGCTGCTGGTGGTGTTTCTCTCTGCATGGACTTGTGAAAGGGGGGCAGTTTATTCTGCCATTACAGAACTTCCTCCTGGATCTGTAAGCTTTAATAAATCCCTTCCTCCCATAAACCGTGTCTAGTTTGGAGGTTCTTCCCACCAAAAGGAAGCTAACTGTGACAGAATTGGTACCGGGAGTGGAGTGTTGCTGCTAGAAGAATAGGACCATATGCATTTTGGTCTTTGGGAACTTTTGTTTTGGAGGAATGCACATGGACTTGGTACTTGCAAATAAGGACACCTTCTAGAGCTGTAAGCCAAGGTTAATAGACTATTCTGGTGAATGTGTGAAGATGATAAGTGCAGAGAGAATTGTATTTAGAGGCTTTGCCTATGAGCTTCCTAAGAGGAAGGAAAGACTACAAAGAATTTTTTTGTAACTGGGCTCTTTGCATAAGGGCTGGATACATTCTGCTCCCTGTGACCAGAGAGTTTTATCAAGGTTAAATTTGTAATGGACTGATATGCTTGGATAAAGATATAGAACAGAAAAACTTCAGATTTAAAGTTGGAAAACTTCAAGCAAGTTTAAAATTATAGGAACTAAGCCGGTTGGTGAAGCTGCTGTTGTCAAATACATTAGCACGGGAAGGAAGACGGCACAATAACTTACACTGAAACAGTGGAATGGATGCCCGAGGAAAGAATGAATGGTAGAAATGCAAACTCTTTAGAAAGGAGTTGATGGTAAGGAAGGATCCTGCTCCTCAAGATCACGATTTATTTTGTCCCTGAACTAAAACCATGGCTGTGTCTTGCATATTTGGTATTTATTTCAGAAGCATGGACACATGAAAAATATGTGGAATAGTTCATGAAGTGCATGAGATTTCTGGAGCTGCTCCTGAATGTGGTATACAGGCAGGGCATGATGACCCCGGTAGGCCAATGAAGCCATTAAAATATGGACGGTGGAGCTGGAGAGATTTCTCAGTAGCTACGTACTTGCCTATGAAGCCTAAGGACCCTGGTTCAAGGCTCAATTCCCCAGGACCCATGTTAACCAGATACACAAGGGCGCACATATCTGGAGTTTGTTTGCAGTGGCTGGAGGCCCTGGCACATGCATTCTCTCTCTCTCTCTCCCTCTATCTCTCTCTGTCTGCTGCTCTTAAATAAATAAATAAAAATAAACAAAAATATTTTAGAAATATGGACTGTGGTTTGCATAGAGACCTGAAGATATTTTTCATATACCAGGACTGTGCAAGGTCTAGCATGGAGTGCTGTTGCCTTGGGATGGAAGTTTTCCCTGGCTAGTCAGCCCAGCTAGAAGGGCAGAACTGGAAAATCTGGGGGCTGTCAGTCACTGATTATTATATTGGACATGAACTGCAGACACTTGATGTTTGTTTGAAGGTTATTGAGTTTGCATTGTTCTATTCTCTCCTTGTTACACCTTATAGTACTTTGAAATGTTTGATTTGTGCCTTTATATGTTGAAAACATATAACTTGTTTTGATTTTACAGGACTCACAGCTAAGAGACAATCTTAAGTTAGTAAAGTCTATGGGGAACTTTCAAGTTGGACTAAGTACAATTTATAATGTGATGAGATAGTTATGAATGTATTAGGGGCTAAGGGCAGAATGTGGTACTTTGGTTGGATGTCCCCCAATAGACTCAGGGGTTTTTTGTTTTGTTTTGTTCTTTGGTTTTTTTTGTTTGTCTTTTGCAAGGTAGGGTCTCACTCTGGCCTAGGCTGATGATGTCTCAGAGTGGCCTCAAACTCATGGTGATCCTCCTACCTCTGCCTCCTGAGTGCTAGGATTAAAGGTGTGCTCCACCACACCCAGCTAGACTCAGGAGTTTTATTCAAGCTTGTAACTTGATGTCACTGTGGGTGAATCCTAGGGTCTAGCCCAAAGGTATGCGTGGAGCAGATCTGAATTCCATCCAAAAATATTCAGAGTTCTTGAGCTCTGTCTGAGGTTCCTAGAGTGTGGTTGCTTGTGGTACTGGTGGTGGTCTTACTCTCTGTGGACTTGTGACCAGAGTGCCAGATTCATCTGCCATTATGGAACTTCGTCTGGACCTGTATTTTCAGTAAAACCCTACTTTCTATAAAGGGTGTCTAGTTTGTAGGTACATCCCAGCAATGTGAACCTGAATGTGACTGGGATAATCGAAAGTTTTCTGATTGAATTTGAAGTCAGCGTCCATAGAAGGGTCCTCATATTATACTATAAACCTAGTCAAAAGCTTATAGCTGGGAATATCCTAAGACTTAGGGGAAAAGCTACTGTTGTTTTGCTAAAAGGAAATAATTACAGTGTATATATGTATATATATATATGTGGATTGTGGCTACTATCAACTTTGGTTAGATAAGATTTCTTATTTGTAGTAAGCATCTATTACTATAGAAACACATAGGTCATCGTAATTCTCAGAATAAGTGATTGTTGAATTCTCAGCCCTAAATATGGGGCATCTATATCACCTCCTCCAGGGATCAGGGTATGTTATGAAAGAGGAAGCTGAAAGAATGAAAGATCAGGTAGAAGAGGAGAAGTATTGTGGAACTGTATCCTCTAAGCATGACTGGACCATTACACCCTTAAACTTTTAGCATCTGGATTCCCTGCATAATATTGGGTCCATCAGCAGACCATCATATAAGGGAAAAGTTTCACAGGGACTCTAGCCTTCTTGAGGATTCATAGGCAGTTGAAGGTTGCTGGGATTAGAGAGACATTTTCTTCATTGCTGTAGCCACTGCTAAGTTGCTTATGCTCTTAAAAAATAAATAAATATGCAAGACAAAAGAACCCCCACACCCATGCTACTATATGTTACCCTAATTTAATTCATTGGTCCACTTGAAAAAATGAGATGAAAATGAGAGTGGAACTATTTAGGGAAACAAAGCAGAAGGTTTGGAAGAGAGATAATCCTCTATGGTAAATGTGATCAATTTAGTTATATATAGGTATGAAATGTTTCAGGAAACCCATTATTGCATTTCATTAATATAAATGCTAATAAAATTAAGCAAAACAATGTAATTATGACAAAGGTGATTAAATTATACAGCAAAATATAAAACATACTTATAACTTTTCAGAATAAAGTAAAATTTACATCTTCAAATTAATTTGAATAGCACATATCATACTTAGATTTCAAGTTAAGGAAAAGACCTAAAAATATTTAAAAGCCAAAAATGCAACCTTATATTGTACAGGGAATAGTGTGAAATATTTATGATCAGTGACATGGTCCCTCCATGGATTTGAAAGGTCTTGTCTCCCCATGATTTCACACTCATGGACAGATATGCAACAGATTCACAAAGCTATTCATTACTCAGTAGAAGTATTTTGATAGGTTAAATATCAAGCCACTGTGCATTTTGACAGGTTAAATCATCCAATGATAAGATAATAGAATAAATAATAAATAAAAATAATAATAGAGAAAAATATAGGTAGTCATTTCATTATCAGCAAATGATGAGTTCTTACAAGGAAAAGCTTAGATGAAGTAGCCAGCTTTGATTTTAAAAGACCATTACAAATAGTGAAGGTGACATGGCAATGTGCAAGGATTCCGCACAGATCAATTGAAGACAGAATGAATTAAAGTGAAAATGAGAACAAGAAGCACAGAGCCAAAAAATGCATTTGTCTACGAGATGTAAATAGCAAGGCAGATGTCTTACATGCCCTGAAATAGAGAAATGTAACATCTAATTCTCTATTCAATGTGTCTTCAGTTCACCTAGGAACATTATCAGTAATTACAAGGAAAAAGAATCACACACATTATGAAAATCCAGCTTTGGCAAAAGGGACTCTTGTATGATTCAGCCTGGTTCAATTCTGATGAAGGGTCTGTGCCAGAGCATGAAAGGATTTTGTGTTTTGAATTCGTGCTTTTTCCTCTGGCCTATAATGTGATAGAGAGTGTTGTGCCTAATTGTGTATTTGCCAGTGCAACTCATGAGTCAATAAGAATATTGAATTTCTGTTGCATATTTTTCAGCATCATTACTAATGAAGATTCTTTTCCTACTCATTTGTTCAACTAATTTCCTTAGATATTATGTGTCAAAAATTTCCTGATTCTAGCTTTTACTGAAATGTCAACACTTTGGACTTTTAGATAGGTCTGCTTATTAAGGGCTTAGTTATAGACTGGAAATAATTCAGCAGAAACTATAAACCAAGAGATGTAAAGATCCCAATAAGTTTCCTGTTTGACTTTCCTGTGTGACACAAACTTCAAAAAGAAAATTGAGATGATTTTATTGAACTTCAGAATTGTTGAAATGGTGATTACACTATCATTTTTCAAATTATTATTTTTGGTGTTTTGGGGAATTTTCCTTAGCTGACCCTCTAAAACCACACTAACATTTTCCTCAAAAACATATCTATCTGCATGGTCAGCACAGCCTGGTACTAACATCTAAGAAGTTCTCAAATAAAAGATGATGTGTTAATTACATCTCTCGCACTAGCTTTTAGAAAGCAACCTTTTCTGTATTTGGCATGTATCCCACATAAAAACCAAACAAAAACAAGAAATGCATGCCTACTCATAATGAAACAAACTAATGATGTCCTGAATGAATCAAAAATGACAGTACAAGAATTCTTAAGAAACGTGATTCTTTCAGTCAGATCTGACAGAAAATGAGAATTAAGTATGGAAGGAAAAGAGTAAAATAGGTATTTTTTCTCTTTACTAAATTGAGATTCAAAACTCTCTCTTGTCTTCTGGGAGGCATACTGGTCATTTGGCCACTGTAGTAGAATGAACCGTCTCCCTGCATTCACGCTAACTAAGCAAGAGATGTAAGTATGGCTCTTCCGATTTCTATTCGCTCTCTTGGTTCTCTCAAGTTTGTGCTCAAGTTCCAACCCCAGGTAAGCTTCATCCATCTCTCCTCCTTGATAAACTGTCATAACTCTACCTGTGTCGGTGCTATTACCTTGGATTCTTGTTTGAATAAAACTTCTCCTATACTCTGTACTTGAACTCACTTTTAAATTTTCCAGTCTCCATCTCTATAGTATATTCTCTTGGATAGCATGTAAACAACAAAATAAAAACAACTGAAAATATGCAACAAATGAAAAACCAAAGGAAGAATTCTTCTCTGTTTCTTGCCTTTTCCTTAGAAGGTGAGAACAGGGGTCTTTTCACCTTTGAGAGGACATGGGTAACAGACTAAAGACATGGTTCCACCCAGGATTATTTTGGTGAGCAAGTGCATTTCGTGCAGTGACTTAAGGGCAGCAACGCTGAGGAAAAGCCCAGCCGGCATCCCTGGAGCTCCGTGCACAAGGTGTAATCGCCACACTGCAGTCTTTTCTGTCCGACTCACTGTTTACTGACTTTATGAATATCCAACTTTCTGTGCTTCTTGAGTCTTGTAAGTTTCCTGTTAATTTTCATTAGTTTTCTTAATTGTGTAGCTTCCCTCCTCCCTCTAGGAGCCAAGTTTGAATTCAGAGAAAATAGATACATAAGAATTTCCTACAGATAGAATTGTGGGTTCAACTAGGTATCCCCTTTGCCTAATTTCCACATGTTTTTATCCATGTGTGTTAGTTAATTAGAAGTGTCAAATTTAGTAGCTTGAAATATGCTTAAAGAGCTGACTAAGCATTATTCCTGGGAGTTTCTTTGAAGATGTCTCCGAAGACCAGCCTGTGGGTTGGCCACTGAGTGTGGAATACACTTCCTCAGGATAGGCAGGCATCTAACAACTGACTGGCAGATCCTTTCCTGGATTGAACAGGAAAATTGAGTAAGTGGGAAATTTACTCTGTGTTACTTCCTGCTGGAATACAGTGAGTTTTTTCTCATACTACCCTCTATGTTGGTCTCCTGGCTTTCAAATTTTGGAACCTTGGAAACGCTCAAAAACTCTTGGGCATTTGACTGAGGAGCAGCATGCCTAATTCTGAGGTTTCTTGCTTCCTGGCCTAAGTCATGCTTCCAGCCACACTATCAGCTGGCTCTCCAGAATGCAGACAACATAGCAGAGTCTTTTCAGAAGAATGTTTCAGCTTCTCTGATCATGTGACCTAAGCTTCTTAGTAAATACACCCCTCTACACACATGTGCACAGCTGCTGTTGGTTCTGTTCTCTGGAAAACCCAGACTGATACGTCATATTGACTCTGTTCTCCATGTCTATCACTCTTCTATGTTTATTTGTCTTCTAGTTGAAACTCCTTTGTGCGTTTTCTGATAAATGACTTTTTTGCTTGAACAAAGAACAGAAATTTTAGATAGGTCCATCTGATGGGTATAATCTTTGACTGATTAGAGGTCCTGAACACACACTTTGTAACCATGGGAGACTCATAGGAGCCCTGGGCCACACCTGAACTCTTGCTTATAAAAGCTGACATTCTTTTGAAGTGCCACCATACATGGTCACCATTGCCACAAGACAACAGGGAACTAGCTGCGTGTGTCCACGCTGGAGCTCTGGAGAAATGGAGCTTCTGCTGCCATGCCTCTCACGTGTAAATGCAAGCCCACAGCTAAAGAACAAAGGAGATGGGGGAAGAAGAAATGGTTGTGCTCACCTGATGCCAGAATAGGTTATTCTAGAATTATCTATCATCCTGTTGAACTTTAGAAATTCTTCCTGACTGGAGAAACAAAAGATGTTTATTTTTAATCAAAAACAACACACATTTATTTGAGTTTATTTATTTAATTATATTCAGTATGCAAATACTTATTGTCAGCTGTGTTTGATATGCACAGCGAGGACATCTAACATGGATGTATTATTTTTCTTGAATGAATTTACAGTCTTGGAAAACATATGCACTAAGTAATTTTTTACACGTTTACAGATTATGCAAGTTAAGTGTGACTGGATAAATGGCAAAAGAGATCAATTGTGCTATGTGGAAGGAAATAGTAGGATTAACATAGGAAGTGAGGACAGACTGCTTGAGAATGAGCACTGAAGTGGTGTTCTGAGGAGAGTGGAAACCAGGCGAAGGCAAGGTGGAGAGGAGAGCAGCAGCAGCAGAGTCCTGGGCAAGCCTGGGTGTGCACGGCAAGCACTGAGCGCAGACTCAGACTCAGACAAAAGCCAGTGCAAATGAAGTTGAAATGTGCATCGAAATATGCATGCACGTCTGCTTGGCTCTGTTTAGGAGCTTTGCCTTAATCCTAGGATCACTGGAAAGATGTTAGAAGGATTTTAAGTCTGTGATTTTCCTTCTGAAAAGATTCCTGTGGCTCCTGCATGTAGAGGGAATTAAGACTTCCACATATGGCCACATTATAGAGGGCCAATGGTAAATATCTTCCAAAGTACATATAAAATTAAAGCACAGTTGAATTTTCAGAAAGAAATATAAAAACCTAGTTTAAAAAATTTACATCAGAAAGGGAAAATCAGGATGACAAACTTGACATTGCTGAGGAACCTTACTGGAAAGACTGGTTGCTCTGTGTAACCTATAGAAGGAGATAGGAAAGGAGATCTCATGGCTTTTCCAGGCATTGATTTCATGATAAAACTTCATATAAAGGGGATTCATTGGAAAGATGTTCTTTTTTGAAAGGGGGATAAGTGAAGAAAAAAAAGTCAACCGATTAGTAAAAGAGAAGACTAGGTGGCTTTTCTGTTTGCCATATGTTCTGGGAGAGCATGAACATTAATTCTGTCAGAATTTATGGCTATGAATAACACTTATGATTATCAGGCTCATTGTTGTACAACCCCAAGGGACCACAAAACTTTAAACATGGAAGTAAACAAATTTAAACAACACTAAGTTCTTTCTACAGATACCAACCTCTTCTTGCCTTTCATAATATGTAAACAGAAAATAATCCTCTGTTAAGTACAAGTTCAAAATTTAAAAGTAACATACAATTAAGATTTTTGAATATAACTAAAAAGAAAAAAATGAAAGTGGAGTTAGACTTTCAATGTATTTTTTCACAACACATATAATATCAGCATAACTAATAAGGTTTAAAGTTTTTAAAACATTTGTATTTATTTGCAAGTAGAGAGAGAGAAAGAGAAGGAGAGTGAAAGAGAGGCAGAGAGAGAGAGAATGGTCACACCTTGGCCTCTGGCCACTGCAAACTCCAGATGCATGTGCCATTCTGAGTATCTGGCTTTATGTGGGTAATAGGGACCAAACCAGGCAAGTGTCTTAACCACTGGCCACTTCTCCATCCCTATGTTTAAATTTTTAAGAAACTACAGAAAACAACTAATTTGGGCATCAACCACATAATCATACATAATCTCAAAAATTATTATTACTTAAAGGAGTGATCATGACATAGTAGGATATTAACTATCAAAATGTCAAAAATGAAAAAAATTCATCTAGTGGATTACCCAAAAGATAACCTATACAATAAATCAGTGTCAAGTATTGGGATTTTTTTAAAGAAAGGTGTTATGAGAATTTCATATTAAGCTTCATATATATGATTCAAAATATGTAACATTACATTGTGACAAGAATACAGATACAATTTGGCAAACATTATATAATATGTGGAGGTTTTGATATATCAGAACTATTGATAGATGATATGGAAAAATGATAAATCAATATATTAATTATATAAAAACAAGCAAGACATGGTGGCATACACCTTTAATTTCAGCACTCAAGAGGCAGCGGTAAGAGGATCACTGTGAGTTTGAGGCCAGCCTGAAACTACATAGTAAATTCCAGGATTCCAGGTCAGCCTAAGCTAGAGTGAAACACCTTGAAAAACCAAAAAGAAAAAAGAAAAAAGAAAAAAAAAAGTAAGATCAGTAATTTAAGTATATGATGAAACCCTGAAGCACATAATTAGAGATAATATTTTAAGGATATGCAGGATATTGATATTTGAATAAAATAGTGTTGTAAGTAGTATATCAGACCCTTCATTTTTCAAAAATAGCTAACAGTTAGATTTGTCTGAAAGTGTCATCAATAATCAATGAGCAGATGGGGGGATAGAAAAAGCAAATCCTACTGCCAACAGACATCCTTTATAAGAAATGCTAAAGGTGCTTCTTCAAGAAGAAAACAAGTTACCCTAGAATACATCCACACTCACATGTAAGCACATACATGTACACATGGAATGAGCTGGTAAAGGAAAGTGAGTGATTTTAAAGAGTATTATAACTAGATATTTCTTACTCTTTGTTCCCTTATTAACAAAAAGGCAATTATATAATAAGTATGGAACTGCATTGTTGAGCCTACAGCATATGTGATAAATTTTCCAATAGCAATTATGTTGCTTTCAAAAAGATGTCTCCAGTAGTCTACTGTGTTTTGAATACTTGGTCTCCAACTGGGCTATTCAGGAGGTGGAGCATTGCTGGAGGAGGTGTGAGACGGGGGGTGTGTTCAAGAGTCTGATAACACAGTTCCTCTTGGCAATAAAAGCTCAGTTCATCCTTGCTGCTTTCTTCTGACAGCTGCTGTGGCAAGATGCTATGCCCAGTTTCTGACATCCTTACTCTGCATGGCTAATTTTCCCCTTAAGATTGTAAATCAAAATAACCCTTCCTCCCCCCAGATCCTTTTGGTCAGGTGTTTCGTCTCACCAAGGAGAAGGTTACTACAACAATAACACATGGAAGGAGACGCGGAGCAAAGCCCTGCTTGAATAAGGTAATGACACAGCATCCTAACTAGGCCACAGGAAGGAAATGGCAGATGGTGAATAAGATAAATGTAACAGCTCTATAAATATACAGTCACTATTCTTCTTTAACTGTCTTTAAGATCACCTGCATTTATATGAAGTACAACTGACAAAGCACTGTTGTGTTTGGGATATATAGTCACAGCATTTATAATAAAATAACAGAAAAGGGAAAATAAAATAGACCTCTATAAAATTATATTTATATGCCTATTTGTAATTTAGGATGAATTTTAAAGAGATTTAAATGAGAATTTAGAATAATATCTGAGTATTATTAGGCCTAAAGAATTAAGAAAATCATTGCAATTACAGTGAACAAATCATTACAACTAAATGTTACATGAGAAAATATCCATTCAATACTAAAATAGGCTATAAGAGAGGAATTAAGGATTAAAAAAGAAAACTATAGTACCTATGGCATCATGGTACAAAATACCTTTCAATACCAAGCAAGAATTACTAAGATGAAAACAGTTTTTTTGCAAAGAGAAAAGGTTAAATATATCAAGAACATCTAACAATTATTAACACATGTGAAACTAGTAATATATGTCACAAAAGTCTTCACATATCAGACTGGTGAGATGGAGGGCAGTTACGGTATTTGCCTGAAAAGCCAAAAGACCTAGATTTGATTCTCCAGAACCCATATAAGTCAGATGCATAAGGTGACACATATGTCTGGAGTTCATTTGCAGTAGCTAGAGGACCTGGTGCACCCACTTTTTCTCTGTCTATATGCCTCTCTCTCTCTCAAATAAATAAACAATTTTTAAAGTTTTCACATATAAAAAAATCTTAATAACTAAAATTATAAATAAACCTTCATACTTGATGGTTTAGGGACAAAGGTTTTTCCTCTAAAAAGATTATGAAATGACAAATATGATGCATTGTTATTGTTTATATTTATTTTTAATTTTATTTCTTTATTGATTTGTATGTGAAAGAGAGACAGAAAGAGACAGAGAGAGAGATAAACAATGAGAGAGAGAGAGAGAGAGAGAGAGAGGAGGATGGGAAAGCCAGGTCCTCTCACAACTGCAAATGAACTCCAGATGCATATGCCATCTTACACATTTCACTTACATGATTTCTGGGGAATCAAACCTGGGTCCTTAGGTTTCATATGCAAGTGACTTAAACATTAAGCCATCTCTCCAGCCCTGCATTGTTATTTCTTTCTAATATTTTAGTTCAGGCTTTAGAAAAGCTCCTAAGGCAATGAATAAGTGAAAAAATTAAATAAATAAATAACTAAATAATAAAATACATCAAAACTGGAAAACAAATAAAACTATGAGCATAATACATGATCACTTACGTAGAAATTCTAAGCAAGTCATTAATGTTATATTAGATATATGTTGCACAACAAATAAATAAGTTTAGCTGTTACAGGACATATGATGAATGTGAAAAATGTTTATGTGTCTGTATTTCTATAAATTAGCAATGGTAATATGAAAATAAATTAAGGAACTATATTTGCAATAACATCTGAACCAGAAACACTTAGAAAAATATTTAATGCAAGTGCAAACTTATTCTCTGAGAACTATAAAACCATCAAAGTAAGAAATTCATGAAATCCATGTGAATTTGAACATGAACTACAAGGGTAATGAACATACATGTACAATAACTGGATAGACTTAGAAAACAAGTGTAGTACTGGGCGTGGTAGCACACATCTTTAATCCCAACATGCGGGAGGCAGAAGTGGGACAATTGCCATGAGTTCAGAGGCAGCCTGAGACTACTGAGTGAGTGCCAGGTCAGCCTAGGCTAAAGTGAAATCCCACCTCTCAAAGAACCAAGGCAAAGTAAAACCAAGCAAAAACCAAGTGTATATTTTTGAAGTATTTGAGTGTAAAATTGGATGTATTCAAATGAAAAAAAATATTCTAGCATTTTTCAAAAGTGTAAATAGTTTTAAATATTTAATCATTAAAAGAAAAATAACACACTTCATGAAAAATGGAAAAGGGATCCCACTGAAGTTTGTTTATGTTATGAATATTAACATTATATGCAGACGATGCTAGTAAAGGAAGGGAAAGTTTACTTTACTCTCATTTACGAGATTAAACAATTTGTAGTATCTAAGGCAAAAGTTATTCAATTTGAAGCTACAAATACACATTTAGTCTATTTATGTTCATGTTTTGTGTCAAAATATACATACATTTTATTCCTATAACATAAGCATATGCAACAATATATCATCTCAACAGCAGCTAGAGAATTTTAATCAAAAGACAATATTATTTTTCAAAAAGAGATATAGGTAGATTTGAATATCTAATCATAAAATTAGGTCACATAGTAATAAGAATTTATATGTCGTAATGGGTGTATAAATTATGTCAATCTTACCGTGCATTTGTTAATATGTGGCCAAGTTAAATGGTGCACATAGTTTGTTAACCAAACAACTCTGCTCCTATGTCTTTTATACATGAGATTCCTGTACATATTAATGAAAGATACACTTATGAGTTATGTTAGTAACACAATATGGAACAGATTGATCATGAATGGTGAATAAGTTAATAAATCCTGATTAATGGAAATAACTTGATATATCACAATAATTGTAATGCACATTATTCATGAACTAGAAAAGGACATATTTTTCCAATATACAAAACACTATGATTCCATAACATATTCAATCAATACATTGTGATATAAAATAACTACTTATACTCTAAGAGTACATGGGTCAAAATTCAGACAATGCAGAAGGAAAATGGGCCAGCTCTTTTTGCAAAATCTAATACCTCAATGTGAGGGTGAGCAGACTTAAGAAATATCTTTGTTTAAAACACATTCACATGTCCACCAACACTGGCTGCAGTCAGTTCCCCGCAGTTACTATCCAAATAGGCAGTCTTTTACAAAACCTCTCCGCATGAACTAATTTTAGTTTCTCATACCATAATGGTAGATTTCCCTAAAGCATTCAATCTGACATTGATAACAGGGTTGAAGTTCTGTTCTTCTGATGAACTACTTCAGAAAAATAACATAGAATGTCATTTGAAGCATGTTGTTTAGAGAAATCAAAAATGACCATCTGGACTCATGGGGACTGGACCCCAAATCACTTGGTGATAACTTTTGTATGGAAAATATTGAGAGTGAGTCACTCAGGAAAACAAAACATTCCAAACATCTCACTTGGCAAAAATACATTTTTGAGTGATTTTTTTTTTTTTTTTTTTTTTTTTTTTGTGAGGCAGGTAAGGTGCTCAGTGTGCTTGGGGCATGTACACTCCAGATGGGTGAGGTGTGAGTGTGTTTGGGGCCTGTGCATTCTAGGCCTTGGGGTGGTTAACTGTGGGCAGGAAAGGGGCACAGAGTATTTGTGGTCTGTGTGCCCAAGTCAGGCTAGCTGTACCCCTGCTTGTTCTTTCTCCCTACACCATGCCAGTGATCTTGGGCTGAAGAGATTACAGACTTCCAACCATAGCTCTTACATCAGGCACCAGCCCAGAGCTTCAGGAATACTTGCAACCTCCACAACCCACACATCTGTGGGTACAGTGCCATCCCACTTCATATTGCTTAAACCCAAAATAGAGCACTTAGGAATCTCCTACAATGGAAAATGGTTACTTACTCCTTAAGAAACAGACTTTTATGCCTCGATGGATAACCCCTAATGCAAAAAAAAAAAAAAAAATAGCATATGACAACAAACTGTGAGATCTCCACCAAGTTTGCTTATTTCTGCAAATGAAGTCTCCAATGGAAACATAGAAGAGACAACAGAAATCAAATCCCAAAGTAAAAACACACTAGGCTTATTTGCCCTGACCAAGCAAATTGCTGTACTGGAAGAAAAATCATCAAAAAACCAACAATCAAATAAATGAATGTCAGCAGAATCATATCTTATAGTAGACAGCTTTCATCACTAGGTTTAACTTAATTGAAAAAAACAAAAACCAGAATCCTCAAAAAGATAAATGAATTGAAGGTGAGTCAACAAATAGAGTATCTTAATAACCACCTGATTAAACTTAATGAAGACATGATTAAATGCAAGAATGAATTCCAAGAAGCATCAAGAAAATCAAATCATAACCTGAAATTGGAATTTGGCAAAGGGATGGATCAAATACAGAAAAATGTAACAGCAAACATAAATCAAATAGAGATTATAAAAAGGCTCCTTAGAAACTCTCACAAACAGAGTGAATCATGTGGAGTACAGAACCTCACATCTGGAAGGCAGAAGAAAGAGTTTGGGAGTCCAAAAACTTTGATAAGTTAAAAAACTGTGAACAGAATATGAGGGAAACATGAGATACCCCAAAACACAAATATCCAGATCATGGGTATACCAAAAGGGGAAAAAAATCAGGCTCAAAGCATGGAGAAAATATTCAGTAAAGTTATTGAAGAAAATTGCCTCAACTCTCTCCAAAGAGAGACCCATCCAGATACAAGAAGCTCATAGAACACCAAACACACTGGACCAAAGAAAAAACTCTCCAAGGCACATCATAGTTAAAACTCTAAACAACAAAAAAAACAAAGAGAGTGCTAAAAGCAGCAAGAAACAAACAACTCATTATATACAAAGCCAAGCCCATCTGAATTACCTGAAATTTTTCAGTGGAAACCCTGAAAGGCAGAAGGATTTGTAATAGAGCACTTCAAAGTCTAAGAACTATGGTTTCCAAACCAAACTACTGTATCCAGTAAAAGGATCCCTCATAACAGATGATGAAAGGAAAGCATTCCATGATAAAAGCCAGCTCTATGATTATATGAACACAAAGGCAAACCTACAGAGAATACTTCAGGCAATACTCCCCACAAAATAGTCAAACAATCAACCTCAAGAGCCTACAAGAGGAAGAACACAATTACCAAAACAAGAGCAGGCATGAAAATGTTTAAAGCCCAAGAAAGCACAAAACCCCATAAAGCCTCCAACATGGTAGGGATTAAATTGTACCTCACAGTTACAACATTAAATATTAATGGTCTTAACTCACACATCAGGAGACACAAGTTAACAGGGTAGTTCAGAAAAATGGTCTCTTTCATCAGCTGGCTTCAAGAAACCCGCTTCAGCCGGGAGTGATGGCACACTCCTTTAATCCAGACATCAGGAGGCAGAGGTAGGAGGATCAATGTGTGTTCAAGGCTACTCTGAGACTACATAGTGAATTCCAGTCAGCCTGGGTAAAATTAACACCCTAATGCAACCTTCCCACCCCCTATAAAAGGAGACAAAGAAATAAATTCATTTCATAGCTAAGGATAGACAACTTAATTCCTCAGGGTGAAAGAATGGAAAATGATTTTCCAAGCATTTTGAAATAAGAAATAAGTGGGTATTGCAATATTATCTGACAAGATAAGCTTCAAACCGAAAGTAATCAAAAAGGCGAACAAAGACACTTTTTCCTCACCAAGAAACAATCCAGCAAGAGGACATCAACATCACAATCATAAATACATATGCACCAAACACTTGTGCACCACAGTTTATAAAGAAAACCTGTCAACAAAGCAGAAATAAATCCCAGTACCATCATAGTAGGTGATTTTAATATCACACTATTATCAATAGACAGATCATCAAAGCAGAAAATCAACAGGGAAATAATATATCTTAACAATACAATAGAGTAATTAGACCTAACACACACTTACAGAACATTCCAGGCCAGTTTTACAGAATACACATTCTTCTCAGCAACCCATGAAACCTTCTCCACAATATGTCACATATTAGGGAATGAAACATGCCTCCATAAATTCAGGAAAATTGATGTAACTTCCTGCATCACATCAGACCACTACAGGTTAAAACTGGAAATTAACAAGAGAACCAGAAAAAAAAAAATTATGCCAGCTCCTGGAGATTAAATATCAAGCTATGAAACAATGACTGGGTCATGGAAGAAATCAAATAGGCAATTGTGAAATCTTTAGAACTGAATGAAAATAAAAACAGAACATACATAACTTATGGGACACAATAAAGGCATGTGTTCATAATAACTAAAGAGAGATCTCAACAAAATACCCACTTAGAGGTATTCGAAAAACAAGGACAATCAAACCCTAAGAGACTAAGACAGTAAGAAATTATTCAGTCAATTATGAAAATTGATGAAACCAAGAGATGGTTCTTTGAAAAAATAAACAAGATAAATAAATCTCTAGCCAATTTGATCAAATGAAAAACAGAGAAGTCTCAAATTAACAAAATTAGAAATGAAAAGGGAGAGGTCACAACAGACACCACTGAAATCAGAAGAATCATCAGGACATGTTTCCAAAACCTTTATTCCATAAAATTGGATAATTCAGAAGAAATGAACTTCTAGAAACATGCACCATACCAAAACTAAATCCAGAAAAGATAAATCTCCTAAAGATACCTATTACATCTATTGAAATTGAAAATGTAATCAAAGGCCTCTCCAAATGGGAAAATCCAGGACCTGATGGAATTATACAAAACCTTCTTGGAAGAACTGAAACCAGTTTTAGTCAAGCTTTTTCATATAATCAGAGAACAGAGAATCCTACTCAACTCCTTCTATGAAACTAGCATTACTCTAATACCAAAACCAGACAGAAATACAAGAAGGAAACTGTAGACCTATATCCCCAATGAACTTAGATGCAAATAATCTGAACAAATCCTCACAAAGTGAATTAAATAGCACACTAAAAGCATGTTTCACCTCTATCTAGCAGGTTTCATATGGATGCAGGGATGGTTCAACATATGGAAATTGATTAACATAGTACAGTACACAAGTAATCTTAAACACAATGAACATATGATCATTTCAATTGATACATAGGAGGTCTTCAACAAAATATACCACTTCATGATCAAAACACTGGAGAGACTAGGTATGGAGGGATTATATCTCAGCATAGTAAAGGCAACATACACAACAACAAAAGCCCAAATCATACTTAATGGAGAAAGACTTAAGGAGTTCCCATTAATATTGGAAACAAGATAGGGGTGTTCACTTCATCACTTTTCTTCTATGTAGTATTAGAAGTCCTAGCCCAATGGAAAAGATACAAGATATTAAAAGGATACAAGTTAGAAAAGATTAGGTCAAACTAGCCCTATATGCTGATGCATGATCTTATACATAAGTGACTCTAAAATCTATACCATAAAACTTCTAAAAGGTGATGAATTTCTTCAGGAAATTCACAGGATGCAAAATTAATACAAAAATTCATTACCCTTCCTATACATGAAAAACAAATATACAGAGAAAGAAGTCAGTGATGCTGTCTCATTTTCAATAGCCACAATAAAAAGAAGAAAAAAAGTCACACACTTTGGAATAACATTGACCAAGGAAGCGAAAAACCTGTATAATGAAGAATAAAAACACTCAAGAAAGATGTTGGGCGTGGTGGTGCATGCCTTTAATCACAGCATTTGGGAGGCAGAGGTAAGAGGATCGCCGTGAGTTCAAGGCCACCTGAGACTACATAGTGAATTCCAGGTCAGCCTGAGCTAGAGTGAGACACTACCTCAAAAAAAAAAAAAAAAAAAAAAACTAAAACTAAAACAAGAGAGAAATGAAGGGGACATGAGAAGATGGAAGGAACTTCCATGATCCTGAATAGGTAGAAATAAGATTGTGAAAGTGGCAGTTCAACCAAACGTGATATAGAGATTCAATGCAATACCAATAAAAATCCCAGAATCATTTTTCAGAGAGACATCAAAAATAATCTTGAAATTCATATAGAATGGTAAAAGGCCTTGTATAGCAAAAAAAATTAAAAAAAAATCCCCAGCAAAAGAAATGCCTTTGGGGTATCACCATTCCCAATCCAAAACTATGCTACATAGCCACAGTAACAAAAACAGCATGGAACTTGCATAAAACAGACATACAGACAACTGGAACAGAGTTGAAAACCCAGCCCTTAGTTCAAGTGACTATAGATACTTGATCTTTGACAACAGAACCAACAACATACATTGGAGGAAAAAAAAGAAAGGTATCTTCAGGACAACTATGTATAGAAAAATGAAACTAAGCTGGGTGTGGTAGTGCTCGCCTTTAATCTCCACACTTGGGAGGCAGAGGTAGGTGGATTGCCTTGAGTTCTGGGTCACTCTGAAACTACATAGTGCATTCCAGATCAGCCTGGACTAGAGTGAGACCCTACCTCAGAAAACAAAAGAAAAAGAAAAATGAAATTAGATCTCACCATACACAGAAATTAACTCCAAATGGATTAAAGACATGAATATAAGACCTGAAACTCTCAAACTACTGCATAAAAATATAGGGACATCTCTCCATGATACAGGAGTGGGAAAAGACTTCTGAACAATACCGCAGTGGCCTAGGAAATTAAGCAATCACTCAACTAGTGGTATATCATGTAGCTAAAAAGCTTCTTTAAAGACAAACCTGCTATAAATTGAGCCAACAGAGTCCCTACACAATGGGAAAAATTCTTCATCAACTATACCACTGACAAAGGTCTCATATCTAGAATATACAAAGAACTCAAAAAACTAAGCAATAAAAGAACAAAAAATCCACTCAAGAAATGGGGCAGAGAACTGAATAGGGAATTATCAAAGGAATAAATACAAATGGGTCCTACTCACGTACAAAAATGTCCATCATCTTTAGTCATAAGGGAAATGCAAATTAAAGCAACTATGAGATGCCTTACTCCAAAAAGGATAGTAATCATTTAAAAAAAATCAAATGACAATAAACGTTGGTGAGGATGTGGGGAAAGAGGAAAGCTCATTCACGGTTGGTGAGGGGGCAAACCTGTACAACCACTATGGAAATCAATATGGAGACTCCTGAGAAAGATGAAAATAGAGCTACCAACTGACCCAGTGATTCCTCTGCTGGGCATCTACCCTAAAGGCTCCACACTTCACAGCAGAGATATTTGCTCAATCATGATTATAGCTGCTCAATTCACAATAATTAAGAACTAGAATCAAATCAGATGCCCATCAGTTGATGAATGGATAATGAAGATTTGGTACATATGCACAATGGAATTCTACTCATGAATAAGAAAAACAAAAATATATGATGAAATTTGTAGGAAATGAGTGGATTTGAAACAGATCATAGTAAGGGAACTCACACAAGCAGAGAAAGACAAACACCATGTGTTCTCACTGATTTGTGGTTTCTAAGCTGGGACAGCTTGAATTGAACACATATCTGACAAGCAACTTACGGGACAAATCAGAGGCATGCAAGGGTTTGTGAGGGGGCGGGGAACAGGAAGGTGGGGAAGATAAACACCAAACCAAATACAAAATGAGTTTGTGTCATAGAAACCTTCCTCTTGGATGGCCTACTAGAAGCTCTAAGGCTCCATAGGAACATGGAGGGAACTTGTGGTCAGAAAGGCCCTGGAGAGAGTGGGATTTGGCTCTGACTTTTACTCCCAGTACCAGAAATTATTTACTACCTACGTGGAGCTATTGATTGGAGAGATCAACAAGGTCTTCACAACAAGATGGACTTCTGTGAAAGAACTTGATTACCTTCTTGAGGTAAAAGGTCAGACCCTATTGCTGAACACACCAGATGCTTCCAACACAGACTATCCAGATATGGCTGAATCTGAAATAAAGCCAGTTCCTACATGATCTGCCTGTATAGGACAGAAAAGTACTACATGAGTTGCTGGGGGAAAATAGCCAACAACATTGTGAGCAAGCAGGGGGCTGCTTATGAAAGCAACCAGCCTGACAATGTGTACACACGCTTGTGCCACAGAGGCACACAGCAGAGGTGGGTACCCAGTGGTCTCTGATTGGCTAAGAGATCTGCTCAGTGGAAAGGAACCCAGTAGTCTTTGGTCAAAAGTGAGGCTACACCCATCAAAATCTCACTATATTAATCACGATTACCCCCTTTTCCTATCTCCTAATCTCACTCTTCATTGAGGACTTTTTTTTTTTTTTAAAGAAAGCAGTGAGAAACAACACACCCAAAATCTATTAACAAGACAAGAATAGGTAGCTGACTCCCTGGGGTGAGATGAACCGCCCCTGGCACAGCATCTGGGGCCCAGCTGAAACCACAGAGGAAATGGCTAAATGAGAACGAGCAAGAGGGCGCTTCCATGGGGAAGCTGACAACCTGCACCAGGGTGGCGGAGACAAACAGCGAGGGAAACCAAACGCACCAAAGCAGAAATCCGGAAGCGGCTGAAAGCACAAAAGCAAAGTAGTCTTAAGGCACACCCACCACGGCTCAGGGAATTTTGCAGAAGAGTGGATGGAAAGAATGTAAGAGCTACAGGTTGAGAGGGAATATCTAGAGGTATTGGTCCTGCCCCCCAAAATGACTTACTGCTTCTCACACAACTCATAACCCACAACTCCATGGAGAATAGCAGCAATCCCACCAAGAGGGACCTCAGTGCAGTGGGAGCCTAGAAGTGGGAAATGATGCTACAAATACATGATGTGTCCATACAGAATCTCAACTTACTAACAATAAAAACTGTAACAGTATAATCCCATTTAAGTAGTGTCTAAATTGTATATATATATATGATCATCCTTACTTAAAAATTCATGGAAGTGGTGAAGAAATTAAATGAAGATATTATGTAAATGTAGGAATGAGAAACACAATTGTGAAGAAGTATAAAAAATACCCAGAGTAATATGCAGATATTCCATTTATATAACAGGTTACATAAGTAGTTTGTATGGCACATTATTAAGGGGAAAAGATAAATTCCAGATGACTTTCAATGTAATTGTGGATGGGATATTATGGAAAGTGAAATCCCTTTGACATATTCTAAGTGCTGAGCTCATAGAGGTAATTAAATGTTAGTAGTTTGAAATAAAAGGAGTATAGCTGTTATAATAGAGGAAGAAAATATTGCAAGAGTAGATATGTGGAGGGAACCTGGACAGAATTACAGAGAGATCTATAAACATACAGATGTGCATGTGTTTCCTCTAATACACTCTTGGGTCAGTCGTTTTTACACTTTGTGTCACTGTACAAAAATCCTGGGCATAATTATGAGATGTCAAAAGTTGATAGCTTAACATCATCATGTGTTCATAAAGGTTACTTGGCCAAAATCAAACAAAGACCCCGTCTACTGACCCCACCAGCTGCACAGAGCAGTCAAGGCACATAAAGGACTGGACATCCCATCAAAAGAACTTTTGGGTAAGATCCAGTATGTTTGTGCCACATGTCACACTTGTAAGGTCTCTGAATAATTTATTCCTTATAAATCATCTTTCCAGCAGTAAGCTCAATGCTGAAGATCTTACTTCTGGAGATTATTTCCTTTAAGAAAAGTTTCTAAAATAATCTTTAAAAATAACCAGTTTTTCTTTTAATACACAGAAGTGAAACAACACAAAATATGGTGATTATTATTTTTTTTTAAATCCCCATGAAAGGTCAAAAGAGGAATTTTCCTCAGTGGAAAAAGATTAAGAATACCTGGATAGAAGAAAATGGAAGGTTTGATAGAACATAGAGTGTTGTGAGCATGCTATGTTGGAAACATAGTCAAACATATTTGTATCTTTCCTCAATGTTAAAATTTATTTAATAACAGTACATTTACAAAGCATAGAGGTTTTGGTCACAGAAATTTTCAAAATACCATGGCCTTACTTTGGTATACACAAGTTCTTTGATTACTCTTTTTGTTGTTGTGGTTCTTTTTTTTTTTTTTTTTTTTTTTTTTTTTTTTGAGGTGTGATCTCACTGTAGCCCAGGCTGACTTCAAATTCACTATGTAGTCTCAGGGTGACCTTCAACTCACAGCGATGCTCTAACCTCTGCCTCCTGAATGCTGGAATGATTGCATTTTTTAATTACTAATATTTACTTTCTGATCACAGATTATGAACCACACAACAAATCTGTCTGCCTATCTCTATATATTTATGTATGTACATATGTATGCATGTATGTCGCTATCTAATCTATCTAGCTACCTATCTTTCATCATTTATCTATTATTTATCTATGTAAGTTACAGACTAGTAACAAAGTGTTTAAAAGACTATAGCAGAGTTTAAGGAATTTCAAAGAGGCCTGAATAGTAGAACCTTGGAAGATGACAGGAATGCAGTTTCTGAAGGGATAAGCTAACAAATCCAGGGACCAGCTGAGCTAAAGCTCTGGAACTGTTGGGAATTCTTTGTATTTTAATCCATTTAGGGTGTCCATATGGCAGACTTGTGGGGCCCTCACCATCAAAGTATTAGGCATCCTCCTCTCCATGGAGGTAGGTGAGGGCCTCACTTCCCTGTATCAGTCTTTTTGTTTAATGAGTTCTTGAGTCTGGTTCTGATATCTGTCTGTGTTGTTCTATGGCACAAAATTACTTGAATAAATGACACCCTTCTAATTTTTTAAATTTTTTTGTTAATTAGTTTTGCATTCAGCAAATATAGTCAGTTTGGTAGCATTATTAGGCTCATCTGTGACCTACCCCCTCCCCTTGGCCCCTCCTTGTTGAGGTATATGGGTCAAGTACTGTGGAGTTAGCCCACCGTTATAGTTAAGATAAATGTCTCTGCATATCATGACCCAACATGTGGCTCTGACATTCTTTCCGCCCCCTCTTCCACAAAATTTCCCTGAGTCATGTTGGGTTCATTTTTTGTCTGCTTTAGTGATGAGGTGTTGGGGGCCTCTGGGTCTCTGGATCTCTGATTTGGTAGGAGTTGATTTTTCTGTGTGTTGATCTCCTTCACCCTTGAGCTGGTACCTGGTTCACCAAGAAAACAGCACCCTTGCTTGTTTCACCAATTTTTCTTAGTTTCAGCCGGGGCCCTTTTGAGGTATGATGGAGCGGTTCTCTCCTTAGGATCTACATCTATCTGAAAAAGAGAAGCAGATTCTCCAATGGAGAGTAAGTTAGCACCAGGACAAATGAGATAACCCTTACTTTTTTATAGAGAATTTAATAGGTGTAGGGCCTCTTGTAGCCCACAATTGATGGTAGCTTGATTATGGAGAGTGGGCTTATGTTTGGATATGGTTCTGACTTATTTCCCAGCTCCAGCTATGGGTCCCGTACCACTGAGGGGATCAGTTTGCCAAATCAATAGCAGTTGGTTCCCCACCATGGCTGTGTGCCACTATTGCACTTGTGTGGGCATCAAAACAGGTTATTTGCTGCTAAGTAGGTTAGACCATAAGTTGCTTGGACAGATATTGGTCATTTTCCCCCAGTCGCCCATATAGCATCTTCTGGCACTAGACGTGCTTACTGTCTGGGGACTGACTCTTCCAACTTCCAGCCATGCCATTCCATTTTACATGTCAACCACATAAGGTGTCTTCAGCAGTAGGGTCTTACCACTAACCTTTGGTGGGTCATCAAGCACTCCGACAGAAATCTGTCTTTCTTTTAGGAAACCTTGTAGGTCTCTCTGATCAAAAGTTCATTGTGGATGATAGCCCCATGCTGGTACTGGGAGTTACAGGTCAGTGCCCACTAAGAAAAGGAAAAAATTAGATAACCAATATAAAAGAGTTAGAGAGAAGAGAGAGAGAGAGAGAGAGAGAGAGGAGAGAGAGAGGAAGGGAGGGAGAGAGGAAGCTGTAGAAGATTAAGGTCAGTCTTCATCATACAACCTTCTAATTTTAAGAAGAAACTTTTTATTAATTTGTGTCTCACAGATGGCACAAAGCCAGCAGTTAAGCTGACATGTCCATCAAGACATACAATCATCCTCCTTCTCAAAATGGACTCAGATGCTGTTGCTTGTGACTTGGAGTGACTCAGGGTGAGGCTCAGTCTGAAAGCTGTAGTTTTGCACATGTTGGAGTAACTTAGGGCATGGGGAAAGCTTAATAGCATCATAGGCAACAGGTAAAAAAGAATTTTTTTCTTTCAAGGATTTTTTGAAAAGCACCAATACTTGGTAATGTTACCACAGACATTTTTATGTGACTAGATATATTTAGCACTCTCAGTTTAGAATATGAATTGACTCTAGCATTATGGGTAATACTGCATCATTACAGAATTATGTAATAATGTAAAGGTTTGCGATAAGGAGCATTTTAAAAATCTGTTTCATGTGATATGTACACATTTAGAAAATTACCCCTGAGACTAGTATAAAGCTGTGTAAAAAAAAGTTCTTTTGAAAAACAGAGAACAAAAACAGAAATAAAATAAAAAGGAAAGATAGAATTCAGATCTATTATGTAGGTCAGATATCAGCATTAATTGGTTTCAGAGGGGTTTGTGCTTAAACATAGAATCAAACCTTTATAGAAAATAAAGATATCTGCTGTTCATATGTAAACTAGGTCAGTCAGTTTCTTTTAGTGTGGACATGAAAATTGGGGTTAGGAGGCTACTCAAGAGAAGAGACTCCTAAGAAGAACCTTATCTGCTCTCAATTTCTTTTTAAAGTTTTAGCCTAATGAAAAGAAAAGCAGAACAAAATTCAATAACCACATGTACACAATAAAGCAACCATAAAGGTGGTATATTGATATATACAACTCTAATAGTGATATTATTTTTGCCTTTGATGTATATCTCATTTGAACCATTTTAGTTACTGAAATTTGGCTCCTGAAGAGGAAAAAGAAAACGAGGAAGCTTAAGTTGTTTCACTTCCACATAAAGACAACTTTAAGTTGCTTATTCAAATAACATAATTATATATACACATAAGTGCCAAAAGCTATGTAGTATTATGAGTACTTGATTAGATTTTAGATTCATAGTCTTTCTATTCCCTCCAAAAGTGTGTGAATATTATACATAGTTCTTGTCATGTATTCATGGGGAGAAACTTTTTCTACATTGAATGTTTAGCAGATTGTTTAGAGTCCCATCAATATATTAATTTTATCTGATATGTTAGAACATAATTTGTGTGAAAATGGAGGTAGCTTAGCTATGTTATGATGAGAATAAACTATTTTTAGTTTAAATCTTCATTTTTTTGTTAAGGTCAAGGTAAAGCTCACACAGCAGTATTTGACACAAGGTGATGAGGAAGGGAAGGATTTTAAAAATTCAATAGAAGCCACAATATGGGCAGGGCACCCATTGAGAAATAGTGAGGAATTACATGAAGTTACCAAATTTCTATGTTAAGCTGTTGGTGCATAAAAAGATTCCGGATTTTTTGGGGGGTCAACTAGTTCGGAATGTGGAAAGCATACCATCACAGAGGATGGAAACCATGACAAGGGCACCCATCACAGCTACTCAGGAATGTTTCTGTTTTTAATTTTTTTTTTTTTGTTTAGTTTTAAGTGAAAAAGTCTGGAATGGATCTTGAAGTGCATAAATAATTTAAGTGATGTCTACATACTGTCTTATTAGTCTCATGAGTAATCCTATAAGGAAATGAATCTGTCTTTCAAAATTCAAACACTGATGTTGATTAATTTGACAGAAAAGAGATAAATTGTCTCCATAAACATTGACAAGTGAGTTTCACCATTCACTTGATTCCATAAGGCATTGCTATATCATAGGAAATATGATTAGGAAAATAATTGCTGAATTGTGAAAATTCAAAAATGAATGAGAAATCTGGAGGCAAATACTGCTTATACCAAATGAGCATGATACCATAAGCCTTCAAGTGATATACTTTGTATATGAACCTATTCACATATACACTCACTTTAGTGACATTAGTTCTAAGCAAGTTTACATTTTCTCTACAAATGTACACTTAAAATTGTGACTGGTTCATCATGCAAAGGGTAGAATAGTTCATATTTTCTGATATATATTAAGAAGATACCACCTTGAAATTACTTGCTTATACAGTCACACTGGCTACCATGAGCAAATTATAATACATGGGTTTTCTTCTGTATGGGGTCACAAAAAGGGTATGTGGGTTTTCAAGTACTGATAGCCAATCTAGACTCAGGTCAGTGCACCACATTTCGGGCAGCTCCTTAGTGGTCATCCAGCAATTTTGTTGTTAGTGATTCTCTGACCTCAATGCAAGCAATTCTTCACAAGTTAATGTAGAGACTCGGGAGTAAGAGTACTTGCTGTAGAAGCATGAGGACATGAGTTTGAAAAACACCACCAATCAATTTTTAAGATTCTAGTGTGACTATGCACACCTACAGTTCCAGGGCTGTGAAGTCAGAGACAGAAAGGTCACTGGGGCTTGCTGAACTGCAGTCTAGCCAAAATACAGCAAAGACCAAATAGCGGCTCCAGGTTCAGTGAGAGATCCTCTATCAAGGAAGTACACCAGAGGAGCAATCGAGGGAATACACCATGTCTACCTCTGGTCTCCTCATGTGTGAACACAAGCACATGCAGCTGCATACACATGTGACACACATGCACATACACAGCAAGCCCTAAATAAATAAACAATAAATGAGAAATGAATAGAAATAGAAGTAGTAGATAAAAGATTTCCTTTAATATAAATACATTATAAAAATGGAATCAGATATTGCTACTACTGCTTCTGATATTTTTAATAGTTGGTGCTAAAGTGAAATAATACGTAGTTTTAGTAGACATTTCTCATAGCATGCTTTATCTCCAGGTCACCTGTATATTCCATAAACAATATACATCATATCAAAATTCACCTGAGCCAGATAGTTTAGCATAGAACATCGCTCCAACTTTAGAACATGTCCACATGCACATGATATAAAACATGGCAATTTTTGGGTTCAGCAGTTAAGGCACTTACCTGCAAAGCCTAATCACCTGGGTTCAACTCCCCAGTACCCATGTAAAGCCAGATGCACAGAATGACACATGTATCTGGAATTCATTTGCAGTGGCTAGAGGCCTTAGGGCACCAAATCTTTCTCCCACCCCTCTGCTGCAAATAAAAAAAAATCAATAAACATTAAAAATTTAATTGGTATTTAAGCAGTCTTGGTTCTATCCTACGCCCTCCAATAGAAAATAATTACTTTTTTCATGTAGAGCAAAGTGACCTGGTAAATGTGACCTGTCAATTGCTGAACATCTAGGACATAAGAACAAAAAGCCACACACACACACACACACACACACACACACACACACACACACACACACAGCAACAACAACAACAACAACAAAATTACCAGGGCTAGAAGGTTAAAGCAAAAAGGGAGCATATAAAATGGCAATTAATTTAAACACAATCTAATTGTACAAATATTTTTCAAATAGGTTCTTGAAAACAGCATCTTTGAGGACTCTGACTGTATTCTGCTACCATAGGAAAGAAAACTGATGTAGTTGCTATTATTAGTGTGATTTGAAAGTGTGGTGCCTAGTGCCCCCAAAACATTACAGGTCACTGCTGAGGCTCTTGTTTTCCTGCCAGGGATAGATGGTAAGACCCTATTGCTGAAGACTCCACATGTTTGGGCTGTAAGGACACTAAGAAATCTTGCTGGAGATGATCTGAAAACTTCATCTGTGTAGACCAGAAAGCTGGAAAAAAAAAAAAAAAAAAAAAAAAAAAAACTACACTGAATGCAGCCCTATGGGAGATAGAAGTCACCAGTAGATATAAACAACAGTTGACACTGCAAGCCTTAAGTTTGGCTAGCCAGACCAAATGAGCCAATGGGTGCAATAGTGGCATGTTTGTTATGGGGGAAACCAACCACTCACTACTTGGGCTGGAGGCCCACTCTCCCCATAGTGGTATAACACTTGCTGGTGTCTGGATAAATGCACGTATTACACCCACAAGACTGCCTGGTAAGCACTTTTCTTATGTTTATATCCATATATTAATGCTACTCTTACTTTTGGTTAAAGGAGCTTCTTTTTTCAGATGGTGGTAATCTCTGGGATGACTCAGAAGGCACCATAGTCCTGAGAAGAAGTGACAGAGGAGTGCTTAGCATTGAAACATCTCTATCAAAACTTCTAAGGCTCAAGGCCCATTGCAGAAGAGGTGGTATAAGGAATGTAAAAGCCAAAGAAAGGACAGGACTCCTTAGAATGCATTCTTTCAGACACAAAATGGCCTGATATCCATGACCTCACAATGCCTGGCACTACCTACACAAGATCAATATAATAATAGGAAAAGATGATGACATCAAATAAAAGAAAGACTGATTGAGAGGGAGAGGGGATATGATGGAGTGTGAAGTTGTGAAGAGGAAAGTGGGAAGGGAGAGAATTATCATAGTTTATTGTCTATAACTATGGAAGTTTTAATAATAAAGTATTAAAAAGTAAAAAAAAAGGAAAAGGAAAATATTGTATGTTTGAACTTTCTACGCTGTAGTCTGAAATCAATACAAGGAAAAAGGTAGTGAAATAAATATGATGTAATATATATTGAGTTGCTTCAAGATATGAAAATATATTCTTTTTATTGTAAAAGTCTAGTACTGTATATTTGTTTCTACTCCAATAAATAGGCCTGATTTTAGACTTGCATCTAAATCCATCTTCAATATTCCATTATTATCATCTTTTTCAGAGTGTGTTGAAAAGTTACTCAAGAAAACTGAATAAGTGAAAAATGGTTAAAAGAATGAGCGAATCATGAAAAAAATGAACAGGTAAGTAAAAATTGGTGAATCTGAAACCTTCTCCCCTTTTATAGACCTACTCATGAAATTTAACCATCCTGGTCTGCTGTCACACAAATCATGAACACTACAAGCCAAGATAAACTATCCTGGGGCAAACGCTACATGTTCACTGACCCAGAACAAAGAGAGAGTTTGGGATCTTTAACTTTAGAAATGTACATGTTATGTATAATAAGAAGTAGGAGCTATAATCAGGATGTGTGACAGATCAGAATTGAATAAATGACAGGCTGAAGAATAGGGAAAGTATCAAACATATACTCAAGTCCATTAATTTTTAAATTAACAATTATAGTACTTATATTATCAAGTAAATGAAATAGTTATAAATCTAATAAAAGTTGTATCATAATAAAATAAAGGATGATGCTTCATTGAGGGAAAAGAAACATGAACAAAATTAAAGGAAATATGCTACATTCTAGGCTAGAAAGTTTGATTTTATAAAAGTATTAATTCTCCCTATAGCATCAATATTATTTTAGTTTTTTTTTTTAATTTTTAATGATATTTGGCAGGCTCATTGAAAATTCACAAGCCTGTGTGGCACATGTCTCAGTGCTCATTCAAGGTCTGGCATTGTGAACCTGTAGTCCCAGCACTCAAGAGGCTTTGGCAGGATCCTGACCTGGAGGTCAGTTAGTGAAATAGAGTGATCCTTGGTTTCAAAAAGAAAAAAAAAGGGCTAAGAGATGGCTTAGCAGTTCAGCGCTTGTCTGTGAAGCCTAAGGACCCCGGTTCAAGGCTCGATTCCCCAGGACCCACGTTAGCCAGATGCACAAGGGGGTGCATGCGTCTGTAGTTCTTTTTCAGTGGCTAGAAGCCCTGGCGCTCCCACTCTCCTCTCTCTCTCTCTCTCTCTCTGCCTCTTTCTTTCCCTGTCTGTCGCTCTCAAATAAATAAATAAAAATAAACAAAAAAATTAAAAAAAAATGAAATACTGAAATTTCATGGCAATTCAATGGCCTAAGAAGGAACACATTTTTGTAAAGGCCATAGTAAAAGGTCTTCCTCTTTTTTCCCATCTTTCTTAGAAACTCCTTTTTTTCAGTGGAGAACTTTAATTTAAGTAAATTCTAGTAACTTGATTATGTCCCCATCACCTTTTGCCCCCTTACACCTAATTCCCATCCCTCCAGGATACTTGTCTTCAAAATAGTCCTTTCTCTATTTTGTTGTGTATTTCCTTTTTTCCTCATCCATCCTCCTTGGCAAAGTGTTGATGAGGTCAGAACTGTGCTGTTCTTGTGGAGGTGTTGTTAACCACTGAGGGATCTTTCATGCACCAGTCAGTTCATGTCTTATGGCAATGTCCCAAGCAATGCCCACATACACTATGGCCTTTATGTTCTTTTCAACCCCTACTGGATAACGTTCCATGAGCCTTAGAGGGCACGCTAGAACTCTCTTTAGTGTTTAGCTCTCCATAGCATGTTACTTTTTGCTTTCATGAATTTTGAGTCTACTCAGTGTCTGTGACCATCCCTATAGCAGAGAAGCGTCTCTGGTTAGTAGTAATCTTAGCATTTGTATTCACTTTTTCACTTCCTTTGCAATGTTCTTTGAGCCCTGCAGCATGTGATAAGTGATGATTAACACATTGCTAAGCACTGGCACTCCTCTTCTGGTCATTCTGGTACTTGCACATATACCATTAGAAGGCCCTTTGATGGGCAGAATGTCTCAATTTATACAAAGAACAGTGGGATCTTCCTTCTGGAGGCCTAAGACCTTCCAACTATAAGCTTTTCACTCAGTTTTCCATACCAGGTGTGAATTCCATCTCACTGAGCAGGGAATGTTCATTGAAATTCAATAATTCTACTGCTCATTGGGATGAGTTCTGTACAGAAATGTGTGGATATGTGAACACGTCCAGACTTGCATTCATTGCAAATGGTGCTGAGAAACAACACACACATTCACTAGCTATACAGTTACACTGGAGTGTGTCATGTGAAGAATCCTCAGCTAGGAAAGGAAGTGAACATAGTCAATACAAGAAAATAGATGGATTACTAACAAACACATTACTGAGTTATTGACATTAAAAGGAAGTCAATCAACATGAAATTCCACAACAATGTTGTGTTATTGATCATATCTATCAATTAAGACCTCCCACAAAATCAAGGAAAATTTCACAAAAGCAATTATAGTATTTAATTATGTTGGAGCGGAAAGAAATTTAAGAGACAATGAGCATTGGAAAGCTTTGGAAGTCTTGGGATAATCTTTCTTTCTTTTTTTTTCTTTTCCCAGAGGTTGTAACTATTATTTAAACTGTACAAATATGTCTATAGAGTCGGGCCTTTATGTCCACAGGCTCAGTATTCATGGATACAACAAGCTGCATACCTAAATCAATATAAAGAAACATAATAAAGGAAATTAAACACAAATTTTAAATTGCAGAATAACAATTCATATAAAATTTACATCATTTGTTTCACATGCAGAGTGGAGATGAGTTAAAATATATGAGAGAGTGTGGATAAGTTACATGTAAATGCTTTGCCATTTTATATAATATAGCTGAGCATTGAAATATTTGGGTCACTACAAGAAGTACCGGAAAACATCATCCACAGATTCTGAGGAGTACAATATAACTTACAATAAGAAGGAAAACCTATTTCATTATGTCTCATATACCTTTATATTAGTCCTTAAAATGACAGTTCTGAAAATCCTTTATCCAATTTAAATTCAGAAATTCTAATAACAAAATTATACAAGAGAGGACCTAGCTCTCATATTATCATCTTTTCAAAAGATGCACATGAAGTCTGTGGTTAAATACAACCTAACAAAGTGAAGTTGCAATACTTAGAAAGGAATTATGGGGTCTTCTCCACTTAATGAAATAATACTCCTAATGTACATTCAAAGGGCCACCTGTGATAAGCCATATAGCTCCTAGTATATTAGTGTCACATTTGCTCAGTCTCACATTTAATTTTTAAGTTTATGAGAACAAGTATCCAAAAGGCTGTGTGGCCCCTAAAAGAGTCCATCAGTATTAGACAGGTTTGTTTATATGCTAGCCAGAATTCACCATTAAATAATGAAAGTTGTTACCATTTTTCCCTGCAACTACAGAATCGATTCCTCAAACTACCAGCCAAAAGAAACATTTCCTCCCACAAGGTCAGCACCAAGAAAATTAACAAATACAAGATGTACACCTTTTACTTTTTCCAACACTTCTTTCATGCTATGCACTGAATTTCCTGGCAATGAATTAATTTCTCTGCATTCTAATTTTGTGATTAATTTTGTGAACCCATCTAAAGCTGCCCAACACTATTAATATGCTGATATGTTTTATGCATTGTGTGTCATACACATTTTTATGTACAGTATAATATGCAGTATCATGTATAGGATTGCCCACCCATATACCTTTGCATAAATAGACTTAGACACTGAGAAAACAGAATAAATGGAGCATCTGCTCCTTTGTTTTCCCCAGGACAAGGTAAAATAGGTAGATGAGTTCCAAAAGGTATCATGGATACTGGAGGCTAGGACAATGGTTCAGTGGACAAAGTGCTAATCTTAGTACCCAAGTTCAATTCTCAGAGCCCATGTGAAATCTAGAGGCAATGTCAGGTTTCTATAATCCCCGCACATTAACAGCAAGATGGGAGGCACAGCAGAAGTTCCTGGAAGCTCTCCTGTGGTTCAGCAAGAAGAACAATAGCAGGAGGAGACTGAGAGAATCTCTGCCCCCAACAAGGTGTCATGGAGGGAATGGGCCTGAAAGTTATCCTTTAGCCTTCACATGCACACTGTGACATCCACGAACATGAGAATGTATGAGAATATATCCATATGTGTGCACACTCAAAACAACTAAATAATATTAGTAAATCAACCAAGCATAGAAAGCAAGATAATTTGATGAAAAATCGGTAGAAATACCTTGATTTAAGGGTTTAATATCTAAGAAAATACTTTAAATTAATGTGTCTAAATATATTTTATTGTTTATTTGAGAGAGGTCATGACTATGGACATGCCAGGGTCTCTTACCAGGGAAAATGAACTGTAGATACATGAGCTACTTTGTAGCATCTGGCTTTATGTGGGTAATGGGGAATTAAACCCAGTCCAGCAGGCTTTGCGTGCAAGTGCTTTTAATCACTGAGGTATCTCCCCAACTCAAAAATCAGTAAAGATGCAAGTTATACAAAATACAAGACAATGGCCACTGTTAAAGATCTCACCCTTTAATATCATTAAATATCTGACAATTCTCTCAAAAAGTACTTGTATGTATGGTTGCTCTATTCATAAGCCTGTGCATTAATCGCTATGATTTCAAAAGCATGAGAAGTTCTTTGAGAGCTAACATCAAGGAAGGATGAAAGGGAGGTCTGTATGCAGGTGTCTGAGCATTCAAATTGCTTCATCATTGACACAAGTGTCCAATATCACCTTGCCTATAGGACTTACAACTGTGAGATGTGATTTCTATGTGGATTATGAACTTATTCCCAGTCTTATGGAAGGTGTGGATTCTATGATCAGAATAGACTCCAAGTGCATAAGTGGCACCTCACATTTCTTTTTCTTGTTTCTGATCAACTGTGCTTCAGTTATAGGATGGTAAAATTATTTCAAGTCCTGGCTTTCTGGATAGCTTTATTTCTATTAGTGCTCCTATTTCTGTGAGTTAAACTTCATCCTTTAACATGATCAAAGACTGTCTACCCTGTATGTTCAATCATTACATATTCAGGATTTCTTTTCCTTTGCTTTTAAATAAATCTTTAAACACTTCTCCAAAGGCTAATTTAAGAATTTATTTGATTTTTGGGTATAGCAGAATTCAATAGAAGAATAGTCTCTATTTTGCTTTTCAGGTGCTGGCAATACCAGCTGATATCTGTGTACTACTTATGTACGGCTTGAATTTCAGTATCACTGAGAGCCTGAGTTCTCATTCTCTCTATTATGGCAGATGCTGCTCTCCTGTTGCCCTTTGTTTCCTTCTCCCAACTCTCCTGCCTCAGCTCAAGGGTTTTATCGTATATTAATTCCCATGTTTTTGATCATTTTTTTCATTGATTGTCTCCTGCATATACTCATCTGTTCAGTGTAAGAATTGTTGGGCCCAGTAAGTATTCTTTGGGCCTAGTGATTTGTACAGTTGCTTCCAAATGCATGCTCATCATAATTTTATGATCCTAATACACTGGCTTTCCTAATATAATCTCTATGCAATGACACCAGAATTAGTGTAACAGCTTCTAAAAACAAACAAAGTGTGTAATATTTCATTCTTTCCAACGATATCATATTTTGCAATCACTATTTACTACATAAATTAAACAATACTTTAAGTGATTACAAGTAAAATCCTATGCTATCTTTGAGTCAAAACTCATCCTCCTACAACCTATGTTAAAATGCTGACAGAGAGTAGTAGCAAGGTAACTCCTGTTGTGAGCTATTTAGTTTGGGTCAGAGCCCACATAGACAGATTGACATCTATCTGCCCACAGGGCCACCATTAAGGCAGTTCCATTCCAGGGGATGAAATCCTAAAGGAACTCCTACCCATCAAGGTGGTGGCTGCTCACCTATTAGGGCACTGGCTGATCACCTGCCTTTGCCCATTGATTTTCCAGGATCCTGATTCCACCACTTCCTTATAGAATTTTGTCCCTCCATCTTCCTTTGACTCTCCCCTTGTGTCGGCACAATCAACTTTACCTGTTCACCAAACACACCTGATGTATTTATGTAGACAAATCACAGTCTCTTCCTGTTCCTTTCCTAGCTTCCATATGAGTCACCACTCAGACTCATTGCAAACCTATATAAACTGTAAATCCTGAGTGTCTGTTGGAAACTCTTTACTGAGCACTTTGTTATAATTATTTCTGAAACATTTTGCTAGCTGTCCCTTGTTTACAGGTCCCTCCTTCTGCCCTCTTCACTACAACTGGGAAACAACTTGAGAAGTTGGCTTGAGAAAATCTAGCCACCATTAAATGACGGGATTCTACACCTCAAGCAAAGCCCTTCCAGAGCCACGAATGGCTCTTCACTCTCAAAACCCTTGGCCATGCTAGTAATATTTATCTGTCCAATCAAGAAAAAAAAAAATAGTCAAGGGCAAACTTCAGTCACTGATGCTTCTTTATCCTCCACACACACAAAGAGCAATCACCAGTGTGTCTGTCTTCATGATGGTGTTTCAATCTGGTCTTGTTCCATGTTTCCCACTTGAGACAATTTACATTGAATTCCCCACCATTGGCAATGTGTTTCCAAGTAAATCTCTTTCTCTTCCATGCCTTCTTCTTATGAATTGATTCTATTCGATATTGTCTTGCAAAACCTGACATATGAAAGAGGTGTATCTTTTATCTAATGAAATATCTTTTAATGTCATATATTATTACATTTCCTTTGGAAGCCCTATGATTCTATTTACCGGTATCTCACTATGAACTGTGTGTCTTCTCATGATTCTGGCTTTTTACCTTGGAGCTTATCAAATATTCTCACAAAAACCTATCAAGTCTTCTTTAAAAGAAAAGAAAAGAAAAGAAAAGAAAAGAAAAGAAAAGAAAGAAAGAAAGAAAGAAAAGCAATAGGTCTGTGTTGCTGTCTTCAATTTAAACCTCAATGACACTAGCACTTTTATATATGGAGCTCTGGTGTTGAGGGTTTTTTTTTTTTCCTGCTATTACTACTCTTAAGTGATAACTAAACAACCTGCTTCTCACATCTATGGAGAAAGGTAGGCACTTAGATCCTCAGTAACACTTCTTGCCTATATTATTTCAGCTTGTAGAAAACTTAGTCTATTTTCTCACTGTAGGTTCCTTCCCATGAAAAGTTCCTGCAATATATTTTGTAATCAACAATGACACCCTACGCCAATTCAGACAAGCAAATTACAAAATGGATTATAATTATATACATTCATTTTGAAAAAATAAGCACTAAAATAATAGACTCCTACACTGTGTTCACTTAAATATGCACCACATACTGCTTTTACTTCGTTGTAGCTCATATAGATTATTTCAAGAACTTTTCTCTTTGAGATATGTTGGATGAAAGTATAAGTTTTAGAGTACAATTTTCAATTTTTAAATATTTTATTTATTTTTTTGAGAGGGAGGCAGATAGACACACACACAGAGAAATAGTGTGCCCAGGCCTCTAACATTGCAAACAAACTATAGATACATGTGTCACGTAGTGCAACTACCTTTAGGTGGGTACTGGGGAATTGAATGTGGGTCCATTGCAGGCAAGGGCCTTAACCACTAAGCCATTTCTTCAGTCCTATTCTAACAATATTTTTATTTATTTACTTGCAAGCACAGAGAAATAGAAGAGATACAGAGAAAATGAACATGTCAGGGTCCATAGCCACTGCAAATGAACTTCAGATGCATATGTCACTTTGTGAATCTGGCTTTATGTGGATAGTGGGGGATTGAATCTTGGTTGTTAGGCTTTGCAAGCAAGCACCTTAAACACTGCACCATCTTTTCAGTCCTCTTCTTTTGGCTTTGTTTCCAAAATGATAGGACTTAATGATTCAACATCTTTTCTTGAATCAATAATGTTTGTTTCTGTTGCTGTTGTTGTTCAGAAATCCACAAATGGCTATTTGAAAATGCCCTTGTATTTGATGAGTCACTTTTCCTTTGATATTTCAAGTTCCCTTTCTCTTTGATTTTGACAATCTAATTATAATGCATTTCAAGGTAAGAATCTTGGGGTGTCCTTGGTTAGGCATCTTTGTGCTTCAGGAATATACATGCCCATCTACTTCCTAAAATCTGAAAATGAACTTTCCTTCGTTCCTTCCTTCTTTCTCTCTTTTTTCCTTCCGTTTTCCATCCTTTTTCTCCTCCTTGTCTTCCTTCTTTGTCTTCCTTCTCCTCTCCTCTGTCCATCCTCTGTCTTCCTTTCTGTCATCTTCACTTTTTCTCCCCCTCTTCCTTCTGCTCTCCATCATAGTCATCATGCTGTTCCTTTACCTTTCTTGAATAGTGAGAAAATTACAAATTTTGCAAAGCTTCTCACGATGGTTATGTAAGCAATATAAATTGATGGGGAGAGGAGTCTTTGGACCACAGGAGCTGTCGGCAAGTTGTACAGAGAGCTGTAGGGATAGAGGGTACGTGCACAATCCACCATGCTGGGACAGGGCATTCCAGTGACGCAGCTGCTTTTGAGTGAGTTACGCATATGTACATAGTCCTGCACTATTGTACTCTTGCATTTTCTCCTAATAAACTCATATTTCATTAAGCTAAACTTACAGTTCTTTGATCTCTCATGAGTGCCCAATCTGGGGCAAATGAATAATTGTTCATGCATTTTCAGGAAGAGTCCTGAAACACCTACTGATAAAAGTTCCTAATTATAATAGCTCGCATAAATATATTGTAGAAGGGTAACTCATTATGACTATGTTTTCCACCTAAAATAAAGATTGGCTTAATACATTAAAAATCAATACTCAGTATAACAAAAACTTATTTATGATTCATAAAGAAGGTTCACAGTAAATTAGGAATAAAAACCAATGCTCTCCATCTGTCAATTTACATTTATAAATCCCTCAGCTGACAATATAATGGTAAATTTTACATAATACTTGGAAAGGCTTATGTTATAAAGAAAATTGCCTAGGTTTAATTAGTCCTATAGTTTCATTCAATACTCAAGCTCATTTCTTTATTGGATCCTTTAGGAATTTTTACTATCACATGAAATAAATTATTTTTCCTAAGTTCGCATGGTGGCACAAACCAATGAGAATGTGTATATCCAGCTTCCTAATGTCTTTGGGTTTGCTGTAACTCTGTCATTTTGCTGCATCCAACTTTCCACCTGTGCGTGCTTCAGCACCACATGATTTTGGCAATACGCTCATAATACACATTTATAACTGGTAGTAGCATGCATACATTGCTCCTTGATTTAGAAATTTTCCTTAGTACTCTTGCTTCTTGTTATTTGTCTATAAGAAGTTTAAAGTTCATAATTTGATATTTTGAATAATTTTTCATTTAGCAAAATTGGGTGGCAACAGATGAATCCTTTTCACTTATATCCTTTATACATTAAGTTTTGAATGCCATGTTTTACTAGAAACACGTTCCAGAAAGGGGCAAAATTTCCCTATGAGTTGATATTATCTCTAAATAGATGGGGCAATTTTAATAAAGCCATTTAAATGAAAATTCAGATAATTGTCTTCTAAATTTTCCAATATATTTTCCTGTACTGTGCGACTTATGCATTTCAAACTATTTATCTGCTTTTTTTTTTTTCCATTGAGATGAGCCATCACTGCCTACATGGGTCAAACAGACTTGCATAAATTCTGGTTATGATTAGTCATCTGCTTTTTCACTAATACTTATCCCACTAGATTTTTCTCATAAAACATTTAAGGTATTTTGATTTAAGATTATTTATAGAAAATTCATAAATCATTATTTTCAGTGTTGTGGTGAGTACTGCATTGTTCTTGAGATGATAAAATGAGCCATTTTATCCTCAGACAAACAGGCTTGATTGGACAGGCCTTTTCACCCCATAATAAGTATTTGTTATCTTCATAAGTATCTTCTTCATAAGTTTGAATGCTAAAATAACTTTTTCATACTCAGACAACAAACTGTTTTGTTATAAATTATTTTAAAAAAAATTATAAACAGCTTCAAGGCTGGAGAGATAGATGGCTTAGGGGTTAAGGCACTTGCCTGTGAAGCCTAAGAACCTAGGTTTGACTCCCCAGCACCCATGTAACCTGGATGCTCAATGTGACACATGCATCTGGAGTTTATTTGCAGTGACTGGAGGCCCTGGTGCTTTATCAGATTGATATTTTGCAAGTGTTTTCTCCTAATCTGTGACGAGTCCACTCATTCTCACAGTGTAACCTTTTGTAGAACAGGAATTTCCTCTTGTGATGAGCTCTAGCATCACTGTGTGTTTCACAGATGGAGCTTCTCTTGATCCTAAACTAAAAACAAAAAAAAAGTCACTCCTATGTCCCATGGCATCCACAGTCTTCTTAGGTTGTCACCTGGTTTTTATAGCTTTGCATTCTACATTGAGATCAATAATCCACATTGTGTTCATTTTGTGAAATGTATAATGTTTGCCATTAGAATAATTTCTTTTTAAATATTTTATTTTTATTTCTTCATTTGAGGGAAAAAGAGGGAGGGAGGAGGAAGGAGGGAAGAGAGAGAGAGAGCGAGAGAGAACGAGAGAGAATGGGTGTGTCAGGGTCTCTAGCCCCCGCAAAATCCAATACATGCACCACCTTGTGCATCTGGCTTTACTTGAATCCTCGGAAATCAAACCTGGGTCCTTTGGCTTTGCAGAAAACTGACTTAACCATTAAGCAATCTCCCCAGCTCCTGGAATAATTTTTGAATACATATGTACATTTGTTTTGGCACCATTTTTTGGAAAAAGAAAACAAACAAACAAAAAATCAATTGTTACTACACTGTAGCTTTGCTCTATTTGAGGTCTTAAAGAAATAACACTTTTGTAAATGCTTTGAAGATTTTCTCTTTTTTTCCCATTGTCTTAATTTCTGCTCTCAAATTAATTTACTATTAGTTTTCTTTAGCTCATTAGCCTCAAGCACGCTCTGAGCAGCTATTATATATTCAATAAAGAAACAAGTAGTTTTGGTATAGAATTATTTTTTTCTCAATTTTTATTAACATTTTCCATGATTATAAAAATATCCCATGGTAATACACTCCCCACCCACTTTCCCTTTGAAATTCCATTCTCCGTCATATCCCCTCCCTATCTCAGTCAGTCTGTCTTTTATTTTGGTGTCATGATCTTTTCCTCCTCTTTTGATGGTCTTCTGCAGGTAGTGTCAGGCACTATGAGGTCAAGGATATCGAGGCCATTTTATGTCTGGAGGGAGCACGATGTAAGGAGTCCTGCCCTTCATTTGGCTCTTGCATTCTATCCACCACCTCTTCCGCATTAGACCCTGAGCCTTGGAAGGTGTGATCGAGATGTTACTCAGTACTCCAGTCACTTCTTTCCAGCACTATGATACCTTCTGTGTTGTCCCAAGGTCACTGCCATCTGAAAAGGGAAGATTCTCTGCCCAAAGTGAGAGTACCGTTAATATAAGGGTATGAATATTAAGAAAAGTGTTTACTGGGCAGTTTGATAAGCATAGTATATACATTTATCCAGACATCAGCAGATGTTATACCCCTAGGGCTCATCACGACCCCTGTTTTAAGTTTTCAGTATCAGGGATGTATTTCCTCCCATGGAGCGGGCCTCCAGTCCAATTGGAGGGCATTTGGTTTCCACCATGATAGACGTGCCACTATTGCACCAGTTGATTCATTTGGCATGCCTGGCCAATTATAGGGCTTGCAGTGTCCACTGATGAGTATCTTCACTGGTGGTATCTCTTTCTCCCATTGAACTGCATGTAGAATGGCTTCTTCAGCTTTCTGTCAGCTGGTCTACATGGAGGAGGTTATCAGCTCAGTTCCAGCAGGATTTCTCAGTGGCCTTGCAGCCCAAGTATGTGGGGTCTTTAGCAATAGGGTCTTACCATCTATTCCTTATGGGAAACCAAGGGCCTTGGCAATGGCCAATAATGTTTTGGGGGCATCAGGGACCTCCCTGGCCAACAACTCACTGGAAGGTATCCCATCCCTGACACTGAAAATTTTCTAGCAACAATCTACGGGTCCTGAGTGTTCCATTGTCCAAAACTGGAGGATTCCATATGATTTTTTTTTATATCCTCTTTGATTTTGATTAGCCCTCCCTCCACCTTTCCTTGACTCAATCTCTTCCTCTGACCTCACTTTGGGCCTTTTTACCCCCGTTAATATAGTCTTCTGCTTACATATATACAATGCCAACCTACTAATTACCCTCCTCCCTTCCTTTCTCTTCCATTTATGTCTCTTTTCTAGCTTACTGGCCTCTGCTACTGAGTTTTTCCTTCTCGCACAGAAGGCCAGTCATCTGAGGCTAGGATCCACATATGAGAGAGAACAAGTGGCACTTGGCTTTCTGGGTCTGTTACCTTACTTACTATAATCCCTTCCAGATCCATCCATTTTCCTGCAAATTTCGTAACTTCATTTTTCTTTACTGCTGAGTAGAACTCTGTTGTATAAATGTGCCATATCTTCATTATCCACTCATCTGTTGAGGGACATCTAGGCTGGTTCCATTTCCCAGCTATTGTGAATTGAGCAGCAATAAACATGGTTGAGCACGTACTTCTAAGGAAATGAGATGAATCCTTAGCATATATGCCTAGTAGTGATATAGCTGCATCATATGGTAGGTCAATTTTTAGCTGTTTTAGGAACCTCCACACTGATTTCCACAATGGCTGGACCAGATTGCATTCCCACCAACAGTGTAGAAGGCTTCCTCTTTTTCTACATCCCTGCCATCATTTATGATTAGTTGTTTTCATGATGGTAGACAATCTGACAGGAATGAGATGGAATCTCAATGTAATTTTAATCTGCATTTCCCCGATGACTAGTGACGTAGAACATTTTTTTTTAGGAGCTTATATGCCATCTGTATTTCTTCTTTTGAGAACTCTCCATTTGGCTCCATGGCCCATTATTTAATTGGCTTGTTTGATTCTTTATTATTTAACTTCTTGAGTTCTTTGTATATCCTAGATATTAATCCTCTATCAGATATATAGCTGGGAAAGATTTTCTCCCATTCTGTAGGTTGCATCTTTGCTTTGTTCACAGTGCCCTTTGCGGTACAAAATCTTTGTAATTTCATGAGGTCCCAGTGGTTAATCTGTGGTTTTATTGCTTGAGCAATTGGGGTTATATTCAGAAAGTCTTTGCCAAGACCAATATGTTGAAGGGTTTCCTGTACTTTTTCCTCTAGCAGTTTCAGTTTCCCATCTGATGTTAAGGTTTTAATCCATTTGGACTTAATTCTTCTGCATGGAGAGAGAGAAGAATCTATTTTCATCTTTTTACAGATACATATCCAGTTTTCCCAACACCATTTGCTGAAGAGGCTGCCTTTTCACCAATGAGTATTTTTGGCATTTTTATCGAATATCAGGTGGCTATAGCTACTTGGACTTACATCTGGGTCCTGTATTCTGTTCCATTGATCTACATGTCTGCTTTTATGCTAGTACCATGCTGTTTTTGTTACTATGGCTCTGTAGAATAGGTTAAAGTCAGGTATGGTGATACCACAAGCCTTATTTTTGTTGCTCAGTATTATTTTAAGTATTCAAGGTTTTTTTGTGATTCCAAATGAATTTTTGGATTACTTTTTTCTATTTCCGTGAATAATGTCGTTGGAATTTTGATGGGGATTGCATTTAATGTGTAGATTGCTTTTGGTAAGATATTTTCACAATGTTCTTCCAATCCAGGAGCAAGGGTTGTTTTTCCATTTCCTATTGGCCTCTGCCATTTCTCGCTAGAGTGTTTTATAGTTTTCATTGTAAAGATCCTTTACTTCCTTGGTTAGGCTTATTCCAAAGTACTTTATTTTCTTTGATGCAATTGTGAATGGAAGTGATTCTCTGATTTCATCCTCTGTGTGTTTTTTTGTTAGCATATATGAAGGCTACTGACTTCTGTGTATATATTTTGTATCCTGCTACATGGCTGTAGGTGTTTATCAGCTCTAACAGTTTGCTGATAGAGTCTATAGGGTCCTTTATTTATAGAATCCTGTCATCTGCAAATAATGATAACTTGATCTCTTCCTGTCCAATTTATATCCCTTTTATGCATGTCTGTTGCCTTATTGCTATGGCTAAGACTGCCAATACTATATTAAATAAAAGTGGGGACAGTGGACACCCTTGTCTTGTTCCTGATTTTAGTGGAAAAGCTTCCAGTTTTTCCCCATTTAATAATATGTTGGCTGTACGGCTTGTCATAAATAGCTTTTGTTGTATTGAGATATGTTCCTTCTATTTCTTCCTGTCTACTGACTTTTGGTTTGGCTTGTTCTACTTTTTTCAGGGCTTTAGGGTGAAGCATTAGGTCGTTTACTTGCGACCTTTCTAATTTTTTAATATAGGCACTTAAAGCCATAAATTTACCTCTTAGGACTGCCTTCATTGTGTCCCAGAGATTTTGGTATGTTGTGTTCTCATTATCGTTGGACTCTATAAATTTTTGATTTCTTTCTTAATTTCTTCATTGACCCATTCATCACTAAGTAGCATGTTGTTTAATTTCCATGATTTTGTGTATGCTCTGTAGCCTTTCTTGCTATTTATTTGTAGTTTGATTCCATTGTGGTCAGATAGAATGCTAGGAATTATTTCAGTTTTCTTGTATTTGATCAGATTTGCTTTGTGTCCTAATATATGGTCTATTTTAGAGAATGTTCCATGTGCTGCTGAAAAGAATTTATATTCTGCAGCATTTGGATGAAATGTCCTGCAGATATCTGTTAGGTCCATTCCTTCTATGACCTCATTTAGTCCAGATGCCTCTCTGTTTATTTTTTTCCTGGGATGACCTGTCAATTGATGAGAGTGGGGTGTTGAAGTCCCCCACTACCGCTGTGTTTGGTGTTATCTGTGACCTTAGTTCTAACAGCTGTATGTTTGATGAATTTGGGAGCCCCCATGTTAGGTGCATATATGTTTAGGATTGTAAGGTCCTCCTGCTGGAGGGTGCCTTTAATCAATATAAAGTGGCCTTCCCTATCTTTCTTAACTAATTTTGGACTGAAGTCTACCTTGGCAGATATTAGGATAGCAACCCCTGTTGTTTTCTAGGTCCATTTGCTTGATACACTGTTTTCCAACCTTTCACCCTAAGATAATGTCCATCCTTTGTAGACAGGTGGGCTTCTTGGAGGCAAGAAATTGAAGGATCCTGCTTTTCAACCCAGTCTTCAAACCTATGTCTTTTGGTTGGGGCATTGAGGCAATTGATATTAAGAAATATTATTGAAAGGTGTGTATTCATTTTGCCATTTTTTGTAGTTCTTCCAGTTTTACCTTTGCTCTCTTGTGTTAACTGGCATTTGAGTATTCTTTGTTTTTTCCTGTTTCCTTATATGAGTGCTTTTCTTTTGCTTCAGCATGGAGGATTCCTTCAAGTATTTTCTCTAGAGCTGATTTTGTCTTCAAATACTACCTTGGCTTGCTTTTGTCGTGGAATGTCCTTATTTCTCCATCTATTTGAACGGATAGCTTTTCATGATAAAGTAACCTTTGTTGACAGTTGTTATCTTTCAGAACTTGGAATACATCACTCCATGCCCTTCTGGCTTTTAAAGTTTGTGTTGAGTAATCTGCTGTATTCCTGGTAGGCTTCCCTTTGTAGGTAACTTAATTTTTCTCTCTGACTGCTTTCAATATTTTTTCTTTGGTTTGTATGTTTGGTAGTTTGATTATAATATGGCGAGGAGAGGTTCTTTTCCAGGTTTTGTCTGGCTGGTGTTCTAAAGGATTCCTGTATCTGCATTGGCACCTCTTCTCCGATTTGGGGGAAGTTTTCTTCTATGATTTTGTTGAAGACGCCTACTATGCCCTTGGAATGAAATTCTTCTCCTTCTACTATGCCCTGAATTCTTATGTTTGATCTTTTCATAGTGTCCCAAATATCTTGAAATTCCCACTCATACTCTTTTATTAGTTTGTCTTTCTCTCTGTCGTACTGTATTACATCTGCCACCTGGTCTTCTAGCTTAGATATTCTGTCCTGTCCTTCATCCATTCTACTGGTGAGATTTTCTACAGAGTTTTTTATTTCATTAACTGTGCTCGTTATTGCTAGTAATTCTAACTGGTATTTCTTTATTATTTCTATTTCCTTATTTATGTCTAGTGTTGACCTCTTTATTTCATTAAATTGGCATCCTGTGTCTTCTTTGCTTCCTTTGATTTCTTCTTTGAGTTCTTTGAACATATTTATAATCATTCTTTAGAAATATTTCTCAGGCATTTCCTCTAACTTATTCTCACTGGAGGTCATTTCTGATGCATTAATACTTTTTGGTGGATATATATTGTCTTGATTTTTGGTGTTTCTTGTGTTATAATGTATATATTTGCATCTTGGATTATTTAATGATTGCATTTTCTAGTTAGCAGGGTATTATTAGATGTACCAATCAATCTGATGTTATACATCTTCAGGGTAGGAATTTAAGGCTCTAGATGTGGCTCTCAAGACTCTCAGAGTAACTACAAAAGTGACTCTAGGTGTTGGGTTTGCCTGCTATGAGAGTATTCAAGTAGAGTGAGTGGAACCAATTACAGATAGTTTCTAAAATTTAACTAAACAATGTACACTTTCAATGAAAAACAGCACAAAATATTTATCCAAGAGTAGGTATTATGACAACCAGATCCTCTCTGTCTGTCCCTTAGGCTGTGTGGTGCCTCACCCACCCCCTTAATTCTGACAACAAGGAGGTTAAGATTTCTGGTCTGTAGAGGGTTCCAATTCAGCTTTGACCAGGTGAGACCCTTCCCTAATGAATGACAGAAGAGGAAACAAAGCCACTATAAATCAAGAAGCAACAAATAACAAGCCCCAAATACAGATTATTTAAGAATGGGAATTCTAACCACCCATCTGACTTAACATATAATTTATCTTGATATGGAAGGTGCAATTAGCACTTCTGGTTCAGGCCTATATAGCAGGTTTATTAGGTGGGTACTGACCTGGTGTAATCCCAATTACCTCTTGGGATGATTTTGGTCTCAGTTAGCTGTGCTCCTGCTTGGGTCCCTCTTTGGTGGGCTGTTGGTTCAAGTAGGCGTGGCCGGATCCCTGGACCTGCTGCTCTGTTTGCTGGAGCTGGGCACTGACGGTGGGGGAGGCGAGGCTGCCTATGCTGCTCTAGTTCACTTGCTGTTCCATGTGTTCTTCTACTTTGTGATCTGCTCCTCCGTTGTTCACTGCCATTCTCCCTTCACGTTTCTTGAGTTTGCGGAGAGCTCTGGTGTGAGTGGAAAATCCCCTCACCTGGCTTTTCCTGTGGCTCAAGCAGAGACTGGTGGATGGCTGATGCGCTGCCTCCACCGCGTTCCCACGCCGCATTCCAGCGGACCAAGCCACTTCTGCTGGCCTGTGTATGCTCTGGATCTCTCCTACTTCTCTGCTGCCATTTCAATTTCCTATACACCTCACTTTTTAGTAAAAGTGTGTGTTTTGCTGTTTTTTCTTCTTTTTCTTTTTTTTGGCTTTCCCCCCATGCCGCCATCTTAACCGGCTGTTTTTGATCAGTAGCTGGGATAGAATTCTTGATAAGAATTCTCATTATCAAGTTTAGTTGGTTAAATATGTGTATTAGGAACATGTGAGTATAAGAAATTATTTCATATAGGAATGAGTAAAATGTCCCTGGCTTCAGTGCTGGTAGCGTTGTTTGTTGGGGAGGTTTTAGAACTTTTGGAGAAGGTACTGCTACTGTACACTGGTCATTGAGGCGGGCCCTTTGGATACCGTAGCTCTGCCCCACATGCATCTTGAGCTTCTGGCTTCCTTCTCAGTGCCACATGACTAGCTGCTGCATTAGCTTCTGCTGCTAGAAGCTGGGCCTCTCCAGTCACCACATCTTCCTGGCCAAGGTGGACTATGTCTGCTGAATAATAAGCCAAAAATACACCTCTTTTCTTTTAAGTTGTTTCTGTTAGGGATCTGGTCACAGTGACAAGAACAATAACCAACACATCTACATGTAAACTAAATACAGTAAGAATTCTGATAATGAGAGATTTCTATTGTTTGTCTGATCAACTTGTCAAGTCCATGAAGCTACATGGGCCAAAATGAGCATATGAAGGGAACCATATCCAGACGGTTCCTGGTGAGTAGGATTTGCAACATCAGATCCTTGTAGGGAGAATATACATTCATTAGTAAACAGAATGTTGAACAGCTTAAAATATGAGTTGGAAGTATGGATATGATGCAGCACAAAAATGTACAGCAGTCTTTTTATTTCTGCACCAAAAGTTGGAGGACCTCATTTTTTTAATTAAGAACATATTGTATGGAATACATCATATGTGGGTACCATCTTTTCCCTCCAGCCTGCCCCTAATTGACTGATGTGGAGGACATCTTTTTAAATTATATTTAATATTTTAGTTTTCCTCATTTATATGACAGAGAGAGAAGTAGGCAGGGAGAGCAAATGGGCATGCCAGGGTTTCCAGTCACTGCAGATGAACGCCAAATATTTGCAGCCCCTTGTGCATCTTGCTTATGTGGGTCCTGGGGAATTGGACGTGGGTCCTTTGGTGTTGTAGGCAAGCCACCATAACCATTAAGCAATTTCTCCAGCCCCTGGAGGCCATCCTTTAATAAAGGATATTTATTTCTCAATGTCAATTGATTTAAAGTAAATTGTGAAAAATATTATAAAGAGGCCTTGCATATTTTTCACTCATTTTTCCTGTCATAACATCTTATATTACTTACCAGAGAAGAATGAAAGTTCCTCAGTAGATTCACAATGGTGCAGTCCATAGACTTCATTCTAACTTCACCATGGTTATATACACATATAACTGTGGACATGTGTGTGTGTGTATAATTCCCTTTAGGTTTGTTCTATGAAGATCTGTATAATAACTTCCATAATCAACATATAATGTTATTCATATTGTAGTATCTTTTAACTAATAAGGGTGGAGGTTTTGAAATGCAATTTTGTAATAAAAATAGTGGATTAAGAGAATGTCTTATGAGGACCCTTGGAGAGAGATTTGGTGTTACTCAGTTTTATAGTGCTATAACAACATAGCTGATATACTTACAAGGAGAAAAGTTTTACTTTGGCTCATGTTGCTATAGGTTCTAGTCTTGATCAAGTGGCTCCATTACTTGCAGGCTTCTGATATGTTTGCTGGAGAGCAAAGGTGAGGAGTCCATGGCAGAGCCAGACTGATCACATTATGACCAGGAAGCCAAGGATGGAAGGAAGTAGCCTACAGGCTCACACCCTCAATGATGTGAGGTCTTTTCATTAGGCTGTACCTCTTAAAGTTTCTATTACTTCCCAAAAGTACCATGCTGTAGAACTTGCCGATGACACATGGGCCCACAGAAGGGCGTTTCAGATCTTAATTACAATAGATACTTTGACACTATAACCCTAATACTTTGAAATGGAATTTCATGACTACTCTGCAATGTATGCTAATCAAAGAACTATGTTTATATATTTACATAAAATAGATAATAAAAGTGAACATTTATAATGATTAACCATTATTAGAAAGGTCATTCTCTAGGTCATTATAGTAGTTTGAATACATTCTCCAGTAGACTCTGGTGTGCTATTAAAGAATGCCTCCAGCTGCCTGCCATAGGAGGTGTTACTGGGGACTAATCCTGGGGTCCACTCCTAGGTGTTACATTGGCAGTCTTATTTCCACCAAAGGCATGCAGAGACGTCTGACATCTGTCCTGGTCCCTGCTGCTTGGGTTCTGGGTTCCTACTCTTTTGTTTTCTGTTTGTGCTTGCTTGTGGTGCTGGCTGTTTGGTGGTGTCTCTCTGCTGGTACTTACGAATGGCAGCAACTTCTTCCACCATTTGATGGAATTTCCCCTGGATCTGTAAACTTCAAATAAACTCCTTCCTCCCATAAACTGTGTCTACCTGAAGGTTCATCCCAGCAACGTGGAGCTGATGACAAGAGTTATGCAATGTTCTAGGAAGGAGAGACATGAATATAAATTGCCAGCTACTTTAAATAATAGAGAAACATCTGCAAATCAGTCAAGGAGCTGTAGCACATATGTTCTCATGGCAAATAGCTCAAAGTCCAAGATTTCCAGTTTACACTATCAATAGGATAGAATACTAAACATGATTTTGAGGATGCAACATGGTTGGCACATCCTGGCTCCTACATCATAATTGACGGATTCTTGACAGGATGAGCAGTATTTGGAAAGAAGGGGAGAGATAGTGGGAAGACAAACTTCAATAAATGTTTCTGTGGTTGCTGTCTCTGTCTAGGACATCCTTTGCTGTTTTCTGAGAACTCTGAAGAGACCCAGGCAGTCTCTAGCTTTTTATATTCAATATTCAGACTTCACTCATAAATACTTTTCCTTCTCCAGTTGAGTTTTTCACCTCTGTTGACCAGGTAGCAACAGGTCAAGAAACAGTCATTAAGGTCACTACCACTAATGACATCCTTTGGAAATCAGTTTTATTCTGGAGTACTTCTGGTAAGTCTGAAAAAGTCAGAAGAAAGGCAAATAGGACCTAGGAAGTAGCATGCACAGAACATCTCACTTGATAAACCTCCACTGCTAAAAGATGGATTAAGAAATCCTGCAAAAAAAATATCAGTTATATACCTAACTTTCTAGTTTCAGAAATTGCCCTCAACATGTGATTGGAAGTCTGGTGTGATGATCTGAATCATCTGCCACCTCCCATTGCCTATAGCCAATAGAAAGTTGACCTGATGTTTGTACTGGACACTATGTATTAACTAAAGCATATCTGATTGCTCTTTCAAATCACATTTCTTCCAATAACAAGAATGAGTCATTAAAAATAAGTTTTATGTGGTGAGTCAGGAAAGGTTAAGAGCTGCTTGAATTGCTTCCAATTCTGAAAGTCCTTAAAATGCATTGTTTTTGTAACCTGACATTCAGTACAGTCAGGGAACCAGAATGTGTCTGTGCAGGAAAGCTGGAGGGATAAGGTAGAGATGGTGAATCATGGGGTGGGTATAGATGTGCTATATGCATACGTTTATGAACTTCGTTCCCTTCAGATAGACAGGATTATCAAAATAGCTATCTGCCACTATGATGCAGATTATTTGTATAGGTAAGTGGGGCTATTTGGAAATAGGCATTCGGAGGTTGCAGTGATAATGGGAGTGCAGGGAGCCCCTCATCAGCAAGCAGCACCGTGAATGTAGCAGGCGACTGCACTTTCCAGCCTTCAGTCGTGGAACCAGACACTTGTCTTTGTAGTTAAGCACCAATACAGTGCGACTTTAAAAAGTTATCTAAGTATCTGTTCTAAGTTCAGCTTGTTCATCCATAAAGGCATTGTAATAATAATGAGTACCTCTCAGCATGCTGAGGTTAAGGTGAAATGTGCAGAAATAGCCTAATTGCTGGTACATAATAGAAAATCTGTGGGCACTACTTGTATGGTAGTAAATTGTGAAATGATTACAGTTAAGTACAATATTCAACAAATGAAGAAGTAACTAACTAACAAAATAATAAACATTGCAAAAGTACATACTCTCAGAAGGCACCATGGTGCTGAGGAGAAGTGACAGAGGAGTGCTCAGCACTGAAACATCTCTATCACACCCTCCAAGGCTCAAGGTCCATGGAAGAAGAGGTGGCAGAAAGAATGTAAGAGCCAAATGAAGGATAGGACTCCTTACAACATGCTCCCTCCAGACACAAAATGGCCTGGATGTCCATGACCTCACAGTGCCTGATACTACCTACACAAAACCATCATAGAAGGAGGAAAACATCATGACATCAAAATAAAAGAGAGACTGATTGAGCGGGCTAGGGGATATGATGGAGAGTGGAGTTTCAAAGGTGAAAATGGGGTGAGGAGGGAATCACCATGGGATATTTTCTACAAATATGGAAATTGTCAATAAAAAAGACTGATAATAAAAAGTGCATATTCTCTTTGAGGAATATGTGTTTAATATCCACATCCTGAAACTAGATCCTAAGTCTATGTTTTATGGGCTAGGGAGATGGCTCTATCTGTAAAGGGCTTGTTAAAATCCCCTCAAACTACATGAATGTTGGGTGTGATAGTATTCACCTGAAGTCCCAGCATTCAGGAAACAGAGTCAAGGAATCCCTGGGAGTCAGTCACTAGCTACTCAAGCCAAATTGGTGTGATTTAGGTTCAGGTAGAGACATGGTCTCAATAAGTAAGGAGGAGAGCAATAAAAAAAAAATATACTCAATGTAGAACTCTGGCCTAAACATGCACATTCACACATGTGTATGCACATACATACACATAAACACCCACTCCCATACATAACACACACAAAAAATGAGTTTTGCTTTCTTAAGTCCATAACAACTTGAGAAATAGCATTTTATAGGCATTCTTGTAGTCTTTGTTCAGTGACCTTGAAGTGTTTGTTACCAGGAACCTGAACGAAACACTTGAATTCCTTGAGATGGAGGCATTTAGCCTGCGCTTTTACTTTATCCTGCCTACTTCATACTATGCTGTAATTGTGCAAAGCCTAGAAATTCTATTTCTTTCCATGCATACCAAAAACAAAAAAAAAAATAGTCCAATACAGTTTATGGGACTGTTAGCATCTATTCTGCTGCTTAACTATTCAAGGTGAAATTTTCAAGTGATACACTTTATATTTCTTCCTTGGCCCTGTTTCTCCCATCTGTGAACTTCTCTAGTTTACTTAATATATTTCGGAACAAGACTACTATAAAAAGATGCTGAGCTATTGGTGTTGCTAACTGCTCAAACAGAAAAACTATGCAAAATAAGACAAAGTTGTATTTTGTGCTATTTTTTGTTTCCTCCTTAGTAATGCAGCATTCAATGGGAAGTATTTTGTTTCATACTCTCAGTCTTTCTAGCACTGAAATAAGAAAGCACTTTCTTTCAGGTATTCTGAGATTATGAACTATGCATGGCTTTAACTATGGTCAGGCAAAAGTACTGATTCATATTGAAAGTAATTAACTGACACTCATTTGATTAATTAGTTAATTCTCAAAACATCAATTTTTGTATATATACACATATGTATATATATGTATATATATATATATATGTATGTATCTACACATACATATATATATGAGCTCTTAGTCGTCTTTATTGAACCATGAATTCCCCTGGAATGAGGCCTAGACTGAAATCCATCATTCTTTTTTTTCATTTTTTCTTATTAGATATGGAAATATTTTGTATGTAGACATCAAATGTTGGTGCCGCCCTTTCCCTCCTCCCTGCCCCTTCTCTGAAGAGGCCTTCCTCATTGGGGATGCAGGTCAACCCCATGGGGATTGTGGGTCATGTATTATGAGGCAACAGTCAGTTGTGGGGGAGAGGCAATGTCTCTGTGAAAAATGCACCAACTTGTGGGTCTAACAATCTTTCTCTTCCGCGAATAAAATTTTTGTGGTATTCTTCCAATTATCGGTTGAATTGTTTCTGAGAAAAGATCTCATGGTATCCCAGGTTGATACGGAACTCATGACAATCTTATTATCTCTCCACTCTAGTATCTTTGTTCTCAACATTTGACATTTCCTACTCCTATAAAGAATGGTGACTTATAGTATTTGTTTCACCTTCATTAAGTATTTCAGCCCTTTACTTATTATATCACTGAAGGGTAGGACACCTATAAATGCTCTTGTTTTATGTGAGGGAACAATGTACATAGGACAACAAATCAGATTGAATGATTTGAAATGAAAAGTAATAAAAGAAGCAAAGAAAAATCAAGGTTTTTGATTTTCATCAACATTGCAAATAAAGGTTTAATAAAAATGAATGAACTAATAAACATAATGATTATTAAATCTCCAGTATATACTGAAGGTGAATATTTAGGCAGTCAGTCAGGTGTATAAAAATACTAGGAGGGCTAGAGAGATGGCTTGGTGGTTAATTTTCTTGCCTCCAAAGCCTAAGGACCCAGGTTTGATTCCCCAGTACCCACATGAGTCAGTTGTACAAGGGTGGCACATGCATCTGGAATTCCTTTGAAGTGGTTAGAGGCCCTAGGTCTAACCCTCCCCATTTACTCCCCCCCTCTAAAAATAGAAAATATATACTAGATATTTAATTAGACATTAAGAAGTTGTTCCTTATGTAAGATTTCTTTTCATAATCTTAAATACAATTCTTATTCTTCTTACTCACCATAAATTACCACCATTTATGTTTTGCTTTGGCCCCTGCTGTGTTATAGACAGGAATGGAAAATGTTAAGTTACTTTGGTATTATCATTTCAATGAGTTAGAAAAGCTGATGAATTTTATATGCAAGAGTAAAAATGTGCAGATGTCACATTCATGTTGGGTGAGAACATCACTCATTTAATGTATCATGTCTTTCCTGCCAAATGTATCATTTTACTTTTTCTTACTTCTTTCTTTATTTTCTAAGGTACCTTTCTTAAGTAGGATTAATTTCCATAATTAAATTTCCACTGGTCCTTTTCAGATATATATCTAGAGTGCTGTTTGAATTCAAATTTATCAAACCTTTTAGGAAGGTTATAATGTCAATCTTTATGATCCAGCAAGGATCACTTGCCAGTCAAGTGACTTACTCTGAACTTTGTCCTTTTAGCATGTTCTTTTCATTTTATGTTTCCTCATAATTAGAACCCACTTCATAGTGGATTTCACATGGATCATTGACAATTTTCAAAATCTGTAATGTTAAATTTATGACCATCAAAGGCCAACTGTGTAACTAATGTAGCTAAAATAATTACATTTCTCAAAAGATATATTTAACTTTACAAAATGAATGTGGTTATACATGTAACAGAATATCTGCTAGAGCAACTACTATGATATTTTTATTCGTAGTCATATTTTATAAAAATAAAACATCTGTAATGTTACATGCTGGATTACTGGTGTAACTATTTTATATCAATATAATAGTTTATTATAGCTACAAAGAGTAACTGAATTATAAGGCAAAAATAAATTTCCTTGTTTTATCCATTAAGATATACTCTTTTTAATATTTTTTTAAATTTTATTTGTATTCCCTCCATGTATGAAATATACCAGTTTGGGGGACAAGCCACAATTCTGCTTTTGAACACCATTTTATCCTGAATACTGTGAATGAGGTTTCTATCTCACTTAAACCACATTTCTTCCCAGGGCTAGTACTTCTATAGTAAATAATTCCAGTTTCTTTTAATTTTGGTGATTTTGAAAGGATTATGTGGGAGCAGTGGTGGGCGTTGATGAAGGAGATGAAATGGAATAGTGGATGGTTAACTAAGATTAAAGAAGTATTTAATCAATGTGTGGAAACCTACTTTATTAAAGAGTTTGAACAGACATATACTATGTGGGCTCATAATACTGTACTCAGAAGTCATAAGTTTTTGCAGGATAATCCCAGTGCTAGGTGGGGTTAAGTCCCAGTGTGTTGTTAGTAAGGGAGTTGTATGAGGACACCCAAAGAATGCAAGCAATCACCTTGACTCTGTGGTGCCTATAAGAAATAGCTGGGTTGACCTTATTGCTGAAGAAATCACTAGCATCAGTTGAAGAGCACAAAGAAAACAAACTCGAGCAGAGCCAGAAGATTTTTCCCTGCCAGCCAGCTGCTACAGTGCTGAAAGGTGCTATGCAGGCTTCTAGGGGAAAATGTCATTAATAATCTTCCCTACTGGTGGGCCCTATAAGCCCCACAACTGACAAGGCAGGCAAAATGTACAACAGTGGCATAACTGTTGTGGTATAACCAACTACTTTCTAATTGGATTTGAGGACATCCATAGGAAACAATTCATGTCTGATGCTGAAATCCTAGTCAAAATTCTATTGCTGTTGAGGGGGCAGTGAAGTTGATTGAATATGAATTTATGTCTCCCATAGCCTGAGGTATTTTTGACTAAGATTTGCTGTACAAGATTTATATTGGGGGAGGGGGAAAAAAAGATTTATACTGTATTTGGACCATCAACATTTTTAATGCATGGGAAAAGCAAGTTAAAAGCAATTAAAAAATAAAAAAGTCATAGTAGAAGAGGAAATAGTTGATTTAATTGGGAGGGTGTTGGAGGAGTGGAGGCAAGAGAAGGTAACAAGAGAGTACTATGATGAATATATATTATGTATACATAAGAAAGGTGTCAATATGCATTTAAAATATGAGTTGTCCACCAGAACTAGATGGTAAGCCCCTATTCCTGAAGACTCTAGATGCTTGGGATCTAGGTCCCTGACCAATCAAGCAGAGCTGAGCTATAAGCCTCATCCCTGCTGACTATCTGACAGAAAGCTGCAAAGAGTTATGTTGCATGCAGCCTTTTTGGAGATCGAAGTCATTGATGTTGTTAAATAGCAGTGGACTCTGCAACAATTAAGACTGGATAAACAGGCCAAATGTGCCAACTGGTGCAATAGTGACATGTCTGCTATGAGGGAAACCAACTGCTCTGTAATTGGACAGAAGGCCCACTGAATGGGAAGAAATGCATGTTTGGAAATGAAACAAAAAGCCTATGGCTAGAGAGGTCAGAGTCCAAAGGGAGTAACACTTACTATTGTCTTGCTAAATGTATTATTGTACCTGTCAAACTGACCTCTAAGCATTTTTTTAGGTTATACCTATATATCAATGCTACTCTCATTTTTGGTTAGAAAAGCTTCACTTTTTTTTGTTTGTTTGTTTCTTTTGTTTTTTTGATTTAAGATTTCGCTGTAGCTCAGGCTGACCTGGAATTCACTATGTAGTCTCTGGGTGGCCTCGAACTCACGGTGATCCTCCTACCTCTGTTTCCCGAGTGCTGGGATTAAATGCATGTGCTTCCATGCCCCGCTTAAGCTTCACTTTTAAGTAACTATGGAAATGATTCCTGAAAGTACAGTCTTATCTTCACTTTTAAGATGGTGGTGGCCACTGGGGTGACTCAAAAGTCTTTTTAGTGCTGAAAAGAAGTGAACGTGGAGCATTCAGCACTGAGATATCTCTCTGCCAAGTCACAGGATTTGTTGTGGAGGAGGTGGCAGTAAAAATGTGAGAACCTGAAGAAGGGTAAGACTGCTTACAATGCAATCTTCTAGACATGAAATGACCTTCATATTCGTGGCCTGAAAATGCCTGACACTCCTACACAAGACCTTGATACTAGGAGAACTAGATTATGACAGCAATATAGAAAACGGACATATTGGAAAGAGAAATTGAATGGAAAGTGGACTTGAAAGGGGGACAATGGTGTGTGTGTGGGATTATGGTTTATTATATTTACTGAAGCAGTCAATAAAAAGTTTTATAAAGGATGATGAAGCCACTAATTCAGCAGTTAGTTTTAAAACAGTTCCATTTTGAGTCCACTAAATAGAAAAAAAAAAAAACAAAAACATGACTTTAGAGGAGATAAATGTACAGATCTCTTTGGTTTTGAGGCAAAGTTTTACAATAGTGTGGAAAACACGGCAAGAGCAGACATCCAGGCATCACATCTTCACATCATCACGGAGGAAGTGTGAAACAGGGCTGAACTAGTAAAAAGTCAAGGTCCACCTCTAGTGACACTTCCTTTAGCAAGGCTCTACTTCACAAAGGCTCCACAATCTTCCTGCAGTGTCATCAGATGAAATTAAGCATTTAAACACATGAGTATTTGGGGACATTCTCTATTCAGACCACCACAATATGGTTTCTAATCCTCATCATCCTATATAATCTAATATTTGAAAAATAGCCTAAAATGTTATAATTGTGAGGGGAAACATTCCTAGATATCACTGGTTATTCTCATTTATTTGCTTTTAAATTGGCACACAAAGTAATGGCTCCCATCATGATATTTGTCCCTCATTCTCTTCCTCCTTCCCCTACTTCCTACCTGTCTTTTGCCTTCCCATATTCTGAAGATCATTTATTTTTCCATATAGTCCCTTTGCTTGATTCAGGATCACCCATATTTACAAGTACATAAAGTGATATAGGCTACAACACACAAAGAATTGAGAAGACATGGACTACTTGTTTTTCTTAGTTGAGTTTACTTCACTTAATATAATGCCAGGCATTCTTAGTAGTAAATTGCATACTATAAAAAATACTTGCTTACTCATCATTTTATCTTAGAAAGTTAAGAATGTACATACCTAATCCATTACTGGCACCCAAAGGAGCATGAGTAATATTTCACATGATTATTTTTTGTAAAATGAATGAAAAAAATAATTTAATTTTTATTTTATTTGATCTCCTCTCAAATTTAATATGATCATGATTATTTTGTAACATTTAAATTCCTTGTCTGTATGACAATGCACTTTTTCCATTCTTTTCCTTCTCATTTGCATTGGTTGGAAATTCTTAACTAATATTTGGTTATAATTTTTTTTAGATTACCCTTTGGGAATAATTCTTATTCCCTATTTTCTCTCAGAGAAACCATATTGTGGTGGTCTGAATAGAGAATGTCCCCCAAACACTCATGTGTTTTGATACTTAATTTTATCTGATGACACTGTGCAGGAAGGTTGTCGAGCCTTTATGAAGTAGAGCCTTGCTAAAGAAAGTATCGCTGGAGGTGGGCCTTAACATTTTACTAGTTCAGCCCTGTTTCACACTTCATCCATGATGATGTGAAGATGTGATGCCTGGCTGCCTGATCTTGCCGTGGTTTCCCCACTATTGTAAAACTTTCCCTCAAAATTGTAAGTCCAAAGAGATCTTTACATTTATCATCTCTGAAGTCAATTTTTTTTTCTACTTAATGGACTCAAAATGGAAATGTTTTAAAACTAGTAACTGAGTTAGTGGCTTCATCAAATATGCTTCAGGCACTTAAAAAGCATCCAAAAACATATACTTTCCTCCAAAACAGCTGTGTTCCAGTTTCCTCAAACATCCAGCTTAGTACTATCTACCATAGAACTTTCTAAGCCTAAAGCTGTGTGCTTACTATTTTTTACATTATATTGACAGTCTAATTAAAAATCCCTACTCCCTTTTGTGGAGCCCTACAACAAGCATTTAGTAAAATTCTAAAATATAACATTAATATTCATGTAAAGTAAGAATATCCAGGATACTTATAATAATTATGAAATAGGTATTAAGAAATCATAAATTAGTTTACATACAAACTACTGGTACAGCTATCCTATGATATAACAGCATTGGGTATGATCATACCATTCCACTCTTTATATATTACACTATATACATTAAATATACAATATATAGATTAAATATAATGCTACAGATATTTTAGTGAAAATATTTTCCAACTATGATTCTAATAGATAAAATAACTAAAGAATAATAGATTAAACATATCACACTAGTTTATTAACATATAGACAGTTTGCCTACCCATCCCATATTCAGTTCTCAGACAGTAGAGACTCTCTCTGTTTTGTTGGCTACTGTAAGCTCATTTCTTCCTGTGTTTTGTTAATTGCTGTTATCTCTCTTATAGTGGTTCATGATATTTATAAAGGATGCAGTAAATATTAAATTATTAAATCCATATCTAAGTGAATAAATAACTAAATAACTAAATGATCACACGAATAAAGGTTAAATTTGTATGTAATTAAAATTAGCCATACTAACAAATTAATGACCTGACTCTTGTTGTGAATTTATATTCAACTCTCACCAATTTTCCAGCATTTCAAAGGACTGTACTTGTTAATTTCCTACTAAACATAATAGTTTTACATGCATTGCTCCCTATATAGAAATTTTAACCAACCTGTCATTGATTTGCTCATTCCTGATGAAACTTCATGTTTCCATTTGAATGGCCTTCTATTTTCTTGACCAAATACTTGTAAATTATTTTCCATATTAATCACAAAAATATACAAATCCTTTCTTGCACCATGATTATCTGTGAAATGGTAAATCTTATAACACAGGATGTTATTCATATCCCTTATTATATCCTCAGAATCCAGATAGAGCCTTCTACAGAGCTGTTGATGAACTTTTGTTGAAACACATTTTTTAATTCAAGGGTTTTAATACTTGGTAGTGTGTAAGTTAAATATATTATTGGTCATCTTTTAAGGTCAAGAATAGAGAAGGTGCATAATGGCACAAAGCCTGCAGGTAGCATATTTCAAGGAGGTAAATAATATACACACATGCAAACATTAGGGAAAGCTCTGGAACCACTTGCAATGTGAAATTTAAATGACATCCCACATAGAAGCAGAAAATGAAGTTTTAATAAGAGAACCATCACATTTAGAAAGACATTTTTCCTTTTAAAATATTTTACTTTTTTCCTCTATTTTTCTATTATTATTTGTGGTAGCTACTAAGCACTGATCAAGCTAGAAGGTGGGTATCTACTCTGCCTCTTTCTAAGTGCAGGGTCTACACAAAATGTTTAGAATTCTCATTCATTGAAGAATTATCTTGCCTTTTTTATTAATTAGTTTTGTACTCAACGAATACAGTCAATTTGGTACCATTGTTAGGCTCATCCATGTCCTACCCCCTCCCCCTGACCCCTCCTTGTTGAGGTACATAGGTCATGCATTCTGGAGCTCAGTTATGGGTGGGATATATGTCTCTGGATATCATGACCCAACATGTGGCTCTGACATTCTTTCCACGCCCTCTTCCGCAAAATTTCCCTGAGCCATGTTGGGTTCATTTTTGGTCTGCTTCAGTGATGAGGTGTTGGCGGCCTCTGGGTCTCTGGATCTCTGATTTGGTAGGAGTTGATTTTTCTCTGTGTTGATCTCCTTCCCCCATGTTGGTACCTGGTTCACCAAGAAAACAGAACCCTTGCTTGTTTTGCCAATTGTTTTTAGTTAGCACCAGACAAATGAGATAACCCTTACTTTTTTTTTATAGAGAATTTAATAGCTGTAGGCCCTCTTGTAGCCCCTGATTGGTGGTAGTTTGGACATGGCGAGTGGGCTTATGTTTGGATATGTTTCTGACTTGTTCCCCAGATCCAGCTATGGGTACCGTACCACTGAGGGGATCAGTTAGCCGAATCAACAGCAGTTGGTTTGTCACCATGGTTGTGCACCACTATTGCACTTGTGTGAACATCACGACAGGTTATTTGCTGCTAAGTAGGTTAGACCATGAGTTGTTTGGACAGATATTGGTCATTTTCCCCCAGTCGCCCATGTAGCACCTTCTGGCACTAGACGTGCTGACTGTCTGGGGACTGACTCTCTTCCAACTTCCAGCCATGCCATTCCATTTTATGTGTCAACCACATAAGGTGTCTTCAGCAGTACAGTCTTACCACTAACCATTGGTAGGTCATAAAGTGCTTTTTATCCTTTATTTCCTCATGTATTTAAACCAGTATGGAATATGGAGATTCATATTAAACTTTGGGTTATAACAACACACTGTTTTTCTTTTTCAAACTGTCTCTGCTTGGGTCTTTGGGAATTCTCTTCTTCTTCTTTTTTTTTTTTTTTTTTTTTTGGTTTTTTTTCGAGATAGGGTCTCACTCTGGCCCAGGCTGACCTGGGATCAACTATGTAGTCTCAGGGTGGCCTTGAACTCATGGCGATCCTACCTCTGCCTCCACAGTGCTGGGTTTAAAGTCGTGCGCCACCACGCCTGGCTGGGAATTCTCTTCTTGATTCATATCTTTCTTTGCCATAGCCTTATTGAAAGAGGTTTCATTATATTTATTCTTAAATATGAGCCCTGTCCTTTTAAGCACTCTGTGATGAATCAGTATTATATTGTATAATTGCTGTCCAAATCATAGACTTAACATGTCTCCAAAGAGCCCTACATCCTATAGAAGTTCTATCTTACCTGACCTTGTAAATTTGTTTTCAATTTGCATGGAATAATATTCATTATTTTCACTATAGCATAATAATTTACCTATAATGATTAGATTATAAAGAATAGTTTTTTTTCTTAAAAATCTCCAGGGATTTATGCATATATCCATTCCCATATTCATGAATATTTTGAAATATCTATTATCTCCATTGTTTTGAATGTTTCAGAAGGGCATATAAAAATCTTATATTACCTTTCCATGCATGCTAAACTTTGAAAAATTTGCGTTTGATTTCAATCATGTCTTTTCATTGTTTGATAGCTTACTATTCTTTTGATTTTACTTTTTCATTTTGAGAGAGACAGAGAAAGGGAAGGAGGGAGGAAAGAGAGAGAGAGAGAGAGAGAGAGAGAGAAAATAGGCACACCAGGGCCTCTAGCTACTGCAAACAAACTCCAAACACATGTGTCACCTGGTGCATCTGGCTTATGTGGTTACTGGGGAATCAAACCTGGTTCCTTTGGCTTTGCCAGCAAACTCCTCAATGGCTAAGTCAACTCCTGAGCCCTAGCTTACTGCTTTTATCATTGAGTAATAGTCCATTGTCTGTATATACCACAGTTTTATAACTGTTTGCCTTCATAGGGACATCTCGCTTGTTTCTAGCTCTAATAATTATGAATAAAGATACTATAAACAACGTTGTACAAATTCTGGACATAAATTAACCCACATATGTATATGCCTACAAGTACATTTGGGAGATCATATTTCACTTTTTAAATCATTGCATAACTTTTAAAGTGCCCATGTGGTTGTCTTTCCTATTTGCGGTGAGTATGATTTACTCTTTTTCTTCATTACTCAATTGATCTTTGTCACTAATTTGGATTTTATCTATGCTAGTATGTATGTAGTGATATATTAATTTGCAAATTACTAATCACTTATGATTTTGGACATACTTTCATGTGGTTATTAGCCTTCTGTAAATCTTTCTTGTGGCATGTATAAATATTTACTCATTTATTAAAAATGAGTTGTTTATTTTCTTTTTAAATTTTATGTATTTATTTATATGAAAGGAGAGAGAGAGAAAGAGATAGAGATAGGCAAAGATAGAGAATGGGAGAATATGGATGTACCAGGGCCTCCAGCTCCTGCAAATAAACTCCAGATGTATGCATCGCTTTGTGCATCTACTTTTACATGGGTACTGAGGAGTCCAACCTGGGTCATTAGACTTTGTAGAAAAGTTCCTTAACCATTAAGCAATCTCTCTGGCCCTTATGTTCTTATTGTTTAGTTCTAAGAGGGTTTTGTTGTATTTTTTATTAGTTATGTACACAGCGTGTATACAGCCATGTATTTTTTTGTATTTTAATAAAAATTGTATAAGATATGTTAAACATTTTCTCTCCATTCCTGGGTAATTTTTCATTTTCTTAACAGTGTCTTTTACAAAGTAGAAGTTTTATTTTTAATGAAGCCTTAGTAATCATTTTTTCTTTCTTTATGATGTACAACTATATAACATCCTTAACTCTGTGATAATGGTTGAAGCACTGTCAAGTGTAAACTGTAATTTTTCATAGTACCTCTTCTTCAGATGAAACTTCTTTCTTAATTCTCTAAAAATTAATGCTAACCTTTTAACTCTATATCCCAAAGTATGTAATCTCCAAAACCTCACAATAATAAAAAAATGCAAAATAAAAATTGCAGTATCACTATCCATTTAATTATAATAATGATGATATCTTTGATTTTTATCCACTTATGTTAGAAATTTTAACTTAAGCATTAATATTTATAATACACTGGACTTAAATTAGAATAATTCAAATATTTTTAAATGAACTATTATCCTTAGGGAATGGATATTGAGCTCATAAAATTAAATGAGTATATATATATATATATATATATAGAGAGAGAGAGAGAGAGAGAGAGAGAGACTGAGTTAGATAGCTCTGTGTGTTTCAGACACAGAGAAAGTAAAAATAAATGTCATGATGAAAACACATTTGTTAAAAATTACTATAAATAACCGATTAATTAACATTCTTGAGAAATGCTACTAGGTAACTTAATAAAATTTTCACAGATACAGACATTTTAGACATCTGTAGAACTCCTTTGAGGGAAAATTGAGTAATTGCATAAATCAGGGAAATAAATTTAAGGTATGAATAATGATTAACTTAATGAACATTTTCTGATTATCTTGCAGTGATAATGAAAGCTGAACATAGGGAAATTTCAATTTATAGTTCATGTATGGAAAGCATAATATGAATTAAACTGAACAGAAATGGTAAGGGCCAGATGAGATAAATAGACATCAGCTCAGATGTGTTATAAAAGATGGGGGAAGGATTGTGTTGGTATGCATGTGATCTTACAGTTTGTGAGTACAATGAGTGGTAAAAGGAAATCAAAATTAAATAAAAAATTTTACATATGTGAAACAAATTTTGACATTATACTTTTAATAGCTCAACTATATATGAACTATCATTTCTATTTTGTGTTTGAACCCCTAAATAATTCTTAAGTACCTAAAATATTTAAACTATCATCATGCGATATGAGACATATACAAAAGTGTCATGATTCTAGCAGTCACCACAGCAGTTCATTGAATTGAATATTTAATTTTAGTAAAAATCTAGTAAATCCATCACAGTGCAAATTTGATGGTGTCTGTATTGATGGCAGACAAAGGCAGACCTTAGCATTACTTTTCAGCAGAGATAATTTCTGCAACTGATTTCCATTGGTAGTTATGTTAAGAATAAAGTGAGACTATATTTATGAGTCTGTTTCATTTTCTACATTAAACAGGCACCTAAACAATATATTATTGATCCTGATAAGATGTAATTAAAATGATGAATATTCCAGCCACGCAATTAGGTGTGCAGCAAATGACTGAGTTGATTAAACATTGGCATATATTATTGAGAAGTTCCCGCACACCAAATGTGAAAGGGTTTAAGAAATTTCTATGTAAATTTTATTCATATAATACATAACAAGAATGTATAAGATTTTCCTATACCCAGTTCACCATCACTCTACACTCATTAAAAGAGGGAAAGATCTCAGGACCCATGCTGGAACCAAAAGGGAAACTATCACTCTCCCAGCTAGCCCTCATATGCTGGAGAGCCCATTGGAGCTGCCAAAGGACAATGGTCTTCAAAAGCACGAATGAGCAGATGTCCTGCAGACCATGAAATCAACCTGGAAATACACACTTGTACAATATGGCATGTAGCCACTACATGTAACAAATGTAACTGACTGGAAACGAGGCCCGTTCAGTGGCAGAAATCTCATATTTGGTACTGGAAAGCCAGACAGAATCCCATGGTCAGGAAAGTGTGGGCTGGCACACCAAAAATATTCTAAACAACTTTGCATACCTTGAACCCAGATTGTTCTCAGGCTTGGTTGGGGAATCTGTTTTAATTTACAGATGGTAGAGAAAAAGGAGGAGAGCCTAAATTGATATATGTGGAAAATATAACATTTTAAGCCAATGAAAGCAACATCACATTTGGGTTGAAGATGATCTTATCATTCATATATATAATATGTAACTGTACTACATTTTCCAAAGCTCATTTCAAGACCTCAAATAAACCTTACTTTCAAGGATTGTGTGACTACTAAATCAGATTCACTCTTATTTCCCATAAATAAAACATCATAATAGGAGAAATAAATAGATTGATAGGTGATCACAATCACATTATATATCTAATAAACAAAGAAGAAGAATTGATATAGGAAAACATTTGTTTTTAAGATACTTCCTTGTCTTCCTTTTATACACCAGACACTTTGCTTAGTTTGGTCAGTGATATAAAAGTATTAGCTAATAAAGGTAATTAAAAATATACTCTGGGACTGGAAAGATGGCTTAGTGATTAAGGTGCTTGCCCTGCAGTCTAAGGATCCAGGTCCCATTCCACAGTACCCCCTTAAATCCAGATGCACAAAGTGGCACATGCATCTGGAGTTCATTTGCAGTGGCTAGAGGCCCTGGAGAGTCTATTCTCTATCTCTCCTTGCACATAAATAAATTATATATATATATTCAGCATAATGGCACATATACCTCTAATCCCATAACTGAGAATGTAGAGAAAGAATCATGAGTTTGAGGCCAGCCTGGGTGACATAGTGAATTCTAGGACATGCAAGACTTCACATGAAATGAACAAACAAACTAAACAAGAAGAGAAGTAGGCTCAAACATGAGAATGTCTGTCACATGCACATGCATACAAATTTGACAGAACTGATAGTGGTGAATTACAAATGTTTTGTTCTGAGAGTATTAAGGTTTGTGAATTTCACAAATACGCATATTAAACCAAGAGATCTGTTATTTGTTCTATTCTTCTATACCATAACAACCACTGCCAGCCTCTGTGGCACTATGAAATCTAGTCAAAAGCTCAGAGCTGAGTTGTCATAGGCCCTGGTGGGGAAGTTACTGCTGCTGTTTTGATAAATGGACCAGCTTTCCCCACCAAATTGCCTCCTAAATAACTGTATTTACACCCATAGATTATTGCTGTTTTCTAGTTTGATTACAGATTCTCCTTCATGCAGTCTTATAACTGATCCCAATGATGTGAATAATTGACAGTCAAATGCTTAGTCATGTATGGGTCATATAACTCACCTGCTTTGTAAAGGTTCAGGGAATATTACTGAAGAAGGCGCAGGAAGATTGTAAGACCTGGGGCTCCATACACAAAACAGGTTATTGCCAAGCCTCCTGGTTGTCAACTAGAAATAGTTGCAAGTCTCTATTACTAAAGACACTACATGCCTAGCTGCAGCACACCAAGAAATTAAGCTATAGCTGAGCTGGAAGCCATCTCTCTGCTGAGTAAATATCATAGTGCTAGAAAGTGCTATATAGCCTGCTGGATGAGAAAACTCATCCACAGACTTAGGTAGCAGTAGCACCTGCAAACTACAAAACTGGCTAGCCAAGCAAGATGTGTCAATTAGTGCAATAGTGGCCTGTCATTTTGAGGGTAACCAATGGTTCTTTCATAGGATTTGAGGTGTGCTACACAGGAGGGGATGCATGCCTGATACTAAAATCCTAGTCAAAAGCATTATGTTTGGGTAGTTCACAAACCCTAAGATGGAAACTACTATTGTTCTTTAGCTAAATGGTTATATCATGCCATGAAATTGTCCTCTAAATGTTTATAAATCAGTATGTTAGTGTTGCTTCATGTTCAGCTAGGGAAGTTTCTTTTCAGTTGATAATGAATACTGAGAGGACGCAAAACTTGTACTTGTCAATTTGCTGAAAAGATGTGACTGTGGACTGTTCAACATTAAATGAAATGCATCTTTTACACCCTCCAATGCTCATTGTGAAAGAGCAGGAGGAAGAATGTCAGAGCAAAAGGATGGTTAGGCCTGCTTTGGAAAGCTATCTCTCAGACACAAAGATTCATGACCTCATAGTGGCTGCCAATACATGCACAAGACCTGCAAAATATTAAGTCCATCAACATGCTGCCATGTGTGATAAAGTGAAAATAAGTCATCAAAACTGAAGAACTAGTTGGAGAAAAGTTAGAGGTTTGGTGGAGGGGAATGGGGGAAGAGGAAGTATGGTGGAATGGGATCGTGTTATTTTTAAATAAAAAATCAATTAAAATATTTAGAAAAATATTGTATGACAGAAGAAAGGAGTGGAGACCCTTGTGGAATGAAGACTTTCAGGAATTGCATGCTTGTGTACTCTTGAACTCACTGAAGCTATGACCACATCCACAGTATCTTTGTAATATTGGGCCCATCCTGTTATACCCTGTCATAGAGGGAGGAGGAACACACACTCCCCTCAAGTCACTGAAGATTCATACAGTTTATTGTGACTGGGGTGGGGAGAACCATTTTCTTTAGTAGTGTAGCCACTAGAAAGGTGCCCATGTGCCCATTTACAACCCAGCACTTGTGCTCTTGCAAGAAATCTTAATGCTACACCCTGGCTCATCTATAAAAAATAAAAAATATGTAAGCATTAGGGTGACTAGTTGGGAAGGGGATGGTGATCAGTGTGAGTGGGAGGGGAATAAAACAGGTTAACAGGACAAATTTGTTCCAAACACCTTCCATGTACTTATGAAACCTATTAGGTATAATTAATATAGGTATAATTACATATATTAAAAAGACAAAAAATCTGTAGCTAACAAATTATTCAGCCTCCTTGATTAATAGACTTTAAGGTTTTATTTGCTATCTTGCTTTTATTATTATTTTTTTATCTTTTTTGTTATTTTATTTATTTGAGAGCGACAGACAGAGAGAGAAAGAAGCAGAGATAGAGAGAGAGAATGGGCACGCTAGGGCTTCCAGCCACTGCAAACGAACTCCAGATGTGTGCGCCCCTTTGTGCATCTGGCTAACGTGGGGCTTGGGGAATCGAGCCTCGAACAGGGGTCCTTAGGCTTCACAGGCAAGCGCTTAACCACTAAGCCATCTCTCCAGCCCTTACTATTATTATTAGTTTGGTTTTTTTGAGGTAGAGTCTTGCCTTCTAGCCCAGGCTTACCTGGAATTTACTCTGTAGTCTCAGGGTGGCCTTGAACTCACAGCGATCCACCTACATCTGTCTCCCAAGTGCTGGGATTAAAGGTGCGCACCACCAAGCCCAGCTTTTGATTTAATTATTAACAATTCTTGCTAAAACCTAAACCTTAAATGTCATTCAAATTTTATGACATGTATGACTTGATCCCCAGACCATAGAACTTCATAAAGGTGATGGGATGTTCAAGAAATGAAGAGTAGTTGAAAGAAATTAGGCTATTGACAGATATGTCATCAAAGAGAAATATGATATCATTATCTCTTCCTTCTCTCTCTAATTCAGTCTTTTCCATGAGATGAACAAATTTTTCTGGTATATGCTGTCATATGTAGCCCAACTAAATCACTATTTATCTGCTATTTTCCCACAGGGCCCAAAGCAATATATCTGCTCAACTGTGGAGTGAAGTCTCTAAGACAGTGAACAATAGTACTTTTCCTCTGCAAATTGATATTTGTTACAGTAGGACAAAGCTCTATTTCATTCCCAAAGTTGTTTAAATGTAAGTAAGAAAAGAAAACACACACACACATGCATGTACACATGTGCACACACTCACCCACGCATACACAAACATGTCTTATATCAATGAATAAATTATATGTTATAAACTTATATTGATCCAATAAGAAATTTAATGGGAAAGTCTCTGCAAAGCTAAACAGTTCATGGGCAGATGTGTAAAGTCCTCCAGAAACAAAATACTTGGGACTATAAAACTTCTTACACATGTGATGTCATTAAGTAGAGTGACTAAATGCTGAAAAAATTCTAATTAAAATAAAGCATTCAAAAGTTAATTAGAAACTGTTTATTATTCAAGAATCAAAAATTATAATTTCAACATTAAGTTCACACTGGCTTAGGACCTCTAAGAAAATAAATCATGAACTTTATTAAAATATAAAGGACTATTATATCTGGGTTTTCCAATGTGACTGCTATCTCAGTTCATGTCATTACTTATTTTATACCTATTTCTGTGGGCTTGCAGTTTATTAACACCAACATAAGCTTTTACCCAAACCCCACATACATTGAGCTACTTGTTATACAGCCCTGCTTCTACAGAAAAATACAGGATTAAAAGAGAGAGAGAGAGAAACAGAGAGAGATTCCATAATTGTTAGGTGTGTTTTACTTAAGCATCAAGGTAAAGGGAACCAATGGAAGTTAACCTCACATTGGAACTACAAAACTTTAAATTGACTGAATGTTAACAAAATACTTTTTGAGTGTTTACATTAATTAACTATCAGAATAAGTAGGTGAACTCTTCTGAGAATAATATAATAGAACCCAGAATCCTCTAAGTATGATATTCATGAATTCTAGAGTACTTCCAAAACATCGGATATGAAAAGCATGCCAGTGCTGGAGAGATGGCTTAGCAGACAAGGTGCTTCCCTGTGAAACCTAAGAACTCATGTTTGAATCTCCAGGTCCCACATAAGCCAGATGCAAAGCAATGCAGATGCACAATGATGAACATGGCCACAAGGGGGCACATACCTCTGGAGTTCATTCACAGTGGCCAAAGCCTACCTCTCTATCTCAAAAAAAAAAAAAAAAAAAAAAAAAAAAAAAAAAAAAAAAAAAAAAGGCTAATGTGATGCATTTGAAGTTTAAAATATAGTCAATAAATATTTTGTGAAAATGAAATGTCTAAGACACAAGTCAAAAGGTAAATTCTTAAATATAATTAAACTACTCACAGTTAGAAACAACTATGAAAATGATAAATGTAGATTACAGAACTGAGAATATTGCATAAGTAACTGGAAAGCACTAAGAAAAACAAAGCATAAAATACTTTTGAAGAAATAATGACTCAATATAATATACCTAAGGAAAGATATAAAGTTCAAATTTAAAAAGTTTAGCAAATCACAGGTAGAATAAACAGAAAACCATGCTTCTGTAAACCACAATTACACATATGAATAACTTAAAGGAAAAGTCCGATGAATGAACATCTTCCCTTCTGGGTGGAGCAAGAGGCTCAGGAGACTCTTGAAGTCAAGTCTGGAAGACCCAAAACTTCGAAGGTCACCCGACCACTCCTCACACTTACAGAAATCATAAGCAACTGTTGAGGAGCAGATTCCTGCTAAGGAGCTTGCCTGGGTGTTATGTGAGTTGTACTATGAGAAAAAACAAGTCTTTCTGGGACAACTCACAAGGGAGTGCCATGCGATTGGGCTTTTTTACATTTCTCCATAGAAGGATGTACTTGAGGAAGGTCATCAGACCTTCACCTGAGATGAGGTGCTCCCTGTGCTATCTATATGCAATGATCCAAGAGGTCTCCTGTCCTCATGGGAGACAAGGTAAATAGAGGCTAGAAGATCAGGGGACAGGGAGCTTCATGGAAGCCACTATGGGGAGGTCAACATCCATGCAGAGATGAGTCATTTGATATTACAGCTACTGTGGGGTCACCATGCTCCTGCTAGCAAACCCTAAACTTGCTTTGTAAGTGTATTAGTCATTGTTCCTTAAAGGAACAGAACCGATAGAATGAATTGTATTAAAAGGGAATTATTGGAATAGCATATGGCAGTTCAACAATAGCAGTTTGCAGACCTTAGAGTCAAGGAACCCTGTAGCTTCTCAGTCCATGAGGCTGGATGTCTCAGCAGTCCTAATCTGGCACTGAAGGCCTCGAGGTATCCTGGAGACCCATTGCTGTTTTGTCCATGCCGGTCTTCAATCCACACTGGAAAGCCGCAAGCAGCACATGCAGCCAGGTGGGAGGAGGGGATACTTTCCTTCCCAGAGCTTTCTTAGATAAAGCTCCCCTTCAAGAGGGGCCAACCACTCTGGGAGAAGAGCTCACCCTAGGGGAAGGATTCCTCCTTTAGTTAATACTTCTTGGAAGCAACCTCAGAGACACACTTATGAAGAATGTCTGTGAATTCCTAAACAGATCAAGTTGACACAAACTTAACTATCATATTAAGTAACTACAATAAACATATTGGTTCAGCAAAATTGCTTTTGGTATAATCTTGCTTTAGTCTGAGCCCTGTTTGGGGTGAATACAAATATTTATCTCTGAGGGAATAACTTTCACAAAATAATCAATGACAATACCACAGGAAAAAAGTTGCTTATACTCAGGGAAATATAAGTTGAAAATCTATATTTTTTTTCATTGTTCTTTACAGACAATGAAGAAACACCTCTAAAGTTCCCAATGAAAAGTAATAACCTGTTTAAAATGAAATAATGACTTTTAATGTTTTTATATTTTATTTTTTATTAGAGAGAGAAAGAGACTTGGTGCTCCAGGGCCTTAAGCCACTGTAAACAAATTTCAGATGCGTGAACCACGATTTGCCTATGGCTTACATGGGTTCTGGGGAATTGAACTTGGATCCTTAGGCTTTTCAGGCAAGCACTTTAATTGCTAAGCCATATCTCCAACCAAGTACTGACATTTAATAATGGAAGAAAACTATAATAATTTATTGCCAAAAGATTGGCACTTAAATAATTATTTAAGTAATTTTTTATCTAAAGGAATATAATCCAGATAAAAACTGAACATTGGTATTTTTAAGAAGGAATGAAGAGGCAGGCACAGCAGTGTAGAGTATGCCAGTGCCCTGTTTCCTGGCTCCTCCCAGTTCCCTGGCCTGGGTTTCCTGCTTGGACTGTTTATAGGCAGGTGTGGTGATATGGAGTGGGCAGGCCAGATCCCTGTTGCCTGGCTCCTCTCAGTCCACTAGTCCTGGTAGATCCTATTGTGCCTTGCTTGGGGAGGCCTCATCCCTGTGTGGGCTATAGAATTAGACCTTTTGCTCTGGTATCCTGACTGGCCACTGGGTACCAACATCTCTGTTCACCTGAGTCACAGGGTGCATGAGCCAAAGGACAAAAGCTTGCTTTCTCCTCAATAAAATAAACAGTCTCCCTAAAACTTGGTAAATAACAATGCAAAAAAGCCAATAAAAGTAAGAAAACTGAGATATCTCCACCAAAGATGCCCAATCCCACAATGGAAGCCTCCAATGAACTCATAGAGAGATCAACAGAAATTCATTCTCAAAATGAAAATACAACAACTAATGAGGCCCTGATTAAAAAAAAAATTGCTGAACTGGAAGCACTCCATCAGAAAAGCAACAATCATATTCATAAAATTGAACAGAATTGTCTCACAGAGTGTTCAGGTATGACAATAGCCTTCAGGTGATTGAAGAAAGCATTAGAACCTTCAAAAGAGATATGAATAAATTGAAGGTGAATAAAGAAATGGAAGATCTCAAACACCATTTGATTGAGCTTAATAAAGACTTGATCAAATGCAAGAATGAATTCCAGGAAACATCAAGAGAAGCAGAACTCAAATGAAATTGTACCTCAAAAGAGATGGACATGATGCAAAATGGCACAGCAAAATACAAAAGTTAAATAGAAATTATAAAAACCTTTCTAGAACCCTTAAACAACAGAGTTACTCATGTGGAAGACAGAACCTCTGACATGGAAGACAAGACAGAAGAAGTTGACTGGGACACCAGAAATCTCAATAAGTTCAAAAAATCAAGTAAACAGAATAAGAGGGAACTGTGGAATATCCTAAAGCAGGCAAACATCCAGACCATGGGTATACCTGAAGGAGAGGAAATCCAGGCCAGAGGCATAGAGAACATATTCAACAAAATTATTGAAAAAAATTTTCTGAATCACTCAAGAGAGGCCCATCCAAATACAAGAAGCCCACAGAACACCAAACAGACATGACCAAAGAAGAAACTCTCCAAGATACATCATAGTTAAAACTCTTAACAATGAAAACAAAGAGAGTGTTAAAAGCAGCAAGAGAGAATCAACACACAGCATACAAAGGCAATTCCATCAAATTATGTCACATTTCTCAATGTAAACCCTGAAAGCCAGAAGGGCCTAGAATAGAATACTTCAAAGTCTAAAAAACTATAGTTTCCAACCCAAGATACTCTACCAAGCAAAAGTATTACTGATAATAGATGGTAAAAGAAAATCTTTTCAAGCAAAAAGCCAACTCTATGATTATATGAACACAAAGCCAATCCTACAGAGAATACTTGAGGGAATACTCCACACAGAACAGTCAAACAACTAATTTCAAAAGCCAACAAGAAGATCACAATAACCAAAAGAGACCAGGCTCAAAATGGTACATAACACAAGAAAGTACCATACCCCCCAAAACACTTCATCATGGCAGGGATAAATCCAAATCTCACAGTAATAATGTTAAATATTCAAGGTCTTAACTCACTCATCAAAAGACACAGGTTATCAGGGTGGATTACAAAAAAGGACTGTTATATTTGCTGTCTTCAAGAAATCCACTTCACCACTAAAGATAGACACTGTTTCAGGGTGAAAGGTGGGAAAATAATATTGCAAGCAAATGGAAATAAAAAAAACAAGTGGGTGTTGCTACATTAACATCTGATAAAATAGACTTTAACCAAAAGTAATCAAAAAGGACAAGGAAGGCCATGTCTTACTCATCAAGGGAATGATCCAACATGGGCACATCACAAACATAAATACATATGTGCCAAACACAGGTGCACCACAGTTTATAAAACAAAATCTACTTGACAATAAAACAGAAATAAACACCAACACCATCATACCTGAAATCTTCAATGCTCCATTATCATCAACACAGATCATCCAAGCAGAAAATCAACAGGGAAATAATAGAGCTCAACAACATCACAGATCAACTAGACCTAATGGACATTTACAACTTTTCATCCCAACACTACAGAATACATATTCTTCTTGGAAGCCCATGGAACTGTCTCCAAAATTGACCATATATTAGGCCATAGAGCATGTCTCCATTAAGTCAGGAAAATCGAAGTAATTTCCTGCATCATGTCAGATAACAATGTTTTTTAGCTAGAAATTAACATCAAGAGACACACCAAGAACTCCATCAGCTCCTGGAGGCTAAATGACACACTTTTAAACAATGAATGCGTTGTGGTATATGTACATGATAGAATTCTACTCAGCCATAAGAAAAAATGAAATAATTAAATTTGTAGAAAAATGGTCAAACTTGTAACAGATCATTCTAAGTGAACTCACACAATCAAAGAAAGACAACTGTCTCATGGTCTCACCCATCTGCAGTTCATAAACTAGATCAGCCCAAGTTGCTGACATACATGAATAGCATTTCAAGGCTTGGACAATAGGGAGGGTAGGGCTTGGGGGAAGGGGAAGGGTAGGGGATGAACACAAAACTGAATCCAAATTGAATTGATACCATAGAACCCTATATCCTGGAAGTTAGACTAAATGGTGAAACCCTCAAGAGGACCTTAGGGGGAGCAACTGAATTCAAGGCCCTGGATAGGATGAGATGAAGCCTAACCTTAAATTTCTCCTGTTTCTCTTTCTTCTCTTCTTTTTACTTTCTTTTCTTTTTCCTTGGTGCTGGTCTATAATTCCATGTATCAGGATGAGGTTTACATCTACATTGAGCTATTGATCAGAGAGACCTACAAGATACCCCATATCAAACAAGACAGGCTTCTGTCAGAGCACTTTATTAACCACCAGCAGTTAATGGTAAGACCCTACCACTTAAGACAATATATACTGTTGGCATGGACCATGGAGAGACCTGGTTGGAATCTGGAAGAGCACAGGCTGTCTGGGGACTGGCTCTCTTCCAGATTTCAGCCAGGTCTCTCTATGCTCTGTGTTGACAGCATATGGTATCTTCAGCAATAGGGTTTTACTTTTTCACTCAGGTGGGTAATGAAGTGCTTTGACAGAAACCTGTCTTGTTTTGGGGAACTTGTAGTTCACTCTGATCAATGAATCATTGTATGTAGCAACCGATTTCTGGTTCTGGGAGTTACAGGTAAAAAATAATTTCTTTGTAAGGTTAGGCTTCATCCAACTCTCTCCAGGGCTGTTCTTTTCAGGTGCTCCCCCTTACTCCTAGTGAGGATTATAACTTTTAGTCTATCCCTAAGGATAAAGGATTCTATGGTAGCAGTTCATTTTGGATTTAGTTTTGTGTTTCTTTTCCTTTACCTTCAACTTACTCTCCCTACCAACCCTTACACCCCTATTGTCTGGGCCTTGAGTTACCTATAAGGAGTCAGCAATTCAAGCTGGTTTAGGTCAGGACAGCAAATAAGAGAGACAAGGAGAAGTTTGTCTTTCTGTGGTAGTATGGCTTCACTGGGTATAATCTGTTCCAAGTTGGTCCAATTTTTTACATATTTTATTGTATTCTTTTCCTTAAGGCTAAGTAGAATTCCACTGTGTAAATGTACCACAACTTTACTATCCATTCACCCAATGATGAGCACCTCTCAAAACTTCTACAGGTGATGAATTCCTTCCATAGAATCAGGATACAATATCAACCCAAAAAATTCAGTAGCATTTCCATACACAAAGCACAAATATACAGAGCAAGAAATCAGCAAGGATGTCCATTTTCAATAGCAACAAAAAATTAAATACCTGGAAATAGCACTAACCAAGGTTGTGACAGACATATATAATGAATACATTAAAAAAAAAACTCAAGAACAAAATTTAGGAGGACATGACAAGGTAGAAAGATCTCCTATGCTCTTGGATAGGTAGAATTAATATTGTGAAAATGGCAATTCTGCCAAAAGCAATATAAAGATTTAATGTAATACCAATAAAAATCTCAGCATCATTCTTCACAGAGGTAGAAAAAAGATCTCAAAATTCATACATAATTGAGTAAAGACAGCATCTTCAACAAATGGTGCTGGACAAATTGGATAACTATATATAGAAAAATGAAAGTAGACCTACTAATTTCACCATACCCAAACATCAAATCTAAATGGATAACAGACCTCAATATAAGATCTGAAACTCTTCTGCTACTGGAATAAAACTAAAGAGGAATTCTCCACAATGTAGGAGTGGGAAAAAACTTCTTGAACTAAACCCCAGAAGCCTAGGAAATAAAACAATCACTCAACCAATGGGATTTCATGAAGCTAAAATGCTTTTTCACAGATAAGCATACCATCAGCAGAGCCAATAGATTAACCAGTAGGAGTGGGAGAAAATCTTTGCCAGTTATACCACTGATAGAAGCCTAGTATCTAGAATCTACAAAGATCTAAAAAAAAAAAAAAAAAAAAATAAATCAATAAAAAATCAAATAATATCCAACTGACAGAGGCCTAATCTCTAGAAACTACAAAGATCTCAAAAACCTAAACAGTAAAAAGTCAAACAAACAACACACTCACAAAATAGGGCAAAGAGCTGGACAGGCAGTTTACAGAGAAGAAATACAAACGGCAAACACACACTTAAGAAAATGTTCATCATCCCTAATCATCAGGGAATTTCAAATTAAAACAACTATGAGATTACACCTTAGCCTAGTAAGGATAGCAAACATCAAACAACGAAATGAAAATAAATGCTGGTGAGGATGTAGAGAACTAGGAACCCTCATCCACTGTTGGTGGGAATATAAGATGGTAAAACACTTTGGAAAGCAATATGGAGACTCTGAAAAAGCTGATTATAGAGTTACCAACAGACCCAGTTATTCCCTTACTGGGCATCTACCCTAAAACCTTCAAACCACAGACTAGAGAGATTTGCTCAACCATGTTTATAGTGGCTCAACTCCTAATAGCAAAGAGCTGGAATCAACCCAGATGCCCATCACTATAGGAATGGATAATTAATATGTGACATATCTACACAATGAAATTCTACCCAGCAGTAAGAAAAAATGACACAATGAAATTTGAAGGAAAGTGGTTGAACCTGGAGCAGATTATTCTCAGTGAACTTACCCAATCACAGAAAGATAACTACCGCATAGTCTCACTCATCTGCAGCACCTAACCTGAATCTACCCAAGATGCAGACATACCCAGCAAGCATCTCAAGGACTGGACAGTAGGGTGGGTAGGGAGGGAGGGGAGGGCAAAGGAGGTGGTGGGGGACATAAATCTGGACTCAAACAGCAATGGTACCATAAAATTCTACATTTTAAAAGGCTGACCAAAAGGTTGAACCTTCACCAGGCCCTTAGAGGGAACACCTGAGTCACAAGGCACTGGAGAGGGTATGATGAAGACTGACCTTAATCTTCTAAAACTTCTCTCTCTCTCTCTCTCTCTCTCTCTCTCTCTCTCTCTTTCTCCTTCCTTCCCTCTTCTAACTCTTTTATATTACTTATCTTTCCTTCATTCCCTTCATGGGCACTGACCTGTAACTCCCAGTACCAGTAGGTGGCTATCATCCACAATGAGCTTTGCATCAGAGAGGCCTACAAAGTTTCCATGACAGATTTCTGGCAGAGTACTGGATGACCCACCAAAGGTTAGTGGTAAGACCCTACTGCTGAAGACACCATATGCAGTTGACACATAACATGGAGTGACATGGCTGGAAACTGGAAGACAGTCAGTCCCCAGATAGTCAGCTCATGTAATTCCAGAAGGTGCTACATGGGTGACTGGGGAAAAATGACCAATATCTGGCCAAGAAACTCATGGTCTAACCTACTTAGCAGCAAATAACCTGTCGTGATGCTCACACAAGTGCAATAGTGGCGCACAGCCATGGTGAGAAACCAACTGCTCTTGATTTGGGAACTGATCCCCTCAGTGGAATGGAACCCATAGCTGGATCTGGGAAACAAGTCAAAACCAGATCTAAAAATGAGTTCGCTCTCCATTATCAAGCTACCACTAATCGTGGGCTACAACAGGGCCTACACCTATTAAATTCTAAAAAATAATGGTTATCAAATTTATCTGGTGCTAACTTTACTCTCCACTGGAGAATCTGCTTCTCTTTTTCAGATAGATACAGATCCTAAGGACAGAACCACTCCATCATACCTCAAAAGGGCCCCAGCTGAAACTAAGAATAATTGACGAAACAAGCAAGGGTGCTGTTTTCTTAGTAAACCTGGTACCAGCACAAAGGTGAAGGAGATTGACACAGAGAACAATCAACTCCTACAAAATCAGCTATCCAGAGACACAGAGGGTCCCAAGACCTCATCACTGAAGCAGACCTAAAGTGAACCCAACATGGTTCAGGCAAATTTGTGGAAGAGGGGGTGGGAAGAATGTGAGAACCACATGTTAGGTCATGATGCACAGACACATTTCCTCCTACCCATAACTGAGGGCTAACTCTACAATACATGACCCATATACCTTATCAAGGAGGGGTCAAGGGGAGGGGGGAGGACATGGAGGAGGCTAAAAATGGTACCAACTTGACTGTATTCAGTGAGTACAAAACTAATTAATAAAAAATAATAATTAAAAAAAATCAAACAACCCAGTCCAACATTGGGCAGAGAACTGAATAGGGATTTCTCAGAAGAAGAAATAAAAATGGCACACACACCCCTAAGAAAAAGTTCGACATCTCTAACCATTAGGGAAATGCAAAGTAAACCATCTATGAGATTCTACCTTACCTCAGTAAGGATGGCAATCATTAAATGATCAAACAACAATAAATATTGTCAAAATGTGGGGAAATAGGAACCCTCATTCACTCTTGGTGGGACTGTAATCTTGTACAACCACTATGGAAGTAGATATGGAAATTCCTGAAAGAAAAAATTCCTGAAAAGGATAAAGCTACCAATTGACCAAGTTATTCCCTTACTGGGCGTTTATCCTAAATGTTCCATACTTCAACACAGAAATATTTGCTCAACCATGTTTATAGCTACTCAATTAATTACTACTAAGATCTTTAATCATTATATATTTTCATTAGTATTGCAATACAAGCACCAAGTCCCCATGGAGAGTGCATTCATCAACCCCCAGAATTTCATTGAGGGAAGAAAATGTGCAAATAAAATATGATAGAAAATCTATTAATAGTCTCATTATTCCACTATTAGTGTGATGTATCTATCAAAGTATGGCAAGTCTCAGGAGATAATACTTTATTGAAGAGCAATTAAATTCTATTATGTACACAAATTAATCTTTTATTCTTTCAGTAGAATTATACATTTAAATTAACTCACATGTTCATTTCTTGCCTAACAATGTGACTGATATAATTAAGCACAAAGCTCTAAGTTTAGAAGTCAATGTTAGGGAGACATACGAGTCTTCTCAAGCCTGGAGACACTCACTGTCCTCAGGAATCTGATGAAGCATGCACTCATCATGACTAATGAAAATGAATCCTTCCTCATTTCTGAGGATGCGTATCTAAAATCTGCACATGAAAATTCTCTTGTGTCCTGTATGCAAGAGACTACTTTTCATAAGTTCACTTGAGTTAGGAGCAACTCTGAGGAATAATTTCATGCATATTGCTGTTTTTCCTCTACCTTTCTCTCCCTTTCACTAAGAAGATGACTCAGCCACATTCAGGGAGGAAGTGTGGAAGGGCTTAGAGATCTGTGTCTTGTGTGGTATTTACTATGATTAATGAAACCCAGGTCTTGCGCCTCCTCACACTCCTCTTCCAGTGTGATATCAGTACCCTTGTGTGGTTGTATGGGATTTTTTGACCATGGACCAGTTAGTTATCCCCCACAGTCCTGGGTTGTTCATTGCAGGCAAGGCAAATAGACACTTCAAGATTCCTATTACTACATGTGTATTCACACACACACACACACACACACACACACACACACACACACATTTTTTTGTCTTCAAATATACTCTTTTTGATTAGTGTGCTCTCAATCAGGACAGGAAATTCAAGGACAGGTGTAGCTAGCATGTCCTAGTAAGTGAAAACCAGGGCTGCTGGAAGCATTAAGAGCCTCCACCACTGCTACTGTGGATTCTTTCCCTTTGTGTACCCAGGGTTTCATATTCAGGATGATCACTGATGAAGAAAGACCAATGTTACTGTCCAGATATTCTTTTGTATTTGATTATTAAGTTCATGGGGGGTGCCTTTTTGTGGCCATTGGGATGAAATACACTACCAAGCTGTTCTCATATGTCTATCAATTTGTCTTCACCTAAGTCATTATTGTCTTCGATCCCATGATCCTTTATGATAGGGAAACTGTGGATGTTGATAAGGTGACCTTCATTATATGCTAATGTATCTCCTGTTTTATAGGCCTGGTTAGACTTGTTGTCAAGTATATGATTTTCTTGTAATGATAGACTTTTGCTAGAGAAAACTAACTTCGTATGTTCAAAGAAATCTGCTTACCATATACTATGAAATAGGAATGATCTCTTTGCTTCCTGGTAAAATAGTTGCAAAAGGCACAGTTATGAGCAATGAATAACATCTTGGCTCTTTTATGAAGCATAAAACTCTAACAGACACTATTCATTCACACAGCATGCCCATTGCAACATGCCTACTTTTCTCCACTGAACCAGGACAGATTGTACATACATGTTCAGAACATATGCATGTTCTGAAAAAGGGTACCAAATGCCCTCTTAGAAAAGTAGATAGACTGATTTGTTCTCTGGAGTATATCTATGTGTAGCAGATTTTGGTAGTCTGTTTTTACCCAATGGTAAGATTTAAAGTACTTAATGAAATGTTTCCTACACATGGTTTTGCCTAAACATTACTGAAAGTTAATAGCCAGTTGTTGTTATAGCTAGAATATCACTTCCAGTGCTACCAATTAAGAGTCTGTGACTGACTTTACCAATAGCCAAGTAAGGTTCAAAAACATGCCTGAGCCACTCATGCAGGCATGGACCGGACAGTGCAGTTATGCGGGTGAACAGGGGACAAGCCATTCTCAGAAAGGAACTATAGTATCACAACAATTCAACAATTCTGAGTCATGAATCATTTACCCTTAAAACGAGGTTGCAATAATGTTAACTCAAAGACTGCAAAAGTGCTACTAAATTCCTATTTTGAGTGAGCATATGTAACCTCCAATAATGTACTGTCCAGTTCAATCAGTTAAACAGGTTACTCCCCGATCATAGAATGGATTGATTTGTTCTGTGGAGCTGTTAACTCTAAGCTGAAGCACACTTACCAAAATAATTTTGACCTTGAAATACTTCATTTTAAATCATTATTTCTAACAGTAATTATATGGAAGTACTGGCTTCCTCTTAAAAATACCCATAATTTCTGGTAATAAAGCCATATCATTTAACTACAAATGAATGCTTAAACTGTATCTGTTTTCTAAGGGGACAGAGAAGAACACTTAACTCATTCAAACGTAGAATCAAATCATCTAGGATCAGAAAACTAAGTTAGGTCAGGAACACATATCTCTTTATTATAAATGGAGATTATGAGCCATGGTATTATGAGAATAGCCCTACTGACCCTGGTTCTTAAGGTATCATTAAGGTACCATTAATATCTATCTATCATCAAAATTCAGAGTCAATGAGAATTCACAGTAGCATTTTTAACAAAAACCACAATATAATTTATTTTAAAATTACCATTTATAGTATGCTACAATATAATTGTAGCACTATTTTAACCATATACTAAGTCTATCTTTCTCAATAAAGCCATGATATAAGTAACCTTACCTCATTTGATATAAGATGATCAAGAAGTATAAGGAGTATGTTTCCCAGCCCATGATCCCCAAGGTAATACAACAAATAAGTAAAAGACCCAGGGATGAAATTCTACCTGTATCAAACATTACTACTTTTTCTTGATTACTATTTCCAACATGGCAAGACTTCACTAGTGCGGGAACATTTGTAGGCAAATATGTTGTTTGCTTACTAACATGACAGTGCATTTGTAACTATATATTCTAATTCATAGTGGCTTCAAAATATATAATTATTGTAATTTCCAATATTATGCCCAACTTTGTGACAATCTGCCTTTGGGTTGACATTAGCTTTTACTATCCTTTACCCTCATACAGCAGTCTTGTGATTTCAAGGAAAAAGGAATGCCCAAAGTCATCACATGAAATATTTTTGTCCTAAGACACGATAGAGATCATTCCGATATGAATGCCAATCTCAATTGCATCAGTTGTGACCAGCTGCTTTCCAAACCAAGCCAAACTCTGTGGACTGTATCTTACTTGCGTTTCTCTGTTGACTTTTCAGTAACAGATGTTTTTATCAAAGTGCAACAGCAGTTTATTTTTTTTCCTTTTTTGCAAATGATTTTAAGTGGACCAATAGTCAAACAACGCTAGTGCACTGCTCATCAGCCATACCAGTATTCTATAATTTGGATCTTTATATGTTGTACTTCGTCATGCTCAGTTCTTCTGGCATGAGGCATGACTAAAAATGTTAAAGCGCCCACAGTGAAAGACATGTCACCCCTTACCAGTCTACACTGCTTGTACAATGCCTGTGAATATTCTCTCATTTTCTTTGTGTTCAGAAAAACCTGCAAAGAACATTGTCTGTGCTGTCTACTTTTGCCTAGAGCTATCTACTTATTATGATAATAAACTTGTTAAATGAGTGTTTTATTGATACTTTCATGGTAATATTTCCTTTTTGATTAATAACATTTGCTTCTATTTTTGCAGTATTTGGTTCAATCTTGCTGGTGTATACTTCATAACTTGCTTATATAAAATTACTCTGATCTGTGTTCCATAATGTCAAAAACTGTGAGATTTTTTCTTTCTTATCAGGATAAGGTATATAACTGTTGTAATCAGGTTCACATTGCTGGCATAAATTACCCAACCAAGAACAGCTTATGGGGGACAAAAAGGTTTTATTTTGGCTTACAGAATTGAGAGAAAGCTCCATGGTGGCCAGGGAAAATGATGGCATGAGCAGAGGGTGGGACATCGTCCTCTGGCTGATGTAAGATAGACAAAAGTAACAGAAGAGTGTGCTGGGGAAACTGGCTACAATACCTAAAAGCCCACCCCCAACAATACACTGCCTCCAGGAAGCATTAACTCCCAAATCTCTATCAGCTGGGGACCTAGCATTCATAACACCCAAGTTTATAGGGGGCACCTGAATCAAACTACCACATTCTGCTCCAGGCCCCCATAAGCTGATAACCATACATGATGTGAACTACAAGCATTCATCCAACTTTAAAAGTCCCCATAGATTTTGTCAATCTTAATGATGTTCAAACATCCCCATAATCTAAGGTCTTTTAACTGAGCCATAATGCCAAAAATACCCTCAAAAATACCATAATGTCACAGAATAAACATTCACACTGCAAAAGGTGGCAAAGAAATACTCAAACATTACATGATTTAAACAGGGCAAATACCAAACTCTGTAGCTCCAAGCCCAACAACTGTAGCCAGTGACAAGTCTGCAAGTGCAATGATTCTAACCAGCAACAAGTCTCTGGCAGTTCGATTTTACTCCTACGGCTAGGCTACTCACAGTCCTGGAAAACTTGATTGGGGCTGGAAGCTTTCCTTACCAGAGATTTCATGGTCCCGGCATCTCCACTGCAACCCATGATTCATCCTCTCGGCCCCATGGGGTCTCCATGCAGGCATCCAGCAAATCTGCTTCACACTGTCCATGGCCATTTCCAAAACACAAGACTGTATTGCAAATTCAATGAACTTCTCTTTCGTGCATTTCTTATACTACGTAATACCAGGTAGGGTGCCAATTTGTTAATCCAAGGGGCGGGGGGGGGAAGCAGACTTTAAAGAACAGGATGCTCCTTCAGCATTCAAGCCCCTTCAAAAGACTGCATTCTTTCTGTTGTCCCAATTCAGGTCAGCTGGCCCTAATCTCAAATGTATAATCTTTCATACAATTACAGCTGAACTGGTGGAAGTTTGGGCCCAAAGATTCATTTTTCCTGTTCCATATCCCTCTTCTCACACCAGTCCATTTCTATGCAATGAAACTCTGCACAAGTTCCCAGGACACAGGCATAACAAGCTTCTCACACAAACTGCTTCTAGTCCAGTCCAGGCAAAGCTCTTTCTCACTCTCACAAGCCAAACCTCATAGTCCATAGTTCTTACTGTATTCAGGTCTTTCAACTCTGACCAGAATAGTTCACCAAGCTGTACTTATGGCACTGCAAGGCATCTCTTAGGCCAAGGTTTCAAATCCTGCCACATTCCTCTTCAAGATCAGCTCCCAAAGGCCAAAGCCACACAGTCAGGTGCCTATCAGCATTCCCACTCCTCTGGTACCAACTTTACTATTGAAGTCAGGTTCACATTGCTGGCAGAAATCACTGACCAAGAGAAACTTTTAGGAAAAAAGGGGTTTATTTTGGCTTACAGACTCAAGGAGAAGGTCCAAGATGGCACGGGAGAAAAGATGGCATGAGCAGAGGGTGGACATCACCCCCTGGCCAACATAAGGTGGACAATAGCAACAGGAAAGTGTGCCAAACACTGGCAAGGGGAAACTGGCTATAACACCCATAAGCCTGCCCCCAACAATACACCATCAGCTGCGAAGTTAGCATTCACAACACCTAACTTTATGGGGCGCACCTGAATCAAAGCATCACAGTAACTCAGCAGGATCTTATGTCATGTTTAGGGTTGTGTCTAACATGCTAATAGTCAGGTGGAAGAGCCTGAACATTCTATTATTTGGAAGTTGTTATATTTCTATATGCACATTGAAAACTGTTGCAACTGATAATGCCACAGGAGCCTAACAATTATATAAAAAAACTTCACATGCAGACACTTAACTTATTATGTCACATGTAAAAACCATGTATTTCTTGCACAAATTGCAAATTACATAAATCTATGGATGTACATGAATAGTGTGGCATAAATATCGTTAAGCTTTTTCAAAATGAGGCTCAGAGGAATAAAGTAACTTAACTGTAGCACAAATCTACTATATTTTGAATTAAGGGATTACATTTGACTAACTTCCCCAACGTGGCTCAGGGAATTTTGCAGAAAAGGGCGGTAGAAAGATTGTTAGAGCCACAATTGGGTTGGGGCATTATGCATAGAAACATTGCCTCTTCCCCATAACTGATGGCTGCCCCTACAATTACAACCCAAATTCCTCATGGGGGTAACCAGTATCCCCAATGAGGAGGGCCCCTGTGGAGGGGACGGGATGAGGGTAAGTATGGTACCAATATGTGCTGTTTACATACTGAGTATGTCCATAACTAATAATAAATAAATAAATAAAAATATCAAGGTCAAATTTCAGCATAATGGTAATAGACTTCCAAACAATAGATATTTACAGAGTTGTACCCAGGATTAAGATAAAAAAGGAACACAACATTTTTATTATAAATAAAATAAAGTTAGTGTTATGTAAATGAGCTGGCAATTTTGCATCAGGAAGAGGTAAAAACCGTTGAAGAAATAATTATTTTGTAGTAAACTAACTTCCTTAATGGTCACTTGATTTTTATTTTATTTATTTATTTATTTTTTTGAGGCAGGGTCTCACTCTAGCCCAGGCTGACCTGGAATTCACTCTGTAGTCTCAGGGTGGCCTCGAACTCACTGATCCTCCTATCTCTGCCTCCCAATTGCTGGGATTAAAAGTGTGTGACACCATACCTGGCTCATGGTCACTTGCTTTTAAAGGAAGAAGAAACTATGTTTGGAAGGGGGATTATGTATGCAGAAAGTCTCCTTGAAGATTAGATAAGATTTCAATAGATCAAAAAGCTGGAAAATATAGAAGAAATTGACAAATTTTTAATACATACTAATTTCCAAAGTTAAAACTGCATGATATTGAAAACTTAAGTAGACTAATCATGAGCAATGAGATTGAAGCTGTAACTTGAAGTCTCTCCTCAAAGAAAAGCACAAGACCAAATGGACTTTAATATCAACTTTTTTCAAATTGTTCCATAAAATAAAAAGGGAAGGAATACTACCAAGTAATTTTACAAAGTCTGTACCACCCTAATTCCTAAACAAAAAAGAAAATTGAAGATCAACTTGTCTGACAAAAATAGATGTCAAAATTTTCAATAAAATACTCACAAACCAAATTCAATGATAAATTAAGAAGATAATTTATCACAAACAAGTAGACTTCACACCAGGGATACAAGATACTTTGAATACATATAACACCATATAAATAAACTTAACAGTATAAATAGCATGATCATTTCAATTGACACAGATAAGACATTGGACAAAGTCCAATATATCTACATGATGTTAATCACAAGTAGGAATAGATGGAACACATTTCAAATAATAAAGGCCACATATGAAAAACCCACAGGAAACATTATACTAGAAAGAGAAAAATGGAAAACATCTCTGCTAAAATCTTTAATGAAACAAAGATGTAAATTGAACCATTTCTATTGAAATAGGGCAAGAAAAAATATACAAAAAGAATAACAATAGGAAAAGAAAAACTTCAAATATAATTATTTGCAGATGACATAGTTTATGTGTAAAAGATCTTTGGAATCTACAAGACACTCCTACCTCTTTCAATATAGTCTCATGATGCAAAATAAATACATAAGAATCAGTAGCTTTCACATACAACAATAATGAAATTACAAAGAAGGAACTCAAGATTTATTATCAATAGCATAAAAACAATTAAGTACTTAACCAAAAGTCTGAAATATCTCTATGATGAAAACTTCAAAACACGAGCAAAGGGGAATCAAATAGGATATTAAATGATGGAAAGATTTTCATGTTCCTATATGTGCACAAGTAATATTGTGAACCTGTTAAGATTGCCAAAAGTGATCAACAGATTAAATGCAATTCTTATCAAAATTCTAATGACATTTTTCACTTAAATGGAAAAAATAATACCAAAAGTTATATGGAAATGCAAATAACCATAATAACCAAAGATATCTTAAGGAGAAAGGACATATCTTGTGGTATTACAATATCTGATCTCGAATTATAGTACAGAGTTATAGTGCTAAAGACAGCCTGGTACTGGAAGCAAAACTGACACACAAATTAATAGAACTAAAGAGAACCAAGAACCAAACCCACACTACTTTGGCCTCTGGTCCCTTATTCTGTTACAAAGGAACCAAACATACTTAGTGGGGAAAACAAACAATAAGTAAATTAAACAAACAAAATAACTTCAGCCTATTCAACATATGTTGTTAGAAAAACTGGATGCTCATCTTTGCAGAAGAATGAACTTGAACCAATATATTTTAATCATAAACAATATCAATTCAAAGTGGATCAAAGACCTTAATCTCAAACCTGAAATGTTACAATTTCTAGAGCAAAACATAGGGACTACACTCCAAGATATAGGCATAGGCAAAATCTTTCTGAACGAAACTCCATTAGTGCAGCAAATGGTTCCAAGAGTGAACAAATGGGTCTACATAAAATTAAAGGCTTTCTTCAAAAGAGACCACCAACAAAGTGAATAGTATATAGAATGGGAGAAAATTTTTCCCAGCTGTACTTCATACGGAAGGTTAATGACCAGAAATTTTTTTTAAAAAAAACTGCAAAGATTAAACACACACACACACACACACACACACACACACACACACACAGCCTGCCAATCACCCAATGGGCTAACAAATTTGTTTAAAAAAAAGTTCACAAAAGAAGGTAAAATGGCCAATAAGTGCTTTGAAAGTTGTTCAACCACATCCTTCAGAGTAAAGAAAATAATACCATTTTGAGATATCATCTCATCCCAGTCCATAATGGCTATCAAGAACAAAAGTGCTGATGAGGTTGTGGGGAAAAGAATCCTTACTAACTGCTGTTCAAGGTACAAACTAGTCCACCAGTTTTGTAAATGAGTATGGAAGTTTCCCAGGAAATAGGGAATAAAATGTCAGCTAAACCTATCCTGCTCATAAACCGTAAGGACTAGACACTACTATTGTGAGACCTGAACATATAAGCTTATTGTTGCTATACCTACAATAGCTATGGAATGGAACCAGACTCGATGACCATCAGTAGATGAAAATATAATGAAAATGGTATGCATATACACAATGGAGATTTACTCATCAGTATGAAAACGGTAAAATTTTGAAATTTGTAAGAAAATGGATAGATCTGGAAAGAATTATACTAAGCAAAGTTACATAAACTCATAAAGACCAAAACTTCACACTCTCTCTGATAAGGAATCATAGTTTACAATATTGCTATCATCGATCTATCTATCTATCCATCTATCTATTTATCTATCTACATATAACTATGCATATATATATATATATATATATATATATATATATATAGTGTGTGTATTTATATTTAATCTATCTACTTATCTATCTACATCTATAGTTATAGACAAACATGGATAAAATCTGTAAAGTTAGAATGCTAATAATGAACTGGTATAAAAAGATAATGAGGAAGGCATGAGGTAGGGTGAAGGAACACATGTCATAAGTAAACAGAAAAGAGAGAAGATATTGGTAGGAAGAAAAGAATTGGGTAAGGATAGGGAAAGCCATCTCCTAAAATATATTTGAAATTCCAGAATATGAACTAAAACTATTCATGCCAACTAAAAAAAATATGAATAGTTTAAACACAAATAAAACAAAATATTGCAATTAAATTAGATACAGAGAATATACAGACTTACCAGGCAGCAAAAGAACTTATTAACTTACATTCTCCATAGGCTAATTTCAATAATTTATGGATGTTTAAATTCGTTCTGTCCTTTAACACTACTGTTCTTTAATACTATTTCATCGTGAAAGTTATAATAAAGAAAATAATGCTAACTCATTATGCACCATTTTTTAGTGGAAAGACTATAAATGATACCCCAAACAACATTTCCAATCCTAAAGAACAACAAAAGCACATGAGATCTTACTTTACAATTGGAGTGATGGAACAATGATACACTCTTAACAAGTTTATAGCTAACTAAATATGACCACTGTGCTCTTGACGGAACATATGTAAGTGTCAAGGAGAGGTCCTGGATACTTAGGCTAAACATCAGACCGGAGTCATAAGGAAATTGTCCAGGATGCAATAACAAACACAATTTAGAGCGAAGTCTCTAACATTTTTATACTCTGCATTTCCATATACTGCATCAATCAGAAAAGAAAGAGTTTCTTCTTGTCTCTCTCATCCAGACAGAGGTCAATATTAATGGGTTATTTTCCTTTGAAGACTCAGACTCATCTCAATTAAATCACCTCATTTAAAGGATATTTTAATAGACCTAATCAAATTTCAAGCTGGGATATACTATTGAGCATTGAAATCCACGTGAATGTTTCAAGTGAAAATGAGAAAGATCAATCCTACTAAAAGACAGAGGAAATGCCATTCAAAGGTTTTGGGCAGCAGGGAAAGTCTAAAATTATGTTATGAAAACTAATGTGCCCCCACAGTCTGGTTTATATCATCACACAGCTTAGATGTCAATTTCACCATTCTTAGGAAGGATCAAAAACAACATTTATGATGTTTGGGCTAGAGAGATTATATAGTGCCTAAGGTGCTTGCTTGCAAAGCCTAAGGACTTAGGTTCGAATTCCCATACCTACAAAAGTCAGATGCACAAGGTAGTACATATGTCTGCAGTTCATTTGCAGTGGCCTCTTCTGACTATATATCTGTTTCTTCTTCTATCTCTTTCTCTCTCTCTCTCTCTCTCTCTCTCTCAAGTAAGTAAATAAGTAAATAAATTTTATTAAAGCAATGCTTATGAACTTCACAGTGGGGTAAAAAGAGGAATATGTGAGACACTTGTGGCTTTCCATTTCCCCTTTTGAAAAAAAAAGTCTTATTTGGCCAGCATTTTAGTCAAGTCCTGTCATTAAACTTATTCATCTACTATTTTTGGATCTAAACTTCATTACCTGGCATATTGAATATCATTTCAGTCTTACAACATGGATTTTGCATTTAAATACTGTTTTGTGACCATAAGCAAATGTATACTCAGTTTTTTCAATTGGACCCTCTTCTACCATTTAGAATGTCTTATACTTAGCCTTATTAGTTACCTCTCAAACACTCTAAAGTGAATATTTTTAATGTTTCCATCTCTTATATTATATTTGTCTATCATCTGTCAGATCAATTTTAGCCAGTCACTTATAATTCACTTAAGGAATTCACTTAATTCACAAAAACCAAATCTCAAATCTCAAAATCACAAAGCCTGTTTCTGTTCCTTAACTACAAAAGAATTCTTGGCATAATGGTCTCTTCTTCTGGTAATTAAAAAATATATTTATATTTTTTCAACAGATAATTTGGAATATAGATATTTGGGGATATTATTAGAGTAACTCCTTTGTAGTTCTGAAAATATAGGCAAAGTATTTTTAAATTGAGATAAAACATATGGCTTAGTAAAGAAAATAATTCTTCTGGACACCCTAGTAGCCCAATTGTAGTAGTTTCAGGAACAGATAGGAGAGGATAGAAACAAAGCTTTGTTGAACAATATCAAACCCATTTGAAATTGGTTGTCCTAGTGAAGTGTAAAATGCTGTGCCATCAGTAAAAATATGACTTCTACTGGGTGTGAGAATTATTATCTCTGAGAAAATTTGTCCAAAATAAAGAAAACTCTCCTCTCCATCCCTTCTTCCTCCTCCTTCACATCCTCCTCCTCTTCTCTCAGTGTATTACATACAGGTGCTCTTACTCAACAAGAAAAAAAGGTGAGAAATACACACCTTGACAAGTAGCCATGACAATCTTGCACCCACAGGCTATTAGAGCTTAGAACTACAATGTCTGCCTTCCACTGGTCCTTCTTTGTTGCAAGCCCCTTTCCATGAAGGCTTCTTTAGGACATGGAGTTCCCCGCATAAGGGCAGCATACCCACCTGTGACTGACATATGCCTAGAATCTCATTCTATTGAACATCACAGACATAGAGAATGAGTTCACAGGGGAAGATATTAACCTCTATGACATATACAAGCATTTGTTGACAAGAGATTGCATAGCTAAGGAACCGCATGGTGTTTTGAAAGGATGAGCACTGAGAAAGGAAGTGGGGGACCACGGTATGCCTACCAAAGGACTTTGTGCAAATACTTTAGTATCCAGTGGAATGTTTTGAATATCATCATATTCATCACATCATCAGTTTCTTTTGATCTTATTTCATTATGTATTGCAATTCCTTTAATAAATATCACACTTGCATACAGCCTTGTGTGGTGGTCAAAAATGATAGTGCTAATTAAGTAACAAAGAGGAGGACTTCTCCTTATAGATGACACTGATCTATGATGTGGAAAATTGTCATAGAGTGGAAGGTTATCTTTCACAAAAGAGGAAATAAAGTGAAGAAGTCCTTGTCCTCAGCAATTTAGTATACTCTGTGGAGCCAGTTTCTATATCTGCTCATTTATGCAAGAGGTGGGAGCAGAGATCTATCTCTTGAATCGGCTATCAATGGAAAAAGTGAGAGCATTATCTGAAATCTAGCATTGTTGTTGCTCTGCAAGAGTGAGGATGAAGGGAACTAAGTTGTTTATTCTATAAAAGATGGAACTAAACCAAGGGTAGGTGAAATATGCACACCTGAACTTCAATGCTCAGTCTTCCCTCTAGAAAGGATCACTGTGCTCCCCAAGAAGATGCTTTTGCCTTACCACAAATGTAACATTATATGCAGGGAAGATTTTTCCCATTCAAGATCAGTTCATATTGTCAAGAGAAGAGAAGAGAAGTAACTCGTTAAAATGCATGAACAACAAAAGCGAACATTAACTTTAAGTATTTTTAAATGATAAAATCTGAGAAACTTTAAAAATCTATACTAGGCAATCAAAAGGAAATGGGACATGTTATTGGTCTGTGCATAATTCAAAATAATCATATAAAGGAACTCAAATACTTAGGAATAGACTGAGATATGTAACCAAACAGATCCAGGAAAATAATTTGATAAAATATTTCCTTTCTAACCTTGAGTTTGATGACCAGAACCCATTCTATGTACTTGCTATTCCTACACTGAGGTGGAGGAGATGGGTGGATCACTGGACCTCACTGGTCAGTTAGTCTAATCTTCCTGTGAGCTCCAGGTCAGGGAAAGACTATGCCTCAGAGATGTACATGGTGTCATTGAAGAATGAAATTTAAGGTTGATCTTTACACACACATGGATATACATGCATGTGTAACTCCTACATATGCACACACCCACATACACATACATAGACACATATGTGCACACATACACACACAAATTCTTGAATTTATGGACAGAATTACTGATGTAAGAAATTAACAAGAAAAATTTAAAAGCTGAAGAAACCAAATAAGAAGACAGGTCATTTGAAATAATTCAATCAGAATAGCAAAGAGAAAAAAAAGAGATTGAAAAATAGTAAGGAAAGCCTATGAAAATTACTAATGCCTTTGAGGATAGGTAGGTATTGTGCCAAATCCAAAATAAGAAAAGTTTCATTTGCCGGGAGGGGAGGCGCACGCCTTTAATACCAGCACTTGGGAGGCAGAGGTAAGAGGATTGCCATGAGTTAGAGGCCACCCTGAGACTACATAGTGAATTCCAGGTCAGCCTGAACTAGAGTGAGACCCTACCACGAAAAACCAAAAAAAAAAAAAAGTTTCATTTATGGAAACAAGATAACATTAATAATATCCAGAAAGGAATCTTTATTCCTTTCAGCATAATTATCTATTGAAAATGCTGAAGAATTCATCAGTGTGAGATTCACAACATTGAAGGTTACAAAGCAAGTATACAAAAATTAATTTTATTTCTATATAATGATAATGGACTCAGGAAATAAAAACCTAAAGCCCATATTCAATTGAATTAAACTGCGAAATACATGTTGGTAAGTCAGATGACTGGGGTATTTATACTGAAAACTGCACAATATTGCTGAAATTCTAGAACACAAAAATAGAATTGTATACTAGTATACTATGTTCATTGATTGAATCACTCAATAATATTAAGATTTTTTTTTCTGTAAATTCTTCTATAAATTGTATCTGTAGGTACTACAACTTTAAAAGAAGTTTTGGCTCAGAGATGTCTTAGCAGTTAAAGAGCTTGTCTGTGAAGCTTAAGGACCCACTTTTGACTCCCGAGAACCCACCTGAGCCAGATGCATATGGTGGTGCATGCTACTAGAGTTGTTTGCAGTGGCTGGAGCCCCTAGCATGCCTATTCTCTCTCTCTCTCTCTCTCTCTCCCTCTCTCTCCTTCTTTCTCTCTCTCTAATAAATTAATGAAAAATTTTAAAAAGTGCTTCTAGTGGTGAAGGAGTTCAGTGGAAGTTAGAAAAAAAATGGCATAGGGAGTGTATTATGGTTGGAGTGTAAACTAGTATAGCTGTAGCAGACAGCTTCAGGTTCGCTAAGATGAACTTTCAGACCTGACACAGTTATGGAGGAAGGGATATTGAAGCTTACAGATCCAGGGGAAGTTCCATAATGGCAGAAGAAACTGGCCTGCCTTCACAGGCCCAAGCAGAGAGAGAGAAGTACAAGCCTAAAGGTCAAAAGCCACAGCACACTTCAGGAACTCCAGCTAGGCACTCTTTGCATATCTTTAGATTGTAATCTGGAATCCACCACCACACCTTAAGATCCACCCAGTGATCTTGCCTCCAGCCAGGTGGCTAGAGATGCAAACTACAAATAAGCAACTGAATATATTGGGGGCCATCTATTCTATTCAAGCCACCACATTCCACCCCTGGCCCCCAAAAGATTTATAACCATCACACATTATAAATTGTACTCAGTTCAATTTCAAAGGTCCCCACAGTCTTGACCAATTTAAGATGTGAAGACCTGTAAAATCAAACAAGTTAAACACTTCTAACACATAAAGGCACAGAGTAAACATTTTCAACTGGTATAAGGCACAGCAAGGAGAGACTAAAACAATGCAAACTCAACCACCATTAAACAAACATCAAACTTCTGCAGTTCAAGTTCAATATACCCAGAGACTAACAGTCTCCAGACTTTCCAATTCCGCCCCTCCAGCTGGGCAGAGTACCTGGGGAACACTTCCATCCCAGGCCAACAGTGCACTCTATGGTAGCCCTTGCACAGTCCTGGTATATACAAAACATCTTCAGGTCTTCATGCAAACCACGGTTCATCTTCCAAAGGCTCTTTCAGCCAGTCAGGGCATCATGCCCTGCCTCATGCTGCATCTCAGCAGCACCTCCTGAAACCGTGTGCAATTCATGACCACTCTTCACATCTCCCAAAGGCTCTTTCAGCCTATCAGGGCATCAGGCCCTACCTCATGCCACATCTCAGGGGCAGCTTCTAGAAGCATGTGCAATTCACGACCACTCCTTGCATTTTTCATGCTTCTGAAACCAATACCAGGTGTGCAGGATACAGCCATATTCTTAATTCAGGGATGAAACAAATCATCGCCTTGAAAAGCAGGTTCCTTCTCCAGTCAACTCTTTCCAAAAGTGTTTGCATTTCTATGATAGTCTTTCCTCAGGCATCCTTTCCATTGTTTTGATGTAAAGCAGTTGGACCATCTTCATTAAGATTGCTAATGTGGTCGACTTCCGGCCAAGATGGCGACCGCCTAGCTGCGCTGCAAATCCCGGGGAAAGAAAGGCAAGATATTAAGGGTATATAGTGGCTTTTAGGGGAGAGAAATCTGGGAGGGCACAGAGGTGGGGGAACAGGGAATTGCTGGTCCCCTTTCAGGCGGGTAGGCACCCCTCGCCCCAAATAACCTCCGTGTTCAAAGCTCCACCCCTGCCGCTGCTGCTGCTCCGGAGCCCGCACGGCTGCCACTGCGCGCCGATCGTTCCCTCCGCGCGGAAGCTTAGACTGCTCCGCACCCTTGTCCACTCGCCCACCTACTGAGTGTGCCCAGTCCCACAAGTTCAGACTGTATCTCTCGCTTGCGTCAGCTCAGGTGCCACCCCCTACCTGCCTGCCGCACCGGCGGGCCGCCATTGTCCCGTGGCGGGGGAGCACAGACTGCTTCCGGTTCCCAGCATTCCCAGCCAAAGTCTGGGCGGCTTCAGTACTTGGTGCCTCAGTGCCACTCCTAGCTCGAATGCAGGCAGCTGTGGCACATTACCGCTTGAGAACTCAAACAATTTTGGCGCCCCTGCCAGGTAGTAGATAGGCGGCTTTGGCAAGTGAGATTATTCCCTGCGTGCGGAAGCTTAGACTGCTCTGCACTCTCGTCCACTCGCCCTCTGTCTGCCGCGCGGCTGTCCACAATTGTCCTGTGGCGGGGGAGCGCAGACTGCTGCCGGTCCCAGCATTCCCAGCCAAAGTCTGGGCAGCTTCAGTGCTTGGTACCTCAGTGCCACTCCTAGCTCGAACGCAGGCAGCTGTGGCACAATACCGCTTGAGAACTCAACCAACCTTGGCGCCCCTGCCAGGTAGTAGATAGGCGGCTTTGGCAAGTGAGATTATTCCCTGCGTGCAGAAGCTTAGACTGCTCCGCACTCTAGTCCACTCGCCCTCTGTCTGCCGCGCGGCTGTCCACAATTGTCCTGTGGCGGGGGAGCGCAGACTGCTGCCGGTTCCCAGCGTGCCCAGCCAGAGTTCGGGCGGCATCAGTGCTTGGTGCCTCAGTGCCACTCCTAGTTCGAACGCAGGCAGCCCTGGCACATTACCGCTTGAGAACTCAGACAACTTCGGCGCCCCTGCCAGGCAGTAGATAGGCGGCTTTGGCAAGTGACAGCCAAACCCCAGGCTTCTTGGCAACGCCCCCAGGCTGCATAAGATTCCCATTGTTCTTGAGCCCAGGCTGATACACCCACTTATCTGCCCATACACTGTCATGGGCAGAACACAGTGCAAAAGAAATAACATGAATAATCAAATAAAAGAAAATCCAATTAGATCACCCACTCCCACAATGAATACTTCTAACAAAAACATAGAAGAACAAATAGGACCAGAACACCACATTGAAGCTATGAGCAATGCAACTCTAACCAACCTATTGGTAGAACTTGCAGGAAAGCAACAAAGAGCCGACAATCGTGTGGATGCTGCCATCACTAAACTAGAACTAATAGATAAGAAATTGGAAGGATTAGATAAGAAAATGGAAGGATTTCAAAGAGAGTTAAGAGATTTGAGGGAGAGTGAAAAAAAAGAAGACCTTAAAAATCAGCTGGCCATGCTAAATGAAGACATAAAGAAATGCAAGGATGAACTCCAAGAACCATCAAGAAAATCAGAAAATGATGTGAAAAGGGAGCTTGACAGAGGGATGGAAATTATACATAGAAAAATAATAGAAAATGCAAACTTAATTGAACAAGCCCAAAACTCACTAGAAGCTCTCAAGAATAGAGTCAGCCAAGTGGAGGATAGAAACTCTGATCTGGAAGACAAGATGGAAGAAACAGAGAGTTCAAAAATTTCAGTAAGTTTAAAAGCTCCTGTGAACAGAACATGAGGGAATTGTGGGATACAGTTAAACGTCCCAATATCAGGATCATTGGAATACCAGAAGGAGAAGAAATCCAGACCTAAGGCATGGAGAATTTATTTAACAAAATAATTGAAGAAAACTTCCCCAATCTCTTAAAAGAAAGGCCCATCAAGATACAAGAAGCCAATAGAACTCCAAACAGACTGGACCAAAGGAGAAACTCTCCAAGACATATTATTATTAAGACTCTAAACATTGACACCAAAGAGAAAATCCTAAAAGCAGCTAGGGAAAAACAGCACACCACCTTCAGAGGTAACCCCATCAGAATTACTTCAGACTTCTCAATGGAAACCCTGAAAGCTAGAAGAGCCTGGAATGAAACACTGCAAAGTCTAAGAACCTATGGCTTCCAACCCAAACTACTCTACCCAGCAAAAGTATCCCTCATAATAGATGGTGAACGAAAAACTTTCCTTGACAAAACTCAGCTTTACAATTATATGAACACAAAACCAAACCTACAGAGAGTATTTCAGGAAATTCTACACAGAGAAGAAAAAAATAATCAAACACAATTGCCTACAAGAAGCAGATCACAACAACCAAACTCAGAGTAGGCACAAAAAACTTCAATGTCCCTGAAAACTCCAACCCACATTTACCATCACAATATGGCAGGGATCAAATCAAATCTCACAGTCATTACCCTAAATATTAATGGCCTCAATTCACCCATCAAGAGACACAAGCTAACAGGATAGATCAAAAAATTAGACCCCTCAATCTGTTGCCTTCAAGAAACCCACCTCACCATTAAAGACAGACATCTCCTCAGGGTGAAAGGGTGCAAAACAGTATTCCAAGCAAACGGGAATAAGAAACAAGCAGGTGTAGCTATATTAATATCGGATAAAATAGACTTCAAACCAAATATAATCAAAAAAGACAAAGAAGGCCACTTCCTACTTATCAAGGGAACGATCCATCAAGAGGATATAACAATCATAAATCTGTATGCACCAAACACAGGGGCACCACAGTTCATAAAACAAAACCTACTTGACAATAAAACAGAAATAACCACAAACACCATCATAGCTGGGGACTTCAATACACCATTATCAGTAATAGACAGATCATCCAAACAGAAACTCAACAGGGAAGTAAGAGAGCTCAACAAAACCATAGATCACTTAGACCTAACGGACATCTACAGAACATTCCATCCCAAATCCACAGACTACACATTCTTCTCAGCAGTCCATGGAACATTCTCTAAAATAGACCATATATTGGGTCACAAAGACTGCCTCCACATATTTAGGAAGATTGACATAATTCCCTGCATGATATCAGATCACAATGCTATATTGCTAGAAATCAACAATAAAAGACCCACCAAGAATCCCAAAGACACCTGGAAACTGAACAGCACACTTTTAAACAATAAATGGATAGTGGATGAAATAAAAAGAAATGAAATTGCAAAATTTCTGGAATTGAACGACAATGAGAACACATCGTATCAAAACTTATGGGACACAATGAAGGCGGTCCTCAGGGGAAAATTCATAGCACTCAATGCCTTCGTAAAAAAGACAGAAAGGTCCCAAATCAATAACCTAACCATCCACCTAAAGGCACTGGAAAAACAAGAAAAATCCAACCCAAAGAGCTCCAGAAGGAAAGAAATAATTAAAATCAGAGCAGAAATCAATGAATTGGAAACCAAGGAAACAATTAAGACAATTGACAAAACAAAGAGCTGGTTCTTTGACAAAATAAACAAGATTGACAAACCCCTGGCAAATCTGATCAAGCAAAAAAAGGTGAAGCTTCAAATTAACAAAATTCAAAATGAAAAAGGAGAGATCACAACAGACATAAGTGAAATTGGGAGAATCATCAGGACTTATTTCAAAAACCTCTACTCCACAAAACTGGATAATGTGGAGGAGATGGATAAATTCTTAGACGCATACCATCTACCAAAGCTAAACACAGAGCAGATTAATCACCTCAATCAACCCATCACACTCATGGAGATTGAAAAAGTAATAAAAAACCTCCCAAAAAAGAAGAGCCCAGGACCAGATGGCTTCTCAGCTGAATTCTATCAAACCTTCATGGAAAAACTCAAACCAATCTTCCTCAAACTGTGCCACACAATTGATGAACAGGGAAAGCTACCCAACTCCTTTTATGAAGCTAGCATCACCCTAATTCCAAAACCAGGCAGAGATGCCACAAGAAAAGAAAACTACCGGCCTATTTCCCTGATGAATTTAGATGCAAAGATCCTAAACAAAATCCTTGCAAACCGAATCCAACAACACATCAAAAGCATTATCCACCTTGACCAAGTGGGATTCATTCCAGGAACACAGGGGTGGTTCAACATACGGAAATCTGTCAATGTAATACACCACATAAACAAGGTTAAACATAAAAACCACATGATCATTTCGATAGATGCAGAAAAGGCTTTTGACAAGATTCAACACCACTTCATGTTCAAAACATTGGAGAGAGTTGGCATGGTTGGTTCATATCTTAACCTAATAAAGGCAATATACGAAGCTCTGAAGGCCCAAATAATACTTAATGGAGAGAGACTGGAGGAATTCCCATTAAGATCAGGAACAAGACAGGGTTGTCCACTCTCACCTCTGCTTTTCAATATAGTTCTGGAAGTCCTAGCTCAAGCAATAAGACAGGAGAAGGAAATAAAAGGGATACAATTTGGAAAGGAGGAAGTTAAGTTAGCTTTATTCGCTGATGACATGATTATATATGTAAGAGACCTGAGAGACTCCATCCCAAAACTCCTGAAGGTGATTAACTCCTATAGCAAAGTAGCAGGATACAAAATCAATGCACAAAAATCAGTAGCCTTCCTTTATGCAAAGGACAAAGATACAGAAAAAGAAATAAGGGACATAGTCCCATTTTCAATTGCAACAAAAAAAATAAAATACCTTGGAATAACGTTAACCAAGGAAGTGAAAGATCTATACAATGAAAACATAAAAACACTCAAAAAAGAAATTGAGGCGGACTTGAGAAAATGGAAAGACCTCCCATGTTCCTGGATAGGCAGAATTAACATTGTGAAGATGACAATCCTACCAAAGGCAATTTACAGATTTAATGCAATACCAATTAAAATCCCCACAGTGTTCTTCACAGAGATAGAAAAAATGATCTCAAATTTCATATGGAAAGGCAGAAGGCCTCGCATTTCCAAACATATCCTCAGCAAAAGAAATACCTCTGGAGGCATCACCATACCTGATCTAAAGCTATATTACAAAGCCATAGTAATAAAAACAGCATGGTACTGGCATAAAAACAGGACTATAGATCAATGGAATAGACTTGAGGACCCGGACTTTGGGTCAAGCAACTATAGCTACTTGATATTTGATAAAGGCCCAAACAATATATGCTGGAAAAAAGACAGCATCTTCAACAAATGGTGCTGGAAAAACTGGATAACCATATGCAGGAAACTAAAACTTGACCCTCACATTTCACCATGCACTACACTCAAGTCCAAATGGATCAAAGATCTCAATATAAGACCAGAAACTCGAGTACTACTGGAAGGAAATTTAGGAAGTACATTCCATGATATAGGAATGGAAAAAGACTTCCTGAACAAAACCCCAGTAGCTCATGAACTTAAACCATCACTCAACCAATGGGACCACATGAAGCTGAGGAGTTTCTTTACAGACAAGCACACAATTAGCAAAGCCAATAGATTACCCACAGAATGGGAGAAAATATTTGTGGGTTATCCAACTGATAGAGGACTAATCTCTAGAATCTACAAAGAACTCAAAAATCTAAACAGTAAGAAGTCAAACAGCCCACTCACAAGATGGGGCAAAGAACTGAACAGGCAGTTTACTGAGGAAGAAATACAAATGGCAAACATACACTTAAGAAAATGTTCATCATCCCTAATCATCAGAGAAATGCAAATTAAAACAACTGTGAGATTCCACCTTACCCCAATAAGGATAGCAAGCATCAAAAAATCAAATAAAAATAAATGCTGGCGAGGATGTGGAGAAGTAGGAACACTCATCCACTGTTGGTGGGAATGTAGGATGGTACAACCACTTTGGAAAGCAATATGGAGACTTCTGAAAAAGCTGAGTATAGAGATACCAACAGACCCAGTTATTCCCTTACTGGGCATCTACCCTAAAACCTTCAAACCACAGACTAAAGAGATTTGCTCAACCATGTTTATAGCGGCTCAATTTGTAATAGCTAAGAGCTGGAATCAACCCAGATGTCCATCACTAGAAGAATGGATAACTAAGATGTGGTATATCTACACAATGGAATTCTATACAGCAGTAAGAAAAAATGACATAATGAAATTTGAGGAAAAATGGTTGAACCTGGAACAGATCATTCTCAGTGAACTTACCCAATCACAGAAAAAAAATCGCCACATAGTCTCACTCATCTACAGCACCTAACCTGAATCTACCGAAGATACCTTACATACCCAGCTAGCATCTCCTAGATTAGACACTAGGATGGAAGGGGAGGGAGGGGAGGGCATCAAAGGGGTGGGAAACACAAATCTGGACCCAAACGGCAATGGTACCATAATCTTCTACTTACTAAAAGATAGACCAAATGGCTGATCCTTCACCAGGCCCTTACAGGGAACACCTGAACCACAAGACACTGGAGAGGGTAAGATTAGGACTAACCTTAATCTCCTACATCTTCCCTCCCTCACTTCCCCTCTCCCTGTCTCTCTCTCTCTTATCTCTAACTCTTGTATATTAGTTATCTTTTTCCTCATTTTCTTAGTGGGCACTGACCTGTAACTCCCAGAACCAGCATGGGGCTATCATCCACAATGAGCTTTTGATCAGAGAGACCTACAAGGTTTCCTAAAAGACAGACAGATTTCTGTCAGAGTACTTGATGACCCACCAAAGGTTACTGGTAAGACCCTACTGCTGAAAATACCTTATGTGATTGACATGCAAATTAGAATGGCATGGCTGGAAGTTGGATGAGAGTCAGTCCCCAGACAGTCAGCGCGTCTAGTGCCAGAAGGTGCTACATGGGCGACTGGGGGAAATTGACCAATATCTATCGAAGCAATGCATGGTCTAACCTACTTAGCAGCAAATAACTTATTGTGATGCCCACACAAGTGCAGTGGTGGCACACAGCCAGGGTGGGGAATCAACTGCTCTCAATTTGGCTAACTGATCCCCTCACTGGTATGGGACCCATAGCTGGAGCTGGGAAACAAGTCAGAACCATATCCAAACATAAGCCCACTCTCCAGTATCAAGCTACTATCAATTGTGGGCTACAAGAGGGCCTACACCTATTAAATTCTCTATAAAAAAAAAAAAAGTAAAGTAAGGGTTATCTCATTTGTCCTGGTGCTAACTTACTCTCCGTTGGAGAATCTGCTTCTCTTTTTCAGATAGATGTAGACCCTAAGGAGAGAGCCACCCCATCATACCTCAAAAGGGCCCCGGCTGAAACTAAGAAAACTTCGAGAAACAAGCAAGGGGGCTGTTTTCCTGATGAACCATACACCACCAGCACAAGGGGGAAGGAGATCAGCATAGAGAAAAATCAACTCCTACCAAATCAGAGAGCCAGAGCCTCAGAGGCCCTCAACACCTCATCACTGAAGCAGACCAAAAATGAACCCAACATGGCTCAGGGAAATTTTGCGGAAGAGGGGGCGGAAAGAATGTCAGAGTCACATGTTGGGTCATGATATGCAGAGACATCTAGCTTACCCATAACTGTGGGCTAACCCCACAATGCATGACCCGTATACCTCAACAAGGAGGGGCTAAGGGGAGGGGGTAGGTCACGAATGAGCCTAATAATGGTACCAAACTCACTGTATTTGCTGAATACAGAACTGACTAATAAAAAAAAAAAAAAAAAAAGATTGCTAATGTGTTTGGCAATAGCAGGTTCAGTAACCTAAAACCAGTCTCAGTGCCTGTAATTTTAACTTGCTTGAGGTTTTCCAGCTTAAAATCTTAAATCTATCAGTCCAGTATCTCTAGCCAAGCACATCAGTCCATTACAAATTTAACCTTGATCAAACACTCTGGGCCTGGGCAGCAGGACGCAGCCAGCCCTTATGCCAGTAGCCCAGTTCCAACAAAGTCCTCTACAGTCTTTCCTTCCCCTTAGAAAGCTCATAAAACAAGCCTCAAAGTTCAATGCTATCTGCACTTAGCATTCTCAGACTCTCATCAGAATAGTCCATAAAACTTGGTTTACCACTCCAGAAGACATCAGTTGCAAGCACCAAGTCCATGCCTATTCCTCCAAAACAAAGCGTCCAAAAGATCAACATCCATATGGTCAGGTTCATCTCAGCCCACTCCTTGGTACCAAATTCTGTAGCAGACAGCTTCAGGTTCGCTGAGATGAACTTTCAGACCTGACACAGTTATGGAGGAAGGGATATTGAAGCTTACAGATCCAGGGGAAGTTCCATAATGGCAGAAGAAACTGGCCTGCCTTCACAGGCCCAAGCAGAGAGAGAGAGAGAAGTACAAGCCTAAAGGTCAAAAGCCACAGCACACTTCAGGAACTCCAGCTAGGCACACTTTGCATATCTTTAGATTGTAATCTGAAATCCACCACCACACCTTAAGATCCACCCAGTGACCTTGCCTCCAGCCAGGTGGCTAGAGATGCAAACTACAAATAAGCAACTGAATATATTGGGGGCCATCTATTCTATTCAAACCACCACAATAGCCATTTTGGAAATCAGTAAGAAAGTTCCTCAAAAAGTTAGAAATAGTCCTCCTATATGACAGAGATACTGCTCCTGCACATACACCCTAAGGACTCCACACTCTACCCAGAACCACTTTCACATTTGTGTTTAATGAAGCTCTATTTACAACAGCTTAAAATAGTAATCATCCTGGATGTTCATCAGCAGATAAATGGGTAATAAAATGGGGAACATACCTGCAATGGGATTATATTCAGTAGCATGGAAAAATGAAATTATCAAAGTTTTAGGAAGTTAAATGCATCTGGGAAGAGCAAAGTGGCTCAAACTTAAAAAATCAAAAGTGAATATTCTCATTGATATCTGGGTCTTCGCTTGTAATATCTATCTATCTATCTATCCATCTATCTATCTATCTATCTATCTATCTATCTATCTATCTATCTATCCGTCTATCTATCTGGTAATGTGAAGAAAGCCCATAAGGATAGAATCAAAACAAAGAGTTATAAGAAATGAGCTTAAAGAATGAGAATATGGGCTGTAGAGATGGCTTAGGGGTTAAGCGATTGCCTGTGAAGCCTAAGGACCCCGGTTCGAGGCTCAACTCCCCAGAACCCGCGTTAACCAGATGCCCAAGGGGGCACACGCGTCTGGAGTTCGTTTGCAGTGGCTGGAGGCCCTGGCACGCCCATTCTCTCTGTGTCTCTCTCTCTGCCTCTTTTTCACTCTGTCTGTTGCTCTCAAATAAATAAATATGTAAAAAACAAAAAAAATTTAAAAAAAGGATGAAAATATGAGGGCAAAAGGATACATAAACTTAGAAAAACACTTCATTGGGACATAATAAGGCATAAACAAAGAAATTTCTACTTACAAAGTCCCATGATTTTTGTCTTTCATTCTACATTTGAGCATGTGTCTAAAGAAATAAAACTGACTGTAAAAAAAATAATAAAATATAAAATAAAAATGAAAAAAAAGAAATAAAACATATGCTCTTCCATAGTCTTGTATACAAATGTTCATAGTAGCTTTATTTAGAATAGAGAAATACTAACAACAGCCCCAACATAGGTTAATGAAGTTTCCATGTTACACTGAACACTAATTTCAACTTCCTAGACTTTTTTCTGCTGCAGCTTCAGAGGGAATTTAAACCCTTTGCTTTGGTCAAAGGCAGAAGCTTGGATATGAGAGCCCTCCACTCCATAATGTTGTATAAAATCAAGACACCTTTTCCTCAACTAGAAATAACCTTGTTAGCTCTGTGAACTCTAGAGGACCCTGGTGATCAATTGAAGCCTCTGATGTGAGGTGAATGCACCTCATTGGGTATCTCCCCAATTCTTTTACTTTCATTCCCTCACATTTATTCTTTAGGAGTAAACCCCCCAAAAAACTTCCTACCTCTTATACATCTCACACAGTGCTGAAAACATTGCTTTCTTAGCAACCCTGATATATGCAAGAGTATTGGAGAACTACGCATGAGTTTTGCATACCCTCAGTTCACGATATCACTGTTGCCCACAGTCTGTTTTCTACCAGTTAATGGTCCTCTATAACAAGTATGATGGGAACTGTTAAAAAATTCAATGTGTTCTATTTCTCCATCTTATTCTTCTCTGTGTAAAGGAACTTTATCTAATGCTATTATGTCCATATGACATAGACAACGCCTGTTACAAGTCATTGTTCAAAGTGTTTTCCTCATCACTAAATGCAAAACTTGTAAGAATAATTAAGTACTGGATTCAGTGGAAGATTTTTCCAAAATGACTGGAAGCTATCTATGTATGTAATCGAAAAACATGTCGTGGGAAGTATTGGTTTAAAGAAGTAATGAAGCACTTTATTTCTTTCATTTTATAATACATATTACCGGTGCATAGCTAGTTAGGACATTTCCATACATGCAGATGAAGCACTTCGATGGTCTTCACCTCTATTACGGTCTCTTGTCCAACTCTTGCTCCCATTGTCCTCTCCTCATTCCCAACTAGCTCCTCACCTAACTTCATGAGTTTTTTATGCATGACCAAGTGTGTTGTATTAGGATTGTTTACAGGAATGTAGGTAAGGAGTTGTTAACACATTCATAGTCACTGTACAAGTGGCTATGGCACTATAGAAGATGTCTCTACTTCCCTATCAACCACTAACTTAGAGATCCTAAGGATGGGTTGAGGTTTTGTGAGCTCTTCCAGCCATGACCTGGCATTGTACATTGGAACATATTATTCATTGTTGGTGGGAGTACAAACTAGTACATGCTAGAAATAAGTTTCTCACAAAACTGAAATTAGAACTATCATATGACATTGCTATAGCACTCCTTGTCCTATTTACATTCAATAGGTTCTATAGCATATCACAGAGATACTTACACATTCATGTTAATTGCTGCTCTATTAACAATAGCAAAAATATGGAATCAGCCTAGATGTCCACCATCTAACACACACACACACACACACACACACATGCATGCACGCATCAAAAGGGCATTGTGTTAAAATAGTATATTGCACATTAAGGGAGTGATTGGTAATTGAGGTTAAGACATCAATTTTGTGATAATTGTAATGATATGGGCATATAGGACTGCCAAGGTTAAGAACTTATAAAATCTGCTAGTTCAAGTATATTGGTAAGTGAAGCAGGTGCTCATGCTTGCCATTATTACTGAAACTTGTTAAGTACTCAAAAATGAAATGTAATTTGTCTTTATTAAAAATGATGAAGCACCCTTGAGCATAGTTTCATCTGATACATAATATTTATGAAAAATGATTTATCTTTAGCATTCCCTGATTAACACCACTTGAATGGGATCACTCCCTCACTTGGCATTTGGAGTACTTACTACACCAAAGCTAATTTGTGCTTATTTGTATATTGCTTGGTTAAGAGCTTTAAAGCCATGCTTGTATATATGTAAGTAATCACAAAAACTAATTTTGAGTTTCTGAGGTTCTATGCTTTGGTTTACCCCCTTCCATTTCATTTTTACATTTAAAAATACTAACATATTTGGCTTCATGTGTCAGGCATGATTCCAACTTGTTGGCATTTTTTTCTCATTTCACTTTTATAATGCTCTTGAGTGACAAGGACTTTTCTTTACCTTGAAGTTTAAGAAAATAATTTTATACTTTTCATGTAAGGCACCTGGGGGATGGGTGGCTTTCTCAAGTTTGCAAGTATTATGATGACAATGTTAGAACTCAAGCAGAATAAAGTTTCTTCATGTCCTCACTCTTAGCCACCATTCTCCACCTTCATTCCATGTGGTGGAGCTCTACCACTGATCAACAATGAGAGGTCTTAAGGGCCCAAAAGAAGCAATGTGATGCCATCCTATAGTCTTCAGACACTGGTTGTAAATCATTTCATAATTCTGTGCAGTGTTCTTTGTCCAAAATTTGCCAGAATTTGTTTTTTAACTTCATACAACAGATTAGTAAATCTCACAAGAAGTATATTGCGTTGCTATATACACAATACATGGCGTTTGTTAATGCCATGGATTCTTTTCTGATTACAAATAATCATGTTAACATTTAAACATTTTATTAATGATATAATTTAAGATTTACAAAAACTGATAAAATGAAACTGGAGTTACACACACACACACACACACACACACACACACACACGTAACATACATGTATATATACATTCATTCAGTATTCCCTAATTGTAAAATATTGCATATGATAGTGAAATAATAAAAGTAAAAAAGCGATATTATTAGTACAACATTCAAAACTATGTAATCTATTAATATATCCTAACTTTTATCAGAATAGCATTATTTTTGTCCTAGGTTCAGGTTCCTACTTTGGGTCTGGCATATCACTTCATGATTGAGCCTCCTTAAACTCCTCAATCTGTGAAAATGCCATAGATTCTATTTTTCCTCTTGACCTTAAGACAGTTAGTTTGAGGCCTACATTTCAGTAGGGGGGAATTAATGTCTATTCGGGATTATTACTGAAGCTGACTAGTCTCTGTTAATAAGTAGATAGACCCTTCCTAGAGCATTGTGGTAGGCTGTGCTTCATATCAATGGGCCATTACTAATGAAGTGATCTCTAATAGTTGGAGGAAACTATAGTCTTGTATATTGGTTAAAATATATTTTGCCATTGAAATTAATAAATTATTTGAAGCTATGCAAGTAGACAATTTCTTCTCAAACCTTAAATTATTAATTTTTCTCTCATTGTTGTCTCTTACCCAAATTATTACTACTGTAGTGCTATAATAGTGATGTCCTATTTCCCATTTCCTTCTAGATTAAATGGAATTCTTCAAAAGGAGGAGCTACATTTCTTCCTTTATTTATTTGTCATTTAGATATTCATAGATTTTTTTATAGAAATGTTGATAGCTATTTTATTTGGAAGTTATGGACCATTATTAATTTTGTTGTTCTGTAGTCTAAAATGTTCCAGTTTGAGGTATTGGCCCACATGCCTCTTGGCATGCCTCCTATCCTTTGATATTATTCACTCACCTACTTTTAGCATATTTTTACACAATGCTGCAGGCATATCAATAAATATTCCCTGCCCTGCCTCTTGAGCATGTCACCTCTCCAACACTGCCTTTGCTGTCACATGACACTTAGAAGCCGAGAGTGGGAATATGATATTCACAATTCCCCTCACACTCAATTACTTCTATCTTCCTCACTTGACAAAGCTTATGTAATGCACCTGTGTGCTGCAATCCAGGCTTATGCACATATACTATGCCATTAGTGATTTTCCATCATTTAACAGTTATGAATATAAGTTAACTCTTATGCCTCCATTTCCAACCATATATTAGAGAGTCAGTCTATTTTTTCTTACATATAATGACTGTTTCTAAAAGCAAAAGTACTGGATCTCATTTCCACAATGAAGGTAATTGTTCCAGACTAGTGTTCCCTAGTTTTAGAATTGCTGACTCATATTTTCTGAGCTACTATTCCATGATTTCAAGAACGAATTTTTGTATACAGTTTGGCTTAAACCTAATATTATCTATTGAAGATTATGTGTTCCAAATTTACTTATTATTTTTTCTGCATGTCTTCAGTGTATTATTATGACTTCATTTTGGAATCCCCCTAAATCCTATTTAAGCTTTTGAAATGTAGATATAGTGGAATGATGTTGTGATTATCTTTTTAGTTTCCATCTATGCATAAAGTTGTATACCTACATAGATGGTCATGATATAAAACAGTTCCAGAAACCCAGCAGATATCCTCATCTTCTTCATTTGAAATCAATAATTTTGCTATTCCAGTTACTGGCCATAATTATTACCTCTTAATATGTTATCTCCTAAATTTTACCATCTCAGAAATGTCATACATATTCGAACATAAAATATACAGGGCTTGTCATGTGGTTTCTTTCACTAATATAATTATTTTACACTTACTTGAATAAATGTGTTTTTTAATTATTAAATCAACGCAAAGATATTCTCTCAAGGCTCTGGGAGAAGGAGAGAGAGATGAGGCTTCAGGAGGAGGAGGGGAGCTTGCAGCAAAGGCGTCACACAAAGATGCTCAGTAGGGTCTTTTCCCCTTTCTGCCACAACCACAGATCTATACACACACCTGACTGTCCTATAGATTGCTGGGCCCTGCATAAACTTCAAAGCTGTCCCCTGTTTTCACTGGGATCACCTTGTTCCTGAATGGGAGGCAGTTCCAGAAAGGCTTGAGGTGGAGACAGAATCTGCTCAGGCACTTTTGGATTCTTCCCCGCAAGGCCTTCCAGCAACTTTGCAGGCCTGGTTAGAGGGTTCAGGCTCCTCTTCCAAGCTGGCCTCTGGGATGGCCATCTTCTCCAGGAACTCTGGCCTGCTCCCTTGGTCATGGCTACCCTGGCTATATGCTGCCGGCTTGTCTTTTTGTAACTCAGCACTGTTGATCTGCTCTAGGAGCTCAGAGTTGCTCCCTGGACCACAGGAACCCTGGGTAGATGTTCCAGGCTGATCCTCTTTCATTGGGAAAATTGACTTCTCTGGAAGCTGTGGACCAGGGCTGGAGTAGTAAGGAGGTGAAGATAGTTGGGACTTGGGGTGACAGTGGCCCTCTTCCTCTTCCAGTAGGAAAGCTGAAGGTTAGGCCAACTACTCTTCCTGAAAACCTCAAGCTCTGTCTGCTGGTCATCCTCAGGCCACTCCTGCACTTGGAAGCATGAAGTCAAAGTCCCAAAGGGAGGCACATACTGTTTCCTCTTTGGTGGCAGAGGGAAGGCAGCAGAATCTGTGGGGGTGGGGAAAGGCATCGTTCCTGGACAGACAGGTATGTCTTGGATGTTTTCCCCTATCCTACTCTGTGCCTGGTATTGGAGTAGGTGGTATGTTGCCATGAATTTATCAAACTTACTTTCCTGGATAGACTCAACAATGTTGACTGTGCCAAACCACCTAAATGCCATAAGTGATAAGATATCAGTGTCCAGTTGTCTGGGGAGTGGCACATGATGACCTGATCCCCCTTTGCCTCACTGGATCTAAGGATGCTTCAGAATGTCCATCGCTGTGGGCCTCAGTTTCAGGTCTACAGTTAGTAATAGCCTGATTAAGTCCCTTAATTCTTTAGAGAGAAATTCAGATATCTTGTAAACCCCTTTGACAACCTTCTTTTTGAGTTCCCAAAGTGTCCTGTACTTAAATGTGTTGGTCCCAGTAACCATAAAGTTGAGAAGGACACCCAAAGACCACAAGTCCTTTTTTGGGGCACCATATCCTCTGTGCTGAATAAGTTCTGGAGACATATATGCATAAGCCCCACAGTACCTGGAGGACTTCTGGCCTGGAATAAATCTGGTGGCCATGCAAAAGTCTATGACTGTGACCTTGCCGCTGCCACCCACCATGATGTTATTTGCCTTGATGTCACGGTGCGCTATTCTTCGGTTGTGACAGTAACAGATGGCATCTAACATTGGACAAAACATGCTGCGGGCCTCATCCTCCTGCAGGCGGACCTGCTGCAGCAGCTCATCTGGCACAATGCCAGGACCAAGTAGACACGGTTTTTTGTTTCAATGATCTGAAACAGTTCCACAACATTCGGGTGTGTGGTGGTCTTCAAAACGTCCACCTCCCCTGCAACTCCAAGGAACTTCTCCTCTGCCTTCTTCAATATCTTGATGGCAACATTGACGCCTGTTAGGCGGTGGTGCGCTCTCCGTACTTTCGAACAGATGCCCATACCTAAGAGGCCAAGGTCCTCACACTGAGACCACAAAGTGGAATTCAGTCTGAGGCATTGTAGCAAGTCTATGAATGCCAAACAAAAAGATAAAGTAAAATATAAATGAACAAAAGAAAATAAAATAGAAAATCAAAATAAAAATCAAAAGTCAAAAGCAAGCCAGAAAAAAAAACAGAAATCCCACACGAAAGAGTACCCAAACAAACTAAACCAGAAAGTAAATTCCAAAGAGCCCCAAAAAATAAAGTTAAAAGGCAAAAAGGAAGAATCAAAAATAACTCTCCTCCTCTCTCCTCTTTCTGTCCTGTCCTTTCTCCTCTCTTCTCCCCTCTTCTCCTCTCCTATCACCACCCCTCCCCTCTCCTCTATCCCCTCGTGCCTCTCATGTCCCCTCTCCTACACTAACTCTCCTCTCCTCCCCTGTCCCTTCTATCTACTCTCTCCTCTCAATAATCTGCACAAATTGCCAAACCACCTGTCTCCAGTCTGGGTCCACTCTCTCTTCTCTCTTCTCTCTCTCTCTCTCTCTCTCTCCTCTCTATTGGCCTGGACAAATCCAGGGTCTGCCAGTCCTCCTTATATCTGTTATCTGCTGAGGGGGGGACTACTTCACAATGAGCTCATAGAAAATATGGACCAATCTCAGCTGACCATGACAATCACAGAAGGGGCTATGACATTGCCTGGCTCAGGTAGGCTGTGGAGGTTCATACTTAGACTTTTGGAAATTAAAACCTCCAGGATGTTCCATGTGCTTTTGGTTCCTCTTTGACCATCTGTAATGCCTTCTGTTTCAAAGACCTCTTGATTTCTCCACTGGCCGTGCCACTTTCCCTCTCATTCTCAGTGATGGTCTCAAGCACGTGCTGCCTGTACTGGTACTGTAGGGCATGTTCTTATTAAACCTAACCCAATGACCATTAATATCTGTGAATTTCATGTGAAGATCCCTTTCCTCATTTTGATTTTCAGAATATTTTTATTTAATCCACGAATATTTTCCATTTGATTACCTATCTGGATGGTGTCACTTTGGCTGTCTGTTACAGGGATCCAGCTTTAACAGTCTTATCCTTCTGCCTTCTTGAAGGTTACCCATGAAGGGTAGCCTCCCTTTTACCAGGTTTGAGAATATGGCTGTAGCAGACAGCTTCAGGTTCACTGAGATGAAATTCCAGACCAGGCACAGTTATGGAGGAAGGGATTTATTGAAGCTTACAGATCCAGGGGAAGTTCCATAATGGCAGAAGAAACTGGCCTGCCTTCACAGGAGCAAGCAGAGAGAGAGCAGTACAAGCCTAAAGGTCAAAAGCCAGAGCACACTTCAGGAACTCCAGCTAGGCACAATTTGCATATCTTTAGATTGAAATCTCAAACCCACCACCACACCTAAAGATCCACACAATGGTATTGCCTCCAGCCAGATGGCTAGAGATGCAAACTACAAACAAATAAACAACAGAATATATTGGGGGCCATCTATTCTATTCAAACTACCACATTCCGCCCCTGCCCCCAATAGATTTATAACCATCACACATTGTAAATTGTACTCAGTTCAATTTCAAAGGTCCCACAGTCTTGACCAATTTAAGATATGAAGACCTGTAAAATCAAACAAGTTAAACATTTCTAACATATGAAGGCACAGAGTAAACATTTTTAACTGGTATAAGGCATAGCAAGGAGAGACTAAATGCAAACTCAACCACCATGAAACAAGCATCAAACTTCTGCAGTTCAAGTCCAATACAACCAAAGACTGACAGTCTCCAGATTTTCCAATTCTGCCCCTCCAGCTGGGCAGAGTAGCCGGGGAACACTTCCATCTCAGGCCAACAATGCGCTCTATGGTAGCCCTTGCACAGTCCTGGTATATACAAAACATCTTGAGGTCTTCATGCAAACCACGGTCCATCTTCCAAAGGCTCTTTCAGCCTATCAGGGCATCATGCCCTGCCTCATGCCACATCTCAGCAGCAGCTCCTGAAACCGTGTGCAATTTATGACCACTCTTCACATCTTCCAAAGGCTCTTTCAGCCTATCAGAGCATCAGGCCCTACCTCATGCCACATCTCAGCAGCAGCTCCTGGAAGCATGTGCAATTCACGACCACTCCTTGCATTTTTCATGCTTCTGAAACCAATACCAGGTGTGCAGGACACAGCCATATTCTTAATTCAGGGATGAAACAAATCATAGCCTTGAAAAGCAGGTTCCTTCTCCAGTCAACTCTTTCCAAAAGTGTTTGCATTTCTATGATAGTCTTTCCTCAGGCATCCTTTCCATTGTTTTGATGTAAAGCAGTTGGACCATCTTCATTAAGATTGCTAATGTGTTTGACAATAGCAGGTTCAGTAACCTAAAACCAGTCTCAGTGCCTGTAATTTTAACTTGCTTGAGGTTTTCCAGCTTAAAATCTTAAAACTCTCAGTCCAATATCTCTAGCCAAGCACATCAGTCCATTACAAATTTAACCTTGATCAAACTCTCTGGGCCTGGGCAGCAGGACACAGCCAGCCCTTATGCCAGTAGCCCAGTTCCAAGAAAATCCTCTGCAGTCTTTCCTTCCCCTTAGAAAGCTCATAAGCCAAGCCTTGAAGTTCAATGCTGTCTGCACTTAGCATTTGCAGACTCTCATCAGAATAGTCCATAAAACTTGGCTTACCACTCCAGAAGACATCTTCAGTTGCAAGCACCAAGTCCATGCCTATTCCTCCAAAACAAAGGTTCCAAAAGCTCAACATGCACATGGCCAGGTACATCACTGCCAACTCCTTGGTACCAAGTTCTGTAGCAGACAGCTTCAGGTTCACTGAGATGAAATTCCAGACCAGGCACAGTTATGGAGGAAGGGATTTATTGAAGCTTACAGATCCAGGGGAAGTTCCATAATGGCAGAAGAAACTGGCCTGCCTTCACAGGAGCAAGCAGAGAGAGAGCAGTACAAGCCTAAAGGTCAAAAGCCAGAGCACACTTCAGGAACTCCAGCTAGGCACAATTTGCATATCTTTAGATTGAAATCTCAAACCCACCACCACACCTAAAGATCCACACAATGGTATTGCCTCCAGCCAGATGGCTAGAGATGCAAACTACAAACAAATAAACAACAGAATATATTGGGGGCCATCTATTCTATTCAAACTACCACAATGGCCCTTTGTGTTTTCACCACCCATTCCCTGCAGGTATCATGCAAGGCATTAATGATGTGCACACTCAGAGGCACATTCCGATGGTGCAGAGTTGCAGTTATAAGTGGTAGTCACGTCCTCTAAATTATTCTAAGAACATTTGGATTAAGAGTGGGGATTGGTTCACAAGGGAAAGCAAGACAATGAAAATGTAAATTAATGAAAATGATGTCAAAGAAAAGAGATCCTTTTATTTATTTATTTTTTTGAGAATCCAGGTTTTTAATCTCTAAAATTATTGAAAGACATCTAGCATTAATAATTTTACATACATGATACATAAAGACCCACAACATATCTGCTAAAAAAAATCTCTGCTTGCTTAAATAGCCTTCATTTTTTTCCCTTTTTTATTTTTATTTTTATTTTATTTATTTTTTTCTCTTTTTTATATTTTTCTTTTTTTTCTTTTTTTCTTTATTAGTTAGTTTTGTATTCAGCAAATACAGTCAGTTTGGTACCATTATTAGGCTCATTTGTGACCTATCCCCTCCCCTTGGACCTTCCTTGTTGAGGTACATGGGTCATGCATTGTGGAGTTAGCCCACAGTTATGAGTAAGATAAATGTCTCTGCATTGACACAACATGTGGCTCTGACATTATTTCCACCCCCTCTTCTGCAAAATTTCCCTGAGCCATGTTGGGTTCATTTTTGCTCTGCTTCAGTGATGAGGTGTTGGGGGCCTCTGAGGCTCTGGCTCACTGATTTGGTAGGAGTTGATTTTTCTCTGTGTTGATCTCCTTCCCCCTTGTGATGGTATCTGGTTCATCAGGAAAGCAGCACCCTTGGTTGTTTCTCCAATTTTTCTTAGTTTCAGCCTGGGCCCTTTTGAGGTATGATGGGGTGGCTCTCTCCTTAGGATCTACATCTATCTGAAAAAGAGAAGCAGATTCTCCAACGGAGAGTAAGTTAGCACCAGGACAAATGAGATAACCCTTACTTATTTTATAGAGAATTTAATAGGTGTAGGCCCTCTTGTAGCCCACAATTGATGGTAGCTTGATATTGGCAAGTGGGCTTATGTTTGGATATGGTTCTGACTTGTTTCCCAGCTCCAGGTATGGGTCCTGTACCACTGAAGGGATCAGTTAGCCAAATTGAGAGCAGTTGATTCCCCACCATGGTTGTGTGCCACTACTGCACTTTTGTGAGCTTCACAACAAGTTATTTGTTGCTAAGTATGTTAGGCCATGCGTTGCTTGGACAGATATTGGTCATTTTCCCCCAGTCGCCCATGTAGCACCTTCTGGCACTAGATGCACTGACTGTCTGGGGACTGACTCTCTTCCAACTTCCAGCCATGCCATTCTAATTTGCATGTCAACCACATAAGGTGTCTTCAGCAGTAGGGTCTTACCACTAACCTTTGGTGGGTCATCAAGTACTCTAACAGAAATCTGTCTGTCTTTTAGGAAACCTTGTTGGTCTCTCTGATCAAAAGCTCATTGTGGATGATAGTCTCATGCTGGTTGTGGGAGTTACAGATCAGTGCCCACTAAGAAAATGAAGAAAAAGTTAACTAATATACAAGAGTTATAGAGAAGAGAGAGAGAGAGAGAGGGAGAGGGAGAGAGAGGGAGGGAAGATTAAGGTTAGTCTTGATCTTACCCTCTCCAGTGTCTTGTGGTTCAGGTATTCCCTGTAAGGGCCTGGTGATGGATTAGCCATTTGGTCTGTCTTTTAGTAAGTAGAAAATTATGGTACCATTGCCATTTGGGTCTAGATTTGTGTTTTCCACCCCTTTGATGCCCTCCCCTCCCTCCCCTTCCATCCTAGTGTCTAGTCCAGGAGATGCTTCCTGGGTATATAACGTATCTTGGGTAGATTCAGGTTAGGTGCTGTAGATGAGTGAGACTATGTGGCGACTTTTTTTCTGTGATTGGGTAAATTCACTGAGAATGATCTGTTCCAGGTTCAACCATTTTTCCATTTGAGGAAGAGATCCTTTTGACTGAGGTGTGTGGCCACAACTTTCAGTGTCTCCTGTTCCAGCATCAGACTAGGAGGAAATAGAATAGATCCCTGGCAAATTTGTATATGAAGCTGAAGTAGTTTGTACTGCCCTTGTGCCTGGTGTTCAAGGGCTGCCTTAATAAATTACCCCCAACTCAGTGAGGAGACACCACAGAAGCTTATTCTCTGGTGCTTCTAGGGGTCATTACTAGACAACCAATGTCACTGAGACAAGATGCAGGTGTCCTCGGGGTCCTCTGGTTTTCTTCTTCACTACTTCTGCTTCTGGGGGTGGGGGGACTCTGGGCCTCTGTGATTTAGGGCCATCATTTAGGCTTTACCTCCATCTTTTTACATTCTTCATCCCTGGGAGTCTGTGTCCTCTTTGAATTAAGACATATCCCCCAGTGAAGGATTTCATCTTGAGACCTTGAACTCAGTATATGTTCAAACAGCTTTTTTTCCAAATGTGGTCACTTTCCGAGGTCTGGTATTTCCAGGCCCACAGTTAAGACTTAGACTTTATTTTTAATATAAGTAGTTTTTATTGACAACTTCTGTACTTACAGACAACAAACCCTGGTATTTCCCTCCCCTCCCACCTTCCCCCTTCATAACTCTGCTCTCCATCATATCCCTTTCCCCTCTCCATTAGACTCTCTTTTCATTTGATGTCATAAACCTTTTCTCCTATTATGAAGGTCTTGTGTAGGTATTGCTAGGCACTGTAAGGTCTTGGATATCAAGGCCAAATTCTGTCTGGAAAGTTCCATGTAAAGAATAGTACCCTTCTTTGGCTCTTACATTCTTTCCACCACCTCTTCTGCAATGGACCCTGAGCCTTGGAGGGTGTGAGATGTTTCAATGCTGGACACTCCTCTGATCCTTCTTCTTAGCACTATTTTGCCTTTTGGATCATCCTAGTGGTCACCGCCATCTGAAAAGAGAAGCTCCTTTAAGCAGAAGTGAGATTAGCATTAATATATGAGTATGAATATTAAGTGTAGTGCTTTCAGAGCAATTTGGTGAGAGTAATATATGCATATATCTAGACAAGAGCAGACTTTATACCCCTAAGGCTCATAACCTCCCCTGACATAGGCTTTCGATTGGGTTTTCAGTACCAGACATGTATTCCCTCCCATAGAGTGGACCTTCAGCCCAATTAGAGAGCAGTTGGTTTCCCTCAGAGCAGACATGCCCCTATTGCACTCATTCAGTCATTTGGCCTCTCTGGACAAACTTGAGGCTACCAGCGTCCACTGTTTTCACCACTGATGACATCTGTCTCCCATAAGGCTGCATACTGTGCAGCTTTTTCCATCTTTCAGTTGGCTGGGCTACAGGGAAAAGGTTTTCTGCTCACCACCAGCTTGATGTCTCAGTGACTCTGCTGCTCAGGTATGTGAAGTCTTCAGCAATAGGGTTGATATCAGCAATAGATGGTACATCTCTTTCTCATGGGAAACCAAGGGCCTTGGCAATAGCCTGTAATATTTTGGAGGCAATAGGGACCTTCCTGGCCAACAACTCACTGGAAGGTATTCCATCTCTAGCACTGAAAATTTTCTAGTAACAATCTATGGCTTCTGGATATGCCATTACTCAAGAAAGTAGATTTTCATATGTCTTGTTCATAATATCTTGAATTTTTATTTAGCTTCCTCCCACACCATTCTTTTATACAATCTTTTCCCCTGACCTCATGTAGGCCTTTCCCCTCCCTGTAATCTGTTCTTCTACTTACATATATACAATACCATCCTGTTAAGACCTTCCCTTTCCTCCCTCCCTTATAGCCCTTTTCTAGCTTATGAGCCTCTGCTACTCATTTTTGGTTCCAGATCATACACAAGTCTATACATTTGTAGCTAGGTGCGGCACATGAGATAGGTCATACAACGTTTGGCTTTCTGGGCCTGGGTTACCTCACTTAGTATAATCCTTTCCAGATCCATCCATTTCCATGCAAATTTCATATTTCTTTACCATTGAATCAAACTCCATTGTGTGTGTACAACTTTATTATCCATTCATCTGTGAATGGACATCTAGGCTGGTTCCATTTTCTACCTATTATGAATAGAGAAGCAATAAGCATGGTTGTGCAAGTATTGCTAAGGTAGTGAGAAGAGTCATTAGGATATATGCCTATGATTGCTATAGCTGGATCATATGGCAAATCCATTTTTAGCTATCTCAAGAACCTCCACACCGGTTTCTACAATGGTCGTACCAGATTACATTCCCACCAACAGCGTAGATGGGTTCCCCTTTTACCACATACTCTCCAACATTTATTATCGTTTGTTTTCTTTGTGGTAGCCATTCTGATGGGATAGAGACGGGATCTCAAGGTAGTTTTAATTTGCATTTCCCTGATGGCTAAGGATGTAGAACACTTTTATAGATGTTTATGTGCCATCTGTATTTCTTTTGATGAGAACTCTCTATTTAGTTCCATAGTCCATTCTTTGATTGGGTTGTTTGATTTCTTATTGTTTTTTGAGTTCTTTGTATTTTATGGATATTAATCCTCTGTCAGATGTGTAGCTGGCAAAGATTTTCTCCCATTCTGTAAGTTGACTATTTGCTCTATTCACAGTGTCCTTTGCTGTACAAAAGCTTTTTAATTTCATGAGATCCCAGTAGTTGGTTAGCAGTTTTATTTGCTGAGCAATTGGGACTGTAGTCAGAAAGTCATTACCTATGCCAGTATGTTGAAGTGTTTTCTGTACTTTTCTACTAGCAACTGCAGAGTTTCAGGTCTAATATTAAGGTCCCTGATTCACTTGGATTTGATTCTTGTACATGGAGAAACACAAGGATCTGTTTTCATCTTTCTATGTAGAGATATGAAGTTTTCCCAGAACCACTTGCTGAAGAGGCTATCTTTTCTCCAATGATTATTTTTGGCATTTTTGTCAAAAATCAAGTGGCTGTAGCTGCCTGGGTTAACATCTGGGTCCTCTATTCTGTTCCACTGATCTACATGCCTGTCTTTGTGCAAATACCACACTTTTTTTGTTACTACGGCTTTGTAATATAGCTTAAAACCAGGTATTGTGATACCGCCAGCCTTATATTTGTTGCTCAAATTCGTTTGGGCTATTAGAGGATTTTTGTGCTTCCAAATGAATTTTAGGATTTTTTTTTTCTATTCCTATGAAGAATGCCATTAGAATATTACTGGGAATTGTATTAAATGTGTAGATTGCATTTGGTAACATTGATATTTTCACAATATTGATTCTTCCAATCTGTCTTTCCATTTCCTTGTGTCTTCTGCAGTTTGCAATTTCTTGATTCAGTGTTTTAAAGTTCTCATTGTAGAGATACTTCACTTTTGGTTAAGTTAATTCCAAGGTACTTTTTTTTTGAGATAATTGTGGATGGGAGAGATACCTTGATTTCATCCTTCACATGTTTGTTGTCAATACATAAGAAAGCTACTGATTTCTGTGTATTGATTTTGTATCCTGCTACATTACTAATAGTGTTTATCAGCTACAACAATTTACTGGTGGTGTTTTTAGGGTCTTTTATCTATAGGATCATATCATTGGCAAATAGTGGTAATTTGATCTCTTCCTATCCAATTTGCATCCCTTTTATGAGTGTCTGTTGCCTTCTTGCTACAGCTAAGACTTCCAGTACTATATTAAATAAAAGTGAGGACAGTGGATATTCTTGTTTTGTTCCCGAATTTATGGTAAAAGCTTCAAATTTTTCTCCATTTAGTATTATGTTGGCGGTAGGTTTGTCATAAATAACATTTATTATGTTGTGATATGTTCCTTCTATTTCCAGTTTCTGTAAGACTTTTACCATGAAAGGTTGTTGGATTTTGTCAAATGACTTTTTGGCATCTATTGAGATGATCATGTGATTTTTGCCCTTCAGACCATTTATATGATGTATTACATTTATTGATTTACATATGTTGAACCATCCCCGCATCCCTGATGTAAAACCAACGTGGCCGGGGTGAATAATGTTTTTGATATATTCTTGTATTCTGTTTGCCAATATTTTGTTCAGAATTTTTGTATCTATGTTCATGAGGGAGATTGGCCTGCAATTTCATTTTTTTTTTTTTTTTTGGTTCTTTCTTTGTCTGGTTTTGTTATGACGATGATGCTGGCTTCATAGAAGGAGTTTGGTAGGATTCCTTCATGTTCTATTTTATGGAAAAGTTTGAGAAGCAGTGGTGTTTCTTCTATGAAGGTCTGGTAAAATTCACCAGTGAATCCATCTGGGCCTGGGGTTTTTTTTCTTGGGAGAATTTTTATAACTTCTTGGATCTCTGTACTTGCTATAGGTCTATTCAAATGGTTTAACTCATCTTCATTTAATTTTGGTAGGTCATATGAGTCAAGGAATTCATCCAGTTCTTTCGTATTTTCAAACTTAGAGGCATATATATTCTTAAAGAATGTCCTTATAATTGTCAGAATTTCTCTGATATCTGTTGTAATGGTGCCTTTTCGTCTCTAATTTTATTAATTTTTGTCTCTTCTTTCTTTTGGTCAAATTTGCTAAGGGTTTATCAATCTTGATTATCCTTTCAAAGAACCACCTCTTTGTTTCATTGATTCTTTGAATTATTTTTTTGCTTGTTTGTTTATATTTCATTAATTTCTACCCTAATCTTTATTATTTCTTCCTGAGTACTGATTTTTGTTTTCTTCTTTTCTTCTTTCTCCAAAGCCTTGAGGTGAAGCATTAAATTATTTTTGAGTTCTCTCATTTCTTAATATAGACACTTAGAGCTATAAATTTCCCTCTAGAACTGCCTTCATTGTGTCCCAAAGATTTTGGTATGCTATATTATCATCATCATTTGATTCTATGAATTTATTGATTTCCTTTTTGATTTCTTCAATGACCCATTGATCATTCAATAGCATACTGTTCAATCTCCATGAATTTCTGTATGCTCTGTAGCTTTTCTTGTTGCTGATTTGCAATTTAATCCCATTGTGGTCAGATACAGTACATTATTTCAATTTTCCTGTATTTGGTGAGATTTGCTTTGTGTCTTAATATATGGTCTATTTTAGAGAATGCTCTATGTGCTGCTGAGAAAATTGTGTATTCTGCAGCATTTGGATGAAATGCTCTGTAGATATCTGTTAGGTCCATTTGTTCCATGACATCATTAAATTCAGATGTCTGTCTGTTTGCTTTTGGCTGGGATGACCTGTCAATTGATGAGAATGGGATATTGAAGTCTCCTACTACAATTGTGTTGGATGTTATCTGTGACCTTACATGTAATACTTTTGTTTGATGAAACTGGGAGCCCCCATGTTAGGTCCATATATGTTAAGTTTTGTAATGTACTCCTATTGGAGTGTTCCTTTAATCAGTATAAAATGACCTTCTTTATATTTCCTCACTAGTGTTGGTTTGAAGTTTATCCTGTCAGGTATTAGGATAACAACTCCTGCTTGTTTCCTACGCCCATTTGCTTGAAATGCCATTTTCCATCCTTTCACCCTAAGGTGGTGTCTATCTTTTATTCAGAGATGAGTTTCCTGGAGGCAACAAATGGCAGGATCCTGTCTTTTAATCCAGTCTGCAAGCCTGTATCTTTTGGTTGGTGCATTATGGGCATTGATATTAACAGTTATTATTATTGAGAAGTATGCATTTATTATCACCATTGTTCTTATTTTGTAGTGTTTCCTGTTGTCCCTTTACTCATTTGCTTTAACTGTTATTTGAGTGTGGTTTCTTTTCTCTTATTTTCTCACGTGTGCTTTGCTTTCTCTTTGGCATTAAGAATTCCTTCAAATATTTTCTGTAGAGCTGTTTTAATTGCCATAAATTTCTTTAGACTCTTTTTGTTGTGGAATGTCCCTATTTCTTCATCAATTTGGACAGATAGCTTTTCAGAATAAAGTAATCTTGGTTGACAGTTGTTATCTTTCCGAACTTGAAATACATCATTCCAAGCCCTTCTAGTTTTAAAGTTTGTATTGAGTAATCTGAAGTTATTCTAATGGGCTTGCATTTGTAGGTATTTGCTTTTACTCTCTAACTGCTTTCAATATATTTTCTTTTGAATGTGTGTTTAGCAGTTTAATTATAACATGGCAAGGAGAGGTTCTTTCCAGGTTTTCTCTGTTTGGTGTTTTAAAAGCTTCTTGTATCTGCATTGGCATTTCTTTCCCAATTTGGGGAAATTTTTCTTCTATGATTCTGTTGAAAGTACCTACTAAGCCTCTGGATTGAAATTCTTCTCCTTCCATTATACCTTGAATTCTTATGCTTGAGCTTTTCATAGTGTCCCAGATATCTTGAATTCATACCTTAATATTAGCTTGTCTTTCTCTTTGTTGGACTGTATTAGATCTGCCACCTGGTCTTCTAGTTTAGGTATTCTTCTCTCTCCTTTGTCCATTCTATTGTGAGACATTCCACAGTATTTTTTATTTCACTGACTGTATTCTTCAGACCTAGGATTTCAGCCTGGTTTTTCTTCAATATTTCTGTTTCTTAGCTCATGTCTTGTGATGATGTTTATATTTGATTAGGCTGGTTTCCTGTGTTCTCTTTCAGAAGTTTGTTATCTTCTTGATTTGGTGTGGTTCCTATGCCACCATCTTACCCAGAAGCCTACATATTTATTTTTAAGGAAACCATTGAATTGTTTTTCTTTTACAGTGGGTAAAAAATTTTGAAAACCCCCAACCCGAAGTGTGTAAGGTTTCTATTGCTTTGAATCAGTTCAGTTTTTAGACGTTAGTATCTCTTAAGATGTTTAATAGTACTTGTTATAATTAACTTAATATTTGAATATCTTATTAGAGTCTAAAATATTGAGTAATACTTCAAGTTTAACATCTATGAAACTTTCTTATGAAAAATGATATGGTTATGTTGCTTCAAGAGTTGATGAGTTATGTCATTAAAAGGCAACCAGAGTAAAATGACTAATGATCAAGGACAACTTGATCATTTTACCACATAAAATACACCATGCCTCTGATTATCCAACATTGCATGGTCAAAGAAGATTTGGGAATCCTGAGGGAACTATGATCAAGTTATATATAAGTAGTATTGCTTTATTAAAATGATTTTCAAAGACAAACCACATTTTCATAATCAAAGAGTAAAGCTATAGCAGATTTTTGAAGGGCTGATTCTGAGAGCTTCCTCATGTAGCTCCCAGTTACCTTTTTCTTTCTTGTAGCTTACACCAAGCAGAGAAATAATGGCTCAAGACACTTTAGACACTTCAATATTTTGCCTCTGTTTGTAAGATTGTCTTTAAATAGGTTTAAAATATATTTGTCAACAATTCCTCAGATGTTTAAATGGTGCTTATTTGTGCATATTCTTTTCCTTTTAAGTCTGTGTAATCCCTGGGCACATGGGTTCATAGGAAAAAGTATCAGATCTAAGTCTTCAGGTTGGCTTCTAGAGTACTCTTTGTACTAGTTACCTTTATACCACTGTGATGAAATACTTTAAGAATCAACATAAGGAATTGAAGATTTATTTTGGCAAACTGCTTCAAAAGTCAGTGTATCATGGTGGGTAAGGCCTGGTGGTGGAGCTCTTCATATCTTAGCAGTTCAGGATACAGGTGGTTTGGGCCAAAGCTTGAAGTGGACATAATCTTTAAGGCTTGTTCTCAAGGACCTGCTTCAGAGAACTATGGTTTGAATGAAGAGCCTTTGGAAGGTGAATAAGACTAGATAGGGTCATGAGGGTAGATTTTCTTCATGGAATCCAGGTGGTTTATACAAAAGAGTGAAGGTGACCATTATATATCTGTGCTGTTTATGTCTTGTGATAACCTGTACCACCACCTAAGGTATTTGTCCATGAAAAAGACCACTACTGTGAAATATGTTCCCTGGGGAGATGTGAACATGTGTCTACTCACTCCAGAAAGGCACCAGCAACAGATCAAAGTAGGGGTGACTTATAGAAAAGAGGGAGTGGTTGCTTACAAGTGCACTGGATGAATCAAAGGCAGCCACATCACCGACCCCCACCCCATAGGTGATGACTCACGAATGATACATCTCTGGCACACACTGCATGAGTTGCAGGCAGCTCAGTTGCTCAGAGAATCTTTACCCCAAGCACTTGTTTAACCTTTATATAAACTTAGGGAGGATGTCTTGCTACATTTTTTTAAAACCAGACTTGTTGATCTCCTGAGTCTCCCTGAGCTTCCCTTGTTCCTCTAGGAAGTAATGTTTTAAATTCAGAGAAAATAGCTATACAACACCTGTCAGGGTCAGCCATAAATGGTTGTTTACAGCTCCTGTAAGTCTGGTGAGTGGTCATGTGATCTTTTAGCTTTCAGTTCTCCCAGACTTGCTGAACTCTTGACAACCTCCTTCATTCAGGAGGGAGTATATCTATTCGGAGGAATTTGCTGTATATAGGCACTAACAGAACTAAAGTGGGTCCTTAGAGCTCCAGAAATACTATCTAAACAAAACTTTTTACTTGTAAACATACTCAGCCTTGGGTATCTAGTTATAATAACTCAAAAGTGATTATCAGTGACTTCACATAATACTCAAAGATTCACAGGTGGAAAGATACAGAACTTGAATTTGATTAGACAGCTTGTTTGAAACACTGGACATTTCTGGATACCCAGGCTGACCCAGGCTCAACATTTGTAGTAACAGAAAACATTGCTAATTATTATAAATGAGTCTCTCTTGTTTTCTTCACTTCAAGACCCTTCCAACTTGCTGAGCAGTCATTCTTAGTGTATATGTGAGGTTTGATGCTTTAATGTGGAACACAATGCCTGATTTTAAACTCATTTAAGAAACAATGACTGATGTGCACCAGCACAGCCAACTTCTATAGCAAAAAGTATAACATCTCACATGAATTGTGTTTGGTGAATGTGCAATTCCTCTGGTGTACATGAACTGAAAAGATTTTGGTGTATCTGGGCTCATCAGCATTTTGCACTGCAGAAGTTCTTGCAATGAAACCACGGTGACTGATACAGTCTTGGCTTAAAAGACAAAGAAGCCCATCAGAGGTATGACTCTCCTTATAAACAAGATAAATTGAAAAAGCTCATGCTTTTTTATATATTTAATAAATAATTTATTGACAAATTATAATTTAGAAATAATATCTTTCTAAATATTTTCTCGAAACCCATTTCAGAAATTTGTGCTAGACTAGTACTTGATATGCTACTTGAATTTTTCAGAAAATGTATACTTTGCTTTGTTTGACTTACATTAGGGAAAAATACCAGGTTATAACATTATGAAATGAACTTCCTAGTATGAAAAATTGGTAGGGTTATGTTTTTTAATTAATGAATTTGAAAGACACTATGATCTCCATTGAAGTAATGATTACATGGATTAGAGTTAAATCTGGAAATAGTATTCTGAAATAATTAAAACTGAAATGAAGAGTCAGGCCATCATTCTCCTCTTTGATCCTCACCAAAGAGATAAGCAATGTCTGTACTTTTTTGCTCTTCACTTGCCTTTCAAAAGGTAGCAGGTTTTCTCATCACAATTGTATTTCACAGGAAGGGTGTGAAGATAAGTGAGTTGCCGTTTGTAAAACACTTGAAAGTCAGAGGTGATATACTTGATGATAGCGAGAAAGTAGAAGGAGAACAGGTGACAACGTGCTGAAAAAGTCTGTCATTGTCCATTTGTGGATAACATCAGGTTGGTTCACAGGAAAATCTTTATCCAGTGCGTATGGATCTGTGTGCACAAAGTAGCATGTTGAGAGCTACATGAGGCATGCTAAACCCTGATTATATCACTCTTTCAGAATGGCAGTATCCACACAGAGGGGAGTAAACCTAGTCTCATGCTGCTATAATGACAGAGCTAAGCCATCCATGGTGGGGGAGGGACACATTCATGGCAAAAGAAATTTTCCAGGACAAAAAAGGAGACAGCATGAGAAAGAAAGAGATAAAGAGAAAGAGAAAGAGTGATCAATGTGCATATCAAACTTTCTTCCATGTGCTGCAAATTCTGTAGATACCAATGTAAAAGTCAGCTTCTTGTTGCAGGGACACATCACCAGACCCAAACCAGCTTATGGGAGGAAAGAGTTTATTTCAAACGTACAGTTTTGAAGGAAAGAGGCTGATATCTTCATACATCAATGGCAAAGAGATTCCCTATATAGAGCTAGGTCTGTGTGAACACACAGTGGGCTAAACTAATCAATTGCAAGGTCCAGCCATGGAAGGCACCTCCTTTAGCAAGGCTCTACCTCCAAAAGATTCCACTAGCTGGGTTGTAAGTAGGAAATTTAATCACAGTCTTTTGTGGCTGTAGGTGACATTTTGCATTCAAACCACTACAACCAATATGGCTTTTGCCTTACTTCTGATGTTCATGTTCAGTAATGGCTATAGTTATGTATTCAATTTTTTTTAACTCAGAATGGAGAACTAAACCATAATGCTGTTATTTTATTGCTTTCGTGTATCATTTAGTAAATCTTGATATGTTGTCTTCAATGTCTTATCAAGAGACATATGCTAGGCTCTTTTATAATTACTCACCTACAATAAATACTAACTGACATCCTTACCTTTGAACTTCATCCAGCCCCTTATATTAGTTATGGTTTCCCAGAGAAGTTGAGTCAACCTAATACAGATATATTTACAAAAATTTAATATTTGGATATTGCACTGATAATTACATACTATCAAAAGTCACAAGATGTATCACATACAATATGAAATGTGGAAGGGCAGGTGCTATTATTATTTTCAATCTAAAACCTAAATACCTATTTGCTGAGTTGTGTTCACACACACACATACACACACACTCACAATCCTGAGGTTATTGTTCATACAGAAATCATGATACTAATGTATTATTTTTTACCAATATGACTAATCCCAGAGACCTTAGCATGATATAGCATCATATACTCCGTCATGCATGTTTGTCTAAAAAGCTTAATGCCTTATCCATCTCCTACTTCAGGCCAAGCTTTGGAGAGAGTGGGGAATTTATATTTCCAAGTATATCATAAGTTACTTCCATTATCTTATTTGCACTGTCTCCTTCCCTTCTATAATTGTCCTTTTCTATACCTGGCTGGGTAAGGACAACAACTACAAGATAGTCCTGTTCAAGTTACTTTATAACATTACCTCTTAAATAAATTTTCCAATACTAAGATAAATTTATCTATTTTTCTGTTTCAGCCTCTGCTACTGTACTGATTTCTTTGCCTTTCAGTTAGTCACACATGTGTTCATATGCACACATATGTATACTCACATGTTTATTCTCCTGCTTTGCTCTCTCTGATGGTAAATATTGATTGTCAAATTGAATGGATTAAGAAATGTGTGTAGTATTAATGAGGCACACCCATGTGTGTTTTCGTGAGGGCATTGTCATAGAGAATTAATCAAGAGAGAAGATCCACCCTGAATGTCAGCTGCAGCATGAGCTAGAGCTTCAGGCTGAATGAAAAGGTAAGTGAGGAAACCCTTCCCAATGAGTGAATAGAATAGGTGGCTCCGACTTTGACCATTGTGTTTGATTATGTTCCTCTGAACTGTGAGTTAAAATAACCTCTTCCAACCTTAAGTAGCTTTCTGTCAGGTATTCTGTTTTTGCAACAAAAAAGTAACTCGACAACCGCTGTCAGATCTTTAAAAGAAGAGCAGCTCATTTCTTCTCTATACCTCTAACACAGAGCCCAACATATGGTTCATATGAGAAAATATTTATAGGGAAAAATGACAGGGATATTGGGCAAAGAAGTTATTAGAGGTATTAAAGGGATGTAATGAACACTGGCAGATTATGTTGCATTTATGACAAGAAAAACTGTGGCAGGAAACACCAATAGTGAAATTAGACAAAAATAAAATTTAGTTTACAAAATGTTTACTATTTTAAAAATAGTATGTTAGTTCAGTTATAATGTTGACATCATTGGCAATGCGAGAAAATATATTTGCCTCACAAAAGCATCATTCAAATCAGATTATTTTGTTTATTTATTCACTTTTTCTTTTTTACTATTGGCATCTTCCATAATTATAGATAATAAACCATGGTAATTTCCTCTCCTCCACACTTTCCCCTTTACAACTCCATGATATGATCATATCTCCTTCCTCTCTCAATTACTGTCTCTTTTATCTTGTTGTCATTATCTTTCTTACTATTATATTGATCTTTTGTAGATAGTGCCAGGCACTGTGAGGTCATGGATATCTAGGCCATTTGTTTCTGAAGGAATGCATTGCAAAGAGTCCTATCCTTCCTTTGGCTTTTGCATTCTTCCTACCACCTCTTCTGCAATTGGCCTTGAGCCTTGAAAGGTTTGATAGAGATGTTTCAGTGCTGAGCACTGCTCTGCCACTTCTTAGCACCATGGTGCCTTTTGAGTCATGCCAGAGGTCACCACCATCTGAAAAGAGAAGCTTCTATAACCAAAAGTGAGAGTAACATTAATATATGGGTGTGAACATTAGAAGTGTTTACCCAGACAGTTAGTGAGCATAATATACGAATTTGTCCATACACTCACAGGCATTACACCCCTAAGGCTCATGACGTCCCCCATAATAGGTTTATAGTATCAGGCATTTATTTCCACCCATGGAGTGGTCCTACAGTCAAATTAGAAAGCAGCTTATTTTCCCCATAGCAGACATGCCACTATTGTACCCATTGGCTCATTTGACCTGCTTGGCCAAATTTAAGGCTTGCAGTGTCCACTGTTGTTTATCTACACTGATGACTTCTCTCTCTGCCTTGGAGCTGCATGCAGCATAGCTTTTCTACCTTTCGGTCAGCTGGTCTACATGGAGGAGGTGTTCAGATCAGCTCCAGGAAAAATTATCAGTGATCTTTGGTCCAAGAATGTGGCGTCTTCAGCAATACCGTCTTACCATCTATTCCTGGTTGGAAACCAAGAGCCTCAACAATGGCCTATAATGTTTTGGGGCATCAAGAATCTCCCTGGCCAATGACTCACTGGTAGGTATCCCATGCCTGGCACTGAAAATTTTCTAGCAACAATCTATGGCTTCTGGAAGCATCACTGTCCAAAAATGTAGGTTTCCATATGACTTATTAGATTTACTAGACTCTTAGGTTTTAATTAACCCTCCCCTACCCTTCCTTTACTCAGTCTCTTCCCATGACCTCACTTAGGCCTTTCTACCTCCAGTAATTTGTTCTTCTACTTACATGTATACAATACCATCCCCTTAAGTGCTCCCTTCTCCTCCTTCCCTTATAGCCCCTTTCTAGCCTCCTGGCCTCTGCTGCTAAATTTTATTCCAACTTATGTATAAGTCCAAACATTTGTAGCTAGGATCCATAAATGAGAGAGAGCATGTGATGCTTGGCAACCTGGGTCTGTGTTACTTCACTAAGTATAATCCCTTCCAGGTCTATCCATTTCCCTGAAACTTTCATAACTTTATATTTCTTTTCCACAGAGTAGAACTCCATTAGATAAATGTAATACATCTTCATTATCCACTCATCCGTTGAGGACATCTGGGTTGGTTCTATTTCCTAATTATTGTGACTAGAACCACAAGAATCATAGATGTGCTAGTATCTCTAAGGTAGTGCAATGGGTCCTTAGTACATATGCCTAAGAGTGGTATTGCTGGGTCATATGGTAAATCTATTTTTAGCTGTCATTCACATCAGATTTTCGTTGTTGTTTTTGAGATAGAGTCTCACTGTAGCCTAGGCTAACCTGGAACTCACTCTGTAAACCCAGGCTGGTCTGGAACTCAGAAGCAGCCCTCCTACTTCTGCCTCCTGCATACTGGAATTAATCGACACATCAGCTTTTCAAACAAGTGTTTTTTATGAGTATGAACTACTTCAGTAAAAAGAAATGTTTGGAGGATAACGTTTTTAATTTGTGTGAGGACATGTAACACACAAAGCAGTTTGTTTTCTAAAGAAAGGAAGTTGTAGGATAATACATATGACTAAACTTTTGACCATGATTGGCTTGAAATTTAACATTAACAAGATTTTATAGGGAACTGTGAGAAACAGTGTTCTGTGTGCACACAAAAGGTTTTGCACCTTCACTAGGGCCCGTATTTCATAGTCATTGTAATATGGATCATGTGTTGTTACATTTATAAATAAACCATGTCTGACATGTTAAAGTTTCAGCTAATCATTTTGAAGTATCCTGTAAAGCTTAGTGGGTTATAATATATAGTTCTGAAATATGGATTGTGTAAAATATACCTATATAAAATATATGTAAACATATTTTATATGTAAAGCATGTACATGCTGATATGTAGCTTGCATACTATTTTCCATGATCCTTGGTTACATTGCTTGCCCAATATTAAATTTAATCTTAATTGCATAAAATATAATATTCAATAATCTTAACTTGATAGGTATTTCACAATTTTGAATTTCATTACTAATATCTCATACTATCTTAATACACACATTAATTGACAGTGTAAAAAGTCTATAATTATTTTCAAAATTTGTATAACTATATCTCTGTAAATTTGTATAACTATATCTCTGTATCAGTTATGGTTCTCTAGAGGAGCAGAACTGATTGAATATATTTCAAAGGAAACTTATGAGATTTGTTCATACAATGCAGGTGGATAGTCTGATAATGGCTGTCTGCACACTGGAGAGGCTGAGACCTCAACAGCTATGAGGCTGAATGCCTCAGCAGTTTCAATCTGGTGCTGAACGTCTGGAGTATTCCTGGAGCTCCACGGGACTTCCGCCATGTTCCTGTAGAAAGGGTGAAGAAGCTGGGCTACTGTGTCGTCAAATTACGGTGGCAGCAGGGTAGGTGCGTTCACCAGAAAGGAGCAAAGGCAGCCAGGCAACAGCGACGCTGCTTTTCCCTCCTCCTTACATCTCCGCTGTTGCTGGAAGGGCTGCCTACTCCAGACAAGGGTCTTCCTTGCTCAGGCAATTCTTCCTGTATATACTCTCAGAGACTGGTGCAGAGGACTGTTTCTTAGTTGATTCCTCTCAGTCAAGTTGACTGTTGAGATTAATCATTCCAGTCTCTGATAATAAAGGATGCTACATGAATGGAACACTCCCTAGCAAAAATAATTCAGGGAGGAAAATTATATACAATTGAAAATAAGCTGTTTCCTAATGTCCTAGAGGACAATACCTTAATTTTAGCTTTCTGCTATTACTTTAGATACCAAGAAATCAAGAGATTAGCGAGGTTACTACAACAATCTTAACACTATTGAGTAAAATTGTTTCACATGACTATGGAGGCTGAGAAGTCCCATGATTGGTTGTCTGGAAACTAAAGACCTAGACAATCTGATGGTTTTATCAGCTTAGCTGGGGCATCTGAGAACCCTAGAAACTTAGAGTGGCCATGTCAGTTTGAGAAAACCCATTTTACCACTCAGCAGTCAGGCAGAAAGCAAATCCTCTTTCCCCAACCCTTGATCATATCGAACCTTCGGTTCATTACATGGTGTCCACCTAGGTTGGGGAGGTCCATCTGTTTTACAGACTTAAGAAAGTCAAATGCCAACTTCCTCTGGAAACAACTTCATAGGCTCAGCAAGATAAAATGCTTGGCCAAATTTTCAGAGCATTCAGTGACCCAACCATGTTGCAATATAAAATTAGTCAATACAGGGCTGGAGAGATGGCTTAGCAGTTAAGTGCTTGTCTGTGAAGCCTGAGGACCCTGGTTTAAGGCTTGATTCCCCAGGACCCACGTTAGCCAGATGCACAAGGGGGAACATGCATCTGGAGTACGTTTTCAGTAGCTGGAGGCCCTGGCACACCCATTCTTTCTCTCTCTCTACCTGCCTCTTTCTGTCTCTGTCTGTCACTCTCAAATAAATAAATAATATAAAAAATTTGTCAACACATTTTTCCAGGCTAAATATAAAGCAACTGCATTGCTTTTCTCATAGCTGTTATAAAAATTTTAATGGTAATTTTTTAAAAGTAAAACAAGTAGACCAGTTTTAGTAAAACTGAAAGGCAAATGGTAGCATCTATCATGGTGAATCATTCAGGGATCTGGTAATTCAGGACATTTCTCAATATTCTTCTGTTCAATTGTGGAAGAAGAGAGCAGACAGCAGCAATGTTCCAAGCAAGTTTTCATGAAACCTCTCCTACAAAGAAGACCACAGTCAATGTGAGGATGAACAGATGGGCTATAATCCAAAGCAATAAAAGCAAATGGTACAGAAGTTGAACTTTAGTGGTACTATCATGAGGATCCAAGAGACCACTGGTCTTTAATACCAGACACATTTGCCATTAAAATGCTTACCTACTGAGTCTTTCAGACTGCTTTTTTTTGCCAAGGATTAACCTCAAGGGAAGCTTCTCTTCAAGGAAGCAACATCTAGTGGCTGGTCAAAGAGAAGATCCACTGAGCAGGCCTCCATTAAGAATTTATATAAAGGGGCTGGGGAAATGGCTTAGTGGTTAAGGCATTTGCCTGTGAAGTCTAAGGATCCCTGTTGGATTCCCCAGGTCCCATGTAAGCCAGGTGCACATGGTGGCACATTCATCTAAAGTTTGTTTACAGAAGCTGGAGGCCCTGGCACACCCAATCTCTCATTCACTCTCTCTCTCTCTCTCCCTCTCTCTCTCTCCTTCTTTCTATCAGATAAATAAAATAAATAAAATTTTGAAAAAGAATTTATATGAGGCATAATTCTGGCTCAGATATCAACCTGATCCATACAGTGATATGGACGATGCTACTGACTTACTAACTACACTATGTATAGCAATTGTGGAAACTGCATATATTCCTATTATTCATGAAGATGGGAAAAATTGAGGATGATTTTAAATATAAATAATAGACATTTTCAATATCTTGTCATGTAGAAAAGAAAACTGAGTTCTAAAAGACATGAAAATATGCATTAGGCTCATGATGTATGCTCAAAAAAATCAGAATGAGGCATATATGCTTTCCTGGATATTAGAAAAACTCACTATATATTTCTTTTCTTGAGTGGAGCTTGTCAAATTCCATTCAGCACCTGAATCACAGACAAATATTTTTGCTTGCTTTTGTTCTTGCCAGACCCACCCCTCCCCCATCAAACATACAAAATGAGAGTCACTTATGGGGCTTCCAACAGTAATCTCCATTTAAAAAAAAGTAACTTTAGGAATATTTATTTTTGACCAGCTTATTCATGTATACAATCTATGGTATTAATCATATCCAGCTTTCATAAAGGTACAAAAATAATGTTGAATATCAGATCTGCTTAGACATTGTGACAGAGTCTATACCATGAGAGTTGTACAAGTATTTTAGGGGTATTATGATAACATTGAAAACAGTAGTTTAAAGAATAGAGGGTATAACCTACAAGTCTGATTTGTGCACATTGGCAGAGTTTCTGTGTTCTGGTTTTTCAGGGACAATGTGTTCCCTGACTCTTCCTTGAACTCTTTTTTTTTTTTTACACATTTTTCCTACTTTTGTCTCTGTGTTCAAATTCTCCCTTTTATAAATACAACATCCACATTGGATGGAGGCCATCTCAATTTAGAAGTATGATGTCATATTCACAAATTGCATCTGTAATTCTTTTATTTCCACATGAGGTCACATCCTATAATAATTTAGATTAATATTATAATACGGTTTGGGGAAGGAAATAATTCAATTCATTACAGGAATCTATGATTTAAAGAAATCCAAATATGGTATCCAAAAAGAGAAAGAAAGCACAGAAAGAAGTCAAGACAAGATTAAGTATCAAAGCTGACATTTGGTACAGGAAAAATCTATTCTGTGCTACCTACCTCTAATACCAAGATAAGGATGTGTGTGGGAGGCCAGAGATCATCATAGACTGAGCATATTTATTTCTACCCTATTAAAATTTAGTGAGTGCATTTCCCTCTTTTTTAATTACATCCCTCTCCACTGTTTAGGAAAGGTGTTCTTTGACTGTTTCTTCTTTCGTCACTGTGTCCAAATCTCTGACAAAAAGGACCTTAAGGGAAAAAGGCTTTGTTTTGGATCATGAGTGGGTATAAGTTTATGATGGCTGAGAAGTAATGAGAGCAAGACCAGCTCACTTTCACTATTGGGAGGGTGATTCTGGCATCTCCCAGACCAGGAAGCAAAGAGAGTACAGGAAAAGGGGTAAGGTTATGACACTCAAGCTATCACACAGTAAACTACTTCCTCCATCTAGACATTCCCTCCCAAAATAGCACCGTGAGTTGAGGACCAAAGGTTCAAACACAGATGCCTATGGGGAATATTTTACAATTTCAACAGTATCAAGAGTGTCTTCCTGTCAAAGTGGTCATTACTGTGACAAATCAGGCTCCTAAAAACATATTATCATGTTCATTATTAAAATTGTACTTACTGATTTCTCACTCTGACTTTGTGATATTATCATTTATCATTTTTTTTAAATATTTGAAGCTCTTACAACTAACAGAAATGAGCATTTCTTGATTTTCATTGGTTAAAATGTTCTATACCATATAGTACAATCTGATATATCTAATATTAATCAAATCTCAATGCATTTACTAACTAAAGCACAAGCTTAGGGCCAGTAAATATTTGTGAAGCTACAGAACTGATGCATGTGATTACTAAGGTCATGTACAATGACTTTAAATATCTCTTGCATTCTTTTTTTTCCTCCAAGGATTCTAGACTGTTTTTTCTGAATGTCACATCAGATAAGATAAATTTTCATTGCCTCCTAGACACAGTCTAATAAAAGGGTTTGGTATCATTTCTGGAAGACAATCAATATGCTGACATTTTCCAGGAGGGATGTCTCACAGAAATTTAAGTCCTAAGTAAATAAATATATCCTGGCATGTACTAGCATGTCTATGCTTTAAAAATGCTTTTGCTAAGGACTCCCAAAAGAGTTAATTTTAATTTGCAGCATGCTAGAAAGTTAAACACTATAGAAGACCTTTCAAGTCTTCAGTGGAAGAAAATCATTGGTTTATTTTCTCAGTCCTTGGAGACAAACAGCCAACGAGTGTTTAAAAAAAAAAAAAAGAAAAGGTTAAACTAAAGGAGAATTTAAAACACAAATCTTGCTTGTTCTATTAATAGTATCTTCTGTGCAGAAATTTTGCATTCTTTGTGCAGAAAGAGTCAGATTGACAAAGATCACTATAGGCTTCATAGGAAATGAACTGTCAACATTTTATTTTAACATTGCAATATATGTTTTTTCCATCCTGCTCATGAAATGAAATACTACCTCACTGGGGACATATCCGTTTGGTCTTCAATTTAAATATAGACTGTCAGAGGAGAACTTGTTTTGTTTTCTAATTGTGCAAAATGAGGGCAAAGTGTGAGAAGTAAGAAGTAAACTTGATTAATTTTGTTAGAGCAAGTCCCTCCACTCCTGGTCCTCTGTTAGTGGAATCTGGAGGATGAGGAAGAAGCCTCCAGAAGCCAATTTTATGTACAGCCATTCTATATCCATTAAGTTTCTGAGTTTTATCACCGTCCCTGTCACTTACCACCCTTCATATTTTCACCATAAAAATTCAGTGTGTGATCAACCAACAAAAGACAATGAAACTAAAGGATTTTTCTTCTTGTCATTCTCTTCTTGGCAATGCCACTTGCCTTACGTTATCACAACATATATAAAGTCAACCTCCTTTGCCTCCTCGACTTTGGGGGATAGGGACAGTTTTTGTCATTGCACTGCTTGCTTTTCTGAGCTTCAGGTCCACATTTACAAATTTCTTCAAGGGTGTGAATCCCATGGGGTTTCACAGGAACTGACATTATTCTCTGCAGAGTCTGTTAGCTTTTAAATAGTTTCATCTGCTGTCTTGAAAAATCCACTAGAAGCCTTCTGTGTCCATTTAGAGACTCTGCTCATGGTAATTTGGAGTAGATGCACTTACACAGAAAACAAGTGGAAATGCTGAGCTGCGTATTCCTATCTAATGTGGATACCTGAAATAAGCAGAGGAATGTTCATGGAAAGCTTTAAAACCTGAAGGACAGTAAGCATTTAAGGCATAACAATCAGATACCCAATAAATTTATGAGGATGAAAACTGACAGTGCAACTTTTCTGGAAGGAAATTTCATAGCTTCCTTCCAATTTTCTTTGACCATTATTTGACTATCATCCAGAGTCAAGATTTAAATCTTAGACCCACAGAAACCTGGTTTCGTTACCTGCTCCCTCTGTGAAGGATTAGAAGCATAGAATCACAGGGGTCCTGCTTTAAAGCCATGATCTTCTGACTGAAATGCATTTGATTGCCCTCAGCTATTTGGAGGCAAGCTGTCCTGGACCAGACTTGGGAATTGCTGTGTGACTTAGTCATGTTCATACTTCTATAGGAAAAAAAAAAATAAGAAGAGGAGGAAGTGGAAGATAAAGAAGTGAAGGAGAACTAAAGCTACCCGGAATGGAGCTGTATCAGTGAAGATGCAGGTCAGTAAGCACCAGGAGAACGGATAAGACATTTACACCTGTTTTCCAGGACCTTCCCGGAAGAAGTAGATTAGTAGCCTGTTTTCACAAATAAGAAGATGTTTTATTTTTTAAATATATATTTTTATTTGCAAAGGGAGAGAGATGGGTGTGCCAGGGCCTCTTGTTCCTGCTAATGAACCCCAGACACATGTGTTACTCTGTGCCTGTGTTTCCACATGGCAACTCTGGGAATCAGACCCAGGCTGGCAGGCTTTGCAAGAAAGTGTATTTAGACGTCCAGCCAAGATGGCAACCACCTAGATGCGCTGCAAATCCCAGGGAAAGAAAGGCAAGATATTAAGGGTACATAGTGGCTTTTAGGGGAGTGAAATCTGGGAGGGCACAGAGGCGGGGGAACAGGGAATCGTGGATCCCCTCGCAGGCGGGTAGCCACACCTCACCCCAAATAACTGCACCTCTGCTGCCACCGCTGCTGCGCCGGCCACCACTGCTGCCACCGCAGGCCGATTGCTCCCTGCGTGTGGAAGCTTAGACTGCTCTGCACTGTTGTCCACTCACCCACTTACTGAGCGAGCCCAATCCCATAGCAGGTTCCATGAAAGCTCAGACTGTGTCTCTCACTTGCACCAGCTCAGATGCCATCCCCTACCTCACTGCCGTGCCGGCCATCTGCCATTGTCCTGTGGCAGGGGAGCACAGACTGCTTCCGGTTCCCAGCGTTCCCAGCCAGAGTTCGGGCTGCGTCACTGCTTGGTGCCTCAGTGCCACTCCTAGCTCAAACGCAGGCAGCTTTGGCACATTACCGCTTGAGAACTCAGGCAACTTTGGCGCCCCTGCCAGGCAGTAGATAGGCAGCTTTGGCAAGTGAGAGTCAAAGCCCAGGCTGCTTGGCAACTGCCCCAGGCTGCATAAGATTCCCATTGTTCTTGAGCCTAGGCTGATATGCCCACCTACCTGCCCACACACTGTCATGGGCAGAACACAGCGCAAAAGAAATAACATGAAAAATCAAATGCAAGAAAATCCAGTTAGATCACTCACTCCCACAATGAATACATCTAACCAAAACATAGAAGAACCAATAGGACCAGAACACCAAATTGAAGCTATGAGCATTGCAACCCTGACCAACCTACTGGTAGAACTTGCAGGAAAGCAACAAAGGGCCGACAATCGTGTGGATGCTGCCATCACTAAACTAGAACTAATAGATAAGAAATTGGAAGGAATAGATAAGAAATTGGAAGGATTTCAGAGACTTAAGAGATTTGAGGGAGAGTGAAAAAAAAGAAGACCTTAAAAATCAGCTGGCCATGCTAAATGAAGACATAAAGAAATGCAAGGATGAACTCCAAGAATCATCAAGAAAATCAGAAAATGATGTGAAAAGGGAGCTTGACAGAGGGATCGAAATTATACATAGAAAAGTAATAAAAAATGAAAACTTAATTGAACAAGTCCAAAACTTGCTAGACGCTCTCAAGAATAGAGTCAGCCAAGTGGAGGACAGAAACTCTGATCTGGAAGACAAGATGGAAGAAACAGTTAGAGAGTTCAAAAATTTCAGTAACTTCAAAAGCTCCTGTGAACAGAACATGAGGGAATTGTGGGATACACTTAAACGTCCCAATATCAGGATCATTGGAATACCAGAAGGAGAAGAAATTCAGACCGAAGGCATGGAGAATTTATTTAACAAAATAATTGAAGAAAACTTCCCCAGTCTCTTAAAAGAAAGGCCCATCAAGATACAAGAAGCCAATAGAACTCCAAACAGACTGGACCAAAGGAGAAACTCTCCAAGACATATTATCATTAAGACTCTAAACATTGACACCAACGAAAAAATCCTAAAAGCAGCTAGGGAAAAACAGGACACCACCTTCGAAGGTAACCCCATCAGAATTACTTCAGATTTCTCAATGGAAACCCTGAAAGCTATAAGGGCCTGGAATGAAACACTGAAAAGTCTAAGAACCTATGGCTTCCAGCCCAAACTACTCTACCCAGCAAAAGTATCCCTCATAATAGATGGTGAAGGAAAAACATTCCATGACAAAACTCAGCTTTACAATTATATGAACACAAAACCAAACCTACAGAGAGTATTTCAGGAAATTCTCCACAGAGAAGAAATAAATAATCAAACACAGTTCCCTACAAGAAGCAGATCACAACAACCAAACTCAGAGTAGGCACAAAAAAACTTCAACGTCCATGAAAACACCAACCCACATTTACCATCACAATATGGCAGGGATCAAATCAAATCTCACAGTCATTACCCTAAATATTAATGGCCTTAATTCACCCATCCAGAGACACAAGCTAACAGGATGGATGAAAAAATTAGACCCCTCAATCTGTTGCCTTCAAGAAACCCACCTCACCATTAAAGACAGACATCTCCTCAGGGTGAAAGGGTGGAAAACAGTATTCCAAGCAAGTGGGAACAAGAAACAAGCAGGTGTAGCTATATTAATATTGGATAAAATAGACTTCAAACCAAAAATAATCAAAAAGACAGGGAAGGCCACTTCCTACTTACCAAGGGAACAACCCATCAAGAGGATATTACAATCATAAATCTGTGTGCACCAAACACAGGGGCACCACAGTTCATAAAACAAAACCTACTTGACAATAAAACAGAAATAACCACAAACACCATCATAGCTGGGGACTTCAATACACCATTATCAGTAATAGACAGATCATCCAAACAGAAACTCAACAGGGAAGTAAGAGAGCTCAACAAAACCATAGATCACTTAGACCTAACAGACATCTACAGAACCTTCCATCCCAAATCCATAGATTACACATTCTTCTCAGCAGCCCATGGAACATTCTCTAAAATAGACCATATACTGGGTCACAAAGACTGCCTCCACACATTTAGGAATATTGACATAATTCCGTGCATGGTATCATATCACAATGCTATATTGCTAGAAATCAACAACAAAAGACCCACCAAAAATCTCAACGGCACCTGGAAACTGAACAGCACACTTTTAAACAATAAATGGATAGTGGATGAAATAAAGAATGAAATTGCAAAATTTCTGGAATTGAACGACAATGAGAACACATTGTACCAAAACTTATGGGACATAATGAAGGTGGTCCTCAGGGGAAAATTCATAGCACTCAATGCCTTCATAAAAAAGACAGAAAGGTCCCAAATCAATGACCTAAGCATCCACCTAAAGGCACTGGAAAAACAAGAAAAATCCAACCCAAAGAGCACCAGAAGGAAAGAAATAATTAAAATCAGAGCAGAAATCAATGAACTGTAAACGAAGGAAACAATTAAGACAATTGACAAAACAAGGAGCTGGTTCTTTGAAAAAATAAACAAGATTGACAAACCCCTGGACAATCTGATCAAGCAAAAAAGGAGAAGCGTCAAATTAACAAAATTCAAAATGAAAAAGGAGAGATCACAACAGACATAAGTGAAATTGGGAGAATCATCAGGACTTATTTCAAAAACCTCTACTCCACAAAACTGGATAATGTGGAGGAGATGGATAAATTCTTGGATGCATACCATCTACCAAAGCTAAACACAGAGCAGATTAATCATCTCAATCAACCCATCACACTCATAGAGATTGAAAAAGTAATAAAAAACATCCCAAAAAAGAAGAGTCCAGGACCAGATGGCTTCTCAGCTGAATTCTATCAAACCTTCATGGAATAACTCAAACCAATCTTCCTCAAACTGTGCCACACAATTGGAGAACTGGAAAAGCTACCCAACTCCTTTTATGAAGCTAGCATCACCCTAATTCCAAAACCAAGCAGAGATGCCACAAGAAAAGAAAACTACCGGCCTATTTCCCTGATGAATTTAGATGCAAAGATCCTAAACAAAATCCTTGCAAACCGAATCCAACAACGCATCAAAAGCATTATCCACCTTGACCAAGTGGGATTCATTCACAGGAGTGGTTCAACATATGGAAATCTCTGAATGTAATACACCACATAAACAAGGTTAAACATAAAAACCGCATGATCATTTCAACAGATGCAGAAAAGGCCTTTGACAAGATTCAACATCACTTCATGTTCAAAACATTGGAGAGAATTGGCATGGTTGGTTCATATCTTAACGTAATAAAGGCAATATATGAAGCTCTGAAAGCCCAAATAATACTTAATGGAGAGATAGTGGAGGAATTCCCATTAAGATCAGGAACAAGACAGGGTTGTCCACTCTCACCTCTGCTTTTCAATATAGTACTGGAAGTCCTAACTCAAGCAATAAGACAGGAGAAGGAAATAAAAGGGATACAATTTGGAAAGGAAGAAGTTAAGTTAGCTTTATTCGCTGATGACATGATTATATATGTAAGAGACCCGAGAGACTCCATCCCAAAACTCTTGAAGGTGATTAACTCTTATAGCAAAGTAGCAGGATACAAAATCAATGCACAAAAATCAGTAGCCTTCCTTTATGCAAATGACAAAGATACAGAGAAAGAAATAAGGGACATAGTCCCATTTTCAATTGCAACAAAAAAATAAAATAAAATAAAATACCTTGGAATAACGTTAACCAAGGAAGTGAAAGACCTATACAACAAAAACATAAAAACACTCAAAAAAGAAATTGAGGCTGACTTGAGAAAATGGAAAGACCTCCCATGTTCCTGGATAGGCAGAATTAACATTGTGAAGATGACAATCCTACCAAAGGCAATATACAGATTTAATGCAATTCCAATTAAAATCCCCACAGTGCTCTTCACAGAGATAGAAAAAATGATCTCAAATTTCATATGCAAAGGCAAAAGGCCTCGCATTTCCAAACATATCCTTAGCAAAAGAAATACCTCTGGAGGCATCACCATACCTAATCTAAAGCTATATTACAAAGCCATAGTAATAAAAACAGCATGGTACTGGCATAAAAACAGGACTATAGATCAATGGAATAGACTTGAGGACCCTGACTTTGGGCTCAAGCAAGTATAGCTACTTGATATTCGATAAAGGCCCAAACAATATAGGCTGGAAAAAAGACAGCATCTTCAACAAATGGTGCTGGACAAACTGGATGACTGTATGCAGGAAACTGAAACTTGATCCACACCTTTCACCATGCACTACACTCAAGTCCAAATGGATCAAAGATCTCAATATAAGACAAGAAACTCTTATACTACTGGAAGAAAATTTAGGAACTACTTTCCATGATATAGGAATGGAAAAAGACTTCCTGAACAAAACCCCAGTCACTCAACCAACGGGATCACATGAAGCTGAAGAGTTTCTTTACAGACAAGGAAACAATAAGCAAAGCCAATAGATCACCCACAGAATGGGAGAAAATATTTGCGGGTTATCCAACTGATAGAGGCCTAATCTCTAGAATCTACAAAGAACTCAAAAATCTAAACAGTAAGAAGTCAAACACCTCACTCACAAAATGGGGCAAAGAGCTGAACAGGCAGTTTACAGAGGAAGAAATACAAATGGCAAACATACACTTAAGAAAATGTTCATCATCCCTAATCATCAGAGAAATGCAAATTAAAACAACTGTGAGATTCCACCTTACCCCAATAAGGATAGCAAGCATCAAAAAATCAAATAAAAATAAATGCTGGCAAGGATGTGGAGAAGTAGGAACACTCATCCACTGTTGGTGGGAATGTAGGATGGTAAAACCACTTTGGAAAGCAATATGGAGACTTCTGAAAAAGCTGAGTATAGAGATACCAACAGACCCAGTTATTCCCTTACTGGGCATCTACCCTAAAACCTTCAAACCACAGGCTAGAGAGATTTGCTCAACCATGTTTATGGCGGCTCAATTTGTAATAGCTAAGTGCTGGAATCAAACCAGATGTCCATCACTAGAACAATGGATAACTAAGACGTGGTATATCTACACAATGGAATTCTATACAGCAGTAAGAAAAAATGACACAATGAAATTTGAGGAAAAATGGTTGAACCTGGAATAGAGCATTCTCAGTGAACTTACCCAATCACAGAAAAAAAAATCGCCACATAGTCTCACTCATCTACAGCACCTAAACTGAATCTACCCAAGACACCTTACATACCCAGCAAGCACCTCCTAGACTAGACACTAGGATGGAAGGGGAGGGAGGGGAGGGCATCAAAGGGGTGGGAAACACAAATCTAGACCCAAATGGCAGTGGTACCATAATTTTCTACTTACTAAAAGACAGACCAAATGGCTGATCCTTCACCAGCCCCTTACAGGGAACACCTGAACCACAAGACACTGGAGAGGGTAAGATCAAGACTAACCTTAATCTTCTACATCTTCCCTCCCTCACTTCCCCTCTCCCTCCCTCTCTCTCTCTCTCTCGCTCTCTCTTATCTGTAACTCTTGTTATAGTAGTTATCTTTTTCCTCATTTTCTTAGTGGGCACTGACCTGTAACTCCCAGAACCAGCATGGGGCTATCATCCACAATGAGCTTTTGATCAGAGAGACCTACAAGGTTTCCTAAAAGACAGACAGATTTCTGTCAGAGTACTTAATGACCCACCAAAGGCTAGTGATAAGACCCTACTGCTGAAGACACCTTATGTGATTGACATGCAAATTAGAATAGCATGGCTAGAAGTTGGAAGAGAGTCAGTCCCCAGACAGTCAAAGCATCTAGTGCCAGAAGGTGCTACATGGGCAACTGGGGGAAAATGACCAATATCTGTCCAAGCAATGCATGGTCTAACCTACTTAGCAGCAACTAACTTGTTGTGATGCCCACACAAGTGCAGTGGTGGCACAGTCATTGTGGGGAACCAACTGCTCTCAATTCGGCTAACTGATCCCCTCACTGGTATGGGAACCAAAGCTGGAGCTGGGAAACAAGTCAGAACCATATCCAAACATAAGCCCACTCTCCAATATCAAGCTACCATCAATCATGGGCTATAAGAGGGCCAACACCTACTAAATTCTCTACCAAAAAAAAGGGTTATCTCATTTGTCCTGGTGCTAACTTACTCTCCATTGGAGAATCTGCTTCTCTTTTTCAGATAGATATAGATCCTAAGGAGAGAGCCACCCCATCATACCTCAAAAGGGCCCTGGCTGAAACGAAGAAAAATTGGCGAAACAAGCAAGGGGGCTGTTTTCCTGATGAACCAGATACCATCACAAGGGGGAAGGAGATCAACACAGAGAAAAATCAACTCCTACCAAATCAGAGAGCCAGAGCCTCAGAGGCCCCCAACACCTCATCACTGTAGCAGAGCAAAAATGAACCCAACATGGCTCAGGGAAATTTTGCAGTAGAGGGGGCGGAAAGAATGTCAGAGCCACATGTTGGGTCATGATATGCAGGGGCATTTAGCTTACCAGTAACTGTGGGCTAACTCCACAATGCATGACCCATATACCTCAACAAGGAGGGTCCAAGGGGAGGGGGTAGGTCATGGATGAGCCTAATAATGGTACCAAACTGACTGTTAAAAAAAATAAAAAAATACAAAAATGAAAGTGTATTTAACCTCTAAGTCAATACCACAGCCCAATAATCAGACAGTTTAAATGAGGGAAATTAATGTTAAATTTCAAAACAATGCAAAAGGGCATTCCATCCTGCAATAACAAATATTGTCATTTTACTATGTACTTTGTTGGTTGGAATTTATCTCTCTTGTTTTCATAGCTTTTCTGTGCTTATTCTACGTATCTAATGTACTCTATATAGCCAATACCTTTTGAGTATCTCATGGGCATTTTTGATTACCATGTTGAGCTGTGAAAGAAAGTATGAAAATAAATTTACATTATGTCTTAAGTAAGATTTCAGATGTATCCATTCAGCTTTCCTTCCTGAAAATTGAAATAAGTTGGGCTGGAAGAACAAAAGAGAGGAAATAGTGGCACTCACATTGGTCAAACGGACTTTTGAGTGCAGGCATAAGTTTAGGAGGAATAATCTAGTTCCTACCCTAGCATATGGAATGCAAATCTTACTGTCTCCCTTGACAAATAACATTTTGTGCAGCATTGCCTGAAATTCTAGTGTTCTGAAACTGTATTTTGGTGATCAAAGTCAAAATTATTGACAGAGTCACCTCGCGAAACTGATAGTAGCACTTTTGATATTCCAGAAAAGCTCCCATGGCTAATGATTGTCTTCCTGGGTAGTCTACTTGAGTAGTTATTTCTCTTCACTTACATTCAACTAAGTTGCTCGTTTCCATTTCACCCATTTATTCATTAGATTTTACTAAGTCTAGTTCCTGTGGCAGGAACTGTGATAGGTGTTTGAGAACTGAGATAAGAATTGCACCCCAGTTATCTATTAAGATGCTCAGAGTCTAGAGTAGATAATCAAATGCTGTGACAATGATACTCAACAAGGTTAGAATGATATCACAGGTTGTTAACAGAGGCACATCCAGCCCAGACTGAGTGAGGCTGATGAAGAGTGGCCCATTGCTAAGTCTTGGAGTATACATAGTTCCCTATGGAGAGAAAACTTAAAAGCATTTCAGTCAATGGGATTAATAGGCAAAAGCTGCATGTGCCCCTGAGTCCCTACAGAAACTGAATTATCCAAGTGAACTATCAAACACTGAAATAAGGAAGTCTTGGTGAAGCCCTAGATAAAAGATCAATGCAGAAGACTAGCACAACCATGAATAGACCTATGACATGGAGTAAATACTGTAATAGAGATACCATTAAATTCACTGAGAAATTAATTACAACAAAAATGTACCAGCTATCCTAAGACACTGTCCTATTTGGGAGAAACATGTTAGTATAGCACACTATTTTTTTACACAAACATATGCATATATAGGAATGAAGTCAAATGTACTGGTAGATCTAGAAGAATATCAAAATACAATATAAAGTGTCATTTAAAGATCTTAGGAGGCAAACCATGAAATGTGCCAAATATAGTTATGAATAAACAAACATTCATATATATCCATATGTATGCATATATACATATTTACACATACACACATATAAATGTGTGTGCCTTATACAAGTTAAAAATTCAAGTGTTTATTGTGAAGTATTTGAAATGCTAAAAAATTAAAGCTAAAGTTCCAAGTTAGAAATCTTCAAAAAGCTCATGTAAATCTTAATTCATATTATTAAAAATTAACAGATTATACCTCTGAAAGCAACAGTACCCATCAGTAAATTTGTGCAAATGTGACTTACTATATTAAACAATCATAAAATAAAGTAATTTTCACAACCTGATGGTCAATACCTAAGAAGTGTGGCTCAGGTGCAAGAATGTGGATGTCCCTTCTCATTTGTTGTACTGGGAAATGTTATTGCATTGATGATCTTTGTTACTGACTCAGTAGTACCTAAGATTTATTTTACTATTCTTAATTTTTGTTTGCTTGTGTATGTGCGGTGTACCTGCATTTACACATGTATATTTGTGTGGTTGCACTTGTATGCATATCTGGAAGACAAAGTTAGTGGACTTTCTCAGTGGCCTTGCACCTTACTTTTTGAGACACGTTATCTTACTCTACTTATAGCTCATTACTTGGCTTAAAGTGGCTATCCGCAAACTCATGAGTCCTTGTGTTTATTCTTTCCCAGCACTCTAATTACAGCTGCACACAGCCATGCTTGACGGTGATGTAGCTACCAGGAATGCATTATCTATGTTTATTATGCTGATTTACCTATGATTTATCAGTTTCACTCAAAATAATCAAGTGAAACATTGTTAAAATAAGTGTTGACTATTTAACTGTTAGTCAGTTATGGATATGATACAACCTGAAGTATCACCGCAGTAAAGATCCTATGCAGAGAGATTATAGAATATATTAAGTGATTAAAAGGTGAGGGGTGGAAAGCAGTTATGTACATCTATATCATTTACATGCATGTATATATGTATGCATGCATATATGTAAATATGCATATGTACAATATAGGTGGATTATATTATGCCTATGTATGTCATACATATTCATACATACATGCACATATATATACTGAATAAGATGACTAGGAACAGAGTAACCCACTGGCAGTGTTTTCCCAGAAGATGGCAAGTAACGGGAAGAAATTAAGAGAGAACATAGCTAAATTTTGTGAAGAGGAGTTCTATGCTTATAAAACACAATGCAAAATATAAATTATATTATATATACAAATCAGTTAGAAGACTTTAGTTTGAAATGCAGAAGTTCAATACTAGATTAAAGAATTCAAATGAAGCAAATAATTACCAAAAATAAGTAGAAACCATTTAGAAAATAAGTACAAAATTTTGTGAGTACTTGTAAACACTGTAGTGACTGACAAAGACAGGAACTAGTAGATATCATTGAAGATTAAAGCAACGTATGTTGTTCGTAATTTTAGACTACATTTTAAATTTTAAAATGGAAAAGTAAATATTGTAATGTCTTGTTCTAGAAAGCAATGTAAACAATCAGACTAATGTTTTTTTTTATTATTATTATAACAAGTGAAGACAGGTTACAAAAACCTGAATCAAGAAGACGCAGAACAAGGGCACTGTGTTATTTCTCATGCTACTGTGCCTGACTTCCCTGAAAAACAGAACAGTATACGAGGTAACCATGTTTAATGTGAGATTTTAAAGTGCTGTCATTATTTTTTCCTGACAGGCATTATCAATCTTTACTTTCAAATTGTATACTAAGACCTTAGATATCACTACTTCAGCTTCCTTTTCTGAGTGTGGATTTTAGAAAGATTAATTTATCCACAAAGTGGAAAAGACAACATTGAATAAAGGATATTACTCTCTTGAATGAACATATCCCTGAGTCTTTTCAGATAGGCAGAAAACTCTTCTGTGTTTATCCAGTTCTCCTCAGCTTAATGATTATTCTGTTCTCTGTTTATAGGTTTTTCTTAGTATCTGAGGTGAGTTTTGATAAGAAAATGAGCTATTTATAATGTAATTGAAGCTTAAAGTTAAAATGATATGGATGAGAAAATATTAGGAATAGTAGCAGAAATCTTCTGTTTCTTTTTCTTGATACTTGGCAATATGATTGTTATTCTTGAAAGATATTAACCAAAGAATAATTTTGTGTTGGCAAATACTTGTATCAAATTACAATCTAAATGTCCAAGGTAAATGGGTAGAAATGAGCAGAGTTTGTATTAAAAATATTTTTATTTATTCATTTACTTATTCGAGAGAAACAGGTAAAGACAGACAGATGATAGATAGATAGATAGATAGATAGATAGATAGATAGATAGATAGATAGATAGATAGATAGATAGATAGAGGGGTAGATAGAGAGTGAGCTTGGTATGGCAGGACCTCCAGCCACTGCAAATGAACTTCAGACGCATGTGTCACTTTGTGTATATGGCTTACATAGGTACTGGGGAGTCAAACTCGGATCCTTATTCTTCTCAGGTAAGCGCCTTAATTGCTCAGCCCTCTCTCCAGCCCGAGTTTTCATATTGAAATGGTAATGAAGCACTGCAGTTTTATGAATAGGTCTCACTATCTAAGTTTCAATTCATGGACTTGGGCAGTTGTGAGGGGCAGGCACTGTTCAGAATCAGTAACCGCCGGCAACTCCACAGACCAAGGGTAATTAATTACACATTCTATTTCTCTGTACTTGTTTCTTTTCTCATTTTAGTGTTTTATTAATATACATTAGTATACCAATTAATTGGCTTTCTTATGGCATTATCATTCTTACGTGTCATTATGCTTTCTTTTTTTGCCCTGCACTATCTACTCCCCCTTCTTACTGGCCATGGTCCTTCTGAATTACTTTCCCTCTGCTTCCCCATAACATGTATTTTCTCCCTTACTCTCTCTTCCTAATTCATAAATCCACTCATATGCTAACCCACAGATTTTTAGGTGATGCCTTGTGCAGAATAATATGACCACATTTGTCCTAGTCTTCTTTGCAGTATATTGTACTAATCAGCAAGGCTAAGTTCCCATTGCTTGACAGACAGGGGAAGGCAGAGATCCACACTCCTAAGTAAGGATGGAAATGCCATGTTTTTTTCTTCCCTAGAGAGAAACATGCTGGCCTCCAGGCAGTTCTCTTAAAAATAGCTCCTGCCTGCCCTGTGCCATTATTATCACAGATACAATTCCTATCTTGGCTGTCCAGACATGAAATCAGTGTCCCGAATTCAAGACCCACTCATCCATGATCAAGTTACTTTTATGTAAGTCACAATGGTATATGTCAGGTTGAGTTGTTGGTGTTTGCATAAAGTGTTTACTTTAGGTCTCTATAATATAGTACAGAAAAGCAGGTAATAAAATGAACCTCTGTGCCATGTTATCTCACTCCTACAAAAACGTATGATTTTCCTTGTTTTGTGTGCTAAAATGAGAATAGCAAAGGTGGTTGTTTTATTCACTCCTGAAATGTAAATATCTTGTAGGGTCTATGCATCAGTTACCCTTGTATTTAAAATGATCCATTGATTGAAAAGAACAGCATGGAAAACTAGATTTCCTGTAACAAAGGGAACAACATGATTTAACTGAAAGTGGGGATGCATTGAAAGAAGCCCACACACTTTTCAAAATGCTACACTGTACTGACGCATAAAAGAATTGCCTCAAAGAAATATTTCAGGGGCTGGTGAGATGGCTTAGCTATTAAGCACTTGCCTGTGAAGCCTAAGGACCCGGGTTAGAGGCTCGATTTCCCAGGACCCACGTTAGCCAGATGCACAAGGGGGCGCACGTGTCTGGAGTTCGTTTGCAGTGGCTGGAGGCCCTGGCGCACCCATTCTCTCTCTCCCTCTCTCTCTCTCTCTCTCTTCTCTCTTCTCTCTCTCTCTCTCTCTCTGCCTCTTTGCCTCTTCCTCTCTCTGTATGTCGCTCTCAAGTAAATAAATAAAAACAAACATTTTTTTTTTTAATGTCTGGAGTTGTGCTTCAGAGTTGCAGAGCACTGTGTATCTTTTATTAAATATTTTTTTTAACTTTTATTTATTTATTTGAGAGCGACAGACAGAGAAAGAGGGAGGCAGATGGAGAGAGAATGGGTGTGCCAGGGCCTCCAGCCACTGCAAACAAACTCCAGCTGCGTGCGCCCCTTGTGCATCTGGCTAACGTGGGTCCTGGGGAAAAGAGCCTCGAACCTGGGTCCCTATGCTTCACAGGCAAGCGCTTAACCGCTAAGCCATCTCCCCAGCCTGCACTGTGTATCTTAACAGCATCATTATGTTGTTTTTAATTCTGCGTTTCAGATTCAAGATCATTCAGAGCTTTGCTGGGAACATCTACCACAGCCACTCTGATTTACTCCTCACAATTTTATCTTTCTATTGAGTGTCTGCCAGCCAGGTGCTCACACTGTGCAGGTAAAGGCACAACAAAGAATACATCATAGTAACATACAGCAGGCAACAATTTATGTGCAGGAAAGACCATTCTGGACATTCTTCAACAGCTCAGAATGTTTTCCACACAAAAGAGCCAGAATTCTAGGCATATTCCTATCACTTCATTCTTGAGTGTTGCACTTTTCATGGTCCTATTATTCATTCTAGCTTTGTCACTGTATTTTGAGTATTGCTTATCCTTATACTGATTAACCTCCAAATGTTGTTTTAGCTTCTATTGTGTGTCAGATACTAGGCTATTTCATATCATAGACTAAATGTAATACCTCTTCTTTAAATTTGGGCAGAAGTGGAAGGCATCCCCATTGTTGTTTCTAGTGTTTCGGACATATGAAAAAAGATTCTGTTATGCTAAATCAAGTAACCTTCATATTATGATCACTTGGCTTCAAAAACTGGTTTCATAATTGAAAGTTGGCATATAAAATCAAATTTCTAAGACCATGAGGTTAAAACTGAGACAGTATAAAAATGTTGATTTTACACACTCTGGTTCTTAAATTCATATATATTAGACATTTTACAAACTTAATGACATAAAATTAATGTGTAAGGTATATCTAACTTATTTATCTTACTTAGTGTTATTGTCTGAGACACCAGAGTGTTACAGTCATTCAGCAGACTTAAGACTATCTTTAACTTGGAAGACTGTTCCCTGGTATTATTCCCATGCTCTTCTATGTTGAATAGATTCAAGTTTTTAATTTACTTTGCAATAGTTGCAATAGATTTTTCTGCATGGTCAAATAATCCTTGCTGCTCTATGCTCAGTGACACTATATCTATTACAATTTCATTTGAAGGTTTTTAATAAAGCTCCCAAAACCTATTAATTCATAGTGCATCATGAAAGAAAAGCTTAAGGAAAATTGGGGGGAAAAAAAAAAGGTAGTACCTTCTGCATGTCTCCAAGCATTATGCTTGGAGTGGAATCATAGTGAACAGATTTAGACAGCTCACGGTTCTGCTGAATTATGCTGCAAGCAAAAGATCTAAAAATATTTTAATGCATGTTTAAATCATTTTGTCCCCAAATCCAGATATGAGCATTTTTGAAGATATTGATTTCCTCATTGCTCTGTTGAAACAATGTTGAATTTATTCAGCATTGAATTGAATGGTAGGTGTAGATGTATTATGGTGCATCCCACAAACCACTCTAAGCATATCTCCCTCAGTGATCTTGGAAACTATTAGGTCCTGTAATCATCTTCAATAGCAATGCATTCGATAGTGTCCTTAGCTCATAAAGTAACACATTACTTCACTTGGGCTTTAATCTAGTAAGAACCTAGATAAGCAAGCATAATTCAGTTCTCCAAATGTGTGCTGAACAACTCTGCTAACTGGTAGGAGTATAGAAATTAATAAATCTCACCCTTCATTTTGAATTGCTAACATGACAGATATAGAAGTTGATAATTTTTCTGAACTATATTTCTATGTATGAAATACAGAAGCAGACAGTGGTATAGAAATATATGAGTTTGTGTATAAATCTTGTTGCAATTTTAGCAAAGAGATTGATTATTGGGTATACACTGTCAGAGAGTCACCATCTACTATGGATGTCTTAATGGGAATGTAGGATTATTCAGAATTGTGCTCCAAAATCCAGGCTGCTATTGTAGCAGATAGGAATGTCAATGTGTACAGAACAAGTGAACATTAGATTGTTAAAAAAGTAATCCATGGCCAGGAATCGTGGCACACGTCTTTAAACCCAGTACTCAGGAGGCAGAGGAAGGAGGATCACCATCATTTCGAGGTCACACTGAGACTATATAGTGAAATCCATGTCATCCCAAGCTAGAGTGAGACCCTACCTCAAAAAAAAAAAAAAAAAAGAAAAAAAGAAAAGAAAAGAAAAGAAAGCAAGCAAGTCATATGTAGGTGTCTTTCATTATAATCCCTGCACTTGAGAGGCTAATGTCACCATGTTCTCAAAGCCAGTGTGGGTTGAAGAGTCAGTTCCAGGTCACCCTGGATTACAGTGAAAACCTAAGTCAAAAATAAGCCAAATAAACAAAAAAATCTAATAGCTTGTCATATAAATAAGTAAGACTTTGGAAAGATTACATTCTTTTTTATTTTTTTAAATATTTTTTATAGACAACTTCATAATTATAAACAATATCCCATGGTAATTCCCTCCCTCCCCCCACTTTCCCCTTTGAAACTCCACTCTCCATCATATTCCCTCCCCCTCTCAATCAGTCTCTCTTTTATTTTGATGTCTTGATCTTTTCTTCCTATTATGATGGTCTTGTGTAGGTAGTGTCAGGCACTGTGAGGTCATGGATTCCAGGCCATTTTGTGTCTGGAGGAGCACATTGTAAGGAGTCTTACCCTTCCTTTGGTTCTTACATTCTTTCTACCACACCACCTCTTCCGCAATAGACCCTGAGCCATGGAAGGTGTGATTGAGATATATCAGTGATGAGCACTCCTCTGTCACTTCTTCTCAGCACCATGGTGCCTCCTGAGTCATCCCACTGCCATCTGAAAAGAGAAGGTTTTCTAGCCAAAAAGTGAGAGTAGCATTAATATATGGGTATGAACATTAAGAGAAGTGCTTAATGGGAAGTTTGGTGAGCATAGTATATACTTTTAGCCAGAAAGCAGCAGACATTATACTCCTAGGGCTTATGACTACCGCTATTGTAGGTTTTCAGTATCAAGGATGTATTCCCTCCCATGGAGAAGGCCTCCAGTCAAATTAGAGGGCAGTTGGTTTTCCCCATAATGGATGTGGCACTATTGTACCCCTTGGCTCATTTGGCCTGGGTGGCTAAATATATGGATTGCAGTGCCCACTGTTGGGTAGCTTCACTGGTGATTTCTCTCTCTCCCATTGAACTGTATGCAGCATGGCTTTTTCTAGCTTTTTGTCAGCTGGTCTACATGGAGGAGGTTTTCAGCTCAAGCAGGGTTTCTCAGTGACCTTTCAGCCAAGTATGTGGAGTCTTCAGCAATAGGGTCTTAACATCTATTCCTAGTGGGAAACCAAGGGCCTCGGCAATGGCCTGTAATGTTTGGGGGGCATCAGGGACCTCCCTAGCCAGCAACTCACTGGAAGGTATCCCATCCCTGGCACTGAAAATTTTCTGTTAACAACCTATAGCTCCTGTGTGTTGTATTTTATTTATTTATTTATTGCCCCATCTGTACTTAATATAATTAGAAATAAAACTATCAATTGTGTTCTGAGTAATTCTGTGCATAAAATTATAAAGTATGTGATAGATATATTCAAATTTGTGGCATAAAGAAGCTTATAATCTTTTGACACAATAAAAAACCCCACAGTGCTCAGCATTATAAGAATAAATGCATGTACCATGAATTAAATTTGCTGTGAGAAATTGTCAAAAGGAAGAAGACTGGATTTGATTCAAATGACTAGATATTCTGACAGACTCAGAAGAAAGCAAAGGTCATACCACAGTATAATTTTAAAAGAACATTCCAGGACACAAATGCATAGATGCATGCCCCTCATATGCATATACATATGTGCAAACACACACACACACACACACACACACACACACACAAATACACACACTTTTTTTTTTCAGAGGATTAAGGTTTCAGCTCTCTGAATGCTTGGAGTGAAGGAGATTTTCTTTACTTTTTTTTTTTTTCTTCATGGAAACAGTATATTCTCATTGACTACTGCATAGATGTGAGACATCATTGTAGAATGATATGATCAATGTAGCCACAATGTGATGGCTTCCATAAACAGATGCCATTATTCTTGACACAGTTTCAAAGTAAATACATTGTAAAAATTCTGCCTTGAGAATATTTGGTATTTCAAGGAAGTCTATGGCAAAATCTTTCAATCGTCAAATTTCATCCTTTAACTGATGGTTAAGGTTTTCAATGAGGTTATCTTATTGAGTTAGCGTAGGAGGAAATCACTTCTGAGGAAGATTACCTTCTATCATGTGCCTATTTGTAAATGATCTGAAAGGAAAGGTGGTATTACAATTTAATGAGTTAAGTTCATTTTCAAAATCCTAATACAAATATCTAGTTTGCATTTTCCTTAATTGGCATAAAGTTATAATAATTTACAAAATGTCATTAGAGACTCATGGACAGGTCAATACAGACAATATTTTGTTTTGTTTTGTTTTGTTTTTGGAGGTAGGGTCTCACTCTAGCTCAGGCTGACCTGGAACTCACTTTGTAGTCTCAGGGTGGCCTCAAACAGCAATCTTCCTACCCCTGGTTCCCAATTGCTGGGATTAAAGGTGTGCGCCACCATGCTCGGCTCTGACAACAATTTTATGATTGATAAACCCATAACAGATATTTTGAAATGAAAGTATGTGATAACACACATACTTTTTTTAATTAATGACTGTCCCAAATATTAATACTGTTAATACTAAAGCTAAATCTAGAGGTATGTTAACAGACAAACAGGGAAACAGAATCTTTATCTATGAAGTACATGGGTACAATGCAAGGATCTTGAAAGAAGATAGATGGAAACTTCCTTTAGTTTGATGTTCTTCTGTATTTTTCTCCAAAATAAAAATGAATGAGATAAACATAATATGTCACAAAACAGCACATCATGATAACTAAAATCTATCCTTAAAACTCACATGAAAACTAACAGGCTGGAGTAAAGGTGCTTGCCTGGAAAGCCTAAGGCATCTGGCTCATTCCTCACTAGCCGTGTAAAGCCAGACACACAAAGTGCCATATTCATGTGGGGTTCATTTGCAGTGGCTGGAGGCCCTGTTACACTCATTCTTATCCTCTCTCTCTGTCTCTCTGTCTGTCTGTCTGTCTCCCTCTCCTTGTAAATAAATAAATAAATAAATGAATAAAAATAAATAAATAAATAAACTAAATTAAAAAAAAAATATTAACTCCTTTGAATCTCATGGTCACCCTTAGCCATTGATAATTTCTTGAATGAGATTTTCAAGATGTTTAGAATTCAATATTCCTGCAAAGCTGAGCCATCATCCCACATTAACGCTTGATCTACTCTCTACAAGAACACTAATAGACTCTTTTCCTCTGCCAGAGCATCCCTGAGTACGCACATGTGCGGAATTGAGGAAGATTGATAAGGCAAATACAACAGGATTTAAAACGGAAATGCTCATATGGTGCTATTTAGGGCTTAATTGCTGCGAAGATGACACTATCTATTGTACTTCTAGGTACCATCCTCGAGCACAGAGCAAGACATATGGGTTTTAATATCAATAATACTCTGAAGTTAAGTAATCACCAGTGACGCCTTTGCTCTTGCCCCAAGGTGCATGTGGACTTCTAAAGCGCATTTCTGCGGTTAACCTCAGAGTGACCCTGAAAGGGTCAGAGCTCTGGATATCCGGATGTCAGGCAGAGCAAAGGGGGGTGCAGGTGATAAAGAGATGGTATCACTTTTTCTTCAGAAGGCCCAAAAGTAAAATTTAGCTCAAAAGGTTGAGAGTTATTAGTGTAAACTTTGGTAGGTCAAGAATCTAAGTGTGGACATGTGTTTGATCTTCATCAAAATGTTTCCTTTAATCAATACGATAAGTGAAGTGTTGATTGCACTTTAGTATGCTTAGGAAATTGGAAAAGCTATGGTTCTTTTCCCCAGAAAGTGCTACTATGCTACATAATATTACTTTATACCATATTACATTACATATAATTTGGGAAGATGGCACTCACCATCTACATTCATCATTTTGCCTTATGCTGATGCTAAATGAGTGAAACGGAATATGTTGGATACACGTTCAGAATCAGAAGACCTTATAGCATCTGGGAAGATGGCTCAGCAGTCAAAGGCACTTGCTTGCAAAGCCTCCATTCCTGGGTTTACTTTCCAAGCCAACCAATCTCTTTGAAAAAACTGGCCCAAGTTTCTGGTGTTCATTTGTAGCAGCAAAAGGCTGTGTTTTACTCCCTCGTCCTTCATATTCACATGCGCTAATAATAAATAAAGTGACAGTGGGGGGGTCCCTGGGAGAGTTGCTCATAACCAGACTACAGCATCTCCTAGCTTGGAGAGCACAGAAAAAAAAGATGTTTACTCCTCTAATTAAGAATATAGACTTAACGCACTTGTGTTTCCCCTGAGGTCAACTCTAAGAGGGAAAATCAAGTTCCTGAAATGTGTATGGAAGGAGGAGAAAAGTACTGGTTGAGGCATGACAAAGGAAATCGAGGAGGAAACACAGCTCATAAGTTATATATCACCAAGCTGGTAAGACGTGCAGATGGCAGAAATTTAAATTTCTAGGACTCTGAATAACGTTGCTTCAGAAGTGCCTCATATAGCAGTGGTATCTTTTTTTTTTTTTTTTTTTTTTTTTTTTTGGCACTAGACCAAAATATCTGAGTAAACTTAAAGAGGAAATGTTTCTTTTTTTTTTTGGCTCATGGTTTCATGGCCCTATATATTTGGTCTGGACATTATGGCAGTAGAAGCCTATGGCAGGAGAATTTCTTCAATTTATGGCATGTAGGAAGCAGAGAAAAGTAATGAAGGAAGCAAGGCAATATAACACTCCAAAACTACTTCCTATCCCCCAGTGGCCTACTTCCAAACAACTGCATCCCACCTCCTTAATAATGTTATCGTATCATGAATATAATCAAGAGATTCACCCATTCACTAAGCCAGAGACCTCTGGAATCACCACCACAGGCTACCTCAGAGATACAATTCACTAATCTGGATGTTTCTCAATCCAGTCAAGGTGAGTTCTGGTACATGACCTTCCAGTCCTTGGTGGAGATATGCTCTGAGGATCATGTGTAGAAGAGGGCACTGAGTATCTACTGCCAGCCCTTGCTTGCATTGTGTGGTGGTTTGATTGTGCAATGCCCCCCATAGCTTCAGGTTGTGTGAAAACTTGTCTGTAGCTAGTGGCACTTGGGAGCTGGAGCCTTGCTGGAAGTGATGTGTTGATGAGGCGAGCTTAGCGATGTTATAGCCAGTTGCCCTTACCCGTAGGAGCTTGGCTCTCTTATACTGCTTCCTTCCATTTACTGGCTCCAACCTTCTGCTCTACCATCCTTTCCCTGCTAATATGAAGCCTCCCTTCAAGACTGAAAGCCAAAACAAACCCTTTCCATTCGTCAGCTTCTTTTGATATGGTGCTTTGTCCCAAGAGGGTGAAGGTAACTACAACACATTGCTTAGATTGTCTCTTGCCTCTAATGCCCTTCACGATGCCACAGACTTTTCAAGGTTATTGCTGAACACAATTTCTTTTAAAATTGATAAAGGGAAGTTAAAGAAACAGAAGTGCTATTGGGATAAGCTGTGGTAATAAATATTCATTATCCCTAAGACATATTCTGTCCTGGCTTCCTCACTGCATACTATTACTAATAGCCCAGTCTTCTTACTCAAAATGCTATGGTTTCTGCAATCAGATTTAAAGTGATCAGCAGGATGGGAACACTGATGAAACTCGTGTGTTGCACAGCTCATCTTCTCACTTCCCATCAAGCAGAAGCACTTATATCTCCTCAGTAGACAAAGTCAGTTACTCCTTCCAGTGTAGTGAACATACTTTGTCCACTATTGTTTTGATCCCAGGATTACAGAGTCAATGATTAGGAACCATGATTTTTGCCTTAGTGGAACCTCTTTTTATCTTCTCAAAGAAGCATACCCACTCAGGAAGCAGAAACCAGTTGTACACATGAAAGTAAGATAATGGTTATAATGGTAAGTGGGGAAAATTTTACTTATATCCCTTAGTTTCTAGAACAACATGTTTTATTTTATTGAGGTCATAACATGAAGATATGATGCTGTTCTACTTTTCCTGGAGAGACATGAGCATATATCTATTCACCCCAGATAAGGCCATGAAAGAAAGCCTAAAGTAACAATTCCCACCCATGTCAACTATTTAGTAGAGTTCTAGAAGCTGAGTGGGAGATTACCAAAAGAAATATGGGTGACTCAAAACAGCTACTTCACTGAAAGATGTCAGCCATCATCAATACCAATCTCATGGACGCTGCATCCTAGTGTCCTCCTTCAGTTATTCTTCTACCTCTTATGTATTCCAGTACCTCCTGAGATCCCGTGGCTCTGGGTGACAGAAAGTAATAAAGGCTGGATTCCTAGCTGAGGATCATGTGACTCTCCTGTGTGCTTCTTCTAGGGAGTGTTAATGGATCCCTTACATTATCATAGAACTATCTGTCACTGTATTGTTCTGTTTATGTTCTTATCATGCCTAAGGGGCCAAAGACATTTCTGCTTCATGATGACTTTGGATAGAATGTGCAGGTTATGACCACAGGAAAACTACAACACACTACCCATTTCCTCTTACTATAACAACGTGTATGTATGTGTGTGCATACACACAAATATGTGACTGTATGGAGAACAGAGAACAACTTCAGTTGTCATCCTCAGGAACACTGTCTGCTTTTTTTTTTTTTTTTTTTTTTTTTTTTTTTTGGAGACAAAGCCTCTTCTTAGCTTGGGGCTAGCCAGGGTGGTTGTTAAGACCTGGGGGACAATCCTGCCTCTGCTTCCCCAGCACTATGGTTGTAAGTGAAAGCCAGGATGCCTGGCATTTTTCAAGAGTTTTGGTGATCAAACTTAGGCCCCTGTGCTTGTGAGACAAGCGCTTTACTGACTACACTATCTCCCAGCAACATAGCTCTGACAGATTCTTACCCAAATTTGAAATGTTCTTGTAGCAGGTAATACATATATGGTCCTTTTCTGAGTATTAGATCACCATATCAAAGCAACAGTAATTCATTACTGGCAGTTTAATTAGTTATGAATCTTGACTATAGTAACTACAGCTCCCTTTAAGAAATTTTTTTCAGAAACTAAGACAGACAAGATTGATAATCTATGGAATTTAATAATGAATGGAATTTGACAGGCACATCACTAATCATTCAACAAGCTAGTAATAGTTATATCCACATGGGTATCTATTACTTCTCTAGCCATGGGCTTTTATTCTGGATGATACTAGCATGGGTGAATTCCTTCCTGTTGTTGTAGATTTTTAATTCCAACCATAAAATTGTTGGCTATAAAGATATAAGTTGTGCCACTATTGTACCAATGGGCGCATCTTACCTGACATGTTGATGTAATAATGAATACAAGGTTCACAGCACAGTAGAACTGCTGGTGACAATTTTTCTTTACATCATGCAAATCACCTTCTGGCATGAAGAAAGCTACAAGTAGAAAGGAGCTATCCAGTGGGCCAGTTCAATTTCTCTGTGTCTTAAAAGCAGAATTTGTGGTATATTCATTGTGCTTTGGACATGTAATCTATAGCTTTTATGGTTTGTGGGACATCTGGTCTTTTGCTGAAAAACAATCCATAGGCAGGTAGCACCCCAGGTACTAGGGTTTCTATTCAATAATCTTATTACTTTAGGAATGTGTTTTTACACACACACACACAAACTATATTCTTTAAATTTTTTAATTGCTACTTTTTACTGTTATTGCAGGTCCTTATTTTGTAAAACAAGCCCAGTGGAAGACATGAACAAATGTACTAATGAATGGAAAAAAAATCAACAACAGAAAGCAACAGAAAATATGAATGTATTCAAAGAATTCAAAGAGGATATGATAAACACATTTATGAATACTACTGAAGCACAGAAAAATCACATAATTACAAAGAGAAAACTAAACCAAGAAAGAAAATGGGACACAACAAAAGATAGAGATTTTGAAGAAAAACAATGGAAATCAAAAAATTAAATAACTCAGAAGGCTACCAAGAATGCCTCACCAGCAGAATGAATCATGGGAAGAATAAAATATCAGGACTTGATTAGGAGGCTGAGAAAATAGATCAGGAGGGCGTAAATCAATGACAAGTTCAAAAATTCATGTAAGCAGAACATGAGAGTGATGAGGAACAATTTTAAAAGAGCAAATGTACAAATCACAGGTATACAAGCAAGGGAAGAACTACAAGGAAAGGGAATGGAGAACAGTTTCAATTCAATATTGAAGAAAATTTTCCAAATATTATGCAATGGAGGTTCCATGTAGAGAAGACATACAGAACACCAAATAGACAGGAACAGAGAAGAAATTTCCAGATCATTATAGTTCAAACACTAAACACAGAAATTTAAGAGTTTTAAAATATTAAATAGCAAAATACCTTGCCAATTACAAAAGTAAGTTTGCCAGAATAACATCCAGTTTTTTAATGGAAACTAATAAAGGCAAAAGAGCTTGGAAATTTTGAAATATTGAAAGAAATGTCTGCCAATCCAAGTTACCTTTCTAGCAAAGCTATTCCTTATAATCAAAGGAGAAAGAAAAAAGAAACTCGAATGATAGAAGCTGGCTTCAATAGTATATAAGAACAAAGCTAGCCCTATAGAGGATACTGAATGGTATATTTTGCACTAATGAGAAGAGTAAACATATTCAGGATAGTAAAGGAAGGAGAAAAAATACTCAAAGTTAGAACAGTTGTAAAAGGAAATGAAGAATGAGAAAAAAATTAAACTCCTCAAAGACTTAAACATGACAGAGATTAAGTAATAGCTTTCAACTATAACTCTGTATATCAATGGACTCAACTACCCAATCAAAAGACATAGGTTAGCATGCTGGGTCAGAAAACTGGATCCATTTGTTATCTTCAAGAAATCCACCTTACTATTAAATACATCAGGGTAAAAGGATGGAAAAAGACATTTCAAGCAAATACAAATTAAAAGCAAGTATGACTATATTAATATTTGATAGAGTTTAAATCAAAAGTAGCCAAAGGAGATAAAGAAGGCTACTTTTACATTATTTATTATTATTGTTGTTATTATTATTATTATTATTATTACAATTTTTCAAGGAATGGTCTCTCTCTAGTCCAGCCTGACCTGGAATTCACTATGTGGTCTCAGGCAGTCCTTGAGCTCATCGTGATCCTCTTACTTCTGCCTCCTGAGTACTGGGATTAAAGGCATGCACCATCACGCCCAGCCATTTGTATATTTTTAACTTATTTTTCATTTTTTAGTTGAGAGAAAGAATGAGAAAATAGTTACACCAAGGTCTCTAGTCACTACAAACGAACTTTAGAATCATGTGTCACCTTGGGCATCTAGCTTATGTGAGCAAGCACCTTAACTATTAAGCAATTTCTGCAGTACACTTGTGCAGTTTTGATGAATAATTTCAATCAAAGGCTTGCAATCCTAAACACATTTGTACAAAATATAAGCACACTGGATTTTATGAAGCAAAATGTATTATATTTTAAGTCAGACATAAATTGCAATACAATAATAGTGGCTAACTTTAACATCCCATTATTGTCAATAGACAGATCATCCAAACAGAAAACCATAGAGAAACAATAGAACTAAAAGATACCCTAGAGCAAATGGATTTACAAGACATCTACAGAACATTCCATCCAAACTCTACAGGATACATATTCTTCTCAGATCATCGAACCTTCTCTAAAATATACCATGTATTGGGGAACATAAGTTTGTCTTCACAAATTCAGGAAAATTGACATAACTTCATGCATTATATTCTACCACAGTGAAATAAAGCTAGAAATTGACAAGTAGAAAAACAGAAAATACACATACCACTTGAGATTTAACAATAAATTATTGAACAATTAATGCATTACTGAAGAAATGAAGAACTAAATAACAATGAAAACACAACACAATCAGAATCTATGGGTCATTTTGGAGATACTTCTAAGAAGAACATTTTTAGCTCTAAATGTCTAGATTTAAAAAAATGGAGAGATGTTAATAAGTAAGTTAATGATACACCTGAAGGCTTTGAAAAGCAAGAACAATCCAATCCCAACAGTAACAGATAGAAAGAAATACTCAAGATCTGGGTATAAGACAGTGTATTTGAAATTAAGCAATCAATTACAAAAATACATGAAACATTACTGATAATTCTACAGCGAAGTTGACCAAAAGAAAGAAAATATCCCAATAAATCAGATAAAAAAGAAATTATTAAAACACATTTCAATTAAATTGGAAAAACAATAATAACATTTTTTAAATCTTTGCTCTACAGAATTGGAAAATCTATGAGAAATAAAAGAATTTGTGACTTCATATGATCTAGCAAACCTAAATGCAGAGGAGATAAACAATCTAAATAAAGGTATGGTGCATAACAATATTAAAGAGTGAATCTTCTTTTTAGCCCTCAGGTGTGGAGAGAGCACTTTGAGATCTGTGGTTTGTACTGGCTGCTGTTGGTGTATTGCTTGCTGCAATTGTTTCTCTCTGCTTAGATGTATGGAAGTAAGCAGCTTCTTCTGCCACTGATTTAACTTCCCCTGCATCTGTCAGTTGACATGAACCCCATGCTCCTATAAACTGTCTGGTTGCATGTTTGTCCTGACCATGAGGAGCTGATTACAACAGAAAGGAAGAAGTCAACTGGCCTCATTTGCAGATGATATGAGTGTGTACATAAAAGGCTGAAAGGCCCCACCAAGAAAGCTCCTACAGCTGATACACACTTCCAACAAAGTGGCAGCTTGTAAAATCAAAACACAAAAGTCAGTACCTTCTTATATTCCATTTAGAAACACACTGAAAGAGAAACCACAGAAATAGTCCCATTTACAATACTATAGTAGACATGAGAAGGAAAGATCTCTCATGACCCCATGGAATGGAAGAACTAATATCAAGAAAAATGAGCCATGTGTGGTGGCGTACACCTTTACCCCCAGCACTTGGGAAGCAGAGGTAGAAGGATTGCTTTGAGTTTGAGGCCACCCTGAGACTACATAGTGAATTCCAGGTCAGCATGGACTAGAGTAAGACCCTACCTCAAAAACAAACAAACAAACAAACAAACAAAAAAAAACTCATACACACACAAAAAAACAAGGTTTTCCTACCAAAAGTAATGTACAAATTCAATGTAATCCCAATTAAAATCCCAGCACCATCTTCATATAAAAAGAAAAGAAAATCTCAAAACAATCTCCATTCATATGGAAACACAAAAAGCTGACTCAGATAGCAAAAAATTATTCTCAGCAAATAGAACACTGATGGATGTATTACCACCAAGTTATTTGATTTCAAGTTATACTACAAACCTACAGTAATCCTGAAAGGATTGCACCAGCACAAAGACAGATGCATGTGTCAATGAATTGTAGTAGAAGATCCAGGTATAAGTTCTAGTAACTATAGTCACTTGGTCTTTGAAAGAGATTAAAAACACACACTAGAGAAAACAGCAGCATTTTAACAGCTGATGCTGGAGAAATTGGATATCAAATGTGGAAAAATGAATCTTAATCTTATTCAATCACCCTGCAAAAAATTTCTCTCTGAATGGTTCACGAACCTCAACATAAGACATGAAACTTCAAAATTAATGGAGGAAAAATTATGAAGAACACTTTAAGATGCAGATGTAGGGAAAGACTAAGACAAATAAGCATTTGGATTTCATGAAACTAAAAATTATTGTATAGCTAAGCAAGCCATTTACAGAGTTAAAACAACCTACAGAATGGGTGGAAATTTTCTCCAGCTATACTTCTGACAGAGGTTTTATACCTCGAATTTAAAAAGTTCTCAAAAACAAACTAAGAAATAAAATGTCCATCAACCTGCTCAAAAATTGGGCAGTGAAGCACAATTGACATTAAACATCTCACAAAGGTTCAAAGTCTTTAGCCATGAGGAAAATGCTAGTTAAAACTATTTGCTGCCTAGAGAGATGGCTTAGTGGTTAAGGTACTTGGTTACAAAGCCAAAGGACCCGTATGTTAATGCTGCTCTCACTTCTGGTTAGAGGAACTTCTGTTTTCAGATGGTGATGACCACTGGGATAACCCAAAAGGCAACACAGTGCTAAGAAGAAGGGACAGAGGAGTGTCCAGCACTGAAACATCTCACACCCTCCAATGCTCAGGGTCCATTGCAGAAGAGGTGGCAGAAAGAATGTAAGAGCCAAAGGAAGGGAACCACTCCCTACATACAACTGTCTGGACAGAATTTAGCCTCAACATCCAAGACCTCACAGTGCCTAGCAATACCCAGAGAAGACTCTTACAATAGGAGAAAAGGATGATTACATCAAATTAAAAGAGAGACTAATGGATAGAGGGAGGGAATATAATGGAGATCAGATTATGACGGAGAAACTGGGGGAGGGGTGGGAAGGAAAATATCATGGTAGGCATTCTGCTTGCCTAGTCATTCAATGTCCCATTAAAGGTTCTTTCTACAAGGCCCTTTTGTAGCATACCCAACATGGATTTTCTAAAGTGATGAATTATGTTGTGGAGAGCCACAATGTTGACCCAGAATATCAGATGTGTTGACCCAGAATCTCAGATATCTGTTCCATTCTTCTTTTAATAGCATTTCCCAGGGATCCTATACAGCTCTGTTATGACCCATGGAGGCATATATCCATACTGGACTTAATTTAGGTAGTCTATAACAAGCCCATTTATGTAATGGAATGGCCTCCATGCTTCAACCTATTTGTTTTCCAGAAGCCTTTTGGCCATGTAGTATTCTATTTTTATAAATTCTTATAAGCACCTTGGGTAATTCATAATTTAATTGGTGAAATAAAATGTCCTTTAATACAGAGACATTGTCTTCATTTTTTCTAAATCACTTTGAACTTTAGCAATATGGCATATATTTTGCATAGACATTTACTAGGTCCCTAAAACCCATGTACATCATCAGGTTATTTAGAGAATCATTTTTCCTTCTCACTAGGTGTTAATTAACATTATACAATGCACATAACAGAAGTGAGAAATGTTCTCCATGATGTCCAATCATGCTCCCTTTACACTGTGTTGTGCCCAAAAGAAGAACAATTTCAATGAAATGTAGCTGTCCTGGGGCACCACTCTGAATGAATGCTGCTGTCTGTTCAAATAAAGTAGAACTTGATTCTGCTGCACAGACCATGTTAGTTATTTATCTTATTGCTGTGACAAAGTACCTGCCAAATGGCACTCATTATGAGAAAAAGGTTTATCTTGGCACATGTTGGAGAGGAAGAGTCCATGGTGGCAGGGAAGGCAGGAAAGCAATAGCGCAAAGCAAGGACATCTCAGGTTTGGAAGGCCAGACACTCCGTTTTCCCTTCGTAGTTTAGTTGGGACCTTGGCCAGTGGAATGGCACACTACGTTCAGAGTGGGTCTTCCCTTCTCAATGCAGCCTCTCTGGAAACATCTTGAGAGCCATGCACTGAGGGAGCAGGCTGGCACTCAGGAAGAAGAGCCGGAGGCGGCTCTGGGGACAGCTAGCACAAAGAAGAGTGCATATGGACAAACTGTTGTCACAAGAGTCAACTGGAGTCCAGTAGATGCGACTGACACTTACATTTCTTTCCTGTCACTTCCAAACTCAGGAGACGCAGGTGAGCAAGATAAGCCACCACCGTAGTTGAGGACGATCACAGCAGAGAAGATGGCATGCCAGCCATGGATGCTGCTCAGGTTTCCATGACTCCATAAGGTATGTGTGGCCTTCACGTGAGATGGATGCTGGTTCACATTCATTCTCCATTTCTTACACAGTTTTGTTCTTTTGGTCAACCTGTACCTGAAAGTATGTTTAAAATTATGGAAAAATATCATTTAGCTTTGCCAAATAAACTCACTAGAAACACTGTAGTTGATCTCTTGCATTTAATTATTTTGAACTTTCCATGAGAAATATTAGTAAAATCTATGACAGGATCAAACTGCCTTTCATACAATTTCAAAAATTCTGGTTCTTTCTCCAAAGCGATTGATATACTCTACTACTTAATTTGTCTGTCTCTCAAGGTCTTCTATTCCATTTCTGTTACATATAATATTAATCCATACATAAAGTTTAAATAATATAACCATGAATTACTTTTTTGTTATGGGCATAGGATATTAAAAAGGCAAAAAATAGAGCATTTGTTCTAATGCACACAAATATTTTATATCAAGACACAAATAAGAAGTCTCTAACTTTAGTTTCCTTTTCTACAGTGAATTATAAGTGTCTGTGGAAAGCAGAAGACAACCTTGGGACTCAGGAAATGCTATTGATAACATCTCTTTGGGGTCATTGGGGTAGCATCTCACTGTATCCCACACTGACCTGGAACTCCCTCTGTAGTCCAGGCTGGCCTCAAACTCAGGATGATCCTTCAGAATACTGTACTTAAAGACCTGTACTTCTGTGTCTGGCAGGGTTTCTCACTGGCCTGGAATCCACCAAGTGCGGATAGATTAGCTGACCAGCAAACCACAGAAATTCATCCGTTTCTGCCTCCTTAGTGCCATGATTACCAGTGTGCACAAGACAAAATAAGTATTTCTATCCAAAGTAGGAGCAAGCTCCATTGAGAACCAAAAGTATTTTTCTAGTATGTGATAATTTCAAATAATGAAATAACAAGTGACTGGTTAATATCCCTTAATTAATTCTCCATATTAGGACACAGAATTGGTTTCTGCTCCTGTCAAATTGGTAAGTGAAACCTGACTAAAGTAAAAGTCCATTCTGTGAGTCTATGTATAATTTCAATTCCTGTCACCAAAGTCACCTTGCTAATTACCTTACTGGTTATGAACAATAGTGACCTGGGAAAGATGCAAACTGGTAAATAAAAGTGATTTATGTTTTTGACCTGGTTATTAATATTCTAGTTTATATGTAGACACTAACCTGGGATCTAGACATCTTTAAACAGTCAGTAATGATTTTGAGAAATCTAGTCAAGAACTCTTTCTAAATCCTCTTTGTGATAACTTTTTTTCAAAATTTTCTTCTCATCAATAACCATTGACATAATCATCATCCACTATCTGTGGATCCCTGTGGAGCCACATCTTTCATTACCTCTCCTATCAGTCAGAATGAAGAGCAACCTTAATATTTTGACATAGAGAATTCCCCTTCTATACCTTCTTCCATGATCTCTCCAGATTGTGGCTAAGATAGATTGCCAGTATTACATATAGACTCTCTATAGAAAAGATCTTGTCAGGAATAAATGCTACTTATTCCTCAGCTTCCTTGTCAGGGAAAACTGCCCATTAGCTCTTCAATATAAACCAAGAACAGGCACCACAACATAAATAAGGACTATGGGCACTTAAGGCACATGCCCCTGCTGCTCACAAATGCTTCCAGTACCTACTTGTACCTGACTTCATATGTGCTATGCATGGTGTCAGAAATGGGCTAAGTCAGTTATACAGAATTTTATGACTTCTCTTTGTAAGTTTTCTCACCTAGATTATGTAGATATCCTCATATTCTGGTAGTAAGAAGGAATTCAGAACTTATTCTGTATCTACAAAAGAAGTAAGATGATATAAAAATCCTTCCCTCTCCATCTTCAAACACACAAACATTTCAATGTAAAATCCATGGAAGGTGTAAGATGAAGTAACATCAAATTCATTAAATGCTCTAACTCTTCCTAGAAGAATAACTGATTTCTTTACGTTATACAATGATATCTTATATACTATATAACTTCATTATATAATAATGTATTATTCATATAATTGTATGTAATGTAGCTACATTATATAATATGTAATGTATTATTCATATGTAATATACTAAAGGTAATATATAATTTATTATAACATATAATACAATTTTATTCTAGAGGTAATACTTTCATTACATGGTGGGGTTAGATGCCAAAGATTGATGAGGCTGGATTGTTCTGCTTCATTTACAATGTTTGCCTAATAATACCAATTTCTGCTAGTGTTCTTTGGCTATTTGTTTGTGTTCTACCTTAAAAACCCCAAGTTTCTAGCCTCATCATGTTTCCACATTCCAGCCTTAACCTTTCCCTACATGGATACTGGTACTTTAGTTTCCATATCTGGTTTTAATTAATTAAATTTCTTAGTTTTATTCACAACAATCTATTTTTTTCCAGAATTTTATAATATTTGTCTCACTGATAAATTTTGATCTTTTTTATCTATATTTTAACTATGTGTCTTTTTCCACATTGTTTGTTTGTTATAGTCTATTGACAGGGGGAAAATATATCATGTGCTCAGTCAACTTTCTTTACCCAGATGTTCAAACAGATGCTTTGTAACATGCAGATGGAAAGCAATTTGAATCTTTTCTATACCTCTTATGCATTTAGTATTCTATTAGCAAGTAAGAACTGATATGCCTAAAATAGTTACCAGAACCAACCCTAAAGTCTGCATATATAATGTAAATACACGTGACCAAAAGCATGCTACAGTCCAAACACATTTTACTTCCATATCTATTCTGAAATTTTCCTTTCCATATTTATGTATCACATTAAAATGTTAACTATTTCTTTTTACAGATGAATGTTATACATTTAAAAAATCTGTGATCCTTTCAAAATATAATGTACTATGTATTTGTTTTAAGTTTTATTCTAAAGATATTCATTTTCTATAAATGTTACCATGACAACCTCTATGCCATTCATAATTACTGAACTGTAGTATATTTCTATATTTCATGACTTTTTCTCCTCTCATAAACTTTTGGATACAGGACATATCTCCAAAGTTAAGAGTGACAATGCATAAGGTCTGGCTACAGAGTCAATAATAAGAATTAAAATTGCAGCTCATTTATATACTATGAAATTCCAGGCCTCACCAAAATTCAAGCAAATGTTGGAAAATATGAACATTCATTCAGCTAAGTGTTTTACAGATAAACAGACATGTTTATGCTGGTGTTACCTAACATTCTCTTCTCATGTCTTTTCCCTGACTTCCCCACTTCCTTCAAGCCATGACCAAGCAGAGTTTTCTTTTAAGTGCCAATGTAAAAATTGAGCTAAACAATTCAAAAATCTCTAACAAACTCTGACTGTGAAATCAACATACTACATCCTTCTATTTGTTTTTAATTTTTCACCATTTTTCTTACTACAAGAGTCCCACCATGATAGAAATGCAGAAGGTTCCTTCTTTATGTCCAACAAGAATTTCCATAGGTATGAATGGTCGCATATGAGGATTGCAGAGCTACATATTCTTTTACATATTCATGTAGTCAATAGATAATTTAAAAATAGACAAGTAACATAGTAGTAAGTTAATCTACATGCTTAAACATGAGCCTGATCAATGTCCTAGCCATTTTCTAATGGTACTAAATAAACAATCAAAATTAAACATCATATTAAGTAGTACTGTTTTTAAAATTATACTCTTGAAAATTTTGTATACTGGGTCTTAGATTCAAATGGCAAGTAAAAACAGACATAGTTAGCATTGTAGTGGTTTTATCAGTGGCACAGAATATTAGAAAGGTGATTCTAATTTATAATATGAAATAAAAGCTATTGTTTTCACAGAAGCAATGTACAATAGCGATGAAAACTATTTACAGATGTTCTATGCCCAAGGTAAGTTTGTATTTCTGCCCCTATCTATTTGGATAAGTTCATGCAATTTGATGTACCCAAGTTTTAACATGCAGAAGAGAGATTTTTTAAAGATTCATATATTTTATTTTCCTTAACAGAGAAATTTATGTTTCAAATAGAATTTCTATCAGCCCTAGTCCCCAGTGAAGCAAAGATCCTGCTGTTAAATTTCATTGGCTATAGAGCAATGGATGAGCTAAACTCTTACTAGAAGTCATTAATAAATTTAATACTTGATGGAAGTAGATTCTTTGCTACAGATTAACTTTCCAGGAAAAATAGGTTAGGAATAAGCAGAATAAGTAAGGAAAACCTTAATATTCTACAAGTTTCAATAATAAATAGATCAACAATCCTCAGTAGTACTATTTGTATACTTAGAATATTCAGGCACAATATTAAACTCTTTATATACAGTAGCTTATTTAACCATACGACAACTGTTCTAATAACAATTTCATAATCCAGAAAATATGGACACAAAAATACTAAGGAATTTAACCAAGGGCACTCAACTAGTGAGTGTAATGGAGCATCCATCAAAATAAACATACCAGAAGACTAACAGCACCAAATGCTATAGGAACAATTTACTTCCAAATTAACTCCATGTCATCTGCTGTCCTTGATGCTGGTTCTGTTATCTGACTTACTACTCCCAAGACATTTCTGAAATCGTGCTTTTTTTTTTTCCTGTGAAAAACATGTTTGGAGAATACACTAACTTGTCACGATCCTGCAATTTATTAGTGGCACATCACAGTTAGAAAATCAGGCCAATCTCTGAAGATGTGTCTTTTTCACTGCATTAGGTCAAATTTTGGACAAAAATATGCATATTCCAGAAGAATTGAAGAGATATTTAATTAACTAAATGAAACTGAAAGCAGATCATCTATGTCCACTCGAAAATACAGTAAAACATTAGGTGCTAGTATTTATGAATCTTTATTCACTACTGAGAAAAACAATAAGTCAACATTATATAAAACTTTTCAAACATGGAATTTGCTACCTCAGTTTCTCCCTTTCATCATCAATTATTACCAAATGTGTACTTGTGTCCCTTGACAGCCTGCTCTCCCTAATGATTAATGATAAATTCAATTAATTGCCCTCAATAATCAACTCCCTTCTAAATCTGCCTGTGATTTATTTTAATAATTATTGTATAACTTATATGTCATTCGTTTAAAATCATAGTCTTTTAAAGGTTTCACTACAAACTTCCATTATATTTATACACTAGCAAATTCCACAATACTTAAGAGGCTATTGATTAAATTTAGTGTTATTTAAATCATGATTGATTATATGCCATTAACAGAATTCTTTTCTAAATTAAATATAGTATCTTTCATTTTAACAAATTCAAAGGGATGAGTTTCAAAATACTTAACTAATGCTTTTTGCCCTATGAAATTAAACTTTTAGGTATGAAATTCTAGTTCTATTACATAATCAAAAGTATATTTAGCTTAATATGGTGACTAGTTAGGGATCACAATTCTAGATAGATTATTATCCTTAAGTTTAATTTGAAATCACAAGGCTCCACAAAATATTAGTACACTTAGAAACATTAATATTCTTAAATAAGTTCCAGATAATAGGTTTATAATATTTCTTATTTAGAATATGAATTTTGAAGAGGTGATGGCTCTGAAGTGCTTCCTGGAAGAGCCTATTAGTCTGGGTTCAATTCCTTAGCCAGGTATAAAAAGTAATTATAATAAAATTAGTGCAAGCATATAGTGTTCATTTGCAATGGCAAGAGACCCTGGCACTTACATGCATGTGCACACAAGCACACACACACATGAATAAATAAATTAAAATTTCAACATCGAAGAATGTCATATTTCGTCTCACAAGTTCTATGCTGAATTCTGAGTCTTATTGTTGATGGATGTTATGCTCAGTGAGGACCATTTCCTCTCACTGCATTGCAATTGCATATTAAATAAATCTTTTATATGATTATGACTTACTTACTTACATCAAACATAATAGGGCATGTCAAGTTGCCCTAACATTGTGAAACAAAAATTTTATAGCTCAAAAATATATTACTCTTGGGGGAAATTATGAAATCACATATAATATGGCTTCATCTGGTCAATGAAGTGTATAAACTGCTGAAGCTACTATATTAATAATGATTGCACTTTGAGGAACCTGCATGTTCTCCACATTCTTCATGTCTGATAGAATAGCAAAACATTTACAAATATTGACATAATAACAAGAAAATAATACTAAGGTATGTGGCTAAAGTATTTTCATGAATTTATTATAAGTAAATTTCTGGGACTTCCAGGTAAGATGTGGCATAAGAGTCACGCCAAACCAACCTAGAGAGGGATTTAAGCAAAACCACAGCAAAATACACTCTTCTTTTGAAAAGTGAAGGTGTATAGGCTATGGGCTCCAGAGGAGAAACAGGAGAGACGAAGATCTACCAAGAAGGAGGAAGTCTGCTAGAATCCCACCAAGGCACTTGTGGCCAGGATCCACATGCCCACCTGCCCAGCACCAAACTCTAGGAGCAGAGAACAAAAGAGTGGATTTTCCAATGATATCTGCCTCCTTGCAAACTTGAAGGAGATATAGTAGAGACAAGCTGAGGAGCTGCTGAAGGGCAACCGGTGGGCCTAGCTGAGCATTTCCAGTGCAACTCCAGGATTCCTGCACTCTCCCACCCCCCAACCACCGAATGCAAACCTCCAGAGAACTAATTCAGCCACTGGCAGCAGGGCATCAAAAACAGATGATCAGAACACCAGGTCCACAGCACTACACAAAGGGATTGAGGGGGGCACTCAGCATGGCTGAGATTGGAAGCCACCACAAAAGGTAATGAGGCAAACTGACAAGAAAATCATGTACATAGGCTGACACTGGAAGTGATAATCTCTCTATGTCAGGGCAGATTGTGGGTTACATATTCTTAGTTGGCTTTATCATTCTTAAATTAGCTGTGTTTGGGGGTTGACGATTATTGCCTTTGATGCTTTCAGATTCATAGGGCCATTGTCTTTTTCTTCTGTCATTTCTGGGGGCAGGGTCTGATTCAGACCCAGGCTGACCTGGAACCCATTTCAGAACAGAAATCCCAACCTCCCCGCTGACAGGATTAAGGGTATAGAGCAACACACACCCTTAGGAATTTTGGCTTTATATGCTTATCAGTTTGTTTTAATCCCCACACTTTCACACTCTGTGCTGGTTTTTACTGAATGTGTGTATTGTTCAGTTAAATTCTAGAATTTGGGAGTAAATTATTTCGCCCAGCCCACTAGAATACACCTAGGAATATGTCTGTTGTTGGATTGGAGTAGAAGACATATACTTGGCACCTTAAACACCTACCTTGAAGGTATAAATAGTTGGATTTCCATGTCTAAGAACACTGCAGATAATTAGAAAACCAAAGCATCAAATTGACTCAGGATGGAAAAATTGCTACATTATACTACAAGAAATGCAAAGAATCAGTCAGTACAATCCCACCAAAGATTATGAATCCATCAGAAATGACACCCAGTGAGACTGTCTTAGATGAAATTCCTGACAAAGATTTAAAAAAAAAAAAAGATTTTCTCTATACTCAATGAAATCAAAGAAGAAAACAAAGGAATTAAAGAAGAAAACATTTTTAAAAAGAAAACAAACTCCTGAAAGAGAACACAGTAAACAAGCTTAGTGAAATATATAGGTCATTACAAGACACGAGAAAGAAAATATAAATGCTAAAGAAAAATCAGGCAAAAATACTAGCACTGAAAAACACAGCCAAATAAAATACTCTATGGAAAGTCTCACCAGTAGAATGGATGATGGAGAGAACAGAATATCTAAACTAGAAGACCCAGTGGCAGGTCTAATACTGTCTAAGAAAGAGAAATATAAGTTAATATAAAGGTATGAATGGGAATTTCAAGATATTCAGCACACTATGAAAAGGTATAGTAGAACGAGAAGAATTTCACTCCAAAGGCATAGTAGGCTTTTCAACGAAATGATAGAGGAAAAATTTCCCCAAATTGGGAAAGAAATGTCAGTGCAGATACAATAATCCTTTAGAACACCAAACAGACACAACCTGGAAAGAACCTTTCTCATCATGTTATAATTAAACTACTGAACATGCAAGCAAACCAAAGAAAATATATTGAAAGTAGTTAGAGAGATAAAGCAATCCATCTATAAAGGGAAGCCCATTAGGATAATAGCAGATTACTCAACACAAACTTTAAAAGCCAGAAGGACTTGAAATGAGGTATTCCACGTTCTGGAAGATAACAAGTGTCAACCAAGATTACTTGATCCTGCAAAGCTATCTGTCCAAATTGATGAAGAAATAAGGACATTCCACAACAAAAACAGGCTAAAGGAATTTACAACAACTAAGCCAGCTCTACAGAAAATAATTTGAAGGAATCCTTTGCACTGAAGAGAAAGCAAAGCATACACATGAGGAAACAGGAAAAACTCAACCATACTCAAATTACAGTTAAAACAAGAGAGTGAAAGGAAAACAGGACTACAAAATAAGAAGAATGGCAAGAATAAATACCATCCAATCATAATTCAATATCAATTGCCTCAATGCCCCAACCAAAACACACAGGCTTGCAGACTGTATATTAAAAGGCAGGATCCTGCTATTTGTTTCCTCTGGGAAACTCATATCTCAATAAAAGATAGACATTGTCTTAGGGTAAAGGGACAGAAAATGATATTTCAAGCAAATGGGCCTAGGAAACAAGCAGGTGTTGCTATCCTAATATCAGACAGGATAGACTTCAAACCAACATCAGTGAGGAAACATAAATAAAGTCACTTTACACTGGTTAAAGGAACACTCTAACAGGAGGACATTAAAATCCTAAACATATACGCACCTAACATGGGGGTCTCCCGATTTCATCAAACAAATACTATTGACTTAAAGTCACAGATAACACGAAATACAATTGTAGTGGGTGACTTTAATACCCCAATCTCATCAGTTTACAGGTTATCCCAGCAAAAATTAAGCAGAGAGACATCTGGATTATATGATGTCATGAAACAAATGGACCTAACTGATATCTATAGAACATTCCATCCAAAGGCTGCAAAATATACATTTTTTTTTTTCTCAGCAGCACATGGAACTTTCTCTAAAATAGACCACATATTAGAACACAAAGCAAATCTTAACAAATGCAGGAAATTTGAAATAATCCCTAGTACTCTATCTGACCATAATGGGTTTAAATAGGATAAACCAAGAATAAAATGAAATTAAAAAAAAAACTGAAAGAACTCATTAACATTAAACTATAGTACAAGAAATGTATGATGAAGCTCTTAGGGGATATGTAACATACAAACAGATGCTTGGAACCTTACAAATAGCCACTGGAATTTGTTAATGTGAAGGATGTGAAAGACTTTTACTTATTGTGATTCCTTTAGAAAACAATTCACTTGTCTGAATACAAACAGAAACTGTAAACTAATGTATTTATTGTTGATTAATGGATGTTTGAAAATAAAATGAACAGTAACAATTCAACTAATGGTATACAGGAGAAATTGAAATGAAATGACAATAAGGTTTCCTGTACTGCTTTGAAGCAGTATAATATTATTTAAAAACAAAATGGTGACTAATTAAAACTTTGTATTGTGACTCTTACAAAAGATTATGAATAATTTTTGTTGAAGTTTTATGTGTCTTAATTATGGTAATGTTTACATGAGTTTTGCAATTGCGGAAACCTAGACTCTAAAAAACATACATTTATTCTATGCTAATAATAACTTAATAAACCTAAGCAATAAAATATGTTAATGTATTTTTACTCTCACAATGATATGGGGTGTATACCATTTGTGGAATAATATCTATTTTGATAAGATTAATGGTCTTTATCTATTACTGATTTTAGGAAACAGAAAATTCCACTGGGCTTCAAAGCTGCTAATAAAGTAAGCTTAATATTTAGAGGTTACTAATGCAGAGTATTAGAAGAGACAGGACAACTTTGAGGTCATAAGATTTTTTTTTCCAAGGGTCAGGAGCACAGGTTTCTTTTATTTATATCTGTTAATAAATTTGTGTGCCTACAAACATGTATGTCCACAAAAAATGTGAAATTGCCTTAAAAGAGATTTGCATGGTACATATAATGACTATTTCATTCTTCCATACTATTATTTTTTCCTGCACAGTTTTAGATCCTTCTAGAATCATAGCAAAGTCAGGGGTGAGTAGCATGGAAAGAAAGAAGCTAATGGAAAGTGAAGGTTCTTAATTGCACTTTGACTCCTTTTACAAGCAAAATCCTATATTGAAGAGCTGCTTTGGGAACTCTTGTTTAATTTCCTGACATTTCTAAGAATCAAATCTAACTGGTATGGCTCGGTTAACATAGTTTAGAGAGGTTGTTGTTTTTGTGGTCTCTTCTGACGTGTAAGGGAGGCATGACTAATACTCAAATCTGATTAGATCTTTTGTTAAAGCAAATTATCTAAGCCAATCTTCCTTTCAAGGGAACAGTCTCCAGCACAGATCACGTTTATCCTCTCTATCTTTTTCTTTCTTCAGTCGGATATCTTGTCTTCTTTTGAGTTTGACCTGGATAAGTTAGAATTAAAAAAAAAAAAATGTTTATTTTTGTTGTTGTTATTTGGCTTGGTATTTTTCTTTCTTACTTACTACTTTTTTTTTTTTTTTTTTTTAGTTTAAGTGTATACTCCTATACATAACATAATAGCTGGCACAAGATCCACATAGAATATATTTTGAAAATGAATGGATGAGTAAAAAGAGTTTGTAAAAGTTACTTTCTATTAGGGTATGAAATTCATATTTGGAGAGAGAAGTCATCCCCCCATTCTTGGTGGCTGGATAGAAGTTTTGGGAGGCCTCAAGGAAACATTAGTATAAACTAGAGGCATGGCCTAAATGGTGTACCAAATGATCCCATTCCGTTACTCGGTTGTTGCTATTTCTGTTTCCTGGGTTTTGGGTCCTTTTTTTTAAAGAAAAGCATACCCACTAAAACATACTTAAGTGTTTTGCTTACATTTTTTCCTAGTTGTTTCATAATTCAAGATTTTAGTTTTAAATATTGTGATTGTAGAATATCAGAATGTAATTTTAATCTACTGCATGTAGATAAATATTTTCTACAGAACTCTTTATTGAAAAGATTGTACTTTCTCCAGAACATATTATTATCATCATTGTTGATAGTTTTCTGTATACATGCATGTTAACTTCTGTATATCTATGGGTTATGTTGGACTATGTGCCTGTATGTCAAATCATGCTCTTCTAGTTACAGTAGCTTTGTACTGCACTTAAATTCTGGTGGAGTAACACCTACTGTGTTCATTTTGCTTAGGAATGTTTGGGTTATTTGGGTTGTGGGTATAGATGAGTATGTTTTCTTTTACTTTGGTATACTCACACAAGTTTTGTGACTGTATTTTCTACTTTGATTAAACCACTAAGCCATCTCTCCAGCCCCCTAAAAAGCTTATGCACAGACAAATATGCCATAAGCAGAGCCAAGAGATTACCTACTGAGTGGGAGGAAATCTTTGCCAGCTATATCCCTGACAGAATGTCTGGAATCTACAAATAACTCAAAAAACTAAACAATAAAAAATCAAGCAACCTACTCCAAAAATGGAGCAGAGAACTGAATAGCGAATTCTCACAGGAAGAATTAAAATGGCTAACACTCACTTAAGAAAATGTTCAACATCCCTAACAATTAGGAAAATGCAAATTAAAACAACTATGAAATTCTACCTTACCCCATTAAGGATAGCAAACATTAAAAAAAATCAAATGAAAACAAATGTTGGTGAGGATGTGGAGAAATAGGAACACTCATTCATTGTGGGTGAGGACGAAAGCTGGTACAATCACTATGGAAATCAATATGGAGACTCCTGAAAAGGATGACTATAGAGTTATCAACATAACCTGTTATTCCCTTACTGGGCATTTGCCGTAAAAGCTCTGCACCTCAGTTCAGAGATATTTGCTGAACGATGTTTAAAGCTGCTCAATTCATAATAGTTAAGAACTGGAATCGACCCAGGTGCCCCCCATTGGACAAATGGATAAAAAAGATGTGGTATATCTACATGATAGAATTCTACTCAGCAGTAAGAACAAAATGACACAATGAAATTTGTAGAAAAAATGGTCTAACTTGGAATAGATCATACTCAGTGAACTCACCCAATCACAAAAGACAATTGTCAAGTGGTCTTATTCATCTGTGCTTCCTAACCTGCATCAGCCTGAGTTGCTGTTATACTTGAAAGGCATCTTGAGGCTTGTCCAATAGGGAGGGTAGGACTTGGGGGAAGGGAGGGAGGTGCAAAACTGAACCCATATTGAAGTGGTGCCATAGAATCCTATATCCTGGAATTTAGACTAAAAGGCTGAACCCTCAATAGGACCTTATGAGGAGCACCTGAATCGAAGGACACTACAGAGGATGAGATAAAGCCTAACCTTAAATTTCTCCTGTTCCTATTTTTTATCTTTCTTTCTTCCTTCCTTTCTTAATTAATTAATTAATTAATTAATTTATTCATTTTGTCCTTGTCTGTGGCCTATAATTCTCTGTTCCAGGATGCAGTTAACATCCACAAGAAGCTGTTGATCAGAGAGACCTACAAGGTCTCCCAAAACAAACAAGACAGACTTCTGTCAGACCACTTGATTACCCACCAGAGGTTAATGGTAAGGCTCTACAGCTGAAGACACTATACACTCTCAGCATGGACCATGGAGAGACCTTGTTGGAATCTGGAAGAGAACCAGTCCCCAGAGAGTTAGCCCATCTAGTACTGGAAGGCACTACATGGGCTACTGGAGGAAAGTGGCCAACATCTGTTTAAGCAACACAAAGTCTAAGCTACTCAGAAGCAAACAACCTGATGTGATGCTCACACAAGTGCAATAGTGGCACACAGCCATGGAGGGTAACCAGCTGCTCTTGGATTGGCTAACATATCTGCTCAGTGGAAAGAAAACTATATCTAGAACTGGGAAGCAAGTCATAATCATATACAGATAAAGATTTTGCTTTCCAATGTCAAGATCTCACTAACCTTGGGCTATAAAGGATCTATACCCTTTAAATTCTCTCTAAATTAAGATTTGTTATCCCATTTAACTGGTGCTGACTTCATTCTCCATTGGAGATTCTGTTTCTCTTTTCAGATGGGAACTGGACCTGAACAGGTAAATGATCCAGTGCACTCCACCTTGGCCCCAGCTGAAACCACAGAGGAATTGGGGAAATGAGCAAGAGTGCTGCTTTTTTGGTGAACCTGATTTCAGCACAAGGGTGAGATAGATAGACACTGAGGACACACAACACTTACCAAAGCAGAGATCCAGAGGCTCCTAAAAGCCCATCATTGAAGTATATTTAAAATGTTCCCAGCATGGCTCAGAGAATTTTGCAGAAGAGGAGGCAGAAAGATTGTTAGAGCCACAAGCTGGGACATTATGCACAGAGACATTGCCTCTCCCCCATAACTGACTGCTGTACCCACAATGCATGACCCACAATCCCCATTGGGTTCACCTGCATCCCAACAAGAAGGGTCTCTTTGGAAAAGGGACAGGAATAAGGGAAAGGATGGTGACAACAACTGTTGTTTACATAGTAAGTATGCCCATATCAAAAATAAATAAATAAATAAATAAATAAATAAATAAATAAATAAAATTTGAAAAGTAAATAGTCAATAAAAGTCTCAAAAGAAATTTTCCCATGAGCTTTACTATTCACTCATGTGTAGAAGGGAGTTGAAATAAATAAAATTTCTTTATTATCACTAAGCAAACAAAGCCACTGTTAATAATAGCACTATTGAATGAGCATTCCCTAATACTTGTTTTCCTTATCTGTTTTCTCAGACAATGGACAAAATTCTGTGACAATAAACTGAAATGCAAAAATTAAGTCCATTCATCTGAAATGTACTGATTAGTAAGGACACAATGGCATTTAAACTATAACACAAAGTTATAAGGATTGTACAAATAATTGTAAAACTTACATGCCCACTGCTATTGGAATGTAGAGATGGAAAAGAATGCCTAAAACTGACATAAAATAGTTGGGCAAAGATATCTTACAGTTAGATATCCAGAACAGTCCAAGTAATTTATATATATTAATACTAACCTGGCTAGATGCCAACCATATATCTTCTGATGACTCTGCCATTCTCCAATTACACATACATTCATTTAATGAATAAAAAATGCAACACTACTGTGTGAAATTTTTGAGTCTAGATTTTTACTTCAGTGTTACTATCCCATAAATAAGAGATCTTATTTTTACTAAGGATAGCATAAGTATATTTTTAAAAAATGAATATGTAAAGGTAAACATTAATATCTATAAAACTTTAACACATGGAGAGATCTTCAACTATGGATGTATTCATATTTTTTACTATTTTGCCAAGATGTAACTTATATACCATGAAACCTATCCATCTGTTAGTGTAGGGTTTGATGTTTTTGGCTAAATTTATGGGATCCTGATTCCATGCACATAGGCCAGTTTCCCAAATTTTTTATCACTGTAAGAATTTCCCTGCAGCCCCTTCACAGAGTTCCCTTATGCCCAGGGCCATAGGTTAGAAAGAAGCTGATGTTGCTTCTGCAGTTTTCTTCTTGGAGCATATAAGAACTTTCTTTTTCTGTTTCCTTAACTATTCCTTTGTAAATTCAGAAAATGTGGAATCACAATTCCTATGAAAACATGGGAAGGAAGGAGGAGTTGTGAGTTAAGGGCACACAATTGTTTTATTTGCCTGTTCTGCTTGCAAGAGGGCAGCAAACTCAGCATGGCAGTGCTTGTTCTACCTGGGTGAGTGTTGCAGTCTCAAAGAAATACCTGTGTTTAGGAAGCTGTCCTCCTCATTATTCTGTTAGCAGCTTTAGCAATCTTAACATACTGAGTCAGTGAGTGGGAAAAAGTACAAATAATTGCAAAACAATACGCTATACAGGTGCCTCAGCATGGACTTTGGGCCAGGGAGTGTTTTCTTTGATAGAGACTTTTAAGGAGCATTGATTGCTCACATTTCTATGCATATAAGCACATACATAAAAGTCAAGTACCACTTATAAAACAATAGTAACTTAAAGTTCACTTGGGATTAATTTTTCTTCTCTTCTTTTCTTACATTCCCTGCTAAATAAAAGCATGTGAGATATGTCAAACAAATGTGCCCTGCTGTGAATTTCTCTGCATTAGTTTCTGAAAATGGTTTTTTTGGGAATGCAAAGAAAGTCATGATTAGTGATTTAGTTCCATTCTGATTAATGAGGATTTAAGCTGTAATTTCTGCCATTATGAATTAAATGTCACAGTTCATTAGAGTGAAGCCAATTCAGTCCATTTCAACTTCATATTCATGTTTCCAATAGCAAGTCCCTTCATCATCATTTATTAATTTGGCATCAAGATGCCCCAAGTGTATCTTTTTTTCAATTAAAAAGGAAAATATCAGAGCATAGCTTTTTCAGTTGCATTAATGTTCAGGAAGACAGGTATGAGCTAAAGAAACAAAATGATCCCCATCTGATTCTAATGATTTTGTAAATAATTTATGATACTTTTAGGAATTAGCCAATAGCAAACAAGTTACTTGTGCTCATAAAATATAAGACCTGTAGATTAATTTGCTGTACTCTCAAAGGCAGTTACTAATTTTATAAAAACACATATTATTATCAAATATGTTTTGCTTTTTAGCTTTACTCAGTATGAGGCCTAAAATATTGCCGGTAATGTACACTGCTTATTTTATTTGTCTTAAAAGATGACTGTTATTATAAAACAAGGTTTTTGGATGGAAAGATGGCTTGGTGATTAAGGTGCTTGCTTGCGGAACCTAAGGATCCAGGTTTGATCCCACATAAGCCAAATGCACAAAGTGGCTCATGTGTCTGGAGTACATTTGCAGTTGCTGAAGGCTCTGACAGGCTTATTCCCTCTCTGTCTGTCTCAAATAAGTAAATAAGGAAAATATTTTTTTAAAAAATTAAACAAAGTTCTCATATATAATCTCAATATACAATGTAAGTACAAATACTATAAAATATTTTTAAATGTTATAATTGAACATTTCTATATACTTTTAAAGTTGTACACATAAAATATAAAAAGTATAACATTTTTAACCTGGGTAGACATTACAGATTTCTTAATATATGTAGTTAAATAAATGATGACCTGTGAGTATAAAACCAAGTTGGGACCATAGATTTTAGGGTATAGTCATATTATTTCTTCAATAATTATCTTTAATAAGACATAACACATTGGCATCTTAAGATATGCTTTTCAGATAAAATAAGAATTTTTATGAAGATAGAATGTTAAGTTTTTAATGAATTAGAAAGAAAACTAAAGAAGCAATAATTTGATTCTTTTAGAACAAACACTTTCACAAAGATCCTCTCCAGGAAAAACAAATTAATAATATAACTCTATTTTCATGTTTAGCAAGACTATTCAAAGTAATTTTCTTATATTTACATTTCTTGAGCATACCACCTCATTTTCTGTTTTAAACTCTTTTCAATCAGACTTTCATCTCAAATCCTTTTATTTAGCTCGCCAAATCTTCCATTGTGAAGAATCCAATAGTTAATTCTCAGACTCTTTTTTTTTCTTATTGTGTTTCTCACAATCGATCATTTCCTTGTTCTTGAAACACTCTCTTCACTTTGTTTCTAGGTCAACATTCACTTACTTTTTTTAAATTCAATATTGTGGTCGTTTCTGATAAAGATCTTTGTACTGGTTTGTCTATTTTTTTTATCTCTACACTTCTAATCTCTGCATCTTGGTGTGCTCAAAGGCTGCATTCTTAAACCTCCCTACTTTGTCTCCTATCATTATCTAGCTGATTTATCAAACAATATATTTTTAATGTCATATACATTAATGTTATTGTGGAGTGAATATTATCCCCCCAATTTAATATGATTAATCCCTAATTCTCTGTACCTCAAAATATAAACATATTTGGATATAATACTTTATATTTCCAAATCAGTTCCTAATTATATAGACATAATTTTAAAAATAAATGTTTGTTAAACACATTGCAGATGTAATTAGTTGTTATGAGTTCAGATTCAAGCACACAAATTCAATATAATTGCTGTCTTGATAGAAAGGTGATATTCAGACAAAGTCAAAAACAAAAGAGCTCTGGTGAAATTAGAGGGAAACAGGGATACCACTTCTACCAACCAAATAACCCAAAGTATTCTAGACAAAAACATCACAGAGCAAGAAAAGGATAACATGTCTTCTTGCTTCTCAGAAAGTACCTGGATGTTCCATACACCACTCTGTTCTGTTGTGGAACCTCCTTCCAGCACTCTATCTGATTATGAGAGTCTCACAGCAGTCGGCTTTGTTGTGGAAGTCCACAAACTTTATTTAGATTTTGCCGGACATGATATCCATCAAATTGGTATCTACTGCTCTATTGGGCCGTGGATTCCAGCCTTGCATATGCAAATGTATGCTGGAACTTCTAGTTAGCATTTTAAAGTGTGTTTAATAATTCCTTTATTCCTACTCCAATCATGTTCCTCCTTGGCTATTTGCATTTTAGCAAGGGATAGTTAATTGCTAAGGTAGAAAAACAATAACCATGAAAACTGCAACAGCAGGGGGGAGGGGGAACCTGGTGCCAATTTGCTGCTTGGTGCTCTTATTGAAATGATCACAAACCCTTCTAGGGATAAACTCAAAAGATATTCTCACATCAACCATTAACCACTGGGGCATCACAGGACAATACCAAAGAGTCCTTGTGCTATTTCTTCACTTGACTACTGAAAACATAAATGAAACCCAAGTTTCCCACCATTTGTCCTTTGTGTGAGGCAGCCTTTCATTACTTTCAGAATATACCTAGATAAACAAGTCATGAAGAAAAAAAAATGCATATTGGCTAAGAGTTTAGGAAATTTCTATGTCTATTTTGGCCTGTGATAAGGCAGTACCTCATGACAGGAAATTTATAGTGGGGTCAGGCAAAGCTGCTCACCTCATGGTCACAGGAAAGCAAAAGATAAAGAAAAGAGAGAGGTGATATTATCCCCTTTTAAGATGACACATCCAAAGATCAAAATCCCTTTCTCTGTACCATACTTCTTAAAGTTTCTACCATCTGCCAATAGTGCCAAGCAGGGAACGAAGCCATCATTAACACAGTGGCCTTTAAGGGATGTTGGAGAGTCTATCTGTAGTACTCACTATGATTAGTTTTTCACAGGGAAATTGTTAGTATTTTTTTTAAAAGTGAATTTCTATTTACAAAAGCTACCATCACTTTCATATTCAACATTGTGGAATAGTTTTTAATATTCTAAAAGAATGGCTTCCAGCAGAGCCACTTCCTTCGCAGGCACCAGAGGAATTTCACAATATCTGAAGGCTTTTATTGACTGTCACTATTGGAAGTGGAATGTGTTGGAAATCCAGAAAACAGAGATCTGAGGTTTAGATAAGCAGCCTTCAATGCACACATGTTCCTAAATCCTAACAGTTCAAGGCTAGAAAAGTCACTACTCTTTTCTAGCTACCTCGCATTCCCTGTCCTTCACACATGCCAAAGACAGTCCTGCCACAGGTGGTTTGCACTTACTGATAACTAATGTTGGTGTAACTATCACTTAACCTATGACTCACAAAGCTCATCTGTCATTGGTTCGTTTTCTGTTCATTGTCCCCTCTTCAAAAAGAGATGATCTCATTCCTCAATCTAAAATAGTGCCTCCTTGAAAGTCTATTAATTTTTTTTTTTTTTTTTTATCTTCAAGGCAGGGTCTCTTTCTGGCCCAGGCTGACCTGGAATTAAGTATGTAGTCTCAGGGTGGCCTCGAACTCACAGCAATCCTCCTACCTCTGCCTCCCAAGTGCAGAGATTAAAGGCATGCACCACCACGTCAGGTCCTATATTTTCTTTTTAGTTAAATGTTTTTATCAGCCACCCTCATCATCATCACCATAACCCAAATGAAATGTAAACTCTTTAATTAAAAGCAGTGATTTTTTCTTTCCTGATTTTGCTTGTCAACCTACCATTATCCCTTAAGATGCTCAAACATTTTGTGAAGTGAATGGGTAATCTTCCCTTGCCAGAAGTCAGGAAAGAATGCATGATGGGAATGAATGTAGGTAGTAATCAATGGTTGGTTCTTACATACAACTTTAGACTTCTACTGGCTACATTTCCTAAAGGATTCACTGGGAAGTGGAAGAGAATGGAAAGAAAGCTTTGAGATTTTCAGGGCTGGTGGAACATTCCCACAATCCCAGTACTTGGGATGGGGGGGGTGCAATGGGAGGAGTATGGAGTAATTTCAGAGAAGGCTTGGCTACATAGAGAGTTCAAGAGCAGTCTGTTCTACAAAGCAGGCTTTTAGCTCACTGGCAGTATGCACACCAGCATGCAGAAGGTCCTGGCTTATATACCCAGCAATATAAAACAAGAATATCTTTCAATTCAGTTTGCCAGAGTCAGTTGGAGGATTGAGTTGGAGATAAAATTAGGCAAAACTAGATGTTCAGAATAGAGTGCTTAAAATGGAACTTAAGCAGAGCCATGATAACAGCACATTTTGAAGAACTAACTATATTTGACCATGACAATGAATTACATTGTTAGAACACGACACAAGATGATTCAAGGAAAGTATCTTAAGGAGAAACTAGACTACTGGAAGAATGATCTAAAGATTAAAAGAATCATAAATCATTAAGGACGTTACACAAAAGTCACTTTGTCATTGATGATTTCTGGATTATTTGAACTTGAAGGTCCTTCCCTCAAAATTCCTTATATCTTTCTATGCATTATATTCCCACTATTTTTAATCAACATATAACTTGGGTGTTACTCAGGTTCCTTTTTTATTTAGGTTTTGTCTTTTACTGAAATATGAATATTAAGAGAGCAGGAATATTTTCTGTTATTTTGCACTCTGCCTTATCTATAACTAGATAAATGCTGAATGGAGTAGACCTTAATGAATGAATGGTGAACAATTTTTTTTTATAAAGTTTGTCATGAGTTTCTCTTAAAAGTTAGAACTCACCTAAATGAACAATTAAATGGTGGCTTTTCTAAACATCATTATAAATAAAACCTAATTCTCATTGATATAATATTTTAATGGAGATGAGAGGAAAACCTTTCTATTGATATTCTTTTATTTTTGAAACAGTCTCATATATCCCTTAGTGGCCTCTATCTAGCTATGAGGATGACCTTGAATTTCTGTTTCTCTTGCCTTCACTTCCCAAGTGTTGGGATTATAATCCTGTGTTACCATGCCCAATTTACTATTTGCATCTTTAGGAAGGAAATAATGGATAGGTAGGCTCATATGTCATATGCAGCAAAGACTTAGGAATGGAAACCTATAGGGTAAATGTGGAATGTATAATCATGAATTTATAATGACATACGTATTGCTGAATAACAGAAAGTGTTAATGCCAGAAGCTCAGAACAGAAATAGGATTTATTTGATAAGCAGAAGGTCATTTATGAAGTTAACTATCATTCTGTAGCAAAACCTAACCTATGTAGATATTATCAATGTTTGCTCACTTGAATTAAAGCATGAAAAAACGTTTCTTTGGGACTCATTTAACAAAAACCTCTTGACAGTCACAATTCCCCATGACAAACTTTTTCATTAACAAATGAATATAAATGACAAGAAGTTATAAATTATATTCTGAGCATTCTGTAGAGAGAAATTGGTTGTTTTTGAAAAAAATTACATTATCGATTTCTCCTAGTCAATAGTATAAAACAAATGGTGACCTTTTCTTCATTTAATATTTCAAGATTATTGGTTGGAGACTAGACGAAACTGAGAGTGTGGTTTAGCACTGATCTTATGTACTTTATCTATTTTAAACTTCCAAAGTAATCATTAGAGACTCAAAGCAAGTTTGAAAAATGACTAGTAATATAAGATTAGTTTATATTAATTTTCTTTATGTGTCTAAAATTTAAAGACACACTAGTGATTAGTCCATGTCTTTGCCATTGCATATGTTAACAAGACTTACCAAAGTGATACATTCAAATGTAAGAATATTTTTTTATTTATATCATGATTTAGCTTTCCATATTTGTGAAGTCATTTTTTACACATTATTTCCAAATGCATGGTTCTCAAAGTAAGTATCAACAATTTTTTTTTTTTTTTTTTTTGATTTTCAAGGTAGGGTCTCACTCTAGCTCAGGCTGACCTGGAATTCACTATGTAGTCTCAGGGCGGCCTCGAACTCACGGCGATCCTCCTACCTCTGCTTCCTGAGTGCTGGGATTAAAGGCATGCGCCACCACGCCTGACCAAAATATTTTTTTTTAATATTTAATTAATTTATTTATTTATTTGAGAGAAGGAGAGAGAGAATGGGCATGCCAGGGCCTCCAGGCACTAAAAAAGAACTCTAAACACATGTGGCACTTTACATATCTGACATACGTGGGATGATACGAGGAGTGAAACCTAGGTTCTTAGGCATTTCAGGCAAGGGCCATAACTGCTAGGCCATCCCTCAAGCCCCCAAATATTTTTGAACCTACCTTTAACATCAAGAAATGGAATACGAGCAGCTCCTCATAAGCCTCTTTCCCATTACTTAGTGTTCTCTAATGCATGGTTATCATTACCTAGTTTTCTTTATGGATAGTTCATGTACCAGAGCACTATATCTAGTTTTGTCTGTGTTGAACATCATGGCAATTGAGCTATATTGGATACATTCTTTACTATGGCTTTTTGCCTCTGAATCATGTTTATGAATTGTTTTTCTTGCTGTTGCCCAGTTTATTTTATTGTGAGAATTCTATTATTTGATTATATAAAATGATTCAGTTTTCTTTCTTTACTGTGGATACGCACATGGATTTGTGTCAATCAATACTGCTTGGATCACACCAAGGTAACTGAATTCCCCAAATCTCAGTGGTGTAAATCAACAAAGGTTTATTGCTCTCTCATGCTTCATGTCCACTGCAAATTGGTTGGTGGATTGCCATTTCACTTGTCATCCTGGCTTCCTGAGTGTCTGGCACAACAGCTACTGCCTGGCATATTGTCTGATGCTGCCAGTGAGGGTGAAGAGTGGGGAAAAATTCACAAAGCATGTGCCAGCTCTTAAAGCTGCTGCATAGAATTAACATATGACCTCTAATCATACTTGACTGGCAAAAATGTTAGGGAGACTTGCTTGTCTTCAAGTAGTAAAGAAAGTAAAGCTTTTCTGGAAAGAACTCTCCTAGTATTAAAGAGGAGGAATGCCATCTGAGATTCTTTCATTGCTCCAAATACTGGGTAATTAAACCACATACTCAGAATGCATCAATTCTCATAATACTTGAGATAAACTAAATTTTCCAAACAGTGGCTAATTTATACTCCAAGTGCAGGATCTCTGCATAATGTAATATTAATCACTGTCAGGATGGTTTATGCTTGATGCAAAGAACTAAAAATGAGTGTTGTGGAACATGAATGAACCTGCTATGCATTGATGGCACGTGAGTTAATCATAATAAACTCCATTTATGAAGGAAGAATGGAGGATGTATAATGGTCCATAGCCACTAATTATTGAGCTCCCCTAAGCAGACACGAAGCAACCCCTATACTTAGGAAGGGTAATTGTGTAGTTGTCAGAGATTGAATGTGAAATGTCCATCATAGGCCTATACAACTGAGGACTTAGCCCCCTACTGGTGGTGCTGCCTTGGGAGGTTGTACAAGCTTTGGTATGTAGGCTACTGTGGGCGAGCTTTGAAGGCTATAACCACCTCAAGTTCTGATCTGCATTCTCTGATCCTAATCCGTCATGGGTTAGAGTCCCAAGCACTTGAGCTCCTGCCCCCACTGAGCTGCAGCACTTTGCCTCCTACAACAGGGCAGGCAGGAGAGGAAGAGAAGGAGAGAGAGAGAATCAGTGTGCTAGGACCTCCAACTGCTGCATATGAACTCCAGATGCATGTGCCACTACATCTGGCTTAATATGGGTCCTGGAGAACTGGATCCAGGTTGTTAGGCTTTGCAGTCAAGCACCTCAACCACTAAGCTGTCCTTCCAGCCAAGATCATTTTACTGTATCCTTTTTACCACAAATTCTATCATCATTTCATCTTTTTATCTCATCATTGTTATTCTAAGACATATGTTTTAACCTTGTATTTTCTTTTTTATGTTTCTAAAAATATTTTGTTTATTTATTTGAGAGAGAAAGAGGCAGATACTAAGAAGAGAATGAGAGAGATAGAGGAGAGAGAGAAAGAGAATGGTGCATCAAGGGCTCAAGCCTCTGCAAACAAACTCCAGGGGCATGTTCCACCTTGTACATCTGTCTTAGGTAAGTACTGGGGAATCAAAGCTGAGTCCTTAGGCTTCACAGGCAAGTATGTTGACTGCTAAGCCATCTCTTCAGCCCTTGACTTCTTTTTTTTTTTTTTTTTTTTTTTTTTGAGGTAGGGTCTCACTCTGGCCCAGGCTGACCTGGAATTCACTATGTAGTCTCAGGGTGGGCTTGAACTCATGGCGATCCTCCTACCTCTGCCTCCCAAGTGCTGGGATTAAAGGCGTGCACCACCACGCCTGACCCGACTTCTTATTTTTTATTTGATTTGTCTAATCCACTTATACCTACCCACTGATAGTTCATTTTAAGTACTGTACTTTTCAATACTGAAGTTACATTCCAGTTAATATTTATACATTTCTCATCAGAAAAAAATACATGTCAATATTCCTTTAAACACATTAAGCACATTTTAAAGACTAACTCTATCATTTCAATATCTAGATTTTCTAAAGGCTTGTTTTGGGTTTTCTGTTGTTTTTCTTTCTTTCATTTATATTCTTCTTCTTCTTGTGTGCCTAGGTTATATTACATACAGTCACATAGTATAGTTTAAGTTGTATATACCAAATATTTGTTATTCACCATTAATGTGGGATAAGTTTTATTACTCAAGAAAGTGAATATATTGGCTGTTGTCAGGTAATTGGTAGCTAAAGCAATATAATAAACTTTAAATGCAGTTTAGAGAAAGGAATTAATCACAACCAAGCACAACTCACTCCATTGTGTTAGGTTTTAATATAACTTGTAGCACATGACAAAGATATTATTTTTATTTGTTTATATTTATTTTGAGACAGTGTCTCATGTTTCTAGTACTATTATTGAAATTAGTATGTAGCTAAAAATGACCTTGAACTATTTGATCCATCTTCTAATTGTTGAGATCACGAGTGTGTCACTATCATTCCAGTGTATGCATTGTTGCTGGGAATCAAACTCAGGGCTCCTTTATGCTAAGTAAGCACTCTACCCACTTGACTATACCCTTAGCCTTGTATATTAGAAAATCTTAAACCTTTGGGAGAGAGTAAGTGGCTGATGTTATCCAATAACTCAATTTAATTCATAAACAGAAGTAAGATTAATGACTCTGTATCTTGGTTCTACATGTTGGTCCCAGATTTCCACTGCACTGAAAATATTGTAAAAAAAAAAAAATACCAATAACATTTGCTGTGGGAGTTGAGCAGGATGCTTTTGCGAGATCACATTCTCCCTGCTGGAAAGATATTTGCTGTTCCATTGGCTCTCTTTGAGGTTCATTTAACACTGTGCTGCAAATCTCTTTATGTCCAAAAAACAATATGCCAGCCCCAGGCAAATTCTTTCAATCGAAAGATTTATAACATTTTAGGATTTGGAACTTAATGGAGTAAAACTTCTACAATACTGTTAACTGAGAACCAAGAGAACATCAAAGTATATTTTTTTCAAGGACTTCATCATGTGTTAACAAGCTTCATTACTTCAACAATTTGATGCAGACTACTCATGTACGCAAACAAAGACCATGGCTACGTTAAGCATGCCACTAACTCACTAATGCAAAAATCAGTGTTTTTCTAAATGACATCCTTGTCACCAATGAACAACTCATTGATTGAATTTTGAGTTTAGAGAAGGACAAGTCATGACCATTTTGTCCATTTGGTGTCTCCATTAGCTGGCACATACCAGATTCTCCACAGTTTCAATGACTGGAAAGAACGGCAGAGTTATCCTTCTTACTCATCAGCCTCACCATGCCTCAGGCAGAAGGGATTCCATATGATTCTTTAAGACCTCCAGGAGAGACCCACCACCGCCACCTCTCAAAATCCTTTCCTCTTTCCCGGAGTCCAGCTGGGCCTCTGAGTGCAGTCTGTTCACCAGCTGCCACCATGTCTCACTCTTCTGGCCAGCATAGTGCTGGCCGCTTTCCATTTCAGCGGGCTCACTCCTTAATCAGTTCTAGAACAGCAAAGGAAATTGGACATACCCTGCCTGTTGTAGAATTCATATTTATCTAATTCCCAAACATTGGGAAGTTTAGAAGTAAAAACAAATGACTCATAAAACTACTCTTACATAAATTTCACCTGATGTATTTGAGCAAATCTTATCACAATGATTGTATAAGTAGATGAACACAGTATTCTTTAATTTCTGGTAGGATGTTCAGGCTTTATGCTAGGATGATCTTACTTCTAGCTTCAGATTTACTTACCATTATTATTGTCCATGGTATGTTCTTTCTGCTATTAAGACAAAAGAAGCTCATCATTTGCATATTGACATTGAAATGTAAATATATTGTCATTGTAAATTGGTAGAACTTTTTAACACTATTGTTTTGCTGTGAAAAACACAAGGTTCTCTGTCCCTGAAAATCAGTAAGACAACTCTGAGGATTTCTAGTAATAAATCAGGTATATGATGTCTCAAAGGAGAATTGTTAAAACTCTGAGCTTCAGAGATCATGCCTGAGAAGTTTATATTTTACTGGTGACATAACCTATTTTGTATCAAAAAGGGGGGGGGGGGCAAAGGGAACTTTTACTGAGCAAATGGACTAACTTTAATATTTTTTCAGCTCATTTTTCTTTACAACAAAGTGATTACTGGCATATTATCTTTGTTTTGTTTGTTGATGTATCTTGAACTCCTAAAACAGTGCTGTGCATATAGTCATAAAGAATTTTGAACATGTCTGACTATATACTTCTACAACATAATTAATTCATATAAGACATCTATCAGATGATTATTAAGAACTTGTTCTCTTAACAATAAGATCTGAGATATATCTAAGTTCAGCATGGCATGTCACAAATATGAAAGCATTCTTTAAAGTTAATTGAACAGAATCAAAAGGACTTCTTGGATATGGGTTTCTAAGGGCTATCAAGAGTTGAGAATTTAAATGAACTTTTGAATTGATATTTATTCCTCCCCTCTATTAATAGTTTCTCATCATGGAGATTAATCTAAGGATGAAAATGGCCTATTTATTGATAGCTGATATTTTTATTGATTGCATAACCCATGAAACATGAGAAACAGTATGTTAATACCTATTTTCTTCACAATTCTTTTAAAATTAAGATTGTGACAACAAACTCTTTTGCACTTGAATATAATATTATGAAAAATCATTATTTTTTATTATATAGTATGCAGCATAAAGACCTTGAGTGTAGTACTCTGAAGTGAGGGAGACTGTAACATTTTTGATAACTCATAATGATGCTGTCATTATTAGTCAGGCTGATCTGGATTAAATATTTTTTACATCTATAAATGTTTACTTTTTTGCTATCTAAATTGATACTCTAATGTTAATTGAAATATATAAAATCAAAAAAAATGTTAGAAAGTTCCTTTGGAAATAAGGCTCTTACTACCTAGAACAAATCTGCAAATCCTGAAAACATAATAAAAAAGTGTATGACCAGGATTTAGCATTTGAAGCTTACCCTAATGCTCAGAGGGAGCTCTATGTATGTAGCCTTTTAAAAGACTATTTGACTTAAGGGGACTGTTTTCTATCAAACAAGGTTGATGTTGTGAAGAAATAACAGCAGATCTTCTGGTCTGTAAAGAAGCCATTTTGCTCTCCAGGCTGTCTGCATGTGTAGCATAACCAGATGGATGATTCTTCTACCTTACAGTTCACAACACAAATTATCTATTGCACTGTACTAGTAATGTAGTACCTGCACGCTAATCTGAGAATTTCACTTGAAATTAGGTTTCAGTCATTTTCCCTTTTCCCTCATAGTAGTAAATTACAGCTAAAGTCAAATTCTTCGCTTGAGTTTGTACGTAGTTACAGTATCAGAAAGACTTAAAAATAGACAGATAGTGCAGCAGGCAGTACAGTTCTTCAAATAAATGTAACCTACAAATTACATTGAAGAGTGGACTTTCCCTTCCCATAAAACTCCCTCAATAAAATCACAAGTTTCTCCCAGAATATTAAAAGGACTGTTCTTAACATTTTACAAAGTAACCAACATGCTTGAAACCAGTTTTAAAAGTTTAAGACATCTGTTAGACAGGCTAAAAATCATAAAGATATGTTAAGCTAGTTTGGTAAAGTTTGTCTTTAAATGAAAAGAAATTTCATTTGAAAATGATATTAATAATAAAACTTTTCATATTGTTTATGATTAAATATTCAAATTAGCATTTAGATGTAAGCAGAGGAAAATTAATCAAAATCATTCAACTCTATTTTCTGGTCTTCAGAATGATCTTCATGCATTAATAATTGATGGTCATTGAATGTAATTTGGCTGATTCTTTACATTATTTTATTTCTTTTGGTTTTTGGAGTAGGGTCTCATTCTAGCCCAGGTTTACCCGGAATTCACTCTGTAGTCTTAGGGTGGACTCAAACTCATGCAGATCCTCCTACTTTTGCCTCTGAAGTGCTGGGATTAAAGGTGTGTGCCACCACACCTGGTTTAGAGAGATACTTTGTAATTACTAAATCTCCAAGTTAAGGTGACTAAGATTATCTCTAAATAGTTGATTTCTCTAATTGGCTCTCTAATGCAGTCATGTGATATGCATAGCCTCTCCAGAATTTTCTTTGCTACAAAAGAACATTTCTCAATAGTATAACAGTAAAACATGACTGGGGACTGACTGCTCAATACTTAAGAAAGCTAGCAATTTAGGGAGTTCCACATTATGGGGGGAAAAAAAAAGGTGTCATAGAGAGGACAGAAAGAACAAGAGTGATCACAAAGGAAGCTGGGGAAAGATCCAGAAAAACAAAACAAACAAACAAACAGGCTGATATGATCTCCAAGTTCATGGACATTCTGTGGTGAAAGGCCTGTGTTCTCTGGTCTTTGCACTGTTATCACACAGCCCACTATCATGATCCTTATGTGACAACCACATCCACAGTCTCTGATCTTTGGACTGTTGTCACACTGCACATTTCCCCAGCTTTGGGGAAAAAAAGTAAACACATGTAAATCACTTTAATTTCAAATTACATTGACACAATGCTATAATCAAAAACATTATATACAGTCCTGGTGCATTGCTTAAAAGTAATATTTAATCTCTGAATATTTTACAACTATTTTAGCCAGTCCTTTCCATTGATCATCAACTCCATTTATTAGAACATCTTTTCTTTCACGTGTAAAACTATTCCTGGTATAATTGCTGCTTCTAAATGCTTCTTAGAAGCAGCAGCAAATACATCAATGTTTCTCCCAAGGAAAACTTCTGATTATTTGACAGACTGTATTTCTCCCATGACTAACTTTGTATGTGATGTGTGTGTGTGTGTGTGTGTATGTGTGTATTAAATATGTACTGTAGCATTAGATTGGATGCAAAGCAGAACTGAAGACATTTCTGTCTTCGAACTTACAAAAGTCTGTGGTAGGATAACTTCTTACTTTTAAGACTAGGTTAAAATGATTCCTACATAGCTTACTTAAACAGTGAACAATACCACTAAACTATTGTGTAGGGCTTGGTGAAAAAATTCCAGATGACTGCAGCATCAGCATGTTATATATAACACCTAAATGTCTGTACGCCTTTTTCTCCAGGTAGACTATTCTTTTCATAAGTCAAAACTTAAAGACCTTCATCGCACACCCAAGCTGCACAGCCAATTCTGTAATGTGCATGAAATTATTACTATTATTTTCTGTTCATATCCCTGCAGAATTTTCATCAGTTCTTCAAAAATTAAACATTTACTTTCTTGATTTAAAGAGGATGATAGAACCACTTATCTATTCAACATATTCCTATTGATCAACTACTATGTATCACATCTGCTCATAGGATATAAAAATACCAAAAGGGAAAGTAAAAGCATAATGAATTAAACACAGAAGTAAACCCTGTCCTCATGGTGCGTATACCCTAGTGAAATGAGTCAAAAGCAAATAAATTATGTATGTGGTATTGTTTATCAAATATGCTATAGACCGTGAGACACATCGAAGATGCCAATGACTTTGAGACTCATTGTCATATGTACTAGTCAGTTGTAATGCTCCGTAGATTATATGATACATCCCAATAGTGTTCACCCCTCTACCTTTCAGCTTTTCTTCATGCTATTTGTCTTTAACTATGTTTAGTTTTTTCAAGGACTTGCCACAGTACCTTAATTTTTTATTGATATTCCTTTTTCTCATCTCCCAATTAAACTTGACCTACCTGTTATTTGTCTATTCACTTCATTTATCATAATGATGCCTGCTTAGCAAGCATGAGTACCTGAGTTTCATCCCTAGAACCCATGTAAAAATGCTTGGCATGTAGGCACCCACTTGTAACTTCAGGAGTGGGGAGATAGAGACAGGAAACTCCTTGGCCAAGCAATATAACGGAATTGATGAGTTCTAGGCCAATGACAGACCCTGTTTTACAAAGAGGTGTATGGTAGTTCTGAGCTAAGGATGACAACTAAATTTGTCCTCTAGTTTGCTCACATGTATAAAAACACATTTATGAACACTGTTCCATGGATGTGAACCCTGAAGACAGGCTTGTGCACATGTATATCAAAGAGAATTAAACTTGAAAATAAAGGAAAGCAATCAATCGCAGAGCTTACAAAGACCAATACACTGGGTTGTTGTAAGGTAAACACCTCTTTATTTTAATTTTTAATACTCCAAAAATCAATTATTAACCCATGGATGTATGGGGTTAGGGTAAGAGAACAGAGAAAAGAGCTTGGTGTGCATTATGTATTACCCTTTATATGCGACAATAAGAACACATTCTAATCCAAGTATCTTTTGTGGATTTTAATCTTCTTTTAATCCTGTCAAAAGGGATTTAGCAACACAGACGGAGGCACAAAGGATGGACATCCACACAGAAAATCCATGTGAAGACCACACGAGAGGTGGCGGGCCACCTACAAACAGCAAGAGGCTTTAGAGCAACTGTCTTGGGCAGCTTTATCTTTGACGTCTATGTACAACAAAATTATATACACACACACACACACACACACACATATATATATATGTGTGTGTGTGTGTGTGTGTGTGAGAGATGTGTGTGTGTGTGTGTGTGTGTTTTGTTAGAGGTCACATTATTTCTCTTTTCTTGAAGGCTCCTCAGATCCTTCTACAAGCTGTTCTTTACAAGGAGATCCAGAAACAATTCTGATGCAAAAGTTTCAAATGATCAGGCAATTTATACCTTTAGTTTGGAATTTCAAAATTTGTCTGGCTCTTAATCTGTTAGAATTGCATTTGTCCCCTATGCTAATATCTGCGGTAGTCTCTATAGGTAACAAGGGTATGAGTAAACAGAGTGGCAAGAGATTAAAGATTTCCTACAGAAAATAAAATACTTTGGAGTCTCATTTGTTATTTGTTGCATGGGGAAAATTATTAAAAATATACTCCCTCATGAGAGCTAGAAAGATGGATCAGTGGTAAAAAGTCCTTTCTTGCAAAGTCTGAAGGCCTGGGTTTATTTCCCCAGTACACACATAAAGCCAGATACACAAAGTGGTACATTTATCTGGAGTTCATTTGCAATGGCACTAGGCCCTGGTGTGTCCATACTCATTCTCTATTTGCAAATAAATAAGTAAAATTATTTTAAAAAGTTTACTCCTACAATCTTCAAAAAAGTAGTGTAATATCCCATATACTAGAATTTCAAAATAACTATTAAAATCTATGGCTAAAAGTGTGGTATAACATTGTCTAGACATTTTTGCCCAAAGTTCCTGTGCATTATTTCAATTCTTGGAACAACTCTTAGAAAAAAAAATGTTTATTTATTTATTTGAGAGAGAAAGAGGCAGATAGAGAGAGAGAGAAATAAAGGGCATGCCAAGGCCTCTAGCCACTGCAAACTATCTCCAGATGCATGCATTACCATGTGCACCTGGCTTATGTGGATACTGGGGAATTGACCCTGGGTCCTTACACTTTGCAAGCAAGCACCTTACCCACTGAAATCTCTCTAGCCTCCAACAAACTAATTATTTATCTCCAAGTAATTAATGCCTTACTTATGGAAAAATTTTGAGTGTTTTACTACTAGACTTGTACCAGTCTAAAAAAATGCAATTATATTCCCTCTATTTAAAGATTGAGAAAGAGTATAAGAAATGAAACTTGTCCATAGGGTATAAAAATAATGATATAATATCTTTTAAATCCTTTGCTGAGTTTTATATGTGTAATAGTTTTTTTTTTTTTCCTGAAAAAGTAATGCACAGAATGGAAAATTTTGTTTCTTGCTTATATTTTTACATGTGAAATGAGTTATGATTATGTCTAACATTTTAGGTTATCATTAAATGTAAAAGAAATGAGAAGATTCACTAAATTTGAAATTAAATTTGTAGGCATGGGTCATACAACTAGATGCCATTTAGATAGACAGATGGTAAATAGATAAATGATAGATGTTTCATTGTATAATCTTTGAAGTAGGGTCTTGTTCTAGCCTAGGCTGACCAGGAATTAGTCTTAGGCTGATTAAAGGCATGGTGTACTTCACCTACCTCCTTCTTAACCTCTTAATACTCTGCTGCTTTCTAATAGACATTGCATTTTTTCCACCTGGAAACTAGCCAGGTCTGGCTACATCACTACAGTTTGATTTCTATTATGAAGACACATTTGTTTTAATGTCTCATCTGTAAATGATATGCAAAGATACAACAATGGTGCTCATCTATAAAGACTGCTATTTTCATCTATTTGGAGATAAGAAGAGGAAAGGCAGGAAAAAGTCCATGGTGGCTCTCAGACGCTTTTTTTTTTTTTGAATATATGCAGATGTCTTTCAGCAGATGTATACTGTTGAACAAGGGGGTCAAGCATTTTACAGCAGTTTATGAGTTAGAATAATTTAGTTTTAAGGTCTTTAAGAAACTTTGTTAGTCAAAACCCTTGTTGGAGACATAAGTCATACCAGTAGATTAAATGAGAGAACTTAATGTAAAGAATGTGAACTAGGGCTGGGGAGATGGCTTAGCGGTTAAGCACTTGCCTGTGAAGCCTAAGGACTCCGGTTCGAGGCTCAGTTCCCCAGGACCCACATTAGCCAGATGCACAAGGGGGCGCACGCATCTGGAGTTCGTTTACAGAGGCTGGAAGCTCTGGCGCGCCCATTCTCTCTCTCTCTCTCTCTCTCTCTCTCTCTCTCTCTGCCTCCTTCTCTCTGTCACTCTCAAATAAATAAATAAACAAAAAACATTAAAAAAAAGAATGTGAGCTAATGAAAGGGTAAAGAGAAAAAAAATTAGGACAATGCAGTTGTCATACTTCAGGTGAATAATGGGAACAGGGAAAAAAAAAAACTAAATGTTAGACTAGTGACAATGAGAGACCTCCTGCTGGTTCTGGACAAAAGAAATTAGTAGTTTTTTGGCATGGTGGTGTCGAATCAGTTCCTGCCAGGGCTAGATGATAAGGAGAGATGATTCAGCTCGGAATGTAGAGAATTACCAAAGCTGGAGTAAACTCAGCAGCAATAAGCCGACAAGAAGTCAGGAGAGAGAGAGCAGAGGGATAAGGAGAGGAGATGGATGGGGAAGCTAAGGGAAAGAAAAGGAGCAAGTGAGGGAGGTAGGAAGAGAGACAAATACCAAGTGTCTTTTCCCAGCCTTCAGTCTCCCACAGCCATCCCTATCTGCAGAAGCTATGAAGGAAGGAAGCCATCTGGAGAAATAAAATCATGGTTTGCAGAGTTCTGGTCAAATCATCCCAAAGAGGAACATGAAATGATAAGTTTAGCTCAGAGCAAGAATGTAAAATTTGACACAAATCTAAGAGGAAATGACAATGGGGCAGTGGTGCTCAAGTGAACTTTAAATTTAAGATAAATATTTATCTAACTATATATGCAAATTATATATACACGTATGTATGTTTGAAAATCTTCAGCATACTGAAATTATGACTGTGGAATAAAATTGGCTTGGGAGGGAGGGAGGAAACAATAAGGGGATGAAATCTCAGAAACTGAAGTGAAGGGTGAACAGCCAATGAAAACTGGCCAAATCAACTGGAAGGAGTAACCATCATTCTTAGAGGAAATGAAGCAGGGAACTATTAGATTACATCAAAACATGGTAGAAAATATTTTTTGAAAAGATACAGAGCATTCCACATTGTTAAATGTAGTTAAAAAGCCAAATGAGTGAGAAAGACAGCACTTAGTCTTAGAGAAATTTTGTTCCTTGGCAACTTTAAGAAGAGCTATTTCTATGAGATGTTCACAAAAGCTGAGAGCACTTAAGGAAACCAATGGAAAATTTTCATAGCTTTAGCTACAAATGAAAAAAACAACCAACTTGATAGCTAGTGAAAATCGGGAATCAAAGGAGGACTTTGGGTTTGATTTTCAAAATATAATAGGGTTGAGCTAGTTTGTCTACTCAGTTACATCACCAAAACGAGCCGGTTTTACACACACAAGAGAAAAAGACAATTGTAAGGGATAATACCTAAAAAGGCAAGTAGCACTAAAAGTCAGGAGCAGGAGGCAGGAGGGAGAGTGACACTAAATATTTATGCCTATTTACTTTTGTTGTTTATTGTTTTGTAGAAGAATGCTTCTTGTCAGAAGTAAGAGGTGCAAGATATTCTCTCAGTTATTATATGGGGTGTTTAATGCTATATTGTCTATCACCCCATCCTCTATTTACTTCTCCACTTCTCTTGGGCCTTTGTGATTCCTAAGGGAATCCAAACATATGAAGGTAATCTCAAAGAAAGTAAACCTGTTTCTCTCTGATCTGTGTTGGTAAGTGATCATGGTCAATAAATAAGGGTGGTATACTTTACTAAAAGAAGATTACAAGATCATCTTTCCCTGAAGTTCCAGAAACCCACCTGTTCAGTGGCAAATTCTTAGCCATTTGTTTTCTTTGTATTAAATCTAATCATACTGGTGTGTTCCACCTGGTTTATTATGTGTGAGCTGTTGTCTTCTAGAATCATGAATTATTTCTCAACAAGGAAACTAATAACAAAAATTGTTATTTTCACCTTTATTACAGTTTTTAATGTGCTGTAGAGATGCATGAAATTTGCAGAATTCTGAATATAATGTTGCTTTTTTATTGGCAAAATGCAATTACACAACTAATTGGCTGTTACATTGCAGGGTGATACATGCTTGGCCCGCAGCTCTCCCTGCTGGCTTTGCAGGAGTGGGTCTGGGCCTGCACACCCCCCACTTCAATATGCTTTATTATTTAAGCCAAGAGAATGGCCACTCAGTGGATGTGCTTGGCAACTCCAAGAAACAGATGCCTGGCTCTCACGTTTATCTTTTTCCCAACAGGAGCAATATGGTAATAAGTGCCTGATTTTTTGGATAAAAGTCAGGCTACTTGCCCAGCCCAGTGGCTGGATTTTTGGCAATGACAAGCATACCTTTGTGCTAGTTGCATGTTAAATGGACACTTTTTGTTCCTGATTATTTTTGATGGTGGGACATCTCTCAGATTGATTTTAATTAGAGAAATTAATTACACTAAATAATTGCAGTTCTCCAACAATTTTATATTCCCCTTTCCTTATATCCCCTCTCTCCACTGTTCTGGGACTCTCCAGGAGTGAAGAAAATATAAAGTAGAGAAAACATATAACATTGGAAAATGGATCATTTGTAATTTATTTACTCAAAATGTATTAATCCAAATTCTCATACAATTTTTGTTATAAAATTATATATGCTCTTTTTATGTTTTCTCTATTTATTTGAGAGAGGGCAAGAAGGAGAGAGAGAGAAAGAGAGAGAGAGAGAGAGAGAGACTGAGAGATAATGGGCATATCAGGGCATCCAGCTTTTACAAACGAAGCCCAGACACATGTGCTACCTTATACATCTGGCTTATGTGGTTACTGGGGAATCTAACCTGGGTCCTTTAGCTTTCTAGGCAAGTACTTTAACCCCTAAGCTATCCCTCCAGCCCTGGACATGTTCGTTTAAGCAGCAAGATGTTTTACTCAAAGACAAAGTATATAGGATATGCTGCAAGAGGGCAGCGAGTTCCTCTAGCTAGATCCACAGAGTACAGATGTAATCATTAATAAGCTTTGATAAAAAAAGATCATTCCAGATAATTTAAAAAAGGATGCATAAGGAAATTATTATCAATATGTTCAGCAGCTATAACTGAGATTTGTGCCAGAATAAATGATTAAATGAAACCTAAAGGACAAATTATTCAGTGATTGTAGCACATTGGCTGTCAGATATGTTCAATCAAGAGAAAACAGTGAAGATAGACATATTAGAGGAATGGAGGGTACAGGTTTCAGATTCTATTTTCCCGACATAATGTGTAGGTTTGGAAATGGCTTAATGACCTTCCTGATATTTTTAGATATGAAATGTCTCCCAGAGACTCCTGTGTTTGGACACTTGGTCCCCAACGTGTAGTGTTGTTTTGTAAGGCTAGAAAGTAGAGCTCAGCTGAAGGAAGTGGGTAGTGGGGAGTGGAAATTATGGGTCATACCCCAGCTCTGGTTAATGCCAGAGTTTTCTACTTCCTGATTCACTCAGGAGTAAGCAAATAGTCTGAGGCCTCTGCTTCCATGGATCAACATAGCCATTCCTTGCCAGCTGGACTGGACTGTGTTCCCATAAATAGTGAATGAAAATAAATTCTGTTCCCTTGTTTCTGTCAAGTATTCAGTCACAGCAATGAAAAAGCAAACCAAAATATCTCCTGAGTGCAGCTGACATTATTTCAATATTGTAAGCAAACGGAAATCCTTAAAATGGTGGCAAAGAATGTCTGCAAGCTTACCTGATGCTTTGAAAGATAACTTTAAAGTATGGGGACAGGTTGTCTCAGAGTAATAAAAGCAGGTCGGACTTCAGTTGAGAAATAATCCAGCAGAACAAGATGGAACTAGTCAGGGTTCCAGTTAAAGCAACAGAAGTAGAAGGAAAAATGATTAATAAAGATTCCAAATCTATTTCTTTTTTTAGTTTTTGTTTTACGTGTGTGTGTGTGTGTGTGTGTGCACCAGAAGATAACCTTGAGTTTCTTCTTCAAGAATGCTATATATCTTTTTTTATATCTTACATGGAATCTACATTGGCCTGGAACACACCAAGTAGGCTGAGCTGGTTGGTCAGTAAGTCCCAGCGATCCAATCATCTGCCTCCCCAGTGCTGGAACTGCAGACGTGTACCGGCATTCCCGGCTTTTCCTGGAGGTAATAGGAATCAAACTCCGGTTCATGCTTGTGAGGTAAAAACTTCACGGCATAAGCTATCTCTCAGCAACCCCCACCCCTGACAAATATCTAGAGAAAACTTGCAATGAGAATAGCTTGCCAAATGCTTTTTAGCCTTCTTTACTCCCTTGTTTATCCCTTACTAGCTCCATGATAGAGCAGTTTAAACAGAAGAAATCTTCTATCTGACAGAGGAATAAATTGGAGTGTTTCTTAGGTCCTAAATTCTAGAAACAGAGCAAAAAGGACAGTCTATTGTCTGAAATCATCCTGGAGAGAAGGAAGGCAACTGGAGTCTGCTGGTGCCCCTGACCACTGGGAGTGTGCACCACCAGTCCCCACACAAGTCTTTATCACCCTCACATCTGAACTCTAGCCCCTCCTTTTTCAAAAGGGATCATGAGCCTCCCAGCCAGAGAGCTGATTTCCATGTTCACAACCCTTTTTCATTGGAATTGTCTGAACAAAGATTAAAGTCATATTAATTCTTAAAACGTTGGCCTGACCCCCAAAACCTCAGTTTTCTTGCTTCATGAGGACTTCTTGAATCACAACAAAAGTAAAAAATTAAATTAAACAGCATCCAAAGATTGACTAAAACCTTAAGGCTTATCAGATAGTGTGGTCCAGAGATAAAGTAGCATGAAGAGGAATTTATTAAAGAGAAAATTGATAATGAACTATGTATGTGATTAGACAGTGTTATTATGCAAAGGCATACAAAAAATAGACATAAAACAGTAAGTTGTTACGAGACAAAGTAGAAAAATATAAAGAGAGTAAAAGAAAAGAATAAAAACAACTTCTAGCTTTTTGAATCCAAATAAAATAATACATGGCAAGTCTCTAAAAGATCCAAACTCAAGAAAACAGTTTTCTTGTAAATAGATATAAAAGCACCAAAATTAGATGTACCAGCAAAGATACTTGCAACTCGAAGGGAATAAATTTAAAAATCTAGGAGAAATGCAAATATTCCAAAATAAATGTAATTTGTAAAATTGACCAAGCGTATGCTTGAAAATCTAACAGTACAATTTTCATAAAATATTGGAATATTTTCTTTAAAAGCTAATAAAAATATAAAAGTTTAACCTTAAGTAATGTGCATCTATGCTTAAAACTGTTGAATACTAAAAAGTACTATCACTTATAAACTCATTAAAATACATGAATAAATTTTAGTTACAGGGCTGAAGAAAAACTTAGTGGTTAAGGCACTTGCCAGCAAAGCTGAAGGACCCAGGCTTGACTCCCCAGTACCCATGTAAAGCCAGATGCACAAAGCGTCACGTGTGTTGGCTGTCCATTTGTAGTGGCTAGAGGCCCTGGAGTGCCTATTTTCTCTCTATCTACCTGCCTCTTTAGCTCCCCCTCTCTCTCAAGTAAATAAATGAATAAAACAAAATTACTTAAAATTTTATTCATAGTAAATATACACATAATATAAAACATTACATATAAATAAAATGTAAACCTTCCAAATAAGTTTTTGAATTAAATATAGTAAATATATATGAAAATGTTAAGTGAAACCAATTATTTTGTTTGCTAGTTAAAAATAGACTTTACTATGAAAAAAATATATATATAGAGAGAGAGAGGGAGAGATAGAGAGAGAGTGTGTGTGTGTGTGTCTCTGCTTGCAAATAAATAAAGAGAGAGAGAGAAAGAGTGTTATTTTGACATGAATAACATTGTTTCATTATGGTTTAAATGTACATATTGAATATAAGGTTCTAAAATATTCTCCAACCCCCAAATACTTAAAAGTTACTTTCTTAAACTTAGCTGCACATTTTCATACAGTTCTTTTTTCTAATGTAGAAAATAAAGTCTACTTCAATACAACAATGGTTATTTTAATGTAAAAATAAAAATGAAATTGCCTGTATGAAACTATTTCTGTTTAAACTAATCATGGGATTAGGAAATCCTAGAAAGTAAAAGATATTAAATTAAAACCTGTAAAGAAGATCAGATATCTTCCAGATTTTGAGAAAAAATCTGCATACATAATCAATATATAGAATTCAGTAGCCGTTTTGTACTATTAGCAAGACGCAATTGAAGTAGAAACAGAAAAGACAGGGAGAGGAGGAGTGAGGAGGAGAGAAACCTTAGATAAATTTAAACTTTAAAAAGTCAGGTTGAATTAAATAATACAACTTGAAATTAAAACAATTGCCAAGCTTTATCAAGGACTGAAAGAAAACAACTGAATGAGCATGGAGAAACATTATCTTCCTGGAAAAGAGTGATGAACATAAAGACTATAAGATGGGAGAAAATATTTGTTGGCTACATCTCAGACAAGTTTGATATAAAGAATACACACCATAAAAGCAAACAGTTTTCAGAATTCTAAATTGTGCAAAATAGAATGACTTTAAAGTTCTTATGAAAAAAAATATTAGTGAGAAAAAAATTAGGAAATAACGTGAAAAAATTAAATAACATAAAATCTCAACACATTAAATTTAGTAAGCTCTATCCACATATTTCATAACTGTGGATTCACCTAACCTCAGATCACTGTTATTAAAAAAAGACACTTGTACTAAACATATACAAGGTTTTCTTTTTCACAATTCCCTAATCAAAAAGTGTAATAGCTACTTACAAAGATCTTCTAAATTGTAACAAACATTATAAATAACCCAGAGATGATTTAAAGTTCGTGGGAGGACACAAATAGATTGTGTACAAATGCTGTGTCATTTTTCATAAGGATCTTGTGTGTGGGTAGAGTTGAGCAGCCATGGAGGTCCCAGATCTGATATGTTGTGGATGACTGTGTTCAGTATAGTGTGTACCACTAGTCACCAACCTCTACAGAAACAGAATTGACAGAATTGACTACACAGGGCTGGACAGATGGTTCAGAGGTTAAGGTGCTTGCCTGTAAAACCTAACTACCTGGGTTCAATTCCCCAGGAACCACTTACAGCCAGATGGACAAGATGGCACATGCATCTGGAGTTAATTTGCACTAGCTGGAGGCCCTGGCACAGCCATACTCTCTCTTGGTGTCTCTTTATCTCTCTCTCTGTCTCTCTCTCTCTCTTTCTCTTGGTATGTGTGTGTGTCTCTGCTTGCAAATAAAGAAATAAAATATTAAAAAAAGAATTGACCATGTATTATTACAAAGGGCATTCCTTAGACTGGCCAATGTGATATTGCCTGGGTAGTCCAACACTACCTGTCTGCATATTGGCGAATCTAAAACCTTGTGAGCTCTTCAGTCCACACGGCTGAATTCTTTAGCCGCTGGAATGGCCACTCACTTTGGAAAAGGTCTTTTTCCTCAGTTAACCTTTCCTGGAAAATGCCTTTGCAGTCTGCCCCAACTGTCATGTCTCTCACTTAATTTTCTGATCCAGTCGTGTTGACAATAGATATTAGTGGTCACATCGTGTTTTCATTTTGTAGTTATAAAATAATATCATATTTCTAGCTTACTTGTTCATGATTCCATAGTCATAAATTCTCGTTAAGTCAAATATACTCTAAATATATAATATCTTATAAATATAAATGTAAAACTTCTAATTATATGACCAGATAGAATAACTCTAGAAATTAAAGATTCAAAATCATGAAATATGTAATTATAACTTTTAAAAGAAACTTGACAATATAGGTATGGACTATAACTTCATAATTTCAAGTAGTGCATATTTTAAGGAAGACAAAAAAGAATCTTGGAGATTATACATTCAAGACTACCTCCAGAAACACAATAAAGATAAGTCCCTGAAGTAACACTTGCTGCAGTAGATGAAGCAGATGGGCCAGAGACAAGACAGGCCTTGGGAACAGGGACTGGCATCCAGGGCCCACAGAGATCTGACATGAGATACTAAATGACCATGTAATAGGAATGAGATGATCCAGTGGTGGACAAGATCTCAAGAGAAAGTGAAGCCTTTGAAAAATTTAATCTCTCAGGTTCATGCAAGTTAATGTACGATATTTAATGTCTCCAAATAATTGCAAGATCTAGACATGATAATACATATTTTTTTCTTATGAGAAATATATTACTATGAGACCATAATATTTCCAATACCCAATGAAAGCTAAGAATGTCAGTGCGAAGACAGGATATGACCATTGGAAATACATCCAAAGTTAGCCAACACCTGGAATGTTTGGGAAGAGGATTATACTTTAAATAAATTATCCATGACGTATTTTATAAAGAATAATAAGTTATAAAGTTAAAACTTTTAGAGAGTACTGAAAGCTAAAAAAAAAACCTAATTAGAAATACAATAAAAAACAAAATCAAGAATTAAGAAGTAAATTTCATAGCATTTAGAAACAAGTGGAGAATTAGCGAATGAAATTGAGTCAAAATAACATTCAACATTAAAGCAGAGTAGAACTTCAGGAAAGAAAACTCAGAAATATGGGATAGGGACAATCTAGCAATTGCTTAATTAATATTCATAAATTAATAGAATGAAGTATAAAAATGAAAAAATGTATTAGGAAGTTACATTTGAAACTTTCTCAAATTGAAAGAAAAAGGCAATGTACACATTTGAGAAATTCTCAGCTACACCAAGCAGGATTTTAAATGATATATATATATATATATACATATATCTCATGGACTAGAAGAAACAGTTCAGACTGACCTCAAATATAAAACCCTTGTAACCTTAAACAGTACAAGTTTTAGAAAAATAACTTTTCAAATGTTAAAAGAAAAAAAAAGACAAAAAAGGAAAAAAAAATAAGACAAATGTAAAATGTTGATAAAATATAACAGAACAATAATCCTGAAAGCAGCTTACTTCTAAATTATATGCTTATTCCAATGGCAAAAAAAAAAAAATGTAGAGTGGGGCTGGATGGGTTAGCAGTAAATAAAGCATTTTCCTCCAAAACCAAAGGATCCAGGTTCGATTCCCCTGTACCCACGTAAGCCACATGTGCAAGGTGGTCCATGCCATCTGTAATTTGTTTGTAGTGGCTGGAGGCCCTAGAGTGCTCATTCTTTCTTTCACTCCCTTTCTGTCAATCTCATAAGTAGATAGATAAATAGATATGTTTTTTTATAAAAAAATGTAGAGTGAAGTAAATAAACCTTTAAACAAGAAAGCTTGACAATATTCCACCAGTAAATGCACACTAGATGACCTCTGAGGAGTATTGTTAAAAGAAAATGATTAAGAAGTGGAGAGAAAGAGGAAGTTACAAGTGATTCTAAAAGAAAATCAACTATACAAAGTGATGATAATCATAAGCTTTTGAAACATGAAATATATATAGAATTGACACGTGCATATATATTTGGGTGGAGAGGGAGCGGAAAGAGCGTAAGAGCCGCAGGTTGGGATGGCGTGCCCAGCGGCATTGCTTCCCGCAGCCTCAGTAAGTGACTACTGCTCTCACAGCACATAACCCACAACCCCATGGGCAATACCAGCAACCCGACTGAGGAGGTCCCTCAAGTAATGAGGGCAGGGAGGAGGGAAAAGATGGCGCCAACTCAAGATGTATCCATACTCAGAATGTTATTAATAAAAAACGATTATGAAATGTTCGAAATTAGATATAGAAGAAATTGACAGTTGAATTCATGGAATATTACCTAGAGAAATAAGTCTATGTTATTAAGGTGTTCACAATTTTATAGAGAAGAAAATGACACATCAATTCATATAATATTATCCAGAGAAATAAATCTTTAATAAATCATGACATATACCATATTTATGTATTGAAGAACTCTGTTAAAATGTCAGTTTTCCATAATCAATGCGCTTTTGAAAGTTACTCTATTCAAAGCCCGCATGTGTATCAGTATAAGTGTGTACATATAAAGATAAGAAATTACTCCAAAAATGCAAAAAGGTCAACAATGCACAAACTTGGACACACTCAAAAGTTTTCACCATGAAGTAAAATGTGACATACAAATGTGAATATCAATATTTGATATGAAGGTAAACATAGTAATATAACTTGACATTTGTAAAAATTATATATAATTATATATATACACTGTTAGAAAGACACAAATGCCCAAGATGAATAAGTAAAAGGAGGAGAGTTTGATGTCTGACTCATGGTCTCAGACGGTTTAGATCACAGTTGATGGATGCTGCTAGCCCTGTTCCCTTGCTCTGGTGCCTGTGTTGAGGCAGCTCTTCATGAGAGTGAGAGAGAGAGAGAGAGAGAGAGAGAGAGGGAGATGAGCATGGGGCCTCTTCTCCCTTTCAAAGCCACACTACTAGTCACCTAACTTCCTTCTACTTTGTCCCATTTCCTAAAGATTCCTCTACCGTCTTACGTATTAGTGACCATATCTGTAGCATATAGGTCTTTGAAAGATGTAAAAGATCAGAAGGAGAATTGCTGAATGAGGCCTTTTAATAAACGTTAACACACCGAGTATGTAAGTAAGGCCAAAATACTTTGATTTCTACATCACACATTGTGTAAAATTGGAGTGCATCCAGGTGTCGCGTGCATCCAAGTCTGTCTGTAGCAGCCGGAGCTCCTGGTGTGCCCATTATCTCTCTCTTTCTCTCTTCCTCTTTCACTCCCTCACTCTCTCAAATAAATAAATAAAACATTTCAATAAATTCAGTGCAAATGCCTTTGTAGGCAAAATCTGAAAGAAAGATAACAAAACTGCTGGAAAATGTTTTTCCAACGTGTATGGAAGTATATATATTGCATGTGTATTCGTGTTAATTTGTGCATGTATACAACATGTTCATATACACTTGTAAGCATATGTACATAAATATGAATGAATGCATGCAAGCATACGAAAATTAAAGGTGGTTAATGGCTATCTTCCTCAATCAATTTGTACCTTTGTCTTTGAGTTAGGGTCTCTCTCTGAACTTAGAGCTCACCAGTTTTTCTACACTGGCTAGGCAGCAAGCCATAGAGTTTCTCCTGTGTCTGCCTCCTCAGCACTGTGACCGCAGGTGCACAAATGCCAAAGAAGGCATTTTACATGGTTTCTGGAACCTGTATTCTGGTCTCCATATATGCATGGAAAGCACTTTCCCCCTGAACAATCTCCAAAGCCCTGAAAAATATTTTAGGGTCCCAAAAGCAGTAGCCATAAAATATTAATGAATTAATCATAGAAGACTATTATCTATTTACCAAATAAAAAATGAAAATATAACGAGCATGAAAGAAGGTATGTCAACCTCATATAACTGACAATTTATCTATCCACACTGATTTAAATTTTAAAAAGTCTTACAAGTAAAAAAAAAAATAGCATTTGCTTTTTGTTGGTAACAGAATGTAATGTAGCCCAGCCCAGGAAACTAAATCATATAAAACATAACCCAAGAAAATATCACCAGAGAAACTTTTGAAATGATCAGACAAATTGGGAAGTAATAGAAAAGTAAGTAATAAATAAACAAAATAAGTGCAACCTTTGTAGTTATGAAATTATAAGTTGAAGAAATTATATTAGGCTCTTAATATCTGGTTTTCAAACTTCAAAAAAATACTTTAAACTATAAATTATAGAGGATAATGAAAACATATGCATTATCTCATGTTGTGGTAATTTTGTAGTTATCTAGTAACTTTTTTGTTATAATTTCATAACCCAAATTATTTTGAGCTTCCTACCCCAGGCAAATTGTATGTGGATACAAAGATATATTCAAGGAAATTCACTGTATACTGTTTGTATTAGTGATAATTTATGAAATACATGGATGAACTTATTAATAAAAGAATTTGAATTATCACTCATAGAACTCAGTGGTAGAACTTTTGCCTAGAATTGATCCCTTGCAGCAAAAACAATAAATATATAAATGAATATGGAAATATTTTCAGTATATTTATAACACCTGCTGGGTATGTATCAAAATAAATTATATAAATATATAATATATATATACACACACATATTTACATACCATGTATATATATATATATATATATATATATATATATATGGTGTGTATATAGTATATATAGTGTATGCTGTGTAAGTATCACATCCTCTTTTATTCTTATTACATTTTCCTTGGGCCTTTCTTATTGTTTTCTTTTAAGTATAGACAGAACTTTATCTTGTTAGTGTTCATGAAATATCAAGTGTTTATTCTGGTAATCAATGTCATTTTAACTTTCTTTTTATTCTTTTATATAGGTTCTTATATTTCTTTTTTCCCCTCCTTCTACAGTTTGCTTTTAGTTATTTCATATGATAATTGCACAGCTAAGTCATTGTCAACTTCCATTTCTGTTTAGTCCTGACCCTAAAAACACTTTGTGTCCTGTGAAATCTATGTGTCCTTTGATTTCTGTGTTTTCTTTCATTTCATCTTAGTAATTCATTATAAAATGTCTTTATTATAAAGCTGAAATTAGTTAAAATTATGCTTCTTCTACACTAATTTACTTATGTGTTTCAGAATTTTATTTTCTTTTTCAGCATGTTTGGAATACTTTATGTGCTTGAAGCACAAAATAGAAAATAGCATGAGCTTTTGTTCCTAATGATGGATGTTGTTTTACAATGTTGTAGATACACATTGTTGGGTAACACTCTAGGTTTTTTTAAATTATTTTTCGTCCTTTTACATTTAGTCTTTGTGTTTTCTCATATTTTGGCTGTACATTTGTTAGTAATGTAATGTTCAGTTTTGATCTTGTTTTTCTCGATATTCTTACTAAGGTTTTATTTTTTTTTTTTTTTTTTTTTCCTTCACCACGGTGTTGCTTGCACTTTGTTCCTTGACTAGTTCTGCTGCTTTCCATCTGCTCCACAACACAAAAGACACAGTGCTCCGTACCTGCTCTACAACACGACACATATGCTTTATATAGGTTCTTGCTAAATATTGTAGCTAGTCTTCCATCTGCTCCCAACAATGCTTTTGTTTAAACAACACGTGCCTGCTTGGGTGGAGGCTTTCTAGCCACCATGTCCCCTCCTCCTGGATAGAGTCTTTTGGAAAGTGGTTTCTCAGCTCCTGATAACTTTTTTCCCCCTCTTGAAATCACATCATTTCATTGTCTAGTTTCCCTTGCATGGGGCTGCACCTTGTAGAGGCATGCTATTCAGATGCAATACTTACCCTTAGTTATCTCCCTGAAATTTACTTTTGGATGTTTATATAATATGTTCCTATCTCTAATTAACAATGCATACGTATCTTGATACCAGGAAGCATTTTAATCACAAGGACAGTTTCAGGCTAGTGGGCAGCTTCTTCTTTACTTGTCACAGTACACACATTTGTCCTAAAATCATAAGAGATTATATATAGAGAGTTATATGCACATCTCAAACTCTGATGTTTTCCCTTTAATTTTTTAAATCAAACTCCACATACTATTTATAGAAGCACATATAGAGGCATTTATTTCCCTCCTGTCTTCTAGACTTGGGTGCAGGGATACAAGCAAATTTATTTATGAATAATTATGAACATATACATAAATTATTAGAAATAATTTGGGCGGAAGTTACCAGGGGGAAAATGGTCATTGTTATCATAATCTAGCTGAGCTAGCATTACAAAAAATGACTGAATATTTCCAAATAAACTAAGTTACTCCAAGAAATAACATGAAAAGAAATTACTGACATGTAAAAATTACAAGATTTCCAATTGGTCTAATTTCTGTGTGTTAGAAAGTTTCAGTTCAAACCCAACTCACTAGTAGTGTAAGTTAGAATTTTTATCACCTGATAGATTTATTAATTTCCTTAAATATCCCAGAAATACACACATATTTAATAAACTGAGTACTCTAGAATAGTACCTTTTCAGAACACACTCTCAACTCAAACTATAGTTCTGAAGAAGAATCTATCCTTTTCCATCATTTAAAATGGTGTAAACAGCATTTCTTAGAAACCACCTTTCACCCACTTAGAAATCTTCATTTGGCATGTGAGCATGATGGGATCTGTAACAGTTTATCCAGGAAAGCACTAAAGGTAGACACTAGTTTTAAGAGAAGGTTTTTGAGGCTCAAGTCACAAATTTTTCTCTGAAGGTACACTTAGCATGATTTTTTTGGTCACTAAAATGATTATTAATTTAAATCAACATAGAATTATACCAGTTGGTTTATTTTAGATCAGTCTTTGTTTTCTGATGAAGGCGACAATATTAGACAAATGGCACTGCATTTTATTTATTTATGAAGCCTTGTCCTTCATTGGATATATCTAAAACAAATCAGAACAGATCCAACAAATAAAACAACAAAGCCATAAAAAATAAAAATAAAATATTCTTTCACACAAATCCACCCATGCTCAGGCTTTTATTCCCCTAATAGGGCTTCAGCACAGGAAAAAGGACTGTATATCTTTGACATCAGAAAACCTTTGACATCGGTTCGCTGACTGAAAGATACAAGCTTACAGCTAATCCTTCTTACATATCCTATGATTCCAATTAAAAAGACAACACTACAAGGTAAACCACACAAACAGTAAAGCACATCAAAACAGTCCTACTCATGCTGGGAGAGTTAAAATACAGTTGTTCTAATTATGATAAAAGGAAATATGACTAACCACACAAATTGAAAAGTATAGAAAATTATGTGTTAATCGATAGTTTCTATACACAATGATAATTTATGATAATGAATTGTTATGATTCTTTCCAGAATGCTCACTATTCATATATTCTATACTACTTACATTATCTCTGGTCCTCAAAATTCTATGGCTTATCATGAAAACCAGGTTTCAAATTCCATTCAGCTATGTGTGCTGCCAACAGAAATCAAGAGTTAAATGCCATTAGCTAAAAGCCAGTTATCACAAATTTTCAGGGAAAAAGAGATGGCTCAGTGTGAAAAGGTGACTGTTTACAAAGTGTGAACTCCCCAGCTTTGATTTCAAAGTACCCACATAAAGCCAGATGAGCAAAGTGGTTCATGTGTCTGGAGTTCATTTTCAGTTGCAGTAGGTCCTGGCATGCCCATTCTCTGTATCTTAGATAAATATTAAAAAATATTAAAATGAATTTGGATGATTGTGCCTAGAACTCAGTGGTAGAACTCTTGCCTAGAACTGATCCCCAGCACCAAAACAATAAATACATAAATATGAAAATGTGTTCAGCATGTTTATAATATCTACTTGGTAGGTATCAATATATATATATATATATATATATATGGTGTCTGCTATGTAGGTATCACATCCTCCTTTTTAGTCTTATTACATTTTTCTTGTGCCTTTCCTATCATTTTCTTTTAAGTTTAGACAGATCATTATCTTCCTAGTGTTCATGAGATATCAAGTGGTCATTCTGTTAATCAATGCCATTTTAAATTTATTTTCAATCTTTAATTTCTGTCCTTATCTTTCTTTTTTCCCTCCTTCTACAGTTTGCTGCTATTTATTGTGTAGACTAATTGCATAACTAAGTCATTGTCAACGTTCATTTATGTCAGTCTTGACCATTAAAACACTTTGCGTCCTATGAAATCTATATGTCCTTTGATTTCTATTTTCTTTGATTTCATATTAATAATTCATTGTAAACTGTTTTTGTTATAAAGCTGAAATTAGTTAAAATTATGTTTCTTCTACATTACTTTACTTATGTTTTTCAGAATTTTAATGTTGTTTTTCAGTATGTTTGGAATACTTTAGGTGCTTGAAACATAAAATAGTTAAAATACTCAGCATGAATTTTTGTTCCTAATGATGGATATTATTTTATAATGATGCAAATATACAAATTGTTTGGTATTACTCTAGGTTTTTGTTTTTATTTGTCCTTTTACATTTAGTCTTTGTGTTTTCTCATATCCTAGCTGGGCATTCTGTGTTCAGTTTTGATCTTGCTTTAATTAATATTCTTACTAATAGTATTTTCCCATGCTGTTGTTTGCACTTTGTCACTTGATGATTTCTGCTGCTCCCTACCTGCTCTGCAAATCACCAATACAAACGACTTCCAGCAGACTTCATTGTTTTGTATGAACTACAGAGAGAGAGAGAGAGAGAGAGAGAGAGAGAGAGAGACAGAGAGACAGAGAGAATTGGCATGCTATGGCCTCCAGCCATTTCAAACGAACTCCTTGTTCATTTGGGTCAGTGTGCATTTGGCTTAAGTGGGACTTGGAGAGTTTAACATGAGTCCTTAGGCTTTGTAGACAAGCTACCTTAACTGCTAAGCCATCTCTCCAGCCCCCAGATGCATATGTTTTTAATATTTAAAAACTATACAGCAAGAATTACTCATTTTGATAAAGCTCATGTTGAATTTTTTCACTGGCAATCTGTAAGCATTACCTTTCATTTATATTCTAAAACAGGCAGGCCTGGGACAAGTCACAGTTCTTCTAGGTGTGTACAGCTTCCAGGGTTTAAGTATTTTCAAAAATAAGCATATCTGCTAAATTACCAAGCCTTAGGATTTATTTATCTTTTGTTGTTAATAATTTTTCCAGTGGATATATTTTTGAGACTGTGTGTGAGCATGGGTGTCCCAGGGCTTCCTGACACTGCAAACCTTGTCTAGATTTAGGAGATGTTTTGTACATCTTGCTTTACGTGGGTACTAGGGAATTCTACCAGTCCCAGTATGCTTTTCATGCAAGTACCTGTAAGCACTGAACTGTCTCCCCAGGCCTGGTTGACTTTTAATGTCCTCTCAATGCTCTTCAGAGACCACATCATTCCCAGTGGAATCTTTATTCTCTCTTCTCTTGAAGGTTTCTAATCTCTCTTACTTTTTAAAGTCCCTCAACATTCTTGATGTCATTCTTTGTGTTCCTATACCAAATGCTTGTCCACCTCAATCTCAAGCTGTTTAATAGAATCAATCTAATATTTAGCTTTGGGCTGGACAGACGGCTTTGTGGTTAAGCACTTGCCTGTGAAGCTGAAGGACCCTGGTTCAAGGTTCAATTCCCCAGGACCTACAGTAGCCAGATGCACAAGGGGGTGTACATATCTGGAGTTCGTTTGCAGTGACTGGAGGCCCTGGCGCAGCCATTCTCTCTCTGCCTCTTTCTCGCTCTATCTGTCACTCTCAAATAAATAAATAAAAATAAACAAAAATACTAATATTTAGCTTTATTTTTCCATTGGATGGCAGAGTATTTGATCACAGATCATCTCAAAGATAAGAAGGGAGATTAATGGATGGAGCCATTAGACACTGGCCAGTAGTACTTGGGTTACACCCTGAGCATACTTTCGAAATCCCCTTTCTTCTCAGTGACTTTTCCCCACTTGTGTACGAAAGGATCCATCAGGCAGTGTTAAAGGACGTCTATTTTCCCTTCTCAGCTGGGCGTTTGCATCTGCCTTATCCTCCCTTGGGTAAGGAAGTATTTTTCGATAACTTTACAGAGTTGGAAAAATTGTACATCATTCAAAAATCCTAAACTGGAAGCTGGGAAGTCACAGCCTTGCTCTTCTGGAGGAAATGGGTACACTTTATAAAGATTTGTCTCTGTGACTAGGCAATAAGAAATATGTGGGTTAACATAAGAGAAAACATTATGACATGGGAAACATTTTTTTTTTTCCAAGAACTAACCGGAATCCACTTACCTTGCTTTTCTAAAAGGATGCTTCATTTTGAAAGTAAGTTGGCCCTGTCAGTATGACGGCAGTGACCTGGGTAAAGGACACTACTCTATAGCAGTTAATCAGGGCCTCGGAACCCCCAAGGCAAAGTCCTGGCCTCAGAGATGGATACACAGTCACTTCAGAGATCATAAATCATCTAGATTTTTCTAGGCTCTCTGGAGCCTTGCCAAGTAACATCCTGATCTGGACTTAAAGCTGAGATGTAAAGTAAGCATTCGTATTGCCATCTTACTAGAATACGGAAGCTGAGTATGAACTAAACCTACAAGAAAGAAATTGAGTTCTGAATGCCTTTATTGAACCAGGAACCTAACTGTGTTTGAATAATCAACAATACCCCCTTTTTTGTATTGACTCTTTATATGAAATATATTAAATAACTTTTTCAATTTACATGCTATAAAGAGAAATCACTTTCCAGATTGAGAATTATACAAAAAGTCCTCTACCTCCTTGTGTAAAAGTCACTTATTTGTAGATTTTCATATTGCACGTTAACCTTGGGTGTGGCACATTTTATCTCTGCTTAACCATCTTGAGTGTTTTATGTGAAAACTGTAATTAGCAATGGGACCTAGCAAGAGCAGAACATTGGTCCCTAAGTGTCAAACAAAGGATGACCAAACAATGAAGCTGACATGGAGGAAATGTACCTCTTAGCTTGTTTTCAGAGCCAAAAGAAGACCCTCTAGGAAGTAAGTAACCTGGTGAGGTACTGTGGATTGGACATGGGTGGTGTTTCACAGTTTAAAGGTGTGGTCTGCAGAGTGGTACTGTTGGGAAGTGTTGAAGGCCTTTAACAGATAAGGCTTTCTGGGCAGTGCTTAGTCCATTAAAGTTGTGTCCTAGAAACAAATCAAATACAGTGGGACATTCTCTCTCTCTCTCTCTCTCCCATCTTTGTTCAGTTTATTAAGTTATATGTCCACATTAAACTAAACACATTAAGATCTGCTGCATACAATGAGATGGTACAGTGCGAAGGCAGCCTTCACTATACTATTTGGACTTTGAAGGTTAAAAAAAAAAAATGTCTGTCGGGGCTGGAGAGATGGCTTAGCGGTTGAGCGCTTGCCTGTGAAGCCTAAGGACCCCGGTTCGAGGCTTGACTCCCCAGGACCCACGTTAGCCAGATGCACAAGGGGGCGCAAGCGTCTGGAGTTCGTTTGCAGTGGCTGGAGGCCCTGGCACACCCATTCTCTCTCCCTCTCTCTATCTGCCTCTTTCTCTCTGTCTGTCGCTCTCAAATAAATAAATAAAAATAACAAAAAAAAATTAAATAAATAAATAAATAAAATGTCTGTCAGTGAACATTTCTCTTTATAAGTTGTCTCAGTCAGGTATTTCATTGTAGTAACACAAAACTAATACAGAGCACAAAGAAAATGTAGGCAAAATATTCTTTTTACCACTGATATTGCATTAGATGGCAAAGAAAGAAATTCGTCACTTTGTCTCTTCCATTGTCTACAGCCTTCTGAATCACGATGATATTTTACTTTAGGATACTCAATCTAAAAGTCCTTAGATTTTGGAATGTGTGTGGTATCTGTTCCATACATAATCTTTTCCTTACTGGTTCTCTCTAGATAAGGGTCACATAATTCACAATTGTGTCATTCTCCTAAAAGCAGAGTAGGAGGAGCTGTTTAAACTTTGTCTTCTTTCCTTCTCTTGATCTAATCAATTCTCTCTATATTTAAAAAAAAAATCAGAGTGGGGGTGGGCATGGTGGCCCACACTTTTAATTCCAACCTTCAGGAGGGAGTCAAAGGTAGGAGAATCACTGTGAGTTCAAGGTCGCCCTGAGAACACATAGTGCACTCCACGTCAGTCTGGGCTAAAGCAAGAACCAACTTGGAAAAAACAAGAACAAGAACAAAACAAAACAAAACAAAACAACAACAACAACAAAAAAAAAAAAAACAGAGTGGTTATTTTAGGTTTCCCTTTAATGAGGGTGATTATAATTATGACTAGAGCATAATGTCGTGGTCTTCCTTATTTATTTTTGTTTTTGTTTCTTGAGGCAGGGTCTCAATTTAGTGATGGCTGACCTGGGATTAGACTCAGGCTGGTCTCAAACTCATGGCAATCCTCCTTCCTTTGCCTCCCAAGTGCTGAAATTAAAGGTGTGCATCACCATGCCTGGAAAATTCAAATAACAGAACATAAACTCACTGGTAAGCTAAAAGTAAGGTGTCTGATCCTACCAAAGGCAATTTACAGATTTAATGCAATACCAATTAAAATCCCCACAGTGTTCTTCACAGAGATAGAAAAAATGATCTCAAATTTCATATGGAAAGGCAGAAGGCCTCGCATTTCCAAACATATCCTCTGCAAAAGAAATACCTCTGGAGGCATCACCATACCTGATCTAAAGCTATATTACAAAGCCATAGTAATAAAAACAGCATGGTACTGGCATAAAAACAGGACTATAGATCAATGGAATAGACTTGAGGACCCGGACTTTGGGTCAAGCAACTATAGCTACTTGATATTTGATAAAGGCCCAAACAATATACGCTGGAAAAAAGACAGCATCTTCAACAAATGGTGCTGGACAAACTGGATAACCATATGCAGGAAACTAAAACTTGACCCACACATTTCACCATGCACTACACTCAAGTCCAAATGGATCAAAGATCTCAATATAAGACCAGAAACTCGAATACTACTGGAAGAAAATTTAGGAAGTACATTCCATGATATAGGAATGGAAAAAGACTTCCTGAACAAAACCCCAGTAGCTCATGAACTTAAACCATCACTCAACCAATGGGACCACATGAAGCTGAGGAGTTTCTTTACAGACAAGCATACAATTAGCAAAGCCAATAGATTACCCACAGAATGGGAGAAAATATTTGTGGGTTATCCAACTGATAGAGGACTAATCTCTAGAATCTACAAAGAACTCAAAAATCTAAACAGTAAGAAGTCAAACACCCCACTCACAAGATGGGGCAAAGAGCTGAACAGGCAGTTCACAGAGGAAGAAATAGAAATGGCAAACATACACTTAAGAAAATGTTCATCATCCCTAATCATCAGAGAAATGCAAATTAAAACAACTATGAGATTCCACCTTACCCCAATAAGGATAGCAAGCATCAAAAAATCAAATAAAAATAAATGCTGGCGAGGATGTGGAGAAGTAGGAACACTCATCCACTGTTGGTGGGAATGTAGGATGGTACAACCACTTTGGAAAGCAATATGGAGACTTCTGAAAAAGCTGAGTATAGAGATACCAACAGACCCAGTTATTCCCTTACTGGGCATCTACCCTAAAACCTTCAAACCACAGACTAAAGAGATTTGCTCAACCATGTTTATAGCGGCTCAATTTGTAATAGCTAAGAGCTGGAATCAACCCAGATGTCCATCACTAGAAGAATGGATAACTAAGATGTGGTATATCTACACAATGGAATTCTATACAGCAGTAAGAAAAAATGACACAATGAAATTTGAGGAAAAATGGTTGAACCTGGAACAGATCATTCTCAGTGAACTTACCCAATCACAGAAAAAAAATCGCCACATAGTCTCACTCATCTACAGCACCTAACCTGAATCTACCGAAGATACCTTACATACCCAGCAAGCATCTCCTAGATTAGACACTAGGATGGAAGGGGAGGGAGGGGAGGGCATCAAAGGGGTGGGAAACACAAATCTAGACCCAAACGGCAATGGTACCATAATCTTCTACTTACTAAAAGATAGACCAAATGGCTGATCCTTCACCAGGCCCTTACAGGGAACAACTGAACCACAAGACACTGGAGAGGGTAAGATTAAGACTAACCTTAGTCTCCTACATCTTCCCTCCCTCACTTCCCCTCTCCCTGTCTCTCTCTCTCTTACCTCTAACTCTTGTATATTAGTTATCTTTTTCCTCATTTTCTTAGTGGGCACTGACCTGTAACTCCCAGAACCAGCATGGGGCTATCATCCACAATGAGCTTTTGATCAGAGAGACCTACAAGGTTTCCTAAAAGACAGACAGATTTCTGTCAGAGTACTTGATGACCCACCAAAGGTTAGTGGTAAGACCCTACTGCTGAAGATACCTTATGTGATTGACATGCAAATTAGAATGGCATGGCTGGAAGTTGGATGAGAGTCAGTCCCCAGACAGTCAGCGCATCTAGTGCCAGAAGGTGCTACATGGGCGACTGGGGGAAATTGACCAATATCTATCGAAGCAACGCATGGTCTAACCTACTTAGCAGCAAATAACTTATTGTGATGCCCACACAAGTGCAGTGGTGGCACACAGCCAACGTGGGGAACCAACTGCTCTCAATTTGGCTAACTGATCCCCTCACTGGTATGGGACCCATAGCTGGAGCTGGGAAACAAGTCAGAACCATATCCAAACATAAGCCCACTCTCCAGTATCAACCTACTATCAATTGTGGGCTACAAGAGGGCCTACACATATTAAATTCTCTATAAAAAAAAAATGTAAGGGTTATCTCATTTGTCCTGATGCTAACTTACTCTCCGTTGGAGAATCTGCTTCTCTTTTTCAGATAGATGTAGACCCTAAGGAGAGAGCCACCCCATCATACCTCAAAAGGGCTCCGGCTGAAACTAAGAAAACTTCGAGAAACAAGCAAGGGGGCTGTTTTTCCTGATGAACCAGACACCAGCACAAGGGGGAAGGAGATCAGCATAGAGAAAAATCAACTCCTACCAAATCAGAGAGCCAGGGCCTCAGAGGCCCTCAACACCTCATCACTGAAGCCGACCAAAAATGAACCCAACATGGCTCAGGGAAATTTTGCGGAAGAGGGGGCGGAAAGAATGTCAGAGTCACATGTTGGGTCATGATATGCAGAGACATTTAGCTTACCCATAACTGTGGGCTAACTCCACAATGCATGACCCGTATACCTCAACAAGGAGGGGCCAAGGGGGGGGGGGTAGGTCACGGATGAGCCTAATAATGGTACCAAAATGACTGTATTTGCTGAATACAGAACTGACTAATAAAAAAAAAAAAAAAAAAAAAAAAAAAAAAAAAAAAGTAAGGTGTCTGTACTAGTCAGGCATAGCTCCCACGACAAAACATCACAGACTCAGTGGCTTAAACAGTTCATTTTTCACACCTGGACGCTGGAGTCCAACAGGGACGGACCACTTGCTATAGCTCCAGCTAAGGTCTCTTCCTGGGGTTACAGAGGGCAGATTCCTCAGTTGAGTCTTGCTATAGTGTTCCCTGGATGTGTGTTAGCAGAGAGGGATGAAGGGAGATACGGAAGGATAAGGGAATGCACAGGGAAAGAGAGAACCTGCTCTCTGGGGTTCCATTGTAAAAGCCTCATGCTTATAATCTCACTAAACACTAATTACCAGACAAAAGTTCTATCCTTAGATGGCAACACATAGCTAAACCAATTAACTATGGGGTGAAGTGGGGGTAGTCAATCTATAATAGAATTGGAAAGTTGGTAGAAAAAAATGTTTTCATTTTAATGTTAAAAAAGGTACATATCAGGTTCATCCTATATTTAAAAAAATTTTTTTTTTAATGCTGAGGGACCAGGGAGGGAGGGAGGGAGAAAACTGGCTTGGCAGGGCCTCTAGCCACTGCAATTGAACTGCCAACGTGTGTACCCCTTTGTGTGCATGTGTGTAACATTCCATGCTTGTGTCACTGTGCTTATGTGGGACCTGGAGAGTTGAACCTGACTCCTTAGGCTTGGCAGGCAAGTACCTTAACCACTAGAACATTTCTCCAGCCCTCGCAGTTTTATATATTTTTCCTATTTTTGATATTTTAATGAATGTATTTAATTCATTCTGGTATCATTTTTTGCTTGACGTATTCATTCTTACTTGTCCTTCCAGATCATCTTGATTTCATCTTAGCCCTGCAGGTATTTGACTCTGGTGCATAGCAAAATGAAACAATGATTTTTGAATTTGTGAATACTGTTTTTAGCCTCATAACCTGCTTCCAATCCACAGGTGTCTTTGGATAAAATGTCTAGCTGGACTGCCTGTTTGTCTAAATATATATACAGCTGCATAGGGTATAAGGTTCAAAACTGGATAAGAAAACTGTTGAGATCATTTTCCCCAAACCATTCAAATACTTATACCAAAACATTCAATAACTTATCTCTTGATTAACTTGCTTTCATATTAGTAACAATAAATATTTTAAGAAGAAATTTAAGGAGAATGTGTAACTTAAAAAGTTGTATTTGCATTTTTAGGAACTGTGTATCTTGGAATAGTCCAAGATGAAGGACGTTAAGAATTTTAACAACTATTAAAAAGTGAACTTCTCAAATTGACATAATTTATATGTATCAATGCATCATGTCCCTCCACAAATTGAACCACAATGTCACAGGGAAAGTGAAGAAGATGACAGAATAATGAATTAAGGAGGGAGATATCATATTCCATATTATTCCCTGTAGTAGACAGCTTCAAGTTCACTGAGATAAACTTCCAGATCAGGCACAGTTATGGAGAAAGCGATTTATTGAAGTTTACAGATCCAAGGGAAGTTCCACAATGGTAGAAGAAGTTGCCCCCCTCTTAAAGGACCAGGCAAAGAGAGAAAAAGCCAAAAGCCAAAAGCCACACAGCACAGCACCCTTCAGTAACTCCGGATAGGCAGTCTTTGCCTATCTTCTGATTGAGATCTCAATCTCACCACCATACCTTAAGATATCCATCCAGTGACACTGCCTCTGGCCAGGTGGCTGCAGATACAAACTAAAAACTAATAAAACACTGAATGTATTGGGGGCCATCTATTCAAACTACCACATTCCCCATGACTTTTTTTTTCTATTTAGCCATATATAATTTAAAATAAGTTTTGATTGGGCTGGAGAAATGGCTCAGAAGTTACGGTACTTCCCTGTGAAGCCTAAGGACCTAGTTTCAATTCCCCAGTACCCATGTAAAGCCAGATGCACAAGGTGGCACATGCATCTGACTTTGGTTTGCAGTGGCTAAAGGCACTGGTATGCCATTCTCTCTCTCTCTCTCTCTCTCTGTCTGTCTGTCTCTCTCCCACTCTGTCAAATAAATAAATAAAATAAAACCCATTACCTTAAAATAAGTTGTTATCTAGTAATATAGAAATAATCTACTTTTCAGTGTAATACAAGGAAAAGAAGTAAAACACAAGCAGTATGTTTTTTTCTTGTAGAAACTCTAGTAAAAGACATTTGATATATAATACTAATGGAGACTTTTGCCTCCTGTTAGTAGACATTGACAGAGTACCTGTGCTTTTTGGATGTTCTTCATATTGAAAAGGTATAAAATGACATGAAATACATTTTTCTTCTTACTTTTACAAAAGTGCACTCTTAAGAATGCGTATTTTCTAAACAATTGGACTCTATTTTTCTGATTTAGGCTAATAGAATTTCGGAAGCTCAAGTCATGCATGTCAAATCAAGACTACTGGGAAAAAAAAAAGTTTCAAGAAATTCAGACATCGGAAGGAATTCAGCCTAATGGACTCTTGTTTTGTGAATACAACTTCATAAACATAGTTTTAATCCTGTAATTCAAGCTAGACATGTGATCAGGTAACACAGAAAAGGTATACTGGATATTTTGTAAGAAAAGAATGTCAGTTGTGAGTGGCCATTCATTATGTGTATATAGCATGTAATACACTTGCAATGTAAAAAGAAAATACATAAAATATAGTTTACATTACATGTAGTTTATGGATAATGTGAAGGGAATCAGATAATTATGTTTCTCTGTAAAATTCTTTGTGTGTGTGTGTGTGTGTGTGTGTGTGTAATCATATGTGTGTGTGAGTGTGGGCATGCATGTGACACAATGCACATGTGGGCATCAGATGACAACCTTGGGTATGCTCCTTCGTATATGTCCTAACTTTCCACCTGGTTTGAGGCAGGTTGTCTCTTTATTCACCACTGAATTTGCTAAATTCATTGGCCCAGGACCTTAGAGAGAATTAATCTGCCTCTTTGTCTCCCATCTCCATAGAGGAGTGATGGGATTACAGATTGTATCAGGATCCAGCTTAATGTAGGTTATGGGGATCTGAACTCAGGTATGAAGCTTGCAGTTGCAGAACTTATATACAAAGTCATCTATTCAGAGTCCAAATTTCTTTCTAAATATGGTTTTATACTTGTTTTAACTGGGTTATTATAATTCTCATCTCTAATATATAGAAGTAACTATCATATGGAATTATGTTATATCTAGAGACTTTCTGCCAAAGACCTCATTTATCACTAAAGTTCTTTGTTGAGTTTAATAATTCTTTAACATAATTTGGATTCAAAATTATGGAATTTTCATCAGGTCTTCTATGGTCTCCAACATTTTATCCAATAAAATTTATAGTTAATGTCATAGCTGGCCTAAATTTTATCAGTATACAAGGACAATATATTGGAAGATTTGCAGACCTATTTTATAAATTTGAACTTCTATTTGAGTGAAGATAAATAGTCATCCTTATTCTAGGTCAGGCTTGGACCTTGGTAACATGCTTATAAAATATTACTCATAGAAGTTGAATCAACAAAACATCAACAAGTTTCAGTTAAAAACTGAAAAACACCTTACATTTTCCATGAATTCATAACTATTGAACCCCAAGAAGTATTTGTCCATGTACTGGAATAGACTAGCTATCTATGTCACATAAACTACAGAATCAATTCAGTTTTGCCTTTAACTGTTTTTACAACAATTTGATAGATATTTATTAACATGCATATTTACTAAACTTTGGAAGATAGGTGTTCCATGTTTCGTGTACGTAATTGCGTATATACATATACGTATATGTATATATGCACACACACATATATATGTATATATGTATGTGTATATATATATATATATATATATATATATATATATATATACATATATGTATATATGTGATGTGTTTTGATCATATTCTTCCCACTCCCTTCCCTTGCTCCCCTTCCACTCTTTATTATTATTATTATGTACACAGTGTGTAAACAGCCATGTTGGTACCATCATTAGCCTCCTCCCTGTCCTCCCCCCTCCCCCCGCAGGGGCCATCCTCATTGGAGAATGTGGGTCGTGGCTTTAACTTTTAAAATATATGCAATAATGCCACTGATAAAGTTCATGATATACCATCTTATATAGAAATACTGACATTCTGGCTTAATGAGTGAGAAATTACACTGACATTGAGAGAAACAGGCATAAAGAATCACCTATCTCAAAGACAAATAAACACAAATGAAACAAGGTAATGAAAAAGTATAGTCTTTAATGTACTCCTAGTACATCTTAGTGTTTCTGTTTGGGTCAACTTTTCACTTCTGAAATGTAAGCAGAAGGCTTGGGTTAAATTAGTTTGTATTCATGTTCACACATGTTCTGTGGATATACATGTATACCTAAGTACCACTGTAAATGCACTAATGTATATGTATACTTGAATTTCATTTCATACAGTATATAAATGAATCTCTAAGTAGGCATCTGCATATGAACATCCACATGCACACATTATTGTTTCTGGTTCTGTTGGGGGGGGGTTGTACTAACATGAATTCATATTATAAGAGGTTCTGTGGGGTAAACCTATATAAAATGGGAAATGGAGAAAGAGCAGAAGTGAGCTCGACAGGGCCTTCACACTGCAAAACTGACCTGGCATCAAGACAAGAGAGCATACAGCAAACGGCTAAAGAAAAACCTCAGACTAAAGATCCAAGAAATTCCTGTTCAGTCCAATGGCATTTCTACACTCAAAATTGTGCATTATAGGGGCTAGAGAGATGGCTTAGAGGTTAAGCCTTTGCCTGTGAAGCCTAAGGACACCGGTTCGTGGCTCGACTCCCCAGGACCCACGTTAGCCAGATGCACAAGGGGGCGCACGCATCTGGAGTTCGTTTGCAGTGGCTGGAAGCCCTGATGCGCCCATTCTCTCTCTCTCTCTCTCTCTCTCTCTCTCTCTCTTTCTCTCTGCGTCTTTCTGTCTGTCTGTCACTCTCAAATAAATAAATGAAAATAAGCAAAATATTTAAAAAAAAGATGAAGAGATCTTTGATTGCAACTTAAAAAAAAATGTGCATTATAAGAGTTCTCAAGGCTAACTAGCATTTCTGCTAGGCTGAGTCATTGCCTGAGAAAAACCTGGGGAGACTGATGCTTTGGCCCTGATCCTCAGGTGAAGGCAGCAGCAAGGAACTCTCCATTGACTACCCTCCTTCGAATAATCCTGTCTTGAAAAGAAATGTACTGCTCTAAACTCAAGGTGGCCAATGCACATGCATGTATAAATATAATTTTGATTAGTAAATTGCTCAGGATTTTGAGCCTGAGATTGATTAATTATGATCTTCACAAATTTTAGTTTTTCTCAGAATCCTGAGATAAATTGATTTTTGAAGAATGATATGTATTTTCAAGAGAGAAGCTTTGTATCACTAAAAGTGCTTCACTGTTTGTTGTAGTATGCACAGTATAGAGGTGGTACTCCATAGTGTGTTGTTCTGCTTCCACGCACAGTAGTAGTTCCAACACTTCTTTTACCAAAATACTTGATTGTTTCTGGACTCCAATTGTGTGTAGTTGCATATTGCTTACAGTTCATTGCTGTTGGTTGCCTGTGATCAGAATGGCTTAGACAAATTATCCATTCAAAATTCCAGCTGACTTACTTGGGATGAAAAGCGTTCTTCTTTCTCCTAAAATAGAGAGATAATAGAAAGAAGGAGTAGAGGAAGGGGGGAGAGAGGAAGGAATGGAGGGAGAGAGGAAGGAAGGTAGGGAGGAGAGGAGGGAAGGTGGAAGGAAAGAAGGAAGGAAGAAAGGAAGAGATTTAGTAGAAACATATGGTTTGTGTAAGGGCTCAAATATGCAAATTCCTTGTAAGATAGCTCTATAAAAGGAATACAAAAAATGAGGAAACAGGCCTGGAGGGATGGCTTACCGTTTCAGGTGCTTGCCTGTGAAGCCAAAGAACTCAGGTTGAATTCCTCAGAACCCACATAAACCATATGCACAAGGTGGCACATGCATCTGGAGTTTGCAGTGACTGGAGTCCCTGGCATGCCCATTCTCTCTCTCTCTCTCTCTCTCTCTCTCTCCCTCTCTCAAATGCATAAATAATAATAAAAATACAAAAAATGAGGACACAAAAGTAGTTACTCTTATGCAATGAATGATTTTTTCCAAAGAATTCACATGTCAAATCCCTGACTTTTTAAAATAATGGAATCTGGAGGTGAGTCTTGGAAAAATAATTAGGCTTAGAAAAGGCCATAGGGGTAGGGCTTCAGAGATGATATTCTTGTCTGTATGGAAGAACACACCTGAGCTTGCTCTCTGACACAGGAGAACACAGACAGAAGGAAGCCATATGAAAGGCAGTAAGAGAACCATCTTCAACCACAAACCAAATTGATGGGCATCTAGGTCTTAACTCCAGTCTCCAGAACTGTGCAAAGTTGAAACGGTACTTATGCCACCCAGTTTGTGGCCTTTTCTATGACAGGCCAGCCGACTAAGAGAGCTCTGGATCATAGAAGCTAGGAGAGAAAAACGCAGATCCTCCATTGCCCTTTGCAAATGACTCCCTCGCAAAAACCTACAAACTCCCTCCATGAGGTATTGTGCTGGGAGGGATAGGCGGCATGGACTGAAACCCTGGCACAGACCTGCAAGGACCTGCTGGAAGTAACTGCCTCAGCCTACAAAGGCAGACCTAGAGTGTGCGCAGGTGCGTGTAGGGCTGTAGAGTTGATCAATAGTGCTACGCGCAAGGAAACCGAGTGTATGAAACTTGCCCCTCTTACTCACATTACAGGCCATCGGATGACCTTGACTGTGACCTGGAGTTCCAGAAACTTCACACAGATGAGAAATTATTATTATTATTATTATTATTATTATTATTGCATTTAGTATTATATATGTTAAAACTAAAACTTTCCAGAACTTATATCATTGTGATTCTTTCTCTTGCCAATGTATACTGAGAAGAAACTCTCCTGCATTATCAAAAGTGTCTGAAGTGAAAAACAAAATGGCCCTCATGTTTAGATACTATTAAAAACAAATGAGAGATTTGGGATTTTAGCAGTTTTATTTCATAAAACTCTAGACATTAAGTATATTTTTTATCCAATTCTAAATAGATAAAGCAAATGATGGTAATGCTAATTTTTAGGAAATATAAAGCCTTTTTTTAAACAAAAGATTAATTTCTTTAAAAATTGGTGGTATCCTGAGACTACTTAGTGAATTCCATGTCAGCTAGAGAGAGAACCTACCTCCTCAAACAAAACAAAAACATGGTAAGTGATTGATGAATAGATGTTAAATGGATAGATGACAGATAATAGAGATTGACAAGTAGACTTCACAATTGTAAAGAATAATATTCTTTCTTCTATAGATCAATGTATTTTTGATGCTATTTCATCCTGAGGAGAAAGCTATATTTAGAAACCTCATAAAATTGTTGTTCAAAAGCTTCAGAAAAAAAAAAGCAATACATGTTTAAAACCACAGGTTTGTGTTCCAGAACTAAGACATCTGAATCATTCAGATAAAGTACAGGTACGCATCAGAATGGCAGGTGCTTCTTGCAATGGACCTGTTGCAATTTTCCAGTCTCTTCTCCATGTGTCATGCAATGTGATGTGTGGATGTCTTCCCTGGATAAATTCTTTGCACTCTGGTCTTTGGCTCTGAAGCAAAATTTTTACTCTAGTTTGTTCATACAAAGGATGGCATGACACAAGGGAAGTTTAGAAACATCTCAGAAAAAAAATAATGCAGTTATAAAAAAAAGATTTTCATTAGCACACTCTGCCTCTATATAAATGCATATACCATCTTAAGGAATGGAGGGTAGATATAACTATGTGAGTTAGTTCATTTTAATTAAGTGAATGTAGCCTTTTGATCTACGGAATAAACAATCTAACAATAGGAAAAATGCAATCTGTCGAGACATATTTGAGTTGTTTTGCAGTAATTGGCTTGGCAGCAGCTTCAGTCACAGATTTCTGTTTCACAGATTGCCCCCAAATGAATAAAGGTTTGCTTTGAAATGTAATTAATATTGCGTTCAGCTGCAAGACATTCTCAGGTTGTCAAAGGAATGTGAAGGAAGGAGCTACAAAAAATGAACAAAATAAAAGTGAAACTGAAAAGTAAATGAAATCAAATTAATGCACATGAAGTAAACTGGACCAATTCAAAATGCACATGGAATGAGCTAGATTTTATCCTTGGTCTAATCTCCTAGGAACATTAAAATTTTGTATGTGCTGAATAATTTACAGGGTATATGTTTATCGACAATGATTGCCTCATTTCATCATTTAAACATGAATGAGTATAGGAATGTAAATGTTGTTTTATTTTCTAATAAGACAGAACAGATCTGAAGCAGACCTGTACTTGAGGAGTCAGGATTCCTGAAATCACCCATTTCCAAGAACTACTTTTATTTATTTATTTATTTTGGCAGTACTGAGGACTAAACTTAGATCCTCATACATGCTATTCACACACTCTGCTACCACTGGGCTCTCAGTTTACTTTTTATTTTGAGACATGGTCTTATGGAGTAAACCAAGCTAGCCTTGAACTGCCTCTAATGTCCATGCAAGTTTGCGACTTAACAAACTTCTGGCCTCATCCCCTTGGTAGCTGGCTTCATTGGCCTGCACCACTGGCTAACATGGGTCCTGGGGATTGGAGCCTCCAACCAGGGTTCTTAGGCTTCACAGGCAAGCGCTTAACTGCTAAGCCATCTCTCCAGCCCTATAGGACCTATTTTAATATAGTGCCTGCATTCAAATTCCAATGTACTCCTACATTTTTTCTACTTTCCTATAAATCCATGTATGGAACCTCAGTAGGGGCACATAGAAAATAATCATGGAGAAAGTAGTTTCAGTTACTCATCCTCAAAAGTGTCAGAAGATCCTGGATATTTCCAACAATAAAACTCATGATAGCTTGTCTAGTACATGTAAATATTCCTTGTACCTACTTGGAATTTTATATATCTTCTCACTCATTTGATTAAGGAATTCTAGAATTACTAACTTCAAAGGAGTTGACTGATATTTAACATAAAGTTAGAAAAATGCCTTCATTCACAAATAACATGATTTATTAAAGAATAAACTTAATACACTTATTTTTCATCTGGCTTTCTGGCATTAAGGACACAATTTTTGTAAGTGTTATAATATCTTTTAAAAATACACAATTCACAAATCAGCAGTTCACCATTTGTCAAAGAGAGCTTGTGCTGGGAAATTAATTAGTTCTATAATCAAATATCTACATTACCTATTATTCACAATTAGCCCTGTCTTTTGGTGACATTTACTGTTATCTGTGTATGACCTTCAATTAACTTCAATCTGTGATACCTAGAGAATTTGATAATAGACAACAAGATGTTTGGAAAGTATATTTTTATAGGATAAAAAAAGAGAGAGGCCTGGAGATGTAGCTTACTGTATATCCTAAATCTGACTGGAAGACCAGCTTTTGAACAATCTGTTATTTTCCACATGGGAGTAGCATTGCTACAGTAAAATGCCAGATTTCATCCATCATAATGTCAGGACTCATATTAAAATGTCTTCGGGGACCGAAGGGAGGGATGGGCAAAAGACATCAAATAAATTTTCAGGCAATTGTCACGCTTTTCAGAAACTAAGTCCTATGTGAGAGTGTTATGGCTTCACAAAGGGAGGTTATAAATAAGGCCCATACATCATGGGAGGAAGTAATTTAGAAAGAGAAAGCTGATTTGATTTTTGGAGGGGTGGAACCCATGGTTAAGGCTTGACAGGGTTATGATTCTATAGGTTCTTACAAGAAAAAAAAAAAAAAAACCCAAATCACCATTGAGTGTGGTGGAAAAATAAACCTCCCACAAGACCAGGGAATGTGACAGCTCCAAAACCATGTATCCCTCTTGATCGAAGGAGCAGGATGCAAGGTTATTTTGCATTGTCATCGGTATTTAATCACAAGAAAACCTAGTTAATCATCATTGTTTGGTGACCTAGGTAGCTGAGAACTCATCTCATCTGGAGGTGTCTGTCACAGAGGGCAGGGCATAGGACTCAGCCTCATCAGGAGAACTGGGACCCAAACACACCTTTCAATCATGAAATTCCTTATGGGGCAGTTTACATCCAAATTTTATAAGCTAAAGTGTTGGACCCCATATTTGTCACCATGGTTGCCATTCAGTAAACACTATATCTTTCAAAAACTCAGTCATTGTAATTGAAATATGCTTGTGAAAATTGGTAAGCAATGAAAAGTCCCTGTCTCAAAAACTAAGATGGAATTCAATAAATGTAGACTCTGATATTGACCTCTGCTCTTCACATGTGCATGCACACACATTCTAGTACATCTGCCTACATATATACAAGCATTCATGAGCACATGCACACAATACATTCTATAAACATACATGAGTTTCAAAAAGCTATACCTGAGTCACAGACAACATATACTACAAAATACTGACATTAAAATAAGCACTGTATAAATTACACCAAGAAATTTGAAGAAATAAAGATTTGAGTATATGTTAATCTTTAAATGCTGTGTTGCTCAAATTGTTGTACGTTTAAAAAAAAAAGCTGTATTTTCCATTTCCTTTTCATCAAAGTAGTTTAGTCCATTTCCCTTCCCTAAAGTGAAGGAAGATAGATTGAAGATCTATTAGAGGGGCCACACAACTATGTGCAATCCTTGGGAACACTGGATCAATCAGAGGCTATGTGCAAACCCTGGAACACAGAACAGATGCTGCACCATTTTTAATTTTTTTTTACTCATTTCTTTAAGAGATTATATACACTTTTAACATATTTGTTTATTTATTTAACAGAGAAAGACGGAGGGAGAGAGAGAGAGAGAGAGAGAGAGGGAGAGAGAAAGAGAGAGAGAATGGGCACACCAGGGCCTCCAGCCACTGCAAATGAACTCCAAATGCTTGTACCTCCCTTGAACAACTGGCTAACATGAGTCTTGGGGAGTCAAACCTGGGTCCTTTGGCTTGCAGGCAAGTGCCTTAACCACTAAGCAATCCCTCCTGCCCTATATGCTGTTTTATTCGCTCTCCCATGTTCCCGTATCCCTGGGGCCCTCCTCGGTGGGGTTCTGGGATTCGCTGTGGGGTCATGAATGCCGCATTCAGTCCCAGTGGGAAAAGTGGGGGGACAATGTCTCAGGTATTCCCAGAAAGTCTGTGGCTTTTACAGTCTTTCTTCTCCCACTTCTGCAATGTCCCTTGAGCCACGGAAGGCCTGTTGGCACTCTGATTTAGTGTTGAGTTCTTTGTTGCCTCTGACTTTTGCTTTTATAGGTTTTGCTTGATCGCTTTGTCTGCCACCGTCATCCTGGAGCTGGTTGCCAGGTTAGCAATAAGAGCAGTGTTCAAGGTACCACTTTTATTCCAAGTTGCCCTAGGCCCTGCAGATGTAGAAGAGGTGGCAAGTCACATGGTTGGAAGTCAGTCATCTTCTTATTTTCTTGTTCTATTGATGGATCTCGAGTCTCCTCTATTTCCTCTGTCATCTGTAAAATAAAGAAGATTCTCCAACTAAGTGTGAGAGCAGCTTGGGTTAAACCACTTTAAAGCTATAAAGTGTGTAGACATGATTTGCAACAAAGTTATGAAGATTAAGAAAATGAACCGCATCAACATTTTGCAAAAGGCATCTCAGTTGGAAATAGTTCTAATATTCAACTGTGCTAGAAAATGTTCCTTTTGAGTTTTCAATTATGCTTTGTTCATATTCAAAACAGTAGGTAAAGAGTCAGAAAAGCTGAGAGGTCAAAATCAGTCCAGAAAGTTCCAATAGATTTGAGTTGATGTAAATGTCTAGATTAACTGAATAAGAATAAAGTCCTATTATTTACCAAAATGAATGCTTGATGCAGTATTAGCATTAAAGCAGTCTTTGTTATGTTTAATTATGTAGTCATTTGTGATTTGATTTTCAATTTTGGTAGATTGATGCAATATAATTTTCATCGTATGCTCAACAGAACAGACTTATTCAGAATGCATTTGGTGTTTATGTGTTTATTAAGAGCACAATATACTGAATTAACTAAGTTTAGGGCTAGTTATTGGTTTGCAAAAAAAGAAAAAGGAGAAACAACATAACTAGTTTTATAAAACCTTTGATAAAATCTTCCAAACTAACAGGAATTTTATCAATGAACCTACTATTGATTTATAATTTTTTTAGAATCTCTATTCTAAAGTTTCTATAGACAGTAGAAAATATGTATGTTGCTAAAGTTATCACCAACTTATCAATTAACTTTATGCATCTATCTTAAACAATAAAGTATTGAGTCAAAGGTTATTGCAGGTTAATGTTTTACTGGTACTCTCCAAAATCAGTGGATATTCTGATAAGTTAAAAATACTATTTTTTTTCTTACTTTATGTAGGACATCTTTTTATTGCATTTTATACTGGCTAGCACATTCACTAATCTTTTGGGAAACATTCAGTGTTTCACTGTTAATATGTTTTTAACTTTAAGGTTTTTTTTTTTTTTAATAAAAAGTTATTTTCTTACATGGCTTCACTCATGCTCCTAATTCTTGAGGGCCTTCCTCAATAGGATTACTGATATTCACAGTAGGGTAAAGAAGGCCTCAGGGTTTTCCTACCTGCCTTGTGTCACTTAAGATTTTTCCACGCCCTCTTCAACAGTGTTCCTTGAGTCACGATGGGACTTTTTTAGCAGTCTGAATTCGTGTTGAGTTCTATGTAGCCTTTAGATTTCTGCTTTGATGCTTTTGATGAACCACAGTGTCTGTTACCACCTCCCTGGAGCTGGTTGTTAAGTTAGCAGTGAAAGTAGTATTCCTATTGCTACTTCTTCGAAATTTCTCCTGGGCCCCAGTAGATGTTGTAGAGGTGGCATATCACATGGTAGGAATTTGGCTATGTTTTCTTATTATATTAATGGGTCTTGGATTTACTTTGTATTCTATGCCATCTGTAAAACAAAACATAGTCTCTGTATTAGTCAGGGTTCTCTAGAGGAACAAAACTGCTAGAATGAATTATTTTAAAAGTGGATTTATTGGATCAGCTTACAGTAGTCCAATAGCAGTTGCAGGCCCAAGAATCACCGAACCTGGTAGCTGCTCAGTCCTCGTGGCCAGATGCCTCAGCAGTCCCGACCCAGCACTGTAGATGTTGCTGGAAAGCCTGGAGGCTTCCTGAGGAGCCGCTGGGTTTTGATCCACAGGGGTCTTCAGTTGATGCTGGTCTTTAGTCTGCACTGGTCTTCAGTCCACACTGGAAGGTAATGAGCAGCTCCGGCAGCCAAGTGGAAGGAAGGAAGAAAGGAAGGAAGGAAGGAAGGGAAGAAGGAAGGAAGGAAGGAAGGAACTCTTTTTACTCAGAGCTTCCTTATATCAAGTCTCCCTCTGAGCAGGGCCGCCCACTCTGGGGGAAGGGCTCACCCTGGGGGAAAGACTTCCACCTATAGTTGATCCTTCCTAGAAGCAACCTGTGGATTACTAAACAGATCAAGTTGACAACACCTTAACTATCACAGTCTCCAACCAAGAGTAAGAACAACTTTGATTAAGGGATATGCATAGTGATTTGAGAGAAGTGGGTTTTTTGTTTGTTTGTTTGTTTTGTTGTTTTGTTTTGTTTTTTTGTTTCAAGGTAGTAAGGTCTCCCTCTAGCCCAGGCTGACAACTATGTAATCTCAGACTGGCCTCAAGCTCAATGTGATCCTCCTACCTCTGCCTCCTGAGTGCTGGGATTAAAGGGATGTACCACCACACCTGACATTGAGGGGCTTTTTGAAGAGTATGCCCATTCTTCTTATCCAGAGAGCAATAGGAGCTTCTCTCCTATTGGGATTCTGACTTGGGAATTCTCTCCCACTGAGTGGGCCTCACTTCCAATTGGAGAATAGTTGGTTACCCACAAAGGCCATGTGCCACTATTGCCCTAGTATGTACTTCTTGGCTGGCTGGTTGGTTTTGTAACTTATGGAGTCCCGTGCTATTGCAGCCAGGTTTGCATTGGTGGTAGAAATCACCTGACCAAGAGCAGCTTGTCAGAAAAGGAGGTTTATTTTGGCTTACAGGCCCAAGGAAAAGCTCCACAATGGTGGGCGAAATGATGCCATGAGCAGAGGGTGGACATCATCCCCTGGCCAACATAAGGTGGACAATAACAGCGGGACGGTGTGCCAAACACTGGAAAGGGGAAACAGGCTCTAATACCCATAAACCCACCCCCAACAATACACTGCCTCCAAGAGGTGTTAATTCCCAAATCTCCATCTGCTGGGAACCTAGCAATCAGAACACCTAGGTTTATGGGGGACACCTGAATCAAACCACCACACCTACTTATCCATGCTGTTGGTGACCATTGTTCTCCAGCAGTACCCATAGCACCTCCCAGTGCTATGAGGAAAAGCCAAGAGGAAACTGGCTTTCTTCTCAGTTCCAGCATGACTTGATGTCCTGGGACAATGGCCTTGGGTGTCTTCTGCAATAGAGTCTTACCTTTTAGATTTGACAGGTAAGAAAGTGCTTTGACAATGGTCTGCATTGTTTTGGTGACCTCATGGATCTTCCTAATAGCTCATTGTATGGTGTAACCCAATTGTGGGCCTGGGATTTACCAGCCAGAGCCCATGGTTTTAGGATCGAGCTTTTTCCAACTTCTATAGGAAGTATCTATCCGGAAAGTACTCCCTCCCCTTTATTGCTGATTATTTCTTGTAGAATGCTATCCAAGAAGAAGGTTTCTATGACACTGATTCATGCTGTCTTAAGTTTTCTGTATTTCTCCTCCCGACCTCTCCCATCCTCTCCCACTCCCTATCTTCTGTCTGTGACCTAGCCTGTCAAGTATCTCCTTCTTCCCTCCCTCCCTCCAACTTTTTCCCTATTTCTCCTGTTCTCAGCCTAGTGTTGTGCCCATATTCCTGGTCCTCACTACTGTTTACCATCTTATCTTCAGTTGATCTAAGTTAGGAATCACACATGAGAGAAAACATCAGTACTTTTTTTTCTTTCTGTGCCAGGGAAACCTCACTTAGAATGTTTTATTTATATCCATTTCCCTGAAAATTTCACTATGTCATTTCTCCTTCTGAGTACAATTTCAATGTGTATATTACCATGTCTTCATTAGTAAACTAATTAATGGGCATCTGGGCTGATTTCTGTTCCTAGGTATTGTGAATACAGCAGCAACAAATGTAGCTGAGCAAGTATCCCGGCAGTAAAGAGTGGATGTCTTAGGGTACATGTCCAGGAGTGGAATAGCTGGATCAAATAGTAGATCGATTTTTATTTTTCCCAGGAACTTCCATTCTGACTTCCATAGTGGTTGTGCAAGTGTGAGTGAAAACTTACACCAGCAGTGGGTAAAGGTTCTTCTCTACCCACACCCTCACCAGCATTTGTTGTCATTCAATTTATCTCTCTCTCTCAATCTATCTATCTATCTATCTATCTATCTATCTATCTATATATATATATATATAAATGCCATCCTGACTGTAATAAGATGTAATATCAAAGTTGCTTCAGTTTGTATTTATCTGATGATTAAAGATGTTGAAAACCTCTGTAAGTACTCAAAATGTGATTTTTGTTTTTATACCATACCATAGTAATTCTTAATTAATATAAGTTTATACATAATACCTTGTTTTCAAATCATACTATGTATTTATTTGGCATATAATTATGGAAGGTTGTCTGTTCAAATGTTATAACAGGTTCTTGGGCTAGTAATAAGAGTAAAGAGCCATTTAAACAATTTAAAAAATACAAATTTATAAAAATGATGATTCTTATTACTGTATTTAAAATTATTTGGCTATGTCAAGTATTTTATATACCAAATTTGGTGGATGTTTACAAGACTAATTTTTTTTTTTTTTTTTGGTTTTTCGAGGTAGGGTTTCACTCTAGCCCAAGCTGACCTGGAATTCACTACGGAGTCTCAGGGTGGCCTTGAACTCATGGTGATCCTCCTACCTCTGCCTCCCGAGTGCTGGCATTAAAGGCGTGCGCCACCACGCCCGGCTAAGACTAATTATTATTACCTTTCTTATATTTTTATTTTTTATGAAAGGTTAAAGATAAACTTTGACAGTTTAAGGATATTACAAACCTAACAAGTGGGAAATTGAATCCAGGAATTTTTGACTTTGGAATGCTGGCTGTCTCAGCTCCTGTGCAATGGCATACAAGTAATAAAGAAAAAAAAAGTGTGTATATATTTATCACCAGAGAATCTTAAAAGTACTGGAAAAAAACAATCACATTGATGATGGCTCATGACTTTGAAAAAAGTTTAGATTACACCATCACTGACACCTTTGAGAAGCTTCAACAAATCTGTGTCCGCTTTTTTCATCTGTTGGGTGGAAATATTTCTTCAATCTCATTATTTAAATGAATGCTAAATTGCTGGCCAAAACCTCTAAGGTGTCGCTCTTTATGGTAAACTATGGACAGCACTCTATTTTGGTGCATTTACCTTCTCATTGCTGGGACAATTACTAGACCAAATGAGCACGTGGGAAGAAAGGGTTTATTTTCATCTTACAGCCTTAAGGTGAAGCTTCATTATGTCAAAAGACACTGTCTCACTTCATCATACATCCACAATTGAGAAAAGAGACAGATTAAGAGAAGTTTTGCCCCCAGTGACACACCTCCTCCAGCAGTGCTACACTTCCAAAGCTTTTCAAGCTGAGGACTAAGTAAGTTAGAAACTTAATCACAAACACCTGTGGCTATGGGGACACTATACACTAACCACCATGCCTGGCTTGAAGACAACGATCCTACTGCAGTTCCACTTCAACCTTAGGAGCCAGCAATTCACCAACCCTCCTCATAGAACGTGTAACAGGTGCTCCTCTGCCTGGAGACATGATAGACCTTCCGCAAGTTTAAATATGGCTTGTCTCTGAGAGTATGATATAGAAACCACTAGTGCCCCCAGAGCATGATTTGCTTGTCTTCCATTGGCCTGAAGAGGGCCACTGGAGTAAAATATTGAAACAGGAATTTCACATAGTCTCTCAACTAGAAATTACACTCAAAGCATACTTTGACAATTGCCCACATTGTTAACCATATAATGTTTTACATTACTATTCCTTTAATTTGCTGAATTCAAATTAGGCAGGTGGGGTGTTTTATTGATTGGATCAAAGAAAAGAATATAAGTAATCAAACAGCAGAGCATCTGGGCTGTAAGTGTGTGGTTTAGGTTTTGGGTTCCCTTCTAGCTGTATGATCTTGGACAATAGCGATATCACAATATGGCTGAATTTTCTCAATCTAAATTGGAAAAAAAAAAACATAATCTTCCTCCAAGTTGATTTTAGTGATATAAATTAAATTGTGCTATATACCAAGAGATACATATTGCAATATAAAATACAGAGAGAAAGTGAGATGATTTGCTACTCCAAAATATGGAAATATTTAATGTTACTATAAAAATAGGTAGCATCTTCTTTAAAACTTGTGTAAGTGTGTGATTTGTTGTAGTTTTAAAATAAAGTTTTCTATTCAGATCTTAATTTCTGCTCTATAAAAAACATTGAAAATTCAATGCAGTATTTAAATCTTTGAATGTTAAAAATTCATCTTAAAGTAAAAATAAAATTTATTTCAGCTTTAAATCACATTAATAGTTCAAAGGACCCTACTGAAATTGTAAAGTGTTTAAGTCTCTAGACTGAGTACATCAATCAAAGTTTTCATATATACATTATAAAAACATTCCATTTTAAAAATCTTGTCTAACATAATTCCCATCCATATCTATGAACCAAAACATAGAGGAGATTGATTTGTTCAGTATTTGAATGCATTTTTCTTCATTATTAGCCAGTTTCTGTCATAATATTCATTTGAGAGAGGCAGGTGTTTTATCACTGAGAATATAGCTGCTTTTCTCAATGTACCAAAATTCCCCTTTACAAGCACTTTGTTTTACAACTTAATATTCTGAAAATACAGAAATATAACCATATTCATATCACAATAGAATAGAAAACTCCTTTGTATAGAGAATTTATAGATGCCTCTTGGCTGAACATTGCCATTGTAACAAGTCGTAAGTCAGATTTAGCTCCAAATGGAATTCGGTTTTGGCATCATGGCTGCTGTCTTAACGCTAATATTGGTCGATTGGAGCAAGTTTCATGCATGAAAATTTGATCACATTGAGAAATCTCATCAGGCTGTGCACTTTATAATCACCATCTTCTTTCCTTCCCAGGAACTGCGAGGTCTTTTTGTCCTCCTCTGCTTGAGGCTGTGCCATCTTTGAGCCTCTCCAGCAGTCAGCGCCTACTCTTTGTGTTATTAGTCAAGGTCATGTCACTTAGTCTCTGATTGCACCACTTGCTCCTCTCTGCAGGTAATTTTCCATTTATTTTCCCTTCACAGGCTTTTCCATAGTCACTGTTTAGGCCTTTACTTGGTTGTTCGGTTTGTAAAGATTTATTTTCAGCATTCTGATATATTTCTCTTGATTTATTATGGACACAAAGTGTACATGTGTTTAGCCATGCACCTCACAAAAGCATGTGTGCGTGGTGAAAAATGAACAACACAGTTTAAATGAGTGTGGGCTCTCTGTTTAAAGCATTGTGTATTTCTAATCTTAAACAAGTGACTTTGTTCCCACCACTCTCACCATGAGGACATTGTGGACAGTAAGTTCTACTGTATTAATGGCTTTTCCCATTGCTGAAACAAACGCCCAGCAGAAGCAACATTAAGAAAGAAACATTTATTTTGGCTCCCAGTCAGAGGATACAGCGCATTCTATCATGTCGGACATTCACAGCAACAAGAACGGGAGACAACTGGTCACACAGCCCCACTTATAGTCAGGAAGGAGAACGTGATGAATGCTGCTGCTCATTTCACTTTCTCACAATCCCAAGTCCAAAAATGAGGGCACCCACAGTTCTGGTGTTCCTCCCACCTCAGCTAACATAATCTAGAATACTCCTCACAACCATGCCCAGAGACGTATTTCCATGTTGACTCTAAATCCAATCAAGACTAACTTTCTCATCATACAACACAATTTCTCTCATCTTATATACACCTTTTAGAGTCTACATGATTATTTATACTATCAATATGAATAGTGACTTGAAGTTTGGTTAGCTGGGTGTGGTGGCACCAAATTTTAATTCCAGCATGCGGGATACTGAGGTAGGAGGATCACTGTGAGTTCTAGCCTAGCCTGAGACTACATAGTGAACTCCAGGTTGGTCTGGGATAGAGTGAGACCCTACCTCAAAAAAAAAAAAAAGAAAAGAAAAGAAAGGAAAGAAAAGAAAAGAAACACACTTTATATGTAAGCATTAAGGAGCACATTATAATACAGTTAAGTTTCTACTAGAAAAGAAACCCATTGAGGAAAAGGTTTCCTATGCCTGGAATCCTGCCTGCTACATACTAGTTTTTCCATAGAGGTTTTTTGTTTTGTTTTGTTTTGTTTTGTTTTTTAACAAGTTACCACTTAATAATTTGCTTAATTGAAGAGAAAGTAATGAAACATCAATCTTAATTTACTCTGACCTTTATAATATCCCTAAGTAACTAGAGGATCAGTTTTAGAGATAGTAAAAATGAAACCCAGGAAGTTTGTTTGTTTTATGTTTATCATATATGCTATATTCATATTAAGAATAATTGGAGCTGGGTGTGGTGGCACACAACTTTAATCCCAGCATTTGAGAGGCAGAGGTAGGAGGATTGCCATGTGTTTGAAGCCACCCTGAGACTACATAGTGAATTCCAGGTCACCCTGAGTTAGACTGAGACCCTATCTCAAAAAAATAGGAAAATAAAAATAAAAATAAACAATTTGAAAATATGTACTACTGAACATATAAAACTATTCCTTGGTAACTTGCTTAAAATATAACTCATTAGTATAAAGATACACTCTGAAATTTGACAGAAAATAAATACCAGTCAAGTCTTTGTACATACAGGAAGAAATACAGGAAGAATGTCTATATTCCCTACACTATTCGAGATTAATAGTGTAAAAAATAAAACTGATACCTACTTTGTCTTCACCACTGAAAACAGTGTCACATGTTATTTTTAATGAAAAAGCAAATAGTTGCAAACAAGTGTGTGTATGTGTGTGTGTGTGTCTGTGTGTGTGTGTGTGTTTGCGTATGGTGTATTGATTGAATGGAGATCAGTGAGTGGGGCTTCTGTACATCTAATTTTCCATTCTAGTCTTTTTAAAAATCAGATATAAAAATAGAGTTGTCTGTTAGGGAATGAGGAAATGAGATGACAAGGAACCAGAGGAAGACAGCTTGAAGAAGAGGGGTGAATTTGTAGGACTTGGAGTTGAGGCCAGCACCATCCCACACAGTGGGATGTTGTTTCCATGGCCCCTTCATCTGAGACCTAGAGTGGGTGTTTCTGGATTTACCTAGAAGAGGTGAATGGTGGCAATATGATCAGCTTCCTTTGCACAACACTCACTCACACACACACACATAGTCCCGCCTCACAAGATGTGGCTTTGATTTCCACAGATTCAGATATAGGGGGTCAACTGTAGTACAAAAATATTCCATGGAAAATTCCATAAATCAATAGGCCTGACTTTTAACTCATATGCTTTTGTGAGTGGCAGAAAAGGATTTTACACCATCCTATTCTCTCCTACCAACATGAGGATTATTCGTGGGTCCAGAGTGCCCAGGTTGTATATACCACTCACTCACCTATTTGTCACTTAGTGGCTGTCTCCCTGAAGACACCAACTGTCTTTGAATCACAGTGTTTTTGTCTAACTAATCCTTATTTTACTTAATCATACCCTCAGTGTGCAAAAAAAAAAAAAAAAAAAAACGATGCTGGCACCACATGCCAAATTAACAGTCAGCACTAGTAGCTTCTCCACAAGGGTTTCTGCTCTCTCAGGCCTGGTCTTTAAGCACTCTTATAGTGTAGTAGGCATGTTCTGCTAGCCAGACCTCCTTCTGAAATCCTATGTTCATGACCCCAGATTAGTACTGCTCTCAGCTTAGTCAGTGAAACTTCTTTTTGCAGTCAGTGGTAGTTATGATGGAGATTCAAGTGAAGGTGCTGAAAACGAGGGAGTTAGGTGCTCCATCCAGATGAGACATCTCTATCTCCGCCACCAGTGCTCAGGGGACATGGTGGAAGAGGGGGAGGAAAGAGTGTAATAGCCTGAGGGAAGAGGAGAACATTGTGAAACACTGTCTTCCAGATATGACATGCCCATTACACTCACTAACTCACAGCCCTGCATAGGATTGGGCTTGTCAATATTCTCTCGGTCTTGGATTGGTGGAGAGGCTCACAAGCTCCCACCTCTCCCTGAGGAGCAATTAAAAGCTAATGGGGAGAGAGATTTCTTCCGCAGTGTACCTACTGGCAAGTTACCCGTGTCTCCAAACAGCCTCCTGCCACACACACATTCATACAAGCGACCCTAATTAGACTGGGTGGGTCACAAAAGAGATGTGAAAATAAGAAGGGACTAGTTGGGAAGAAGGAGGCGGGGTTCAGGGTTCAGCAGCAGCGGGAGGAGGACTAGAGAGGGTAATGGAAGTGAATATGAACAAAATACATAATATACACGTGTGAAATTTTCTAAAAGAATTAATTGATACATTTAAACACAAGCAGGCTGAAAATTTAAATTTGCCAAAGAGAAGCCATAGTTTTGTTAATCTGTGCCTACAGGACATATTAACTTCCCTGCGGGTTTGTATGTATGGGAAAAACACAAGGATTTAGTACTAATTGCAGTTTCAGATAGCCACTGAGGCTTGGAGACTGTCCCCTGTTGACAAAGGGTCCTTCATTTTGAATTTCAAGTGTATGCACTTAGTAAATCTTATTTCTACAGTCCCATTGCCCAATGGGACAGTAAATTCTGCTCAAGGTTTCTTTAGGAAGTTACTTGCTATGCGAATCCATCCTAAAAATTTGCCTGGATCCTACCAGAGGGGACAGAGGGCTGAAATCGTTCAAACATATAGACAAATTCTTATTAAATTTTCTATTTTCAGACACTATATTGGGTATTTTTTTTCTTTTTAACAACCATTATGTATCTTTAGAAGACTCATTGGTGACTACGTGTTTATTTAATGAGAAGTTGTGTTTATTTTTACACTCAAAGTATGTGTAATTTTTGAAAACAGGCTATTTCAGAAGGAATAGTATTTGAAAAATGAAACTATGGAAAATGAAAAATCTTTCCAGTGAAAGTAAATCTTTGTGCCCCACTTATTCAAATTTAGATGGAAGAAACATTTAGTGTGCCAGTGGTTTTTAGACATGCTACAAAGTGTTTTTTACAAAATACTTATTTCTACAACCCACTTCAGCCAACTAAAATAGAGTATCAGGTTTGGGAACCTATGATCACTGAAGGAGTGCCTGGGTTGAGAAAAGTTATTGGACCTTTCTGTAATCCATAACTTCTGATGAGATAGCATTCCAAAATTTGTTGGCTGAGCAGTCGTTTGCATTTGGGAATACATTTTCTCAAATTGATGGTGTTATACAAGGTGGTTAATTCCCCAGGCCTTTCTATAAAAGCTTAATTAAGCCCAATGTATCTGCAGCTTAGTACTCTGCTAATGAAATTATAGAACTTAATCACCATGTAAAACAATGTTTCCTGCAAAAGATAGGCTCAGAATTCTAACGGAGAGGGGGCAGAATAGAAGGTAGATCCCCGGACTAAAGTCCAATCACTGCATGCATGCTCTGTTAACCCTCTGCATTGAAGGTACCCACATATCCATCTCCCCCTCCTTCCAGGGCTCTTGAAGATGGTTGTGATTAGGGTGCTTCTGGTATCCTGGCATCCTTCTGAGGTAGAAATGAAGGTAAAAACTTATTTCCTCTCTCATAACTATGTCTTCTGTACCTGAGTTCCTTTTATAGGATATTTATAGATAGGAATTTTCCTCTCTCTCTCTCTCTCTCTCTCTCTCTCTCTCTCTCTCTGTGTGTGTGTGTGTACTTGTGTGGGCTGTCATAATCACTGTTTGCCATCTGTCCTAATCATCTTTATGAAGGTTCAAATTATTTTTCTGATTCTACTTTCTCCCCATCAGTATTTTTACAAAGCTTATATCATTTATCTTTCAAAATAGGTGTTTTTGAAAATAAAACAGTAAAACAGGCTACATTATTACATAGGACATCAAAAACAAACCAAGACAACACTAGGTGAAAAAGAGTAATTGCCCTAGGTAAAATGGGCCATTGACTGTCCCCTATCACCTCAAGATTGAGGCAGCATTTAGATGCTGTTCATGAGGCATGGTAACTACAGCAAGGGCTTTCACATTCAACGCTGGAGGGGACAGAGCAGGGGTGTTTACTGTTGTCAGAAATATCTACATACTGAAGGCGAAGGGAAGGGACACATTAGGTAATCATCGTCCTTCACCCTTCTCTACCCCAATTGTCACATTAATTGAGCAGCTCTGAATTAAAGTGATAATCAGTTATGAGGTGGGATGGGCGAGTTGAACACAGGAAGTGGTATCCAGGAAATTGGCAGGGAGGAGGAAGAACTCACCTAAGAATAATCTTATGATGGAAAAAAAAAAAAGGATATCATTCAGAGAAGTAAGGGGGATGTTGTGCAGCCATTGTGTCAATGAGCAATGTGATGCCTCTCTCAGAAGAGGACATTCTTTTTGTAAATGGTAAAAATGAGCTATGCAAATAAAAAGGAGACTGTTCACTCAACCAAAATGTTTAAAAGTGAATATATAAAGTAAACTTCAGGGAACTTGAGCTCTTTTTATACCACTGTTCTTTGTCCAAAAATACCAAGATTTATTAAGCTGTTTCTGTTCCTTATTATCCAGATGTCTCTACACATCTCCTCCTTCCAATTGTATGCATATGGTTGGCATATAGCTATTCAAACCAAGATGGCAAGAGTTGAGGCTTCCTTTCCAGCTGGCAAGAGAGTGATCTCTACTCATGTGGGCATCTGTTTGAGGGCATTTTTGTTCCTTTCTACATAAAAAGTTGGAAAAAAAGAAGCTAGGGAATCAGTATGTGAAATGTCAACCTCATGGCACATTGAATTTTTGGATTTATTTATTTGTACCTCTGGGAATCTCACTCACATGACACTTGGCATGATGACTCATTTCATCTTGTGTGTGAGGATGTTGAATGCCTCCCAATTTTGAGCAGGCTTGAAATATGTTCAATGTGATGGATCTTGTCATTATTTTCTTTCAGTATGAATTTATGATCTAATGATCGCTTTGGTGTCAAGGGAACATTTGAAATTATACTGATTCGTATATTTTTTTCTTTGATCCCATTTCCTCAATAAATTCTCTCATTATTTCTAAGATAACTGGCAACTGATTTTTTGGTTTGCAAAAATATTATTTATAAATCTTAATAATCACCACATACTATTATCTGATATTATTACAATAATCTGCCTTAAATCCTTAAATAAATTTTCACAATACTATGTCAATCTTATTATATTTGTATTAAAAGGTTATCATATTAACTGAAATACCTAATTTAATAGAATGCATTGGAAATCATATTCATTATTTAAAACAGTTATCAACCCTGTACTATTTGAAAAGGACTTCAAAGTTTGTCTATGTTCTGTTTGGTATTCGTGGTTGATGGAGCTCTGGACAAACTAGCCCAAAATGTGGCACCTTGGTATCTGAGTACACACCAGAAACAGGGTGGTCTTTGGTCAACTGGAAGAAGCTGGGTGTGTTGACATGCTCTTGTTACCCAGCCCCAGGGAGGCAAGCGGATGCCTGGGGCTCACTGCTATGCAGTTTAGCTTATTTGATAAGTTCCAAGTCAATGAAAACTCCTGCCTTAAAAAAACAGAAAGTGGACAGTCTCTGAGGACTATAACTCAAGGTTGCCCTCTAGTCTCCTCATGCACACACACACACACACACTCACACACTCACAAATGAACACACTCATGTACACCGATACAGAAATGCTAACTGATAATTTAAAAAAATAAGAAGTATTTTCTTCCCTTCTGAAAATGGTCATCAAACCATCACCTGAGAGGTGATCTTCTCACAAATTGAGCAAGAAAGTCAAAGATGTAGGGATACTAAAAAGGCTCTTAACAGGCCTCATCAACATCCCAGTTTAGAATCATGAAGGCACATCCTGCTCCCATCCAATATCCGTTCCGCAATACTATTCACACTTTCCTAAACCTATCACAATTACACCCAGATTATCTATATCTTTAACTTTTCATTTCCTTGTGAAAGAATTTTTGCCATGTAAACTTAAGCTAAATACATCCTTTTTAATGTTTTTTTTTTCTTTTATTTAATCTGATTTGTGTTATAGAAACCTATTCCATGAATCTGAGATAGATAAAAAGAGAGATAATTTTATTTCCCTACAGTGATATGTTCCTGAAGTAGAGTTACTTTAGAGAAAAGGTAGCTCAATCTCAAAAAGTGTTAAGCAATAATGCAAACATTAATAATACCAAAATCATATAGTGGTATGTGGGAGAATCAAGACAGTATGCTATTTTCCCTATTGTTTTCTGACTTGAAAAACTTGGTCTCAATCACTGCATTCCTTTCTTAGCTACAATTTTTTTTTAAAGTTTTGTCTCTATATTCATGCTTTTATTGATTCTGAAGAGCACTATAGTTATTTATGCTCCTCATGTAGCTACTGAAGTGAAATCAGATATCTGACTTATCACTCCTGTTATTCTAATTGTATTATTAGTTTACACTAAGTCTTGCTATGTTCCTATCTTTGAACACAACCTTCCAAACTTCCTGTCTCAGCTTCCCATGTGCTAGAAACATAGGCCTGTCTGTGGTTTTAGGAACAACTTTCTTGAATATAAATGTGATCTCTTACGGATGATCAAAGTTCTTTGAATTGCTTCCAAGATGGTAATGAAGAGGCCTGTTTGAGATTTATTTAATTTTCTACCTGGGGAGATATTCCTGTAGAAGCAAACAAGGTTCCTAGAATATTCTGGACTTTCCACACCCTTTCCTCCTATATTCTATCTTCAGTTAACTTTCCCATAACTCTAATCCTTCTGTTAACTCTAACTCAGTGGTTATCTCTTCACTAATAATGTTTCTTTATAAGATTTTATTTTTATTTATTTATTAGAGAGAGAATGAGCATGTCAGGGCCCCTAGCCACTGCAAACAAATACCAGATATATGTGCCAATATGTGCATCTGGCTTATGTGGGACCTGGAGAATCAAACCTGGGTCCTTAGACTTCGCAGGTATGCACCTTAACCACTAAGCTATCCCTCTAGCCCCCTAATAATGCTTTTATGTGTGGTCATCATAACTGTGTTTCCTTATCTCATCACCACTGTATTTTGACTACTCCTTCTTAGACTGGGGAAGCAAGTTCAGCCATATTTAAATCTCTGAATTGATCACCATTCCTAGTATATATTACCTAGGTAATAAAGATGGAAAGAATAAATCAAAATTGAATTTACATACTAACATATTTAATGATTATGCTAATAGCAATGAGAAAAAAATGAGTTTTAGAATATAAAGAGTTAATGTGAAATATTAATGGTTTTATATTTTTTTTTCCCTTTGGAGCATTAGAAAAGAAAAAAAAAACATTCTACTTTCACTCTGGGAAATACCTAAAAGTTAACTTTTGCATAAAAGTTTTTCATTGCCAATTATAATACTTTGAATATAATCATACTTAAGAGCTTAAAAAGAAGAAAAGTAGAACAAAGAATTTGTAGGAGGTGGAGGAACTGGAGGAGAGCATGCATAGTCCCTCAGCAATTTTTATAGACTTTTCACAACTAATCGTTTGATTGTGAAGTAGGCCTAGTTTGTACAGTAGACATTGAAAAGCAGTGACACAAACCATTGATTTAATAAAAAAAAAGCTGTCCTTCACACTAGATATTCATTATTGTAACATACATATAATCCTTTTAAGAATTCACCTGGTGCCTGGGACTAAGGCCAGATGGTGAACTAATACTGTGGCTAGGGAAAGCCAAGTCTGCATGTGGCCTTGTCCTGTCCAGTTCCTCTTAGATTTTAGAACATGGGCTCAGTTATGTGAAGAAGAACTTTACCCCTCCCCTGACAACATACAAAGCAAGGAGGGCCTTCTGTTTTTCAGAAAATCTGATCCTCTGTCTATCTTTGGTGACACCATCATGTTATTTCATGACTTACTAACTCCACTTCTTCCTGGAATCCAAAACTTTTCTCTCAGGCTTCTCCTAATAAAATTTATTTCTTAAAAGAAAAATTCTCTCAGCTGCCTATCATCAAACTAGCCTGCTGCTATCCCACCCCTTCTTTATCTGTCATACATGTATATTAATGTCCATGTTGTACAAAGGCCAGCTTTTATTATTTTCCTTTGAATTCATTGAATTCTGGTCTTTGAAATAGTCAACTCAAGTTTAGATTCATTTCTTACCAGGAATCATTTAGAATATTTAACACATTCATAATTCATAAACTATTGCTAGTTTCTCCTCCTAGAAAACCAACTGTTGCTCTCTTTAGTTGTGGATAACCTGGAAAGTAAGTCATTTGGATGACTGGAGTCACCTGGAGAAGAATGAGGGAGACATTTCTTTTCAGAAAAACAGAGGTCAATCCTCCAAGCAAAGTTTACTGGAGTGTCCACATTTCCCACTTTTGACAATTGAGAATTCATCTAATTTTAATGCAATCGAATGACCATTGAGAACCTGAGGGCCTTTGGTGGGTAGCACATAAGTGCCAAGACACCACTTCCTTCCCAGGGCTTGTACAGTTCTGAGAGAGTCATACAGTAGTAGAAGGATCACAGTCATAGCTATTTAAGATTGGGTAAGTTTGAGACAAATTTATTGTCTTCCCTATCTGTGTGGTTGTGCACACATACACACAATCCCACACCCATGAACGTACATACATATCCTTATGACAGATGTATAATAATTTCAAAATAAAATAAATTAGATATCACAACAACCACTTTATAGATTTTCATCTCCCCTTAAACCTGTAGTTTTCATGCACTTTCTTCAAGAGATTGATTGGATTCTAGGATACTTTTTTATTTTTGTATTTGACACTGTTTATTTCAGGATTTTATACAAATAATTTTCTTTGTTTTAGGGCCTGGCACTATATGCTATTTTGCTTTATAACTTAAAAGGCAGGTCAAATGTCAAAAGCTGCTTATCAAGGGCCACTGATGATGAACTGCTAAAAGAATTTAGAATTGAAAAGAGCTACGTATTTAGGGCTTTGTCAATTGTAAACTCATGGGTTCAAATTTTACCAGTCATGGCTGAAAGCTTATTCTGAATTCTAATTTTTAGTTTCCTACAGAAAGAATTGGGTATAACATGGTGTGGGGTAGGGTATGAGAAGTGAAAGGAGTTCTGTGCAAGTGTGGCAGAATGGCATGAGGGAGAGCAGAGCCCATATGGTCCACCATCCACAGTTGTCAGCCAAGTGTCTAGAATGTGTTTAAGTTACCATAAACATATTTTCCAGAGAGAGACTGTTTGTGACATCGTGTTTGTGGCAGTGTCCTCTTACCACATCAAAACCAAAGTTGAAGTATGCTGTTTCATGCAGAAGGAACAGCATGTTCAGCTCTCTGTGCCATTAGTAATGATGGGTTGTGAGAGAAGGCTGGTGTTTCTGGAAGAGAAAGAGAGGAATCATAGGCAAAGCTTATTAATTATTTTGTACCACTATATCAAAATTTCTGAATGAAATAACTTAAGGGAAGGAAAGTTTACTTTGGTTCACAGTTTCGGAGGTATTTCAGGTAATCCTGGAGGGAAAGGCATGGCTGGTGTTCATGATGGTGGGAGTGAGGCAGAGCTCGTCATATGCCAGATATAGCCGGAAGCAGAGAGTGATCAGAATCAGGGTCTGGCTTCCTAACCTTCAAAGGTTTGCCCAGTGACCTAACTAGAAGCCATGTCATTGACCCTTCTAAAAGCGCCACTACCTGGAGACCATATGCGCATGCGGGAAATATTTCAGGTGCAAATATAACACAGGGCTACAGCACACACAGCATGGCAAGATCAGTGACTTGTCTCTGTATGAATTCACTTGGGAACCACTGAAGTGACATCATCAAGAATGACTGACATAATCAAATCAGTACACATAAGTCAGAGATGAGTTAAAATGGGAATGTTGAGGGTATTTAAGGAACTGTGATCATAGTTAAGTTGAGACTTCACAGTCACAAGGTATACAAAGGACAGTGTCAGAGGAACAACACAGAAAATGAATGGGACTTGTTCATGTTTGTTAATTGGGTCAGTAACATACTTAGAATGATATCAAATTTTTTTCTGTATTAGCATCATTTATGGGTAGCAGTTTCATTAGCAGATAAGGGATCTCTGAAAGTCTGTGATAGTTTGAAATGATGGCTTGGGGAGCAATAATGTATCTCATTTTAGATATGTCAAGTTTGGAGTGCTTTTTAATGACCAAGAGTACTGTAGCTACATTATTAAACATATAGTCTAAGCTTAAATGGGAGGTCTGGGATAAATACTATAAATAAGAGAGGCATCTGTGTATAGATAGTACTTAAATCCAAATATGTAAAAGGGCTTCAAGATGAGGAATGGAATGAGAAGAGGAGAGGCCCAGTGATATGGCTGGAAGCATGTAATATTTAATAAATGAATGGTAAAGATGAATGATTTAGAGCTATTTATATGTGAGTGTTCAAAATTATAGGACACAAAACAGGAACATGTATGGTTAGAAAGCCAAAAAAAGAGCATTGTTAGCAAGTACGAGTTCACAATTTCAGTTGTTATTGTGAAAGCAGGTTAGATGAAAATGAAAGTTATCTATTAAGTGAAATGACAATCTCAGAAGAAAGCTTAAGAAATTGCAGGATGCAAGCCTAGATAAATATTTACTTAGCATTGTAAACACAATTCTTCATAATCTGCATTTCAATTTCACGACATAGTTCTGAAAATATTTCCAGGTTTTTAAATATGTTTCCAATTTATGTTAACATGGTTTATTAAATGCATTGCATACTGTTGGCTATTTAGTTTGATTCCAACTTTTCTTCTACTATAAACAACCCTATAATGAGCACCCTTGTAGTTATGACTTTATGAATATAATTGTGTCCCTGGGCTACATTTCTAGAAGTGTAATTTCTAGGTTATAAGTTCTCCCATTTTTTTAAAATATAAGATAACATAATCACCAGAATTTTATTACCAGATCAGTCTGAAGTTAATGTTGCATATTGTCCAAATATTATTTCTTTGAAATTTCAAGTAAGCTTTGGAGATTATTTTTGCTGAAAATTTATATTTATCAGGATTCGAATGTGCTTCTCAAAATGGTTTAGCATGGGCCACAGTGCTAAGTCTTTGCCTTTAGAAAACAATATATTACTGACATTTGGCTAACACTAATTCTGTCATAGGATGTCTTTGCAACACAGGTGGCTAGATGATAGAAAGGTGATTAGAGAAATAGGCAGATAGATAAATAAATGATAGATAGATAGATAGATAGATAGACAGATAGATAGATAGATATTCATTCAATTCTGATAAGAATCTTCCTTCTCCTTTTCCCACTTCTATTTTCATATTAAACCGGCACTATGAGTTGGATAAGCTTTTTCATCATAAGCTGGGTAAAATCTCATGCTTACTTCCTAAGAGAAACTTCAGGGGACATATGTCCAAGCTATGGTGATATACTGCAGGAATGTGCTGGGAGATTAAGTGAGGACTGTGCAAGAGTAGTAGAAAGCATGTTCTTTTTACAAAACTCCACTGCTAAAATAAATGTCCAAATATCCCTAGTAATACACAAGTATCAGCAAAAGATTATATAAAACTTTGAATTCCCTTTCTAGACATCAACAAAGTACTAAGGAGTAGAGATTACACTTTCCTGTAAGAATGAAGAAAGGAAGGGATGAAGAGTAGGACAAAGAGAAGATAAAAGATACGTGGAGAAGAAAGGATACTTAAAATAGTGGGAAAGGAAGTTTGTTTTAATTAGATATAATGCCAAGCCAATTTTAAATAGGGTATGGGATAAAATAGGATTATTTTCTAACAGGGGGAGATGGTTTAGAGTATGAAATCTGCTTCTGTAGATATATTCCTATTCTTTGATGGAGACCAAAGATGGAATGGAATAGGCTGGATCTGAATTACAGCTATACCTGCTCCTCATTTGTAGCTACAGTAATTAGTGAGTGTGCCATTAGGAGAATTAGACAAATGAGGTATTGGAGTGGATTGAAGACAGGAATAAAAGTTTTGTGCTGACCACTTAAAGTGGCTGTATATGTAATATACAATGACCAAAACATAAACTGAAAATTTGCATCCAACATCACTGTGATAAATTAGATTTTGAAGTTGTTATGAAAACTATAAAAAAAGAATTGTGTTGTTGGCCACTGTAAAGTAAATTTGTTTGAATAACAGTGAAGGATACGGCTTTAGTGCTGGCATCTCATTTTGATACTGCTAAGACTGTCTGCCACAGGTTCACATCACCCTGTCAGGTCTCAGTGACATGAAGGAACCCAGTGAGCATGTATAACCATGGGAAATCCTGAATGCTTTGCTTTTTGCAATCATTTCAGAACACTTATTGTCCAATGTGTCTCTATTAACCACTTCAGGTCCAGTGTGTTTCCATAGTCACTATCCATTACCAGGTCTTGTAGAGGGCCCTTAGACTCCCCAAGAATAGAAAAGAAACACAACTTGGAACCTTTTGATTTGTCTGGAATATAATAGTACTCTTAGTTCAATCTCTTAGCATTATATTTGATTATTGTTTTACACATTTGAAATTTTAAAAACCACAATAAAGCATGAGAAGTTAAGCTCACGGATGCCCTACTGACATACAATAAGGATGTATTCCATATATAAATTGCCAAATAAATCATAGAAATTTTAAGATAGTAAGATAGTTTCCAAATTTCATATGTATGTGCACATGCATATATTTTACACAATAACTTTATGATGAAGACTATAATTAATATACTTTTCCCATGGTTTGAAATAAGCCTGATCACTATTTATATAACTTATACATACACTGATACAGGTATAAAGATTTTGACCTATATTTTGCATTTCCATCAAGGGACAAATTCATTAAGGCACAAATTGCTATTCTTGGTCTCAAATGAAAATAAATAGCTTGAGTCTCATCTGTGCTTCCATCTTGCGAGCATTTGCTAGCAGTGAAAGACTTCCTTACATAGTGAATTGACTTGATTTGCTTCCAAATAGTATTCAGTGGCACTGAATTTGGTTTCCTAATTTCAAAGGCAACAGAAATAAGATGAATTTTATCTTCCCTATTCTGAGAAAACTAGATTTGTTAATCTGCACAACAAAGTTGAAAGATTCAGAGTTGAATAGTCATCTTAATGCCTGGGAACGTGTTCTTTCTGATTTCTTTCTCATTTAAGTTACTGACATTTTAAGTGACCTGAAGTAAGTAATACAAACGCATCATTTCCCTTTAGTAAATGAATATTCCCTGCAGTAATTCATATACTACTAAGCTTCTCAGAGGTTTGTATAAGTTGTTAAGTGTTCAGTACTTTCTCCTGGAAGGCTGTCTTAAAAATTAGATACATTTTGTAGTTAATATTGATGAAAATAGTTACATATCTATAGATAGATAGATAGATAGATAGATAGATAGATAGATAGATAGATATAGATATTACGTCTCACAGTACAATTTTATCTGAATATTGATGCCTGCTTATTTGCTCCTACCTCAAGACTTACGCCAAGGAACCATCTTAGAGGAAGATATTAAAAATGGAAAATATTTTGAAAAATATGAGGTATTCCAACAAGTGAAACACATTCTTAATATTGTAAATTCCTAAATGATGCTACAATTTCAAAACAAAAGCCAATCATGGGCTGGAGAGATGGCTTAGCGGTTAAGCGCTTGCCTGTGAAGCCTAAGGACCCCGGTTCGAGGCTCGACTCCCCAGGACCCATGTTAGCCAGATGCACAAGGGGGCACACACATCTGGAGTTCGTTTGCAGTGGCTGGAGGCCCTGGCGCGCCCATTCTCTCTCCCTCTCTCTATCTGCCTCTTTCTCTCTGTCTGTCGCTCTCAAATAAATAAATAAAAATGACAAAAAAATTTAAAAAGCCAATCATGAAATATAGAAATGTATTTATAGTTATCCTAAAAGGATTATCTTGCCTGTATTTCTTTTTTGGGAAAAATATGCCTTTGGAAAAGATGTAGGCTATTGGTGTTATCATATTTTTCTTCCCTTACTGTTCAATTATTTTTTTTCAAATGTAAGGGACTAGTAACTATGCAAACCAAAGTCCAATGGCATGGAATCTATTTCTTTTCATGTCATGTGAGAGATGCCAACAGGGATGACATTCAAGGCCACAGACAGCAGGAGAGAGCCAAGTGGCAGAGGATGTGTCATCTTTCAAATAGTGCTATTTTACCATTTTTAACTAACGTTCAGTTTGCCACACTGTATGCCAAACAAGTGTTATACCTGCAGGAAAAAAATAAATAAATAAAGTCGGCTTGACTTAAAATAAAATGTCTCCTTTTATTTTTTACATATAGAAAACCTTGCAAAGACATTTGATGCTTTCATTTTCTCCCTGGTCATGAAGCTCAACTCCTTGGATTTTGTGACAACAAAGTGGATTTTGATGTTTGATGCTCTTTTCCAGGGTCCTTGTCTCTCTTCTCCACCTATACTTCCTAGATATCTACTCACCCTCATCCACTCCAAAGCCAGAAAATCCAGACCAATCTCTTTCTCTAGATTTAAATTGATCAATCTAACATTCAAGGTGCTACTAATTTGCTCAAATCTTTCTTCATACCTTCACAATGGTGAACCTCCTTTCCTATTCAGCATCCAGGGTAACTGCCTGCTCCCCATCTCCCAGTACAGTGATGAAACCCTCTTCACCCCATGTCACCTCCTCTAGTCGGTCATGGCCCACATGTCAATTCTCCATCTATCTCAAGCTGAAAAGCAAACAAAAGACAGAATTACATTTTTTTTTTTATTTATTTAAGGGAAACACACACACACACACACACAGAGAGAGAGAGAGAGAGAGAGAGAGAGAGATAGGTGCACCAGGGCCTCCTGCCACTGCAATTGAATTTCAGATACATGCTCCATTTTTTATCTGGCTTTACCTGGGTATTGGGGAATCCAACATGGCCCATAAGATTTTGTAAGCAAGTGCCTTTGACCACTGAGTCACCTCTCCAGCCCCAAAGACAGAATTGTGGAGCTGTAAAAAGTTCTTGGCTTTATGTTCCAGCCTTTTGCTTTTTGGGAAACTAGCAAATTCAAGTTAAGAAAAAAATGGGCTCATAAAGTTTTCTTTTTCTTTTACATTCTGGGATTGTTTGTTTACATTTGACAATTCAAAAAAGCAATGGAAGCGTATCACAGGCACTCAGTATATGTGGAACATTCTTGTCCTCTATGCCCTGGGCTGCAGTTACCTTTGCATTGCTTGAGAAACATCCGACCAGCCAGAAGCAATTATGGGAGGAAAGGGTTTATTTCAGGTTTATGCAAACCAGGGGAAACATCATCAATGGCAGAAGAAGCTGGCTCACTTCCATAGAAAAGGCATAGCAGAGAAAGAGGAAAAGAAAAAAAAAAAAAGAAAGAAAAAAGAAAAAACAGCCAGCAAACAGCAAATACACAAAACCAGAGCTCAAAGTGACTCTGAACACACCTTAAGGCTATTCTTAAGATCCTCCCCCAGTAACAACACCTTCCAGCAGCTGCCAGAGACTTAAGATTCATGCTTAATCAGAAATGTCTCAGGTTATGAGGGGCATGCATTCACATTCAAACCATCACATATGGCATTCTCCTCCTCCAAACACACGAGGCCACTGGATCAGCCTGTACACCCATCTTCTGACTTACACTCCTTTGCATACAACCCTGCAGCCGGAATGGGATTTATGAGCCAGAGGATGCCTGTACCCTTGCCCATTTCATACCTGGCATTACAGCTTCTTCTCAGGTCCAGTTCCTTAGCCCAGATTGCAAGGCCTTCTGTCACCTGTGTCGAACTTGCAGCTCCATCTTTATCCTAGGACACTTAAACTTTTTTTTTTTCTTTTTCTGGCTAACTGACATTTCTGCTTTTAGAACTTTCTATGTATTTTGTTCCTAAACTGTAGCCATCTCTTCAAATGCTCATTCATTTGGACAAACCCTTTGCATTCTTACTGTTAGGTACTTTTGGACCATTGTAAATAGGTGACCTGTTGCATGCACTTTGTTACATTTATTACAGTACTTATCTTGTGTTTCTGGAAATTTTAAAAGCAATTTCTCTCCAGAGACTGTTCTTTTCAGCATCTATTTCCTGTCCCTTTCCAATGTCATATACCAAGCAGCATTATCTTATGCAGAACAAATGACCTCCAGAGGTAAGACAACATGTTTGTAGCCTTGTTCCCTTCATTGGGTCTCCAAGATCGACTTTCTAAAGTCGAGTGTCATTGCTATCTATGAGGACATTGTATGAACTGGATACCAGGAGAGTATATATCATGTACCCTTCCAATTTAAAGATTTGTGTTGTACTTGTCATTGTTATTTTTGTAGTTGCTTTTTTTGTTGAAAATGAGGAAACAGAAGAGCAGAAAAATTTGAGTGACTTCCAGTCATTCATCTGTCTAGAGGAGATTATACCACCATTTCACATTGGTTTGTAAGGATTAAAAAATAGAGGTGGCAGTGAATGTAGCAGGCTGGAAAATTTGAGGCCATTGATGCCTTGTCCTGATAAGTACATTCAGACCTGAGTACTTTATTTATGTTCAGAGGCCTGGCTATTCAAAGAAGTGTAAAACCCTGCTGTACCCTGTGCTAGGGACAGTGAAAATGGTGCCAAATACAGCTGTTTTGCGAGTACCTAAGACAAAACACAAAACATGGTTCTTTTGTTAATCTTATTTTTTATGTATTTGAGAGAGAGAGAGAGTATGGGCATGCCAGGGCCTCTAGCCACTGCAATTGAACTCCAGATGCATGTTCTACCTTGTGTAGTTGGCTTATGTGGGTCCTGGGGAATCACACATGGGTCCCTTGGCTTTGCAGGCAAGTGCATTAACCAGTAAGCCATCTCTTTAGCCCCCAAACATGGTTCTTGGTAGCAATAACTGTGCACATATGCAACAGACTGACACTGAGGCATCAAAACCACCAGTGCTGAGGTGTTTTTTCTCCTCATGAGAACACTTTACATGTTTTAATTCTTAAGTGTAAAATAAAAGCTATCCTTGCATTACACATTAGGTATATTTTCCCTTAAAAGCCCTCAAACTTGATTTGAGGAAAAACTCTGCATTTTTTATTACTTAACTAGAAGAGAGTATTTTAGTTTTTTTTTTTTTCAGCTCCGTTAAGCATTAGCCTTGACTAAAAGTGTATGCCTAGGTGGGTGCTGATTAACAGTGCTAAGAACACTTTGTGTGGGATTTTATGCTAATTACCCTTTATACCCTCACCCGTGTCAATTTTAACAATCTAAATTAGCATTTTCTCCTAGGATTCAGAAATGTGAGAATTGTGAAATTGGCTCAGTAAGCTGAGTTAGCAGTGCGAAAATTGAGATGTTCTATATTTCTATATTAACATCTGCTGCTTGTTCAAAGCGTGAGCCTTTCCAAATGATGAAGATATTGGGGAAAAAGGGAAAAGCAATGGGGAAGTGCCTTATACTTCATGTTTCAAAATATACACAATATTCTACTTTGTCATCAATAGTTGCAATTGATAATGTCTAGAACAATGGATTTTTGATAAACAATGTTTGAAAAATTGATTGCATTATTTTATATAAATATTTAAGCTTCATTTTGATTTTAGTACCTGTTCAATACATCAAACTCTTAAAGACACTTGCTTATGAGGAAAATCATAAAATCCTGATAAAATTAACTGTCATTTTGTTTATTTCAGAAGTAGCTCATTAGGAAACATGGGCGTTTCCAGATGGTTCCTTGTAAAACAAAATGCCAAATCTTTTTTTTTTTTTAAAGAAGCATAATAAACTACTATCTCATAAAGTGTGATGTAAATCTAGACATTTAAATATCAGATATAGTAGTGGTTGCCAAGCATGATGGTTTGTACCGATAATCCTACACCCAGGAGGCTACGGCCGGATGATAAATTGGAGGCCAGTCTGAGTTACACAGTAAGATCCTGCCTCAGCACAAACCAGAGACCTAAGAAATAGCTCAGTAGCCCTGCATTCAATCCCCAGCACCATAAAAACAAAGGTCTTCATGTGTCTTTATGGTTCTCTTCCGTATTGGTGAAGAATTATGCTTCTTGTCAGCATAATTGGCAAGTCCCACGAGGCATAAAATGCTAAGGAGACACGTTGCTAAAAGCAAACCATCTCAGCTTCAAACAAAATCTCATGCTATGAAGCCAAGGTGTGGCAAAGTGTCATCTTGGCTGTGCATTCACTTGAGTCAAAGCTGAACTGCACAATGAGTGACTCTCCTTTCACAGCCCCATGCAGCCCAAATCCTCCGAGCGCTTTCACCAAACCCAAAAGCTGTCACTGCAGACATTTAGTAGCTGAAACTTAGAGCTATGTCGACTTGAATTACTAATTAGTTCTTCGTTTTCCTTAGCATTCTAGGGATTACTCCATAGGGAACAAGAATGTTCTGTCCTACAACTCCAGATGGTAGAAACAATCACAAAAAATGGCTATCTCCACAGAGACTGATGTAAAGGTTGTGCAGGGAGGCTGCGGAGGAGTGAGTCTAGGCCAAAGCTCCCAGGAGCCTCTGGGAGCCCCCAGTACAGTAGCTGTTCATAATAGTGATGGTGGGATCTGCGTGCAAAGAGACTCTCTTGGCATATTCAAGTGGTCAGCACTCTAACAATCTCTTATTCCCTTCCCACTTCAGCAGAAGCGCATGCTACCCCACTAATCCCTTAGCAGTCTCCCCTTGCATGCCCCTTCCCTCCTCTTTAAATCGCCTTCTAAAATCTCAGCAATGTTGTGTTCAGAGAAAGGTCATGATAGAGACAATGTAGGACATATAAACATTTGGCGCTGGAGAGATACTCATTGGATAAAGTGCTTGCTGGCAATGTGAGGACCTGCGTTTCTACTCTAGAACAAACATCAAGTCAATGCAGGAGAGTGATCATCATTAATCCTAGCACTCTGACCACAAAATGAAGGCAGAGACAGGAGAATCCCTAAAGTATATTGGTCAGCTAGGCTAGCATACAGAGAAGAGAGTAATGAGGAGAACCCACCTCAAACAAGCTGGGCATGCAGGACCAACAGGTGAACTTATCCTCTTGTGTGCATGCATGCGTGCATGCACACACACACACACACACACACACACACACCACATACACACACACCACATACACACACACCACATACACAAAATGTTTAATTCCAGGAAATTTTAAAGGCTAAATGTGAGTGTGTAAGGGTGGAATAAGCAGCTAGACTCTTTCAGGAGTGCATTACTCTAAAAGAATCCTAATTTAGAGTCACCTTTCCACTGGGTTATACTTCCTAACATTTGCTCCTATCTTTTCTGTTACTGCTGACTGGACGCATGATCAGCTTTGCCATCCTAATACTTTACTTGTCCAAAAAAATGGCCATTTTTCCAAAATAATCTTTGATACTTCAAAGTATTCTGTGTTGGCAATTTCTTGCCATCTTTCTAGCAGTATGATTATATCACCTTAATGGTTCAGATTTCAACCTTACTGATTAGCATCTTTTTCTTTGATTAAAGGTTCACCATTAAATACATGTTTAGGATACATGGGGCATTTCAAATAATTTAAACTATCAACAGACTATTATATTATTATCATTATATTTTATTGCAGGGAGAAAGAGACAGAGAGAGACACACAGAGAGAGACAGAGAACTGGCACACACGGACCTCTGCTGCTGCAATTGGGATTCAGACACTTGCACCACCTAGCGGGCGTGTGCAATCTGCATTTGCCTCACCTTTGTGTAGGATGTGAGAGTTGAAAATCAGTCCTTAGGCTTCACAGGCAAGTGCCTTAACCACCAAGGCATCTCTTCTGCCCTTTCTTTCTTTTTTTTTTCTTCTACTTTTTTTTCTATATTTCAAGACAACCCCAGGCTTCTAGAGAGCCATTGTGGATACTATGAAGACAGGATGGCACTCTTTGGAGTCATACACATTTTGTAATGGTAACATTTCGCTATTTCAAAAGGTATGTAGCAATCAAGTCATTGAAATCAACCTGAGGAGAGCACTGAAAAGTCTTTGCGTGTTTCTTAAGCCCTTGCACTTCCCCAAGATCTGTCAAAGAGTAGGGGCTTACAAGTATGAATGGAGGGCACAAGAAAGAATGAACCTACAATGTATGTGGTATAATCTGTATTTCCCTTATGTGCTTGGGGCCTGGTAGGTATTTCAATAGTAATGAGCTTGGCCTGTGTCCATTCTTTCATTAAAATAAGGCAGGCTTCCTGCCAAGCCTAACTTTAATCTTAAAAATCTTTGTCTTCAGAATAAACTTTTGCCCTCTCTCCAAGCCAGAAAAGCTTCAATCATCTTGCTTTTATTTTGAGGAATAAATGCTCTCTCATTTTTCATATATAAAAAATGCAAAACCCTAAGAATCTTATTTTAAAAATTAGATCATATGCTTTACAGTGGATTTACTAACAAAATCTTTTCTAAACAAATGCCAAAATAAAACTTAATGCTATTATCTGATTTAGTCATCAGAAATTAATTTTGTTAGACATATAACAGACTGATACCTGTAGTATGTCTAATGAGCCAAGAAATGCAGAAGACTAACCAAATTTCGCAGTATGTCACATACATTTAATGAGGAAAACATGTACTTCTCCAAACCACATTTTTCTTTATTTGTGATTAAGCTATATTCAGAACTGCACAAAGTGTTTCCTTCATTCTTTTCATGGAAACACTTACACGTCTGAAGTCAAAGCTATTTCTTTCAAACTTGATCTTTATTAAATATATCTGATTTACATTCTGCAGGCTTGAAAAAGGTCAAATTAATTTCATCATAGTTTCTCTTTCGACTGGCATCTGTTGTGCAGCATGGTAGTGCTGTTATAAATAAGACTTCCTCCTAAGTAACAACATGGTGTCTTAAATTAGATTCAGCGCCAGAAAAGATTCCAGCTCCCATTCTAATCAGCTCCATGGCTCTGGCCTGTCACATATGGCCCCCTTTGAAATCCGTTCTAATATGTCTTTATAATTCAAAGACGTGTGCATTAGAAGTTGATTTTCAAGAAAGAAATTCAAAGAACAGCATAGTAAGTCATATATTCACCAAGAAGATAAAGAAACTGCAAGGATGAACTGCCTTGAATATATGCATGAACATATGTATAAAACTTGAGGCTTAAAATTTTTCTAGTTGCCTATACCCCTACTGTAACCCATCAGTTTGCCTATTCAAACCAGATGAAGTGTCAAAATACCTTGTGGGTGAGCTGTGAATGATGCAAATATGAAAGGCTCATATATGGAACACAATCAACAAAGTCCACAAGAAGTAAGGAGACTTGGAGCAGTTGTTCATGAACAGAAACAGAACAGGCGGTGGGGAATGACGCTGATAGGGAGCAGGCACGTAGATTTAACTTGCACTGTACTCTGGATTATTTTACTCCACATAACTTTGTCTCTTTAATTTTTATTTATTTATTTATTTAAGAAGGAGGGAAAGAAGCAGAGAGAGAGCAAGTAGAGAAAGAATGGGTCCGTCAGGACCTCTAGCCACAGCAAAGCCATCCCTCCAACCCACATCTTTGCCTTTTATGAATGCGTTGTGTTTGTATTATATTTTCCTAATTGTTAACTTATTAATACATGTAAACAATTTTTAATTATCTTGAAGCAATTACATCATTTTAAAGACATTTTACACTTTTGAAATGATTTTATCAAGAGCTCTCCTTTCATGTTTTTTTTTTCTCTCAAGGCATCCTTTGAATATGATGGACAGTGTTTTCAGAGTTCCTTAACCGTATCTTTAATAAATACCTAGAACAATCAGAATTTGATATATTTTTGGTTTTTTTTTAAGTCAGACTCTCACTTTGAAGCTAGGTTGACCTAAAACTCACCCAGACTAGTCTGGTAGTCACAGCATTCCCCCTGTGTTAGTCTCCTGGAGTGTCAGTATACCAGACAAGGGCTACTATGCCTGATTTGCTTTTAACTTCTAAAATTATTTTTATTTCTTTGCATGTTGTATATGTATGTGTTCATATGCTCATCCATGTGAATACACAAGTGTATATACTGGAGGTTTTATGAGGGTGGCTGGGCACTTGAACCCTGGCTACCAGGCTTTGCAAGTAAGTGCTTTTAACTACTGAGCAATCTCCCCATTTCTTTGACATGTTTTTAAGAGATATTTTAAAAGTCCAGTGTTTCTACACACACTAAGAACGATTTCTGAATTTGATCAAGTGTCTTTCAGCAGTCATTATAAAATATATTATTTTCCATTTGACCAAAGACAGCAATAAATTATGGATGTATCAATTTATGAACTAAATATAAGAGAGAAATTAGTTATAGCATAGAGAATTCCAAAAGCTAATACTATCTTCTATGTGAAAAGATATGTTAGTTTTAGGAAAGGCTTCATATTATTGATTCACTTGGTGCCTACATGATGATCAGTAACTTCATTACTAAATTCGTGTGTGTGTTTGTATGTGTATGTAGTATGTATATGTTCCTGTGTGTATGCGTGTGCACATCGTGTGCAGGTACACATTTATGTATGCCCGTGTGTGTAGGAGTCAGAGGTTGATGTGAGGTTTTTTCTTCACTCTCATTCCACCTTATTTTGTGAGATAGGGTGTCTTAGTGAACCTGGAGTTCTGCAATTCAGCTAACCTGACTGGCCAGCAAGCCCCAGGAGTATTTCTCTTTGCCTGCCCAGTGCTAGCATTGCAGGCACACTCTGCTATGCCTGATTTTTATGTGGCTCTGGGGATCTGAACTCAGATCCTCATACTGCTGTGGCAAACACTTTACCAAATAAACTATCTCCTCAACAACATAAATTCTTTTGAAATATTTTTAAATTTATTTGAGAGAGAGAAAGAGTAAGATGGGGGAAGAAAGAGAGTTAGTCTGGGCACAGCAGGTCTTCCTGCCACTGCAAACTTTGTGCATGATTTTATGCATCTGGCTGTATGTGGGGACTAGGGAATCAAACCCACATCTTTGGGGTTAGTGGACAAGCACCTTAACCACAAAGCATTTTCTCCAGCCCTCCTAAATTTTATATACCCTAATATTCATTTTTAAATGTGTATAATATTTACAGAATTGGGAATTGAGCCTATAAGATCTAATGGATTATGAGAGGAAAACTTGGGTATAAAAAGAAAAAAAATATACACAAACAGCCAAAGAGTAAATCACATTTATTTATTGGGGCATAAATAAACATAATGGTTTCTTTTCATAACCACTTCAATCCTAATGCAACCACCAATATTCTTTATGTTGCTGCTGCCAACCAGGAATATCAATTTTTTAAAAGACTCAAGAGAAAATTCATATTCATTATAAATACCTCAAAATGAATGAAGATAGAAACTATCAATTTTGTAATTGGAAATTAATTGCAATAGTAGCTAGCTTTCCTGGCCCTGGTCCTGATTCTACCTGATTACTTCTAAAATGGCATGGAGGGGAAATAAATAGAAAGGGGGGTAGGAAATCATGAAAGCCTTGCTGAAGAACACTTGTGTTGGTGTGTAAAACCCAGAGGCCTGAAGCGCAAAGGATAACAAAGGCTATGCAGAGCACCAAGGCATGCCTCCATCCTATCATCATGGCCAGGCCACGAATGCCGTGCCTACTTCTGAGGTGGAATTTTGAGTGTAATGAGAATTAAGTTTTTTTAAGAATATGATGTAGGTGAAGACATAAATTAGTTTCCTAGAAAGAAATGCTGTCCTTCTGTTGGGTATTTGAGCTACTCTCAATTATTGGCATGTCCAGCACACATTACACCAGACAAGGAAGGTAATTTTCACTTCCACTTGTCCAAAGCCTCATATAATTTTCTGCAACTGCCTAAGCTTTCATTTCCTTCTAATAATGGGGCCTTAATCCTGTCCTTTGCTGGGCCAGTGGAAGTTATTTATGATTGCTAGAGCACCACTTCAGAGAAGATCCTGGAGAAATAGAGGACACTGAAAAAGCACTTGCGCACCGCTTACCTGACTCTAGGAAGGCCTTCTTGAGCTGGCTGCACAGTTCTCTACAGGACGGAGCTCAGAGTAGTTTTCAATCCACTTTTTTGTTCAACTTTGTCAGAAATGTACTGTTATACACATACACAAACTGTCTTTAACAACAGGAATTTGAAAAAAATCGCAAAAATGCGCATATAAATTTTATGGGTAAATGAAGAATAATGGTAAAGTGGTGATTTTGTGGCCCAAAATCTAATAATATGTAAGACATAGCATAAAAGATGTACTATCACATTATTAGAATTTCAGTCCAAAGCCTCTATTTTTTTTAATTAATCACATTTACATTAATTTCACTCTGCCACCCATGTTTCTAGGCTCCAAAGACATTTTCTCTTAGTTTAAATTATAGTGTGTTTTTCTAGAATTCCTGCATGAGTCCAGATATGGGAAAATAGGTGAAATTTACAGTTGATGGTGTTTTCTACTGATAGTCATTTATTTTCTGTTCTTTCAACAGATAACCCCAGAGCCATTAAAATACATCTTTTTTTTCTTCTTTTTTTGTATCTTTATTTTTTTTCTCAAATTTTATTAACATTTTCCATGATTATAAAAAAATATCCCATGGTAATACCCTCCCTCCCCCCACTTTCCCCTTTGAAATTCCATTCTCCATCATATCCCCTCCCCATCTCAATCTGAGACTAAAATACATCTTAAATGTTCAGAGTACAAACTCTTCTAGACTTTGATTCTAAGTTCCAGTGCTAATTAGTTACATAATTCTAAAATAATTTACTCAATTTATTTTATCCATGTTGTTTCACGTAGACCCAATGACATTTATGAATGTTAATAAAACAGCTCTCCTGCGTGTGGAGGCAGCATACACTTAATGTCTTGTCAAATGTATTTCCGGAAAAAGCCAGGATAAACTTCACTGAAAAAGCTGAATCACAGACAGAGACTGGATAAGGTGAGAGACAGGGAACATCATCTCAGACCAAGAGAAGGGAGCATGACTAAGCTTGAACTGAAAACAGGTTTACAATGCAATGAGAAAGAAAGGGTCCCTGGACAAGTGTGGAGAACCAAGCTGGTATTAGATATTGAAATGACTTGGTTGGATGGATTAGTTTGTGGTTTATTTATTGTAAGGAAAAAAAATAAAGAGATCCTTCAGCCTAATTTGCAATAAACATTAATGCGCTCGTGTGCACTTGCTTTCACAGGCCAGAGTTCAGCAGCATGCTGGTAGTGCCACTGTAAACAAGTAAGTGGAAAGAATAAGAAGAATAAGAAGCCAATTCTTATTTCTGAGATTGAGGACACACCTCAAACGGAACAGTTAATACGTAGTTTTACATAGTTGACACTTTCATGCATGTATACGATGCATTTTGATTCCACTCTTCCCAATTACTCTCTCACTTCCCTTCCCACAAAACCCTTCTTCCTCCCCCCCCCCATTCAATCCATATTCTGTTTCCACTCCGGGACTATTTCTCTTTTTTTTTTTGGACATATTAATGTTAATTGGGGCCCCCTGCTTAATCATGGGCAAGAAGTTATTAACGGCAGAAAACCTCAACCCCTGTGAGTCCTTGAGTGCAGTGGAATGTATCTCAAGGATGGCATTCCACATCCTTCTTCCTAGCCGCCTGCTCTTTCCACTTCATGCTCCAGGAGATTCCCTGAGTGATGCAGGGTTTGGTTAAGATGCCGTGTTTAGGGCTGAGCACAAACTAGACAGTCACTTGTTCTTGGTTCCTTTGCCATCGATACAAGCATCACCTTTTCACCTCTACTCATTGCATAAAGAAACTGCTGTGTTTGAGGCTATTCACAGTAACAATCTATGGGAGCAAACATAGATATTTAGAAGGTAGTTTGATATGCTGTCTAATGCACATGTCAAGGGTATCAAATTTTCCCCAAGGGCTTTAAACCTTAACCATAGACATATTACAGAGCCAGAAATTATTTTCTTTCTGTAGAGTGGACCTCAAATCCAATCAGAAAATAGTTGGTTATTCTCATAGCATAGTTGGTACTTTTGAAATGCCCAGGATATGACAAACCCTCTGCAGAAGGTGTTACACATACCTACATTGCCCTAACATTCTAATCCAGTTGATATTTCCAGAAGAGGTTACATAATATTTTGATAAGTATTCTCAGACATTATGTTATGCACACTTTATTGTTTAGCTGAAGTTTTCCTGTTTCTAATCCTGGTAAAGCCATAGGTGGAAAGTGAATACCTCTATCAGTGTTGACCACATGGAACATTTCTAAAGACCTATTCACAAGGAGTAAATATAAGACTGTGCATTCACAACACTTAATGCAAACATATTGTAAGGACTCCAAGGTGACATCTAAATATTGCTTTCATCTTAAGATTGTAGTTTTAGAAGATGAATTTTCTATAAAGTATATTTGCTTATCTTTAAAGATGGATGACACTTAGATTGATATCCTAGCATGTTGAAGTGTTCTGAAAACCTAACTGAAGCTTTCACTGCAGTGGTCTGAGGATTTTTATGTTATTTTATTCTAGAAGGAAATGGGTGTCTGTCAACATTCTCTTAGTAATGCTCCTCAAAATAAATGCAAAACCTGAATTCCTTAGCTGAAAACTCTCTGGTGACTTCCTTCCTTTTGTCTTTTCCTTGATATGTGGAGGCTGAAACAAGCTTGAGTCCTTGCATAGCACATGATCAATCTGAAGTCATGTGAAAATAATGACCAGAGCCCTTTTGATCTAAAGTTCCAAAGTGCCTGGAGTACTGCTTTATTTTTCTCTTCTACTCCAGTGATCTCCAAACACAGCGTGGGCTTCCCAGGAAGAACACTCAAGGAATCATAGGGATGTCAGGGGGAAAAAATCTTAAAGTTCTTTTTAAAGGACATTTTTAAGTGAAGGTATAATTTGCATCCATAGAAATGTACTCACATTAAGGGTAGCATTTGATTAGTTTTGACAAATGCATGTACTTGTGTAACCCACACACTTCCAAAGTGTCGATTATTTCCATCACTCTAGAGAGCTCACCTGTGCCCATTTCCAGTCAAATGGCACCCCCTGCCAGGCATACACTTTTCTAACTAAAATTATCATTGATGTGTTTGATCTTAGTTTAAAACTAAAAGAAAGGTACTCAGTCTGTGCTTTGCACATCTTGCTTACTTTAGAGAGAACAATTGTTGGATGTATCACTCTCATTGTATATGTTAAACATTGTTCTGTATGTTGTTGAATGACATCCAATAGTATGTCCCAACTTATTAATTCATCCATTATCACTGTTTGTGTCAAAATCTGCCACTTTCCTGGTCAACTGTAGATTATTCTTTTTGTTCCTTTCTTCTCTAAGTGATCTTTCAATGGGAGAATTAAAGATTTATTATTAGTTAGCTTCACTGTTTTACTTGATGTCTGTTTTAATATTTTATTGATTGATTGATTGACTTGAAGGAAAGAAAAAGAGAGGCAGATACATAGAGAGAATGGGTGTACAAGGGTCTTTAGTCACTGTAAACGAACTCCTTGTGCATCTGACTTTACATGGGAAGTGGGGAATCGAACCTGGGTCCTTTGGCTTAGCAGACAGACAACCTAACCATTAAGCCACCTCTCCAGCCCTGATGTCTTTTATTATCTTTAGTAATAATTATAAATTTAAAAACTGTTATAAGAGGGGCTGGAGAGATGGCATAGTAGTTAAAGCGTTTGCCTGCAAAGCCTAAGGACCCATGTTAAATTCCCCAGGACTCATGTAAGCCAGGTGTACAAGATGGCGCATGCATCTGGAGTTTGCTTGCAGTGGCTGGATGCCCTGGTATGCCTACTCTTTCTCTCTCTCTCCCTCTTTCTTTCAAAACATAAATAAAAATAAAATATTAAAAAAAAACTGTTATAAGAGTAATGACTGGGACTGTCATGTAGCTATCACCATTGAAAATCTCTTTATAAAACTATGATGTAATGTGAAACTTAGGTTAATGTCAACAGTGCACAGAGTGTATCCACATCTTCCCAGTATAACTTGTACTTACTTGGATAAGTGTGTGTGCATCTCAGTGTTAAGTCACCACATATAGATTAGTTGTGTTAATTCCACATTCAATATGAAAAATTGTTCCATCACCTCAGAAATTCTTCAGGCTAATCTTTTATAGTTACACATATCCCTTTATCCCACTATCCCTAACTTTGCCAATCATAGCTGTATTCTTAATCTCTTTAATTTTCTACTTCAATTATTTTACATAAGTGAGGTCATATAATACAAAACCTTTTGTGCTGGGCTTTAAAATTTGGCATTATCTCCTTAACGTCCATTCATTTTGTGCCCCAAATAGCACACCATTCTTATAGTATTCCACTGTATGGGTATGCCACAGTCTGTTTAAACATTCACTCCTGAAAAGGCATTTGGGTGGTTTCTGACTCTTGGCTATCATGAATAAAGACACTGTGTGCATCAATCAATAGGCTTTGGGGGTTAGACATAAGTCTTATTTTTCTGGAATAAATGCCAGTCACACTTAACAAATATCTGGAAAGTGAATTTCTGAATTTATCAAAAACTACTTTGGGGGATGGGAAATGGCTTAGTAATTAAGGCGTTTGCCTATGAAGCCTAAGGACCATGGCTTGATTCTCCAGAACCCATGTAAACCAGATGCACAAGGGGGCACATGCATCTGGAGTTCATTTGCAGTGGCTGGAGGACCTAGTGTGCCCATTCAATCTCTCTCTCTCTCTCTCTCTCTCTCTCTCTCTCTCTTTTAAATAAATAAATAAATAAACATTTTAAAAACTACTTTGGAATTGCTTGAGCCATTTTACATCCCCATCAGCAAAATATAAGGGATCAGATTTTCCATACCACTGCCAAAATTTTCTAATGTAACCTTTAAGGCATGTTGTGATAACTCATCATCCCTACAATTTGCATTTATTAATGACTAATGATTTTGAACACATTTTTATGTTCTAATTTTCCATTTTAATATACTCTTTAGTAAGAAGTCTGTTCTTTTCTTTTTTTAAATGATATTTTCTTTGTTTGTTTTAATTTTTATTTATTTATTTGAGAGTAACAGACAGAGAGAGAAAGAGGGAGAGAGAAAGAGAGAGAGAGAATGGGCGCACCAGGGCCTCTAGCCACTGCAAATAAACTCCAGACACTTGTGCCACCTTGTACATCTGGCTAACGTGAGTCCTGGGGAAATGAGCCTCGAACTGGGGTCCTTAGGCTTCATAGGCAAGCGCTTAACCACTAAGCCATTTCTCCAGCCCTGTCTGTTCTTTTCTTTCACCCACTTTATAGTTATACATTTTTCTAATTATTGAATACTGACAGTTCTTTATATAATGTAGTTTTGAGTTCTTTGTCAGATATGCAGATATGTGGCTAACAAATATTTTATTCTGAACTTTATGCTCAGTCTTTTAACTCTACAAACATGACATAGTCTATATGTAGGTAAAGTTTCAATTTTCATACCATGTATTTTCTAGATTTATTTTATTTTAGAGTTCATGGTTTTGATGTCAGAGGTAAGAAATTCTTTGTTGAACTCTTGGTCCATATTATTTTCTTCTATTTTTTTCTACCCCATAAAATGTTAATGGTTTTAGTTTGACAGCCTTATACTTTCCATTTAAGAATTTAATTATTTAGAGTTATTCATTTTCTTTTTTTTAGTCAGTAAGAAACATAGGTCAGAGTACTGTTGGCCAGGGAGACCCATGAGGTCCCAAAGACAATACAGGTTTTTGACATAACACTTGATTGACTGTCAGAGCTGAACAGTTAAGACCACATTGCTCAAGACACCACAAGATGTGTTCATAGGACATTTAAATTCCATGCTGGAACTGGTCACCCCTCATGGTGCTGACAAACACTATGAGAGGTGCTGGGGGACAGTGGTTACCAACAGCATAAATAAGCAGGGGACCCTGCAAGGTAAGAAGTAGACATTTGTGTAATATTGACCCACAGCCTTTGCCAGTAAGCAACCATACTGCAATTGGACATGAGGCCTGCACAGTGACATAAGAATTGATACTTGGTATTAGAAACACAGTGAGAATTCCATGACCAGGAAATTCATAGACTCCAGAAAGAAGTCCTCACTGCTCTCTGGTTAAGAAGAGTGCACTTACACACAAAAAAACTCTCAAAAAACTGTGATTATCTTTAAGTTACTCTCACTCTTGGTTGGAGAATCTATTTTACTGTATATGTAAGAGAGAAAGCTGAGGAGATCCAAGAAACATCAATACAACAAGAAAAGGTAGCTGACTGGCTACCATGAGACATGCCACCTCTGCCGCATCTGCCCAGACCCAGAGGAAGCACAACATGAGAATTGCTACCTCCCACTACTGGCCTGACAGCCACCTCCAAGGGAACTGTAAAGACACTGATTAATCAAAACATAGTAAATCAGAAACTCAGAAACTACAGAGAACTCACCATTAAACTAGAGTGTTAACACATCTGCCAAGGCTCACGGACCACTGTGGAAGAGAGAGTGGGAAGATTGCGAGAGCAAGAGAGCAACAGTGTGTGTAGAAATACCCTGAGGCCGAGCCCCGCCCCCCACCACCAGCGACTGAGTCCTTAATTACACAACAATGCACACCAATAACCCCACTGAGGAGGGTCCTCACAGAAAGTGGAACTGGAGGAGGGGAGTTATAAGACAATAACCTGTGTAAATAAATAAATAAAAGTACTGTTTCTCCTTGTGGATACAAAGTTGCTCCGTCCCCTCCAGCAACCACCTTTAGCACAACTGAAAACTTTTCAGTGGAGCAAGTTTGTGACAGTATATGCATGGATGTAGTATTGTTTCATTGCTTTGGGCATCTGTTACTCCACCAGCACTACATGGTTTTCATTACTGCAACTGTGGGGGTTTGAGGGTAGATGAACTCCTCAGCACCATATGTTCCAAAATTTGATCCCTAGCTGATGGTGTGTATTTTGAAGGTGTGGAATGTTTAGTGGGCAGAGTCTTCAGGAGGAAGTGAGTCACTGACAGTGTAAACTTTTTATAGCTGGGCCCAATTTCTTGTCCACATTTTGCTTTCTGACCAAGGATACAATGTGACTAGCTGTCTCATGCACCTATCACCACACCCTACCCACCGTGATGCACAGTATCCTAAGCTAAGCTAAGCTTTTCTCTCTTCCCATCGCTTTCATCGGTAAAAATAACATACATTAGCTGTATTAATCTTGAAATTTGTACTTTTGTTATCAGATTTAATTCACTTAAAATAGTTCTAGTTATTCTAATCTTTTCTTCTCATGATTTTTGTTTCAAATAAACTTACTATTTTGACAGAACTGTTTTACTATGAGCTCAGCAGAAATTATGTTGAACTAGTACATGCTATTCTGAATGCTTCATTAGTTCCTTCCTTGATGTTTTCTTCATTTCTGCTAAAGTTCCAACTAAATAATGAATATTTTGTTTAAAGTTATTTCTAGAATTTTTTCTGTTTTCTATTTCATAGATTTATAGTGTTAAGAATGAAACAGATCAATTTTGAAGCTATTTTCTATTATATTAATTTAATGTGATGATTTTTTCCATCTCAGTGTTGCATAATCTGCCTCTGATAAATTTTCATTTTAGTATGCATATAATAAAACATATTTTATTGTTAGTATATTTATTTGCTTTCAGATTTTATGAATACATTCCTAAATTTTAGCTATATGCATAAAGATACTATGAACATTTACTGGCAAAGAAATGAGCCTAGAATTAAACCTTACATTGTCCCCAACTTCTGGAACTTGAAATTTTATTTTTATTGTCAAGTTTGTGATGTTTTTAGCTATCATTTCTTTAAATACTTTTTCAACCCTATGCTCAATTCTTATTTCTTTCCAAGACTATGATAATATGAATATTAGACCTTTTGTTATTACCCAAGAGGTTGCCAAGGCTCCATTTGCTCTGTATAGTTAAGATTTGCTAATTTCTATGCCTTTTAATCTTAGAAACTCACTGACTCTTCATTTATGTCATACTCATTTGCTGTGGAATCTTTTTGGTGAATTTTCCATTTTGCTACTGTATATTTCAGCTCCATCCTTTCCATTTGGTTCTTCTTGATTTCCACTGCTTCTCTGCACAGTATTTATGTTACTCTTCATGCAAGTAGGACAGGCTTATAATTACCCTCTGTGGCATTTCATTTTGGCCACTTTAAACTTCCTAACAGATAATTCCATTGCACTTGTCTCCTGTGTGGGCATCTGTTGACTGATCATTTAACTCAAGTTGACAAGTTCCAGGTTCTTGGTATGAGGGATAATTTTCACGTAAAAGCCAGAGACTTTAGTTAAAAGTGTTTGGAGACAATGGAACATTATTTAATATCCTCATTATTATTATTCTTTATTATTGCAAGACTTCATCCTATTTAGATAATGCATGCAGAGCCAGATAGGGATAAATGGTCAACTCCCCTAGGTCCTGCTGATACCAAGACTGCAACATCACAGCTCCCACTCACCCTGTCTTGCTGTACAAAACAGGGTAAGACGTCATTTAGCTTCCCTGTGGGCCCCTGGACATTGCTGGCTGGAGGGAAGTGAAGCGTCAGCCCTGCCACACACCCTTTCATTCTGCTCCACTGGCGCTCATCGTGGAGCTTTGCTGCCCCCACGATGGACAGAAGAGGACACTTCCTAGCATGTGTCTCTGCCTGGTGCTGCCTCTTTGTTAAGAACTCAGTGGCCTTCTCTCTACTCATCAGTGAGGTAGATAGAAACAAAGCACTAGCTGGCATAGCATTCCACATCATCATTGATGAATATGGGTAAAATTTCAGCACTTTATGGACACCACACTAATGCCTCAGACTCAAAGCAAGGAGAAAAGCATCTGGAAAGAATGGAATTCATCCCATGGTCCTGTCTCATGTCACTGTCACCAGGTCGTGGACTAGCTCCACTTCCTTTGGCCTGTGTCTGTGGAGGAAAGCCCAGGAGTAATCTGAACCACCTGTGTCCCCCTGGCAACGGTGAAGGACAGTATGCCTGATTCTTCCATTTGCTGTACGTAGGTGGAGCTGAGTAGTTGACATCCAGCTTTGTTGGTACAATAGGCAAGGCTAACTGTGCTCTCGTATTTGATTTTGTGTAGGATGGATATCCTCAAAATGGATTGTTATTATTCTGAAAAATCAAACTTCCCCATTACTCAACTCTTGGAATCGAGCTTGGTATAATGGGCTATCAGTTGTATTTACAGCAAATTGTTAGTGATTCCAGCTTGCAGGTTTATCTAGAGGTGTCTTCTGGAATACTCTGTAATATCTGGAGGTCCTTAGGCAGTCTGCTCTCTTCTTCACATAATTCATGTGACTTTTTTTTGTTTGTTTCATGATCAATCTTTTAAAATTGTCAATTAGAAGACCAACATAAGATTAGGCTATGGTCAAAACTAGAAACTCCTCTATTGAATATTTTTCTAATTACAGTTTTCATGGTAATTTTTTGGTTTCTCTGGAGCTCATAACACAATTATCTTATTATAGTTAACCTTCAAGCAATAATCTACTAAGTTAAAAGGTAAGAGGATTGCTGTGAGTTCATGGCTGGCCTGAAACTAGACTGAGTTCCAGGTCAGCCTGGGCTAGAGTGAGACATTACTTCAAAAGAAAAAAAAAGCAGCCAAAAAGAAACATACAAGTATCCCAGTGACATGCTCACAATTACACATCTTCCACTGTGTGCTCTTGTTGCAGAATACACTGGTTCCTCTTTACCTAGTTATGCATTCCATTGTTTCAGTTAAATAGAGTAAAGACAAGACTAAACTTTACTACAATAAAATAATTTAGAAGAGAATTTTCATATCAATTTTCTAACAGCAAATTATTATAATTATACTATTTTATTTTTTTACTTTCTTACTTACCTAATTTTAGAATTATTAAATATTAAATTATTAAATATTAGAAAAGGCATAATATAAGTGGCTTCATTAAATTCCATGATTTCAAGCATCCAGTTGAAATGTGTCCTCTTAAAATAAATTAGGACTGTTGTTTTTCCTTTCTTTAAGTATTATTATCCACACAACATGATAAATTGATTTTATTTTTGACAATGGCCTGATAAAGAGGCTAGATGATACAGATGAATGACAGATAGGTAGACAGACACATCGACAGAAAGATGGATGGATAGATGATAGATGAATAGTGGGAGAGAGAATGGAGAAGTGATAGGAAAATATTTTAAATTCTTTAATATTTTCTACCATACTTACTTATTATCATGTCTCTATTCCTTAGTATAAACCCTATAATCTTTATGCTATTATTTCTCTGCAATTTAAATAACTTCATTTAATGTCTTATGAATCTGATGTCTACAGGAGATAAATTCAGATTTTTCTATTTGAAAATGTTTTTAATTTACCTTCGTTTTTGAAGGTAGTTCATTTTTATAGAATTCTTCATTGCAAGCATTATTTTTTTCTTCCTGTAAATGTGTATTTTATTGTCTTCTGACCTTTATTGATTCTTGAGAGAAGTCAACTGTCAATTTTATTCTGTTTACTTTCCTGGATGAACCTATCCTAAGGATCTTCATTTTCAGTTTCCAGAATTTTACTGTACTATACCTAAGGTGGTATCTTTTTAGGTTATTCATCTAGTTTTCCTAGAAAATTCAAAGAAATTTAATATCATTAACTGAATAAAATAAACCACTTGTTATTTTTTCTTGAAATGTTTTCCTGATTTCTGATTTTCTGAATTATTTGGTTTCTCTTCTTTTATATTTTCATGAAAAAAAAGAATGGGCCTTTTGAGTTTTTCTTACAGATTTTGAATGTTCCTTTTCATTGTTAGCAACTTTTTTGCTTTAATTTGGAATAATGCTATTTTCTACTCAGAATCTACCTGCTTCAGAGTTCATCAAAGAAACAAATCATTAGGGCATGAGGATATTGCTAGTGACACACACAACTCTTGCTCCAAAGGGGTTAAAATGTAGTTTATTCTGAAAAAAGTATGAATGACTGCCTGGAAACAAGTTATCCTATGTGATATATCCCATGGTAGAATCAGTTTGGTGGTGGTGGTGGTGGTGGGGTGTGTGTGTGTGTGTGTGTGTGTGTGTGTGTGTTATAGTTGCCTTCTTGTTACTTGGGCAAAACACTGGAGCAGAAGCAGTGCATTGGAGGAAATATTTTATTTCAGCTTACATTTTGAAGGGAAGTTTCGTTCTGGTGAGGAAAGCAAAGGTTGGGCATCCCATCATGCAGTAGCAGCTGCCAGGTAACAATAAGAGGAAGCTTATCTCTACGCTTTGACCAAGGGGCTCATAAAACTCAGGGGCCACCTCCAGTGACACATCTCCTCCAGCCAGGAGCCACTTCCCAAATTTCCATCTGCTGGGGACCAAGTAGTCAAAACACAAAAGGCTAAGGGACTTGTGGCGGTTTGATTCAGGTGTTCCCCATAAACTCAGGTGTTCTGAATGCTAGGTTTCCAGCTGATGGAGATTTGGGGATTAACGCCTCCTGGAGAGTTGGGGGAGAGCTTGTGGGTATTATAGCCACTTTACCCTTGCCAGTGTTTGGCACACTCTCTTGTTGCTACTGCCCACCTTATGTTTTCAGGGGGTGATGTCCTCCCTCTGTTCGTGCTGTTGTTTTCCCTTACAGTCATGGAGCTTCCACTCACGCCTATAAGCCAAAATAAACCCTTTGTGTCCCAAAATCTGCTCTTGGTTGGGTGATTTCTACCAGCAGGTGAACTTAACTGCAACAGGAGCGGTATCATTCAACTACCGCAGCATGCATATGTATATGCATGCATGTTTGTGTGTGTGCATGTAAATTTTGTACATTTTCACAAGTGTGTGCACATGAAGATTCACACGTATGTGTGTGAGTGTGGAAAGTAGAAGACAATTTCAGATGTCATCCTCAAAAATACTGACTATATTTTGGAGACAGAGACTCTCATTGGCCTGGAGCTCACTAATTAGGATAGACTGGCTGGCCAGTGTGCCCCAGGTTTCTTCCAGTCTCTGCTTTCCCAATGCTAAGATTATAGTTCTATGCCACCGCAGCTGGCATTTTTACATGGGTACTTGAGATTACATGGGAAGAGCTTCATGTCTGTGAGGCAAACACTTTACCAACTGCACCTCCTGCTTACATGATTTTTTTTTTTTTTATTGTCACAGAACCAATGATATTGCCAAGACTTAGGGAAGTTTGCAGAAGAGGTGGTTGCAAGAATGTAAGAGCCACAGTGTGGGAAGGAATATCCAGAGACATAGCCCTCCCGACAATGACAGACTGCTGCTCTCACAACTCATAACCTACAACTACATGGTAAGTACCAGCAATCCCACGAAGGAGGGTCCTCAGTGGAGTGGGGGCAGTGAGGAGGGAAATGATCATTCCAGCATATGAAGTGTCCATACAAAGTTTCTAGTTAATGAAAAAAGGTATCCATTAATAATGCATCTTCAAAATAAAATGGTAGGACATCAGGTAGGCAGGACATGGGAAATTAGCCACCACTAATACTCTAATGCTAAAAGAGATTCTCTCATTTTCTTTATCCACCATCTATCTAGATCAGACCTTATTGGTATGCACCTGGCACAAGGGTATTTTTTTTCCAGCTTTTCTGCCCCACCCTCGCTCATAATGATAAGATATCTATGAAGAGGGCAGAGGAAATGGCTTCGTATATAAGGCGTTTGCCTGCAAAACCTGACCCTGGTTCGATTCCCCAGGACCCACGTAAGCCAGATGCACAAGTGGGTGCATGTGTCTGGAGTTCCTTTGCAGTGGCTGGAGGCCCTGGCGTGCCCATTCTCTCTTTCTTTCTGCCTCTCTCTCTCTCTCAAATAAATAAATAAATAAAATATTTTAAAAAGATATCTATGAAGGTCTATGAAGAATGTTTAGCAATCTGCTTCAAACTCTTATTGGTTACGTGGCTCCTAAGAGTCCAATAGTGCTAAGTTAGCACATCCTTGGCTCTTAAGCATACAGTTAAGTTGAGCTATTTTATTTTTATCCATGTCTCTGGAAGCTTTTCTTACTCTCAGTGTTCTGCCTAGGATGGCAGTAGCTATGAATATCTGCTTTCCAAGGAAGAGCCTTCTTTTTTCCTACTTCTTATGCCATTGCTATGTTTGCATTCTTATTTCTTTAATTAATTAAAACATGGCTGATTATTGTCTAATTTATTATCATTTTTATACTTGATACTGAATGTACACGCCACTTTATCCATCTGGATGTACGTGGGTACTAGGGAACTGAACCCAGGCTGCTGGACTTTGGAAGCAAGCACCTTAAACACTTAGCAATCTCTCCAAACCTATTACCATTGTTTTATTGGTAGTGATGTTGTATATATACTTTCAACATCCTGTATTTTTAAGTGTCACTAGTTTTATGATCTCTACATATTAGTGTATTATCAACAAACATACATAGTGATGCAAATTCAGTCTTCTATGGCTTGGTAGAGTGTCTATTACTAAGCCTTCCATATAGCATTAGTTATAGTTGACTGAAAAATGCAGAGGTAAAGCATTTGTTCCCTGTGAAATCTCAGTGACTTCAGTGAATGTAAACATGTATCTGATGCACAAGACTTTTTAAGGGATGGGATGGGTGTTTTGTTTTCTTTTTCTTAGTGACTCAGAATTCTGAGTTCTTTTTGTTATGGAGTATATAGAGAAAATTAGTATTAAGTTCTATTTTTAAGTAATCAAGCTTCCAAGAGATCATATAACTCCCACCTCCACTGCTTTAGTCAGATATTGACCATAGAAACTTGAATATAACAGGATAAATTGTTTACCTCACTATGTCCAGGAAGAGATAGTCACGTGGTAAAATTAGTCTCTTTGTCAAACATAAATAATTTTATAAAGAAATGTTAACATTCATAATGAAGCTACATGGCTTGTGCTATGATTTCACTGCTTAAAACTCATTCAGTCTATTGGCCAGTATATCAACTTTCTAATTTGATAACATAAGAAAATGGCCTTTCTTATTACTGTTGTCCTAAACTATAGTGGACCAGATTTAGAAGAGCAACAGATCATAGTTGGTCACTGGTGATAGAAATTAAACAGAAATGTAATGGCCAAAGGCAAGAGAAGGGAAATTGGCATCAGCATATCACAAAGACAAGAGGGGTCAAGTGTCTCAGCCCTGTCTTTACTCATTGCTATGACCAAATTCTCGACAAGCAGTAGCTTAAAGAAAGAAAGGTCTATTCAGGCTTCAGGTCGAGATTACAGTCCACCACAGAAGGGAAAATATGGCAGCAGGATGTGGAAGCAGCTGGTCACATTGCATCCAGGTAGGAAGCAGAGAGAGAAAACAGGAAGTGGTGTAGAGATACCAGACTTCAAGGACACCCACAGTGCTCCTCAAAGATCTACCACCTTTCCAAAAGTGCTGCCATCTGGGGACCAAGAGTTCAAACACATGCACTTACCACAACATTTTACATTCAAGTCACACTAGCCTTGGTCAAACTGGTCAAGCAGGCTGTCTATTTTGTATATTCCTACTGGTGTCATAGCAGTTGGTCATATTTGACAAGGGTAATAACTTCCCTTTGGTGCTGATATAATTGTCACTGTTCCCTTGCAACCTGAGGATGTGAAATTTACCAGAATTTTATTTTATTTTATTTTATTTTATTTTATTTTATTTTATTTTATTTCATAAGCAGCATGATTAGGGGGAATTTATAAAGTGACTGTTCTTATTTCAGATGCCAGGTTCACGTGGCTTCACTTTTCTGGGAAGGCTTACGGCGGTGGCTGATGGTTTCTATGCACCACTGCCAGCATCCACAACCACACTGTACAAATGTACAGATGGATGTTGGCTGAAAACACCTTAGTCACTCTGACCTAGACATCTGCACTCTTGAAGGGTGTGGGTGATTGTGAATTCAAATCAGTACTCCCTCAGTGATCAGCATGTCCGTCGGCAGAGCTGAACAGCGATCTGACACACAGCTTGGTGCTAATGAAACAGAGACAAACTGAAAGCCATGCAGCCTCGCTTTTACCTGCGTTTGGCTTCCTACTGAGCAATGAACAAAAATGGCCTCAAAATCCTGCTGCATTTGATCTGTTAGCAAAATCTTAGAATAAATTCCAAGTAGAATTACTCGATTTAGTGTTATGCAACAATTTGATGATGGCTTAAGCCTTGTTTCTACTTGCCACTAGTCATTATGCAAAGAGATTCTTTATCATTATATTTAATCTTTTGGAAGCTATATGTGTCTCTTTTTTCAAGATAGGGTCTCACTCTAGTCCAGGCTGACCTGGAATTCACTTGATAGTCTCAGGGTGGCCTCGAACTCATGGCGATCCTCCTACCTCTGCCTCCAGAGTGCTGGGATTAAAGGCATGCACCACCATGCCTGGTTTATATGTGTCTTCTTGTTCAGACTGAATGTATCAAAGAAATGTTTTTTTTTTAATTGATTAACATCAAATTTCTGCAAAGATCAAGATTTTTACAACCATGTCCTCCTCTCGGATCACATATATATTTATTTTTATTTTATTATTATTATTACTATTATTTATTTATTTATGGTTTTTTGAGGTAGGATATAGCTCTAGCTCAAACTGACCTGGAATTCACTATGTAGTCTCTGGCTGTCCTGGAAATCATGGTGATCCTCATACCTCTGCCTCCTGAGTGCTGGGATTAAAGGCGTGCGCCACCACAACCAGCTATGCTCACACATTTTTAACTCAAATATAGCATGTCATGGAAGAGAGAGAATACTCTGGCAGATGCAGGGAATTAGGGGATTGACAAAGGATTATTTGTGGACAGGAAGAAGAAGACATCACTTTTGTTCCTTTGTATCAGAATAAAATGTATGTTTCTATAGCATAGGAACTTAGAGTTCAACCTAGCTGAGGGAATTAGTCTAAAATGTGGACTAATTGTATGTAGGCATTTCTGAGTAAGAATGGTGATGTAGAAATCAAGAAAAGAGAGAGAATATGGACTCTTAGGTAGAAGTTGAAAGAATTTGCTACCAGTTAATTGTGAAAGAAATCCTTAGAGAGAAATCAGTAGGAGCAAGAGAAGCAAGGTGTGAGGAAATGAGAGTCAAGCAAGGTGCAATTTCAGGGAAAGTCACATCAGATTTTGCAGGGAGTCCTCAGTCACAAGCAATATGCTTCCTAATTTTAAACATGTAAAAGAGCCAAAGATACTAGAGTCAAAGCTGTTAACATTAATACTCTAACCATGGTCTTCTCTATCTTAGAAGAGAAGTTGGGGTGCAGACATCAACTCCACAATTGACCAACTCTGTCTGACAGTTCAAGGTTGTGTGTCTACCAGAGTTTTGGTTGTGGGTAATTAGAAGGCACAATCTAGACACCAGCAAGAAGCTGAGTAAGTGATTTAGAAAGTCTGAACAGGTCTGGAGAGATGGCTTAGCGATTAAGCGCTTGCCTGTGAGCCTAAGGACCCTGGTTCAAGGCTTGATTCCCCAGGACCCAAGTTAGCTAGATGCACAAAGGGGCGCATGCATCTGGAGTTCATTTGCAGTGGCTAGAAGCCCTGGCACGCCCACTCTCCTCTCTCTCTCTCTCTCTGCCTCTTTCTCTCTCTGTCTGTCGCTCTCAAGTAAATAAAAATAAACAAAAATTTTAGAAAGTCTGAACAAATTATGGATCATAGCTGCTACAAGTGGTGATAGCTTACTAAACAAAAGGAAACCAAGATGATATACTATAGATAAGCCACTGTAAACAAGGGGAAAAGAAGTTGGATGTATCCTGAATAGAGTGAAGGTAGGAAAAAGGAGTACTTATGGTAGTGTTTCCTGACATACACTCATGCTGCACGAGTATGTCACTGAGAAAGTCACTCGTAGACAGTACATATTTCCTTTATTCCAGAAATAGTTTTTATATTTTTATTTTAATATTCTAATTCTCAAAATTATTAGTGAAACAGTAAGATGAACAAGTCAATCTCCTTGACTAAGTCAGAAAATAAAACTGCTCTTGATCGGTCAAGTATGTAGCCCCTGTGTGCATGTGTGCGTGTGTGCGTGTGTGTGTGTGTGTGTGTGTATACATGTGTGTGTGTGTGTGTGTTATGATGGAGTACATTCAATTCCAGTCAATCCCCAGTCAGATTAGCTTTACATTTCTGATGTCTCACTGGTGGAGAGCTAATGCAATTAGACTCCTGAAGCTTGTCATTTTCTTCCTAATAGGCTTCTGGGTTTGCCTACAGCTTCCATAGCTGGAGAAGAATGTAACTCACTTGACATCGATGGGTTATTTATAGAAAATTGGCTCAGGAACTACAACCTATATAAAATTGAGCTCTTTTATTTCTTGTATGATGATGTATTTGCTGAAAATCTCTGTGTGTTTGAAATGTAAGGTGAAAGTTGACATACTTCTTCCCCTTATATTAGTTTAATAGTCCATGTTCACAAAATTGTAGGACAAATTTTCACTCTCAAGGTTAACTCTCCTACAAGAGGTTATAATTACTGTTTTTGACTCTGCCCTTGTCACCTCTGGTCTGAATCTCCCATTTTATATGGTGTTTCCTACCTTTGGAAAACTCGTTTTTATTTCACCTATTCTTAAGGATCAAATTAGATTTAGGGCTTAATTTAATGATTCCCTAAGTATAACTAACAGGCACTGGAAAATTTTTTCTTAAATTGTATTACCTAATCTGGTATAGATTACAAAGTTGAACATTACTACTTTTGCAATCCTGTTTTGTTTTGTTTTGTTCTGTTCTGTTCTGTTTTGTTTTGTTTTTCTTTTTTTTTTTTTTCGGTTTTTCGAGGTAGGGTCTCGCTCTAGCCCAGGCTGACCTGGAATTGACTATGGAGTCTCAGGGTGGCCTCAAACTCACGGCAGTCCTCATACCTCTGCCTCCTGAGTGCTGGGATTAAAGGCGTGCGTCACCACGTCTGGCTTTTTGCAATCCTTTTCTTTATGCCTTTTTGTTACTTAAGGTTGTATTGAACTATCTGTATCTCAGAACTTAAGTTTAGCCATCCTAAAACAGATTCTTTGAAATCATCACTTGAAATTTCTATGTTGATTTTTTTTTTTTTACTTTAAGGTTGATCATGTTCATTAAAACAAAATATTTTCCTATTACTCAAAGTATTTTTTTGAAGAAATAAGGTATTTTCACCTTCCTTATCTTAAAACTGAAATGTATCTGAAATACAATCAGATTTGTATTGGTATACATCTGATATTTAGGCCCCAAATATATTGTTATACTATGTAATAGGGGTTAAATAATTCCATTTTAGATTTAAAAGCATAAAAATATCTGAATACTCAGTCTCAACTTAAAATCCTCATCTCTAATTGAGAATAATAAAAGCACTTACCCCTAAGCTTATGGAGATTAATGAGATAATTTAAGGAAAATTCTGGCCCCATAAATAGTAAACATTAAAAAATGATGGCTATTATCATTATACTCAATTGAATCCTTAAACGAATACAAATTGTACTCTTGCCACTATGGTACTTATTAATATTCGTGGTAGGTATGTATGGTGGTTTGAATGTAAAATGTCCCTCGTAGAAACATGTATTTGTTATTAAGCCTCATATTTAATTGCAGCAGCTGAGCCCTTGGGAGGAGCAGCCTGGCTACAGGAGGTGTGTCCCTGGTGGCAGGCCTTGGTTTGATGCTCTTATTCTTGCTGTTGTTAAAGAAGTGTCCTGTATTAACTATCACTTCTATAGGAATTGATTTTATGTATTGTCTTCTGTCTCCATTTAGATTTTGCATGTCTGTTCATCTGCTGCTACATAGCAACCCCCACCCCCAAAATTGGTGGTTTAACACAGGGGTCTAGGCTGCTTGCTGGTGCTTTGAGCAGCGGTTGATGTGCTTCTCCACCAGCATATGATGATGTGATCCAGCTTCCTGCTCTTGGCATGCTTTCTCAGCCATGATGAAACTTCCCTTGAAACTGTGAGCCAAAATAAATCCTTTCTTTCCATGATCTGCTTCTTGCTGGGGAGTTTGTCTCCCAGTGAGACAGTAGTGCTGTAATCTCCTTTACCATGTCATCTTAATTCTCAGAAACCTACTGACACCTTTTATTTTGGAGCAACCCAGAGTCATTACTTCCTATAACTCCTGAGCGGCCTTTTGAATGGATGCCATCAATTCTTTTGGGTGTTGAGAGCCATAGGTATAAAATAGTGGAAACTGAACTGAAAAGGAGAAGAATAAGGGAGAAATACAAGAGAAACTGAAGGCAAGAAGTGGAGACAGAATGGTTTCTCCTGCAGGGGTTGAGTGGTTTTCTGTAATGGCTCCCACGTTACCAGGAATCAACCATTGTCTTCATAAAACTGCCACAACAGTCCATTCTGAGTCACTGTTTTTTGCTTTTATTTCTCTTCCTTCCCCTCTCTTTCCTCTTTCTTTTCTTTGACTACCAGTAAGTTATATTGATTTGGGTTACTTGCAAATTTATAACCACACACATACTTAAGATTATTTTTCTTTTTGGTCAGGAACCAAGAGTAAATTAGAAACTTTGAATGTAAATTTTTGGCAAAAGAAGAATAAAATTCATATTCAGGTTTTGCCCGCATTAATTGAATGCATGACGTGAGTCAGGCATTTTTCCCTATTTCAATTAATATCATCCACTCTTAAAGGCCTTTATTACCATTTGTATTTTACAGTGTAAAAACAGAACTCAGAATGGTTACGTTTTCTAATGTCACATGCATTACAAGTGTGATTCAAATTCTGTTTTCTAGATTTTTTCCACTTAATCTCTTGCAATTCCTTTTCACGGCTCAATGGAATTAAAATAAGGATTTTATGAACTTCCCTCTTAATTTCTTACATACAAAAACATGCATCTACAATGCAAAGCAAATGATGATCATTCCAGTTATAGTCTCATAAATACGGAATACTTAATGCCAGGTCTCAAACACGAAGTGAATGGCCAGCAGCCATAGGATGGTACCCTTTGTTCCTTTGCCATCACATCTTTCAGATTATTGTTTCCTTGCCTGTGTGAATTGTGGGGATTCTTTTCACGTGGTGCATGACTCCCAACATTTCCTGATGTCTACATATGTTGCAATGGAGTCAAAACTGATTTATTTATTTATTCATAATTGATTGAGCCTATCATATGAATATAAAATCCATGTACTTCCATGTCAACTTCTCAGTGATCATAAGTATTAACAATTATTAAGTATATAGACACTTTGGTAAATTCTCAAACTCAAATTTACTGAGAAAACGAAAAAAAAATATCTACCCATTTGGTAATCAGTCTTCAGTATTTACAAATGTGAAAGAAATCTCTGCCAAGTCAAAGTGCAAACTCTAAATGACTAACTAATTTATTTTTAGAATATCACTTTACCCCTACCCCTTGTATACCAAGCTCCACCATAGTCTTCACACACTGGGGACAAGCATTATTGCAGCATTACATTTATGATCCATAAATTGCTTCTTGCTTCTTGAGCATGTTCTACACACTCCAAGATTATTTTTGCCCACTCAATTCTAGAAATATGTTCCTAGTGGACTTGATTTTGGTGGGTTACAAAATACTAGTAAGTGTGGAAAATTTCACTATTCTTATGGTCCTCATGTCTGTTCCTACATATGATTTTCCTACATATTATTTTCCTATTTTATTCATGGCCAATTCCAAACTAACTTGCATGAGCAAAGTAATTGATAGTTAAAGCACAGGTCTATGTATGTTTTTCCTTGTAGATTGAAGCATTTATAGATATGTAGCTTACAATTCATATAGTTTTGTTCAAGTACATCTTTACTGCTAGATAGAGCTTTTGTTGTTCTTTTCTAACTTTAACATACTTCCTCATCAGTAGCTTCTAACAACTATATTTTTTGAAATATCCAATCATGTCTTTTACTATATCTGAAACTTAAGCCAATATTTTATGACCATGTTCATATAATAAGACACACACTTAATGTTAGAACATTTTGACTTTCTTCTCCTCTGAACTCACATTTTGATGTTTTGATCATCCCAAACTGTGCATAGTTTAAATATCAGAAAGATAAAATTTAACAGAAAAAAATAAATAAAGCTAATATAAAAAAGAAAACAAAAATATGATAAGATTTTGCTTCCTATAATGAAGAAAAATACAACCTAAATTGAAGCCATTTAAATCTTACAAACTGACTCTGTATCATATATTCAATAATGAGTGATGATCTGGCATTAATTATGGGTTAGTACTTTTGATTCTTTTCATCTACTTGTAATTAACATTTTTCACTTACTTAAATTCATAATATATGTTTTTAAAGAAATTTCATGTTTTTACTTAGGAACCTGGTAGAAACTTCTTTGTTCAGATTCATGGCTGAAAGTAATTTGAATTCTTTTATCAGTCACTACAGTCCAAGGTCACTATTATAGTCCATTTGCTTCTTTGCTTGAAAGAACTATTGCTGTGCCTTAGACTGGATACTTGGTTGCCATGAAAGTGGGAGTGGTCCAAGTGTCCAAGGAAACTCAGTTTGTGATCTTACAATTGACTGAGAAATAATCTAAGTCCAGGGCTATGGTAAGAGGTGTTCACTCTAGAAATTCTAAGAAATTAACCCAGATATAGGCCCCATTTTATTTCATCAATTCTATAATGTCACTTTTATAAAATGTGTAAAAAAAGTCCTTGTATGGGGTACTAAGAAAAAAAGGTATTTTCTACCTATCTATAAAATACATTTTCTTACCAATTAATTTTTTTCACTTAATTGCAGCTTCTTAATTAAAGATATATATATATATATATATAAAACCTTTTAATATTCATTAAATAGAAAATATATAGAAAGTTCACCAAGGTGTTTATAACTCATCTTCATGCACAAAATGTAACCCATCCAAAATTATGTATGACCTATAAACTTCAGTGCACTCTACACACTACTATTCCAATAAAGCATGATGAAAGGAGTTGGGTGTGGTGGCACATGCCTTTAATCCCAGCACTTGGGAGGCAGAGGTAGGATTGCTGGGAGTTTGAGACCACCCTGACACTACATAGTGAATTCCAGGTCAGCCTGGAGTAAAGTGAGACTCTGTATTGAAACACACACACACACACACACACACACACACACACACACACACACTGGAAATACAGCTCAGTCTATAAAATGCTTGCTTCACAATATGAGAACCTGAGTTTTCTCTCCATTATCCACATAAAGTGTCAAGCTAGAGAGGCAGAGAGAGGATGAACTCTCATCATAATATAGTGTCTGTATTAAATTTTTACTGACTATTATCTCGCCGTGAATGTTATCCAAAAAATTCAATTTCAGGAATATTAAATTATTTTAAAGGACACATTTTCAGGTCAATTAAATATGGTATCAATTTATTTTTCCTATAATTTTGACACAAAGTGTCTCATTAAAAGAACTTTCAGACTGTTCCTCTCACAAGTACATACATTTATTAGCACGTAGACTATGGTCAATACCAGTAGACACCCTGGAGTTTAACTAATGTTCTGGTACAGGACCTGAGATAAAAACTGCCCAATAAATAGCTGCACTTAAGCCACATATATTTAGCATCAGCAAATTTCAATAATTAAAAAATCATTTCTAATAGCCAGCTTGCTAATTAAAATACCATTGCTGTCTTGGAATAAGTATGCAATTAGAGAACAAATGTTAACTAAATTCTACTAAGTCATAATTTAAAGAGAAATTGGATGCTATATATGAGAGAATTTTAAGAACAATTACAGACAGTATAAAAGAATTATAATGAATCAGTCTCTTTCATTTGGCAAGATGGGAATATGTAGCTGGGAGACTTGCTCAACTCTGTAGCAAACTTCTATCATTCACTAACTACTAGAAAAATTTGGGCAAAATGAAAACTGCTTCCCTTCCACTGAATTCACCCCATCTTAAACAGTGAACACTGCAGTAGAATAAATTGCTGCTCTTTCTTGTCTGTAAGGGTTATCTTAAGCATTTTTAAATAAATACTAAACATGTAACCTAATATCATGAGCAGTTTAATGAGATAGTAAATCAAGAGCTGAAGTCATGGGAGCATAATATTTGATTTCTAGGAATATATTCTTGGAATTTGCTTGCAATTCTGAAAAATCAGATCATTGTATTAACATTCTTCATAGGGTTCTTGAACATGAGCCTTGAATAGTAAACCACAGACAGTACTAGGGGTCAAGGTGGAGAATGGCAAAAATCTTCCCTCCAGGGGCCAGGAGCCTGCCAGCAGTGTCTAACTCCACCAATGTAGAGAGCAAGCGCCTAGCAGGACACCACACCATTCCTCTGCTGATCTGAACCACCCTTCTCCTGGCCGTTTGCAAACAGAAATTCCAAGCCACAAAATCAGGAACAGGAAGTGTTTCTGCAGATAACTAAATGTATCAGAATTTTCTTAGGAACTGGAGCTGTTTTTGAAAATTACAGGTTATTGTGACGGTTAAAATGTATTGCCAACTTGATCAGATTAGGAATTGAGTAAAAGACATGCCTATTGGTGGGTCTGTGAAGGCATGTCCAGGGAGGACTACCGGAGGGAGGAAGACATTCCCCAGAGTCAGTGGCTATTCAGGTAATGAACTACAGGCAAATAAGGTCCACCTGAACATAGTGCCCTTTGCCTGGCTGGCCAGGCTGTTGGGTGGTACACACAGCTACCTTGCTGCTGTTCTTCATGGACGTTGCACCCCAGCTTTATCAGCCTTCACACACGGGCTGAACACCAGAGGTTCAATGCTCTAGGCCCTCGCTGCCAGATTGGAACTGCCAAAGCATCCAGGTTCTAAGACGCTTGCCTCCAGGCTGCTGTGGTCTCACGGCTTGGCCCACGATGTGTAAGACAATTGAATGAAACCCGCTTATCACACACATTTATTCTATTGATTCTATTCCTCCAGAGAAACCTGACTAAAACAGTTATAATTAGGATTTTGCAGAATTAATAAAAGAAACACAGTAAGTTGGACCTGCAAAATCCTTAATTGGTATTAAAAGTGGCATAGGTAAATACTTTCAGAAATGTTATTTAAACCATTGTTTCTACAAGTTTACTTCGTGAAAAGGAAATGCTGTCACTTATAAGAGAATGAGATACATGTCCTTGCTGTTCTTGCTCAGTATGGTTCAGAAAAAGAAAAAAAAAAATTCCTTTTTTTGGTTGGGTGTGGTGGCTCATGCCGTTAATCCCAGCACTCAGGAGGCAGAAGTAGGAGGATGGTTGTGAGTTCTAGGTTACCCTGAGAATACATAGTGAATTCCAGGTCAGCCTGAGCTTGAGTAAGACCCTGCCTTGAAAAAAAAAAAAAAGAGTATCCCTTATTTTAATTGCCAGGGAACAAGTTTTATTCCAACTTTTGAATTTGGTACATCCCACTTTCTACACATTCTAGTTACAGTTTTTCATTAATGTAGTAACTGTCATCATTTCTAGCATTATCTACTAGTAATTTTCCACTGTCTACATCAATTCACACCCAGCTAATCAGTTCCTATGTTGTAGACCGTATAACAAACTCCCCTAGTGGTTCTTCTTTCTACTGGAGCTGGAAAATTCCTCTACAGCCCGTTTTTACATCAAGTTCTACAAGTCTCTCTCCAAAAATCCAAAACTACACTGATCTCATTCCATCTGCTTAACCTCATCCAGATAATCAGAGCAAGCATTTAATCTAGTTTTATATTCTAGATTGGTTAAAAAAAAATATGTATTGAGAAAGGTCGGGGAGAGAGAGAGGAGGAGAGAGAATGAGAGAGATAGCAAGAGAAAGAGAGAGAACATAGGTTTTCTATGGCCTCTTTATGCAAATGCACTCCAAACATGCATGTTACTTTTGTGAATCTGTCTTCATGTGGGAACTAGGAAGTTGAACCTGGACCGGCAGGCTTTGAACCTTTAACTGCTGAGCAATCTTCCCAGACCTCTCCATTGCTTTTTTACTTTATATATTTTGAGTCATTAATGCATCATGACTCTTACCAAAGGCAGTCTTGCCCCTTATGTGATATTTATTCACCATTTGGAGATAGTTTTTTTTTTTTTTAATTCATGCACACATTTATACTCTGGCACATTGTAGGCAGAGGTCCAGTATGAAGCTAAATACTCTGGCATGCACAGGACAGCATAGCCAAAAGAGATTCTTCCTAAAATGTCAATATTGCTGCAAAATTCCTCCACATCACCCTGTCCAAATCCAAATACCATCTCTTTTAAATATGGCTGCCATAGGCTCATATTACCTTAATTATAATTTCTTTTCAGGAAGTGCTGGAAGAATGTTTTATAATCTGTTTTGTATTCAAAAATATAATCATGTGTTGCCTACATCTAGCATAGTAATGTGCATATTGTAACTGCATAGTAATTTTAATTAAATAGTTACACTTATTTGTATATTATGTGTGTTTGTTTACCTGGTTAACTGAAAAGAATCAATATATTTAAAAGTAACTCTACCTTAAATCAATAACTATGTAAATATTAATTACTATTATCCACAGAAGCGTTTCTCAAAATCATTGAAAAGTCTAAAAATATGTTTATTTGTTGAATTAATGATGGCTCAAAATGAACTACTCTGGGCCACAAGAAATTGTTACATTGACTGCATTTTTAATATATAATCAGTTTTCTACATCATTAATTGAAAAGCCTTTCAAGCCATTCTAAATCATTTCCAGCTAATTGAATCAAACTGGCCACAGGAATGTCCTAGGAGTCAGAATTACAAAATGATAGAAGATAGAGTTAGAAAGAGGATGCTTGCCTCATAGCATTGCGTGCAAAAAAAAAAAAAAAAAAAAAAAAAAAAAAAAAAAAACAATCAAATATGGTCACTCTCATTTTCCAGTGATGTGCATGAGTGTGCTTATATCCCTAATTCAGATCCACCACAGAAATGCATTTCTGAGACACAATTCATATAGAGAACCCTCAGTTTATCATTGCAAGATATCACTCCAAATAGTTTCATTTAATAAGTTAATTTAGTATTTTTTAATTTATATGTATAAGTATTTTTCATAGGTTGTAGTCATGTATCCCCTCACCCCTAGTCTGTCCCCATTTCCCTGTGGACCCTCCTTAGTAGGTTTCTTGATGTTCACTGTGGGGAAATTAGTTCCTCTCTTCTTCCCTTGGTGGGGGGAGGTACTGGGCCTCAGGATATCTATACCCAGTCTGTGTCTATTACAATTTCCCACCACGTCTTTCACAACAATCTCTGAGTGTTGGGAGTGCTAGCAGACTGTTTTTAATTTTTAGTTCAAGGTACCCTGTGTACTTCCGTTATGATATTTCAATTCATTTCCATGTTGATTGCTACTTCCCTCGAGGTTGTTGTCCAGTTAGCAATGGAAACAAAACTCTAGTTGCTGCTTCCTCTACAGGTTCTTCTGGTCCCCAGCGAATGTGGTAAAGGTGGCACATCTTGTGGTGAGCAGTCAACTGAATTTTCTCCTTGGACTGGTAAATCTTGGATCTCCCCAGTATTCTCTGCCATCTGTAAAATAAAGCAGATTCCCCAACCAAGAGTGAGAGCAGCTTTTTTTAAGGGGGATAAGCATATACTTGTGAGAGACATTTGGATGAGGATACACCCTCAACTTGACCAGATAACAATGAGAGCTTCTCTCTGGGGGCTAGTGAGTTTCCTGCCTGTGGGCGCTGACTTAGTTCCCAGCACCAGTTATGAGTTTTCTCCCACTGAGCGGGCCTCACGTCCAATTGGAAGACAGTTGGTTCCTGCAAGGGCTGTGTGCCAATATTGCACAAGTGTGTGCTACTGGTCTGATAGGTTGTGTAGCCTACAGGGTCTCCTGCTCATTTTTGCTATTGGTGACCATTATCACATAGTGGCTCCCATAGCTCTTTTCAGCACAATGAGAGTTTGAAATTGGTAAACTTCATCATTATACAACAGAGAAAAAGAGTGTGCCTGCACTTTATAATTTGTTCTTATTGCTAGTAATTACCAATGCTTCTTTAATGGCTTTTAATGAATTCCATGCACTTTCTAAGAATTACTGTGCTCCCAGAGTTATGGGGATTAATTTATGTATATTTAATTTAAAAATTAGCATCACTAGAGATTTTGTTTGTGTCCCTTCAATATTTCCCAAATAAATCAACAACCTTATGCTATTTCAAATCTGCATAAATGTATAAATACTCTACATTTGTTTTAGAAAACAAACTGTGGCGAATAATTAAACTTAACATGACTTCAGTTACCCAAACTTGCAAAGAGTGTGGAATACAACCATGGGCCCAGTGTATGTCTAATACTTTGGTCTGTATTTGGTTTACATGTTCTTTGGGGTGACTCTATATCCATGTTAATTTAAAATTCAAGTATTTCTCATTTCCTCTCCTACACTAAAGCAGTGAATGCTTTCTAAGGTAGACATTCACTTAAATAGTAAAAAGAGCATGTGTACATCTTAAAGTATTCTCTCATAAAGGATTAAATTGTCTACTACACATCTAAATGTGTCATAGTATACTAATTGTTTCAAGAATTGCTTTACCATCACACCTTAGATTCAGTAAGTTACAGTGATTGGAGAGATATGCTAGTATTATCTTGTTTAGGGGATGAAGAATCATTTTTCTTGATTTATAATCTTTTTATTGCTTTTTGGAGGCAAAGTCTCTTTCTAGCACTTATTGACTTGGAATTCACTATGGTCAGCATAAATTGTTGAATACACATTCTCTTATACACAATAAGACAAAAACCATCACAATTTGGGTGGCAAGACAAGTGCTTTGTGTCTATCATAGATAAATGGTATGCCATGTCTCCATTCCTTTGCTTCTTACATTTTGTGCATCCAAAACTACTTGTACCTAGAACAACTCCAATTTGCCTTTATTTACTGTATTGCCTTGGATCAGGTACAAGGGAAGGAACTCCAGCAATCTTTTGAGTATATGAAATCACCCTTGTAATTTCCTTTTGAGCATCTAATCCACATACATGGAATTATCTCAGCTGCAGTAGGCAATAAATTTCTGTCTGGAGGAATGTAACAGTAAAAGAAAGTTAAGTTATAGAGAATTTTACTTACTAATTCAAGCTAATTCTTTCAAGTATTTCTTTTAAAAAAGTGAATATAAAATGTTTACACTAAAGTATTTCTCAAATTCCTCATCTGAAATGCTTAAGGATAACATACATCTTTTTTTTTTTATATTCCCTAGGGGATCTGTTTTACCTTCCCCGAGTAAGCAATGCATGTGTAAGTACCTGATCAATACAGTAAATATTAAAACTTACTATATAGTCAGTGTGGTAGTTTGAATAGATGGCCCCCAATATATTCAGCATTTTATTAGTGTGTAGTTTGCATCTGCAGCCACCTGGCTGGAGGCAGTGTCACTGGGCAGATCTTAAGGTGTGGTGGTGGGTTTCAGATTTCAATCTAAAGATATGCAATGTGTGCCTAGCTGGAGTTCCTGAAGTGTTCCTGTGTGTCTCTTGGCTTTTGGCATTTAGGCTTGTGCTTCACTCTTTCTGCTTGGGCCCATGAAAGCAGGCCAACTTCTTCTGCCATTATGGAACTTCCTCTGGATCTGTAAGCTTCAATAAATCCCTTCCTCCATAACTGCCTGGTGTGGAAGTTCATCTCAGCCAACCTGAAGTTGTCTGGTACAGTCCATAATGCATAATTAAAATCACCTTGAATACTCATCAATTGACTTTTCTTTTACATTGTTTATTCTCAATTTCTCCTCTGGGGGGAAAAAGGTTTTTTTTTTTTTTTTTTTTAAGTCCTTTGCTCACTTTTATGCTTGTATATTCATTCCTGTCTTTTTTATTGTATAAAATGTTCTTAGTAATTCTCTCTTTGAGGTGTGTGGCTAGTGTTTTTCACCTGAGAAATGATAGTTAATGTGAACAAGCCACCATTTCTCATTTCCCACAAAGTGTTGTAAAATTGTTTTAGCAGGTACATAAATACTTTATCCAAAAGAGATTGGTTTGAGACTATAGTTTCAGGGAAAAATTCATTTTCATATTCTTCCATAGATAAACAATGTTTAATTAATATAGGTCAATAATCTTACTTTTCTCCTTTTTGGTTTAAAAATTTTGATTTTCTAAAATATCAGCTATGATAAATATGTGGTCTGTTTGAGAGCTGTGTATGCACAACTATGAGTATTGGTCTTCTGCAAACCTACTTATTTCAGACTTCCATAATAGTGAATTTTCCTACTATTTGTAATATTTGAAACAACATCACTTCACTTATTTTTTAGAGAGTTCATATATTTACAATTTTACAATCCGTATAAATTTTACCATCAACTGTTATAGTTTTGTAGGAAGATATGATGACGCTAAATACAATGATATTATGAAAACATTATATTGTTTTTGTGAAATCTGGAAAAAAATAAATATCAAAATTTTCTATTCATAAAATTTTTAGGACTCTTTATCGAGTTTTAATGAATTTCTGGAGATTGTTTGACTTTGTAAAGTCATTTTCACTTAGGTCACTGAAAAAGCAGATCAATTTCTATATTAATGATCCCACATATAGTAACATTGCCAAATTCTGGTTTTGGTTCTAATCACTTATCTTATAGAATTTATTTTTATTTTATTTTTATTAATTTATTTGAGAGAGAGAAAGAATGAAGCAAAGAGAGATAGATAGAAAATGGGCATGCCAGGGCCTCTAGCTCCTGCAAACTCCATATGCATGCACACCATTGCATCTGGCTTATGTGGGTCCTGGGGAATCAAACCTGGGTCCTTTGGCTTTGCAGGAAAGTGCCTTAATTACTGTGCCATCTCTGCAGCCCTAGAAATTATTTTTCTTGAGTGAGACAGATGAAATTTATTGAGAAAAAGAAAAGACCCAGAATGTCATGGCAAACATGCTTAGGATTTTGACCAGCATCCAATAAAGGGAAAGACAAGAAAATCTACAATAAAACTTAATCTTTTACTATAACTTTTGATGCTATTTATGTATGAACATTATATATATATATTATCATAATCCCCTATATAGCTCCTTCTGGGCTTCTGTACCTTTCCACTGACCCTGTTTTAGATACCTTCATATTGCTGACACAGAGCTCTTTCTGAAAAACAGCTTGTGGGAGGAAAAGGTTTATTTTGGCTTAAAGATTTGAGGGGGAGCTTCATGATGGCAGGGAAAATGATGGCATGAGCAGAGGCTGAACATAACCTCAGCCATAGCAGGTGGCAGACAGCATGGGAGGGTGTGCCAAACACCAGCAAGGGCAAGCTGGCTATAACACCCATAAGTCTGTCCCTGATAACAGACCTCTATGAGGCTCCAATTTCCAAATTGCCATCGCTGGGAACCCAGCACTCAGAACACATAGTTTATGCGGGACACCTAATTCAAACCACCAAAATCCCCTTCCTATCTCCAAACATCCCCTCTCAGAAAAAAATTGACAGGATCCACAAGGTTCTATAAGCAACTGACCTATAGAATCTTTTAGTTATATAGAAGATAGAATTTACATACAATTCTATAGTGGCAAAGAAATTCTAATTCTTGCAGTTTATTTCTTACTTTATTTCTGATTTTTAGTTATCCTACAAAATGCTGGGCCTTGCTATGAATTTTCAAACAAATATCATTGTATTTTGCTGATATTTAGCATTCCCAATTGTACTCTATTGCGTTTTCTACCTGGTTCTCTTTCCTTCCACAAAATGTCCTCCATCAGTGCCCCTGTCTTATGGATACATAAATGATAGATAGCTGTTATAGATGATATATTTATGATAGATCAATAATAAATAGGTGATGATAGATGGATAGGCAGATAGCTTAATGGAGAGATAATGAAATATCCACTTTCCCAAATCATTTAAATTTAATTCTATTATATTGATAATGTTAATTTTTTGTTAAATTCAGAGCACATTTAATTTTTTTGTGAAATGATATTTACTTCCTTTCCAATAACTATATAGAAAATTTTAAATGTTGAATACAAAAACATATAAAAGATTACCACATCTTGGAGAAAGTTAATTTTATCTGATATAAAAGAAAACTACCATAATAACACAATACTCATATCATGAGAACAGTAATGGAAAAGAAAATATGTCAAAATGAACTCAATAATACAATGACTTTAATGTAAGATATAAGTAACTCAACATGGTTCAAATAAATTAATAGATTAGTAAACCACACTAGGATATATAAATGTCCACAAATATAATGTATTCAGAATCCCAGGACAAGGAAACTCATAGACTCCTTCCCTGCTAACTGGATAAGTAGAGTGAGCATCAAAAAAGTCTCTGAGATCACTATGTCTACCTGCATTAATGAAAGCTAGTTTTACTCTTGACTAGAAATTCTGTTTTATTTTATAGATAGCAGAGAATATTGGGGAGAAGCAAGATCCATGAATTTGACAAGTTAGCTGGCTGACTACCAGGAGAAGTGCCTCCTCTACCATATCTCAGGGCTCAGAAGAAATGTCAGTGGAAGCAACAGCAGGTTTATTGCTCCATTGATAGCCTAAACCAGAGTGTTGTCAGACCCACCAAGGCTCAGGATCACCAGGGGACAGAAAGATTATAAGAGCCACAGGATGCATAGAAATATCTTGAGGCACCCCTCAAACAGAGACTGAGTGGAGTCTTAATTACCCTATAGAGGACACCAATAATCCCACTGAGGAGTGCCCTGATGGAAAGTGGGACCCAGGCAGAGGGTATATAAGACTGTAGCCTTCATATAACAATAAAAGAAAGAGGTAGAAAAATTCAGGTGCATTAAAATTCTAACTTAATGTAAAAAATCACATAACTATGGGATGGAGAGATGGCTTAGCAGTTAAGGCTTGCCTATGAAGCCTAAGGACCCTGGTTCAAGGCTCGATTCCCTAGGATCCACATTAACCAGATGCACAAGGGGGCGTACGCGTCTGGAGTTTGTTTGCAGTGACTGGAGGCCCTGGCACACCCATTCTCTCCCTCTCTCTCTCTCTCTCTCTCTCTCTCTCTCTCTGTCTGTCACTCTCAAATAAATTAAAAATAAATTAAAAAGTTTAAAAAATGATATCACCAGGCTGCTAGGCCTACTTCCTCAATGTTAGAGTCTATAGCTACTCATATTGACATCTTTTACTGATATAAGACTATAACTTGTTTGATGTCCCAACATGGAAAAACTAAAAGACTGATATTGAATAGATTAAAAAAACTTATAAACATGTTGCATATCAATGTAAGAATATTACTAGTTGTTTTAAATGTGCATACTCTAGACATGCCAATTAAAAGGTACAGCTTATAGACAGGACCCAACTATATGAATAAAAAATTATTCTCAATAAGGAATAAACTTTAAATAAAAAATACAGATTGGTTGATAGTAAAGTAGAAAAATATATGTAATGGGAACACAGCAGAGAAACTAACTTCATCCATCCCAGGAAAAGCAGACACTAGTTCCTCATGTTTTCTTTTGTTGATTGTCCTTGGGGCCAGGTCCTGCAAAGTAGGCAAGGCTGGCCTTGAACTCATCACCCTCCTACCATAACCTCCCTATCAGATACTAGGATTTCTGCAATGTGGAAACATATAAAGTCCAAATCATACTTTAAAACCATGAAAGTTATTGGGGGGGTAAAAGTTTTACTGCATTCAGAACATATATATATATATATATATATATATATATATATATATATATATGTGTGTGTGTGTTGTATATACCTGAAAATCAATCAAAAATGGAATATAAGCCAGGTGTGGTAGCTTACACCTTTAATCCCAACACTCAGAGGTTGGAGGATTGCCATGAGTTCAAGGCCGGTCTAAGACTACATAGTGAATTCCAAGTCAGCTTGGGCTAGAGTGAGACCCTACCTTTAAAAATCAAAAAAAACAAATTAAAAAATGGGGCATATCCTGTGCTATAAGTGCAAGAAAAACAAATGTATGTATCAGTTGAAGATTTCAACAATCTATTTCAATAATTGGTAAACCCAGCAGGCTGAAACATTACTGTCATCATATTTTGGATCGCATATTTTCTTATATAGGACACAAGGTAGGTGATATTCTGGGCTCCACATAAACAGTTTGTATGGTGATGGACATAGTAATTAGCTGAGCATAATCGTTCCACAATGTACACAGGCACAAGTCCATCACATTGTAGCCCTCAAATGTACAACTTTTTATTTTGCTTTAAAATAAATCCAACTAAATATGCTATAAACATTCATTACCAAAATTAAAAGAGTCAAAATGAAACAAGTTGTGTTTCAGATTTCAATGAAACTAAATGATCAACCCATGGAAAAAAATGCTAAGAAAATCTCAGGATTTTGAACATTGAAATATCATTTCTAAATAATTTATATATCAAAGAAAACATTTCAAGACTACTTTTAAGCTTCATAAAAATAGATAATAAAGAGCAGAAATTAGGAGTGAGTAGAGAAAAGAAATTCAAATATAGCCTATCAAAAATTATTGTTTATGGCTGGAGGGATGGCTCAGAGGTAAAAGCATTTGCCTGCAAAGCCAGATGTACAAGGGGGCACACACATCTGGAGTTCAATTGCAGTGACTGGAGGCTCTGGCATCCCAATCTTTTTCTCTCTCTTTCTCTCCCACTTTTTCTGTCAAATAAATAAATAAATAAATAAATAAAAATAAGATATTAAAATAAATGAAAATTATTTATTAAAAATCCTAACTCAAGAGAAGAGCAAAACACTACTTCTACTAAGAACAAAGGACCCTTCATTAACTAGGGTCTCAAGAACATTATAAAGATAATAGCTAAATTCTATGAACAATTCATTGCGTTCATATTTGATAGCCCAAAATAAATAAATTAGTCCTACGTTGAAAGGTACAATCTTCTAAAACCCACCAAGAAGAAAATGATAATATAGAGAAAGCTACAGTAGTAGAGAAATTAAACCCATTATTAACAACTTTCCAGAAAGAAAGCAGTAAACTATATTTCACTAGTAAATTCTATCAGTCATTTACAGAAAAAAAAAAACACTCCAATTCTCAATAATCTCTTCCACAAAACTGAAGCTAAGGAAACACTCTGAAATTAATAGGGGGCCAACCCTAACCTAATACTGAAACCAAATAAAGAAATTATAGGAATGGAAAAATATAGATAAGAATTTCTTATAAACATTGGGCAATATCCATATGTCATTTCCATGTTCAAGGTATTGGGTGTGATCCATAACAAAACAAAATAAAAATTAAAATATTTGGTAATTTATTTCCAAATTATCGCACCAAATGTGTCAGGATGGTTCAAAATTTTTTATGACTGAAGCATTGTAAGAGAAATAAGATAAATCCCACCATCATATCAACAGATGCAGAAAGTGTGTTTTCCAAAGTCCAATTCATGTTAAGAACACTTCAAAATTGGGTCGAGACGTATAGCTTTGTGATAGAGTACTTGCTCAGCATGTATAACCTTGAGTTTCATATCTGGCACCACAAGGAAAAGTAATAATGTCTAGAACTTTAAAAACTGTGGCTGGAGAAATGGCTGAGAGGTTAAGTGCTTGCCTGTGAATCCTAAGGACCCCGTTTCGAGGCTCAATTCCCCAGGACCCAAGTAAGCCAGATGCACAAGGTGGCGCATGCATCTGGAGTTCATTTGCAGTGGCTGGAGGCCCTGATGTGTCTATTTTCTCTCTCTTTTCCTGCCTCTTTCTCTGTGTGTCACTCTCAAATAAATAAATAAAAATAACCCTCACCCCCCAGAAAAACTTTCCTCAACTTGATTAAGAGCCTCTATAAAACTCACATGGTTAATATCAAACTTAATAGAAAAAAATTATTGAAAATCAAACTTTGAGTACTGGAAATACATGAAGAGAAAAGAAAACAGAAGTTAATGAAATTGTTCCACATATGTGTATACAGAAAATATAAAAGATCAACAAAAATACCCTGTACCCAATAATTTTAGCACATTGACAAGGAACTATGTTGCATATAAAATCCCATTGGTTTCATATGTTACAGTATAAAGAGGAGAGTTAAGTTAGTAGGCCAGGGTTACTCAAACACTGCATTCCCAATTAAAGGATTATTATGGCTGAGAATTTACTGAAATGTGAGAGGTGAGCCTTGAGCTCTTGGACTATTTTACCTGATGAAATTAGTTTTTAGTAGCTGTGTCCCAGGACCATGCTATACATGTTTGGTTAGGTAGTTTATGAAAAATTGTGTGTTATGATGAATATCAATTTTGGTAGCGTTAAAATCTTGAAACTACATGATACCAAATTAATTACATAATTTTTGATAAAAAGGTGACTTATGATGGGGAGCTAGGATTTAAGTAATTGAAGTTGGTCATGCAAAATCTGCTTGTTTCCACTGACATACCAAGAAGTCACTAGATTCCAAGGCTCCAGTGACATTCCTTCATTAGCAAAAACTGGCACACAACGTATAGTTCATCTGGGAAAACTGATGCATCTTTGATACTAAACTAAAAACCAATGTGGAGGTAGCACCTAATTTATTAAGAATCATGTCCTGTATGCCTCTTTCCTTTGCTAATTTTAATCATTATGCTATAATAAACTACCTCTATGGTTATACTAGCTATTTTAAGTCTTGAATGTCCTAATATTTAGGTAGACTTATGTGTGGACAGACTGTTGATGACTTTTCTCCCTCAGAAGCCTGTAAAACACTTTTCCACACTATATCTTGCCTGTATGGAGGAAGCTAACAGCTCGGTTCCATTTTGATTATTCAGTATTCTGCAATGATCACATGTTTTATCTTTAGCAATAGAGTCCCATCTATAGTAAACTGATTATTTTTGATGCAATATTTTATTATAATTCAGATTGGGAGAAAGAAGAAGAGGGTGAGGGAGAAAGGATGAGGAAGAGAGGGAAGAAGAAGAAAAGAAGGAGATGTATCTGAAACAAGAGAGCTGAAAGATGACTGAACTGATTTTTGATAAAGGAGCAACCAGTCCAAAAGAAAAATAGCTTTTTAAAAAATGGTCCTGGAACAATTGGCCATTCATATGAGAACATGAAACTGGATACATAATTGTCCCATAACTCGCACATGCACATGCACACAGACACACAGACACACACACACACAAACACACGCTCAAATGGAACATAGATCTAAATCTAAAATCTAAAAACAAAAATCAATGATATGTTTAGATAATCTCTTAGGTGAAACTATGATGCTTGGTGATGAGTTTAAGAAACAACAAAAGCATGACTAATAGAAACATGAATGGCATGTAGCACTGCGTTAAAATTAAAATTAGAATTCTGGAAAAGATGTTCAGGCAAATGAGCATTCAAGCCACAGATTAGGAGGGAATATTTGGAAAACACATGTATGATGAAGGTCCAGTACTAAGATATATGAGTGACTCTTAAAATGTAACCAAACCAACAAAAATCTTTGAAAATGCTTTTAAAAACAGAAATTAAGCCCCATTAAAAACAACTGGACATATAACAAAGAAGATAAAGAGATGGCGAGGAAGCATATGAAAAGATGCTCAGTGTCATTTGTATTTAGGTAATCTCAAGATGAAACTGCAATGATGCAATGCATGCGTAATTCTTGCTGATGATGTGAGGGAGTATACATTCATGGCTTGTGGGAATATTTGAAAGTTCACCCCTGAGAGGATAGTTTGGATGTTGATTTTTGGTTTGTTGTGGTTATTCATAATCATATAACCCAGCAGTCAAGCACCAAGAGATTTATGCAATTAAGTTGAGAATATGAGCATATAATCGTTGGTAGCAGCTTTGTTTATAAGTATCAAAATGGAAAGCGACCAGATATCCTTGAATATATAACTGGATAAACAAGTAGTGGTACACTTATATAATATTATTAACAAAAGTAACCCAGCTTGGAAAGGTGATATACTACTGAATTCTGACTTACACATTCTGGAATAAGCAAAATTGTACAGATACTAATCTAATGTCCGAAAAGAGATCATTCCTTAACCCTTTTTGTTTTGTATTTGTGAAATGGCCACACCCAACATGATGGAGTTAACTGTTCATTAAGCCTTGTTTCTACATTCCTGGGGAACTAGTATTAAAAAACAATGTGATAGAAAAAAGAAGTAGAAATTCTTCCTGAATAATCAAATAAAATCTTCAAATACTAAATATTTCACAGCTATTATCCAAATTATCATGAACTTGTATATAATACTTGGAAAATGTTTTGTGTTACAAAGTTAACTAACTGAACTTGAAGTATAGGTTACAATTGATGTCCTAGACAAATGTCTTCATTCTTGCTTTAGTTATAGAAAAAGCCAGGAAAGGATACATGCAAGCCGACTTTAGAGTTAGGATTGCCAGATACAATAAGGACAACCTATTGAAACAATTTCAGATAGCAATTAACTGAGTGAATTTTCAAAATATTATTTGAGATATATTAAGAATAGAAAGATAGAACTGGTAGTAGTCATGAGAGACAGACAGATAGACATGTGCCTAGATGATAGATGTTTATCTAATGATGAAAATTGCCTAGAATCCTTGTGTTTTCTTTGCTGAATCTTATAATCTTACAGGAGGGACAGAAACTTCCAGTATGAGTACTCTACTGGCATAGTGGGTGCCGCCGAAGGTCTATATTCCTTCTTCAAAGACTGGGTTGACTCTGCTTAAGAAGTCATCTGCCTGATATATAAATCAACCTGAAATTCTCTGCTAAGTACTGATTGTAGTAATAATTCTGGGTGTATAGATGTGTTCATAAGAAATCTAAGAGTTACTATCAGATGCACTTAGATGAGAGAAGCTAGCATTTCATGATAAAGTTTTACTTAGAAAATATGGTAGTCCTTTAATGCTGTTAAAATAGGAGAAAGGAAAATAGAAGTGAACAAATATCCTCAAGTGGTAACAATATTATTGGGTAGATCCAAAAGGGATATCCTCCTTATTAAACAATGGTAGCCAGTAATGAGCTTAAGACAAATCACCAATTTGATTGGCAAATGAACCACAAGCCATTATCCATTTAAGAAGTTTTTTCTAATATTTTAGTAGACATAGGTTAACATTGATATATATATATAATATTTATACATATATATATATATCATCAACCCATTTAGTATATGAGACATAAATATTAATATGTAAATTATATAAAATATACATGGTATATTTGGTATGTAAAATATGTTTACATTTCAGAATATTTGGTATATAAAATATATAACCATATTTGAGTATACTTAGTATATGAAATATGTGTGGATATTTCCCCCAGGTACTTATAAAAATATTGAAAATAACTTACTTGTGAGTAGAGTTTAAATACCTACCAATAATGAAAACCCGAGAGGTTTTGTTCTAAATTCATATGAACAGTTTTCCAAATTATGATAGACTCTGGAACAAAAATTAATTGATTATATCTCAAAACTTAGTTTTTTGATACATTCAATATAATATATGTCCCACCTTATGTAGGATGACAACAAAATCTCCAGAAAATTTTAAAATGCATTAATTTTCCTATCAACTAAGTTAATTTTGAACTACTGAAACATATACAGGTAGGAATCAGTTCAATATATTCTTTATAGGTCCTATATAACATTCTAGAATTATTCTAACACAATAAATGTGTGGTGAAATGTTATAATAATTATTATTAAGTCCTCTGCAAAATAAAAAGGCATTAAAACATTTCTCAGTATGCATCGTATAATCACAAAATTATAAAAAAGATATCCAGGCAACACTTAAATTACACCTGATTGGCAATTTAAAAATGTCTTCAAGAATGATTTCATTTCCTGTCTTCTCATTAAATAAGGTAACATAAATTTTTATTGAGGTTTTGCTTTATAGAGATTATATCAGTAAAGTTCAGTATGGCTTTCAATGGGATTTTTTTTTTATTTCTGAGCACCTTTAAACAAGAGACATCAGAAGCAATAAAACAAATGCCAGCTTCAGTATTTGGCCTGGGTTCTTCATATTAAAAATGTTATAACTAAATGGTTTTATCTTCAGTAATATATAGTAATGATTTTTTAATGTTGCATTCTGCAAAAATAGGAGAAACCAAAATGTCTCTAAATTGTATTTGTATAGCCTTAAACATCACCACAGAAAAGTATTACTCATATTTGTAATACAGCTTTATGGTACCAATTTAGCTGAAAGAAGTATATGTATATATCTTTTGTGGCATTTTCACTTCAGAGGATTAGATATGACTTATTTGTGGAAAAAAAAATTCTGGTAGAGAAACTTGCTATTAAGAATGCTTAATCTTACAAGATGGCATGGATCCTGACTAAGAGGAGTCACATCACAGGGAAGGCAATATTGGCCTTGGAAATATATGGGGAATACTTGTGAGACAAATTTCAACTTCACATTATGAGAAAAGGGGAATTATAGGAGTAATTTTTTAGACCACCAAATGCTTTGTTCATCTGCATAAAGTATACTCAGAAATGAGGATAATGGTTAGTGACTCTTTACTCTTTGCTGTCTTTAGTTTTATGTTTTATTATGGCAATTAAGAGGCTGCTTATTCCATGTGTTATGCAAGAACTATTGGATAGAGAGTGGGGAGGTACCTTCTCAATGCAGTGTGCCACTCTTCTTTTGGTTTATCCTTTTTTTAATTTAATTTTTTTATGGTCACTGAAAACAGTATCTTTTGTGGTGGTTCTGTGGAATGCTTGTCACTGTTTAATCCTTCTTCCTCTTTCCTTTCCTTCCTCCTTTTTTTTTTTTTTTTTTCAAGGTAGGGTCTCACTCTAGCCCAGGCTGACCTGGAATTCACTATGGAGTCTCAGGGTGGCCTCGAACTCATGGCAATCCTCCTACCTCTACCTCCGGAGCACTGGGATTAAAGGTGTGCACCACCACGCCCAGCTTCCTTCCTCCCTTCTTTTTCTCTTTAAAACAATTTCTTTTCACTTATACTATGTGACATTTTATTAATAATTTGTCATGGGAAAATAACAATGATTCCTCAGGACACCTTAACATTTTATATGCTGCTTCTTATTAGAGCCCTTGACCTTCACACTGCAGACTCCAGAAAATGACACACCCTGTTTGTCAATGATTGACTTTCCCAAATCTAGGTGATTATTTCCTCAGAATATTCATAGTGTCTGTATGAAAAGAGCTTTAAACTCAATTCAATTTATTATATAATCAAAATAATAAAAGACTTTTTTTTAAATTGTGAAGCTTTTCAGTGCTTTTGTATTTTAATATCCTCAAAGAAAGTGTGATATTCCAACTAGGAAGCTTAGCAAGCTTACTTTCATATATGACCAAAGGGTGGTTTTGGTGGTGGTGGTTGATGAGAAAGAGTATGTGTGTGTGAGAGACAGAGTTTTGGCATGTATTTACAGAACAAATGCTCTATATAATACTGATGCAGAACTTGTCATCCCTAAATATTTGGACCATAACAAAATGTATGCCATTAAAAGTCATGCTAATGAAACGCAAGAAAAATGATCTCTTTGATTCATCCATTCCAATGACACTCACTGAGCTCTGCACTACATGTCAGGTGCTAGGACAAATGTTGGAAAGACAGCAGTGAACAAGAAAGGGGAGGTGTCTCCGGAAGTCTTTCACATCAGAATGAGAGATGAGAGAGAAGAGAACAAACACCCCAGGTCTTTGCTGACGCTCAGGGTACCAGGTATATTTCTTTAGGTCTTTGCTCTTGCAAATCCCTCTCCCAAAAATATTCTTGCCTAGATATGCCAGCTTAGTCAAGGCATGTTCATTCTCATCTTTTACACAGACTGGCAAATAACTTCAATATAGAATCAACTTCCCTTGCTTCCTGAATGGCACGAGTGTATATTTCTCTGTACCATCCCCAGATTACATACTCTCCTCTGCATACCTACTCTGCCTACTTCCTTTATCGATTTTCCTATCAGCTGACTTGTCATTCTCTAAATTTGTTGAACTAACATTCCTGTCATATTCTTTTCCTTATTATTAATATTTTCTTATGTAAGACAGATTTTCTTACCCTAAAATCAGAAACATTTTCTTCTAAGATAGCTTGTAGAATATTTATTGCTTTATTACTAACATTTTGATGATAATTCTTCTAGAGTCATTTTTTTTCTGTATACTGTGATATATAAACCAAAATCAGTTTTCCATGTGGCTAAACAATGAGCATTTATTGAAAAGACCTTCCATTCTCCACAGCTATATCCATATGTGCGTGAGTTTGACTATTTTAATTATAAAAATACTTTGTTATTTATTTGTTAGTGAGTGACTCTGTGTGGGTGGGTGGCCGCATGTAAGCATGCATGCACCAAGGTCACTTGCCACTGCAAATGAACAACAGATGAATCACCACCTGTGTCTCTCTTTTCATGGGCACTAAGGGAATTGAACTCAGGCCTGCAGGCTTTGCAAGCAAGAACCTTTAACCACTAATTCTTTTCCTCAGGCCTTTCTTGACTATTTTATTGGTATATTTTTCTTGTGTTTATTTTTCTGTTGTTTCATAAGTTTTGTCATACTTTATATAACATAATCACTTTACATTTTCATCTTCTTCAAAATTATACTTGCTTTTCTTAGTCTTTAATATTGTTTGGGGCTGTAATTACTATGCAAATCAGCCTGAAAAAAAACTGATGGTTTATAATGCAGAGCTATTCAAATCATGATATATAATTCAATTTATTTAGGAATTGAAATCATTCTCACAATAATGCTTAGTCTTATGTTAAACAATTTTATGTTTTATTTATTAAAGAATATTTGATATTTTCTATAGATGTTTGCTTACTTAGTGTCCTTATGAATGACTTCATTTTAAGTTATCTTCTCATAGGATACAGTACTCCAACATGAAGTTGGGTAAGCAATAGATGGGAGCCAAGGAGATAGAGAAAACACTAGAAGCATCCATTATCTATTAAACATAAGAACTAGGAGGCCAAATAATAAAACTGACTGATAAAACTTAAAGAATTTTAGAACTAAACCATTAAATTTGCCAATGAATTTGTTGGTATATTTTCTTCTTATTCCTTGCTTCTCCTAAAGCTATTCACTTTTTAGCATCTTGTATTTACTATTTACAAACTATTTTTTAAATAAGGCTACTAAACTCTATATAATAAAATAATGAAAAAGGAATATCTTTCATTCTGGTTTTATAAAACTAATATCACACCATTATAATCTTCTGAGTTTAGTTTTCTTTTCATCCAAAATAATTGCTTCTGTGATTCATCCATACTGTTCCATAGGTAAATGTATGTTTATTTCTTTACAACAACATAAAATTAAATATATTTTGTACATTTCATCATAATGCACATTTTTGGCCATTCCTATATTGAACTATTTTAAATAATATTGCTACCCATGATACTCTACATATTTTCTTGTAAAACTTTGCTGTAATTTAATTTAAGAACCAGGATTGCTTTAAATGGGACCTGTGCATATTCAGGGTGACTTCTTTTTTTTTTAAAGCACCCACCAGGGGGACACCTGGGGATGCAAGTAGGAGGATGATTTTTTTGTTGTTGTTCATTTTTATTTATTTTTTTGAGAGTGACAGAGACGGAAAGAGGGAGAGAGAAAGAGAGAGAATGAGCGCACCAGGGCTTCCAACCACTGCAAATGAACTCCAGACGTGTGCGCCCCTTTGTGCATCTGGCAAACATGGGTCCTGGGGAATCGAGCCTCGAACCAGGGTCCTTAGGCTTCACTGGCAAGCGCTTAACCGCTATGCCATTTCTCCAGCCCTCAGGGTGACTTCTTACATAGATATTTGTCTACTAACATGTCAGAATCAAGTTATAGAAAATGCATGCTTAAATAACTATTGATATCTCATCATTAATCTTCTTTTTTAATAATTACTTTTATTATTATGAACTTTAGAGTATAAACATATTGCATGTTTGTCATATAACCACTGTGTTATACTCTTATATCCCCTCTCTCCCACTATTTTTCCACTGAAGGCCTGCCTCAGTGGGTTGTTGGTGTTCACTATAGGGTTATAAATGCACCAGTCAGTCTCAGTGGAGGAAGTGGGGCCAATGCCTTAGGATTCTCCTTTCCACCTTGTGGCTCTCATACTTTTTCTACACTTTATTCTGAAATGTCCCTCGAAATTTAGAGGCTTTGTGTAACAGACAGATTCAGGTTCACTGAGATGAACTTCCAGACCAGGCACAGTTATGGAGGAAGGGATATTTATTGAAGCTTACAGATCCAGGGGAAGTTCCATAATGGCAGAAGAAAGTGGCCTGCCTTCACAGGCCCAAGCAGAGAGAGAAAAGAAGCACAAGCCTAAAAGCCAAAAGCCACACAGCTAAGCACACTTTGCATATCTTTAGATTGAAATCTGAAACCCACCACCACACCTTAAGATCCACACGATGGCACTGACTCCAGCCAGGTGACTGCAGATGCAAACTACAAACAAACAACTGAATATATTGGGGGCCATTCAAACCACCACACTTTGTCAATATATATATATATATATATATATATATATATATATATATATATATATATTTGGGCTCTCTGCATCCTCTGAATTTCTACATTAATGAAGATTGAGTGTCTACTGGCATGTCCATGGAACCATTTGTCAATACAGCAGTGAGAGCAGCACTCATGTTTAATTCACCACTTCTTCTGTTACATCTCCTGGGTACTGGCAAATATGATAGCGATGACCCTACTTGTGCTGGGCAGTCAGCTGTCTTTTCTTTCTAGGCAGTCACCTTGTCCTGTGGAAGGACCTTAGTTCTACCTGGTATTTGCTGTCATCTGGACCCTGGTTACCCAGAGCTTCACACTGCCCCAGTCTTCAGTGAGAGCAGCTTCACAATCCCAACTGTTGGCTCATTTCCCTTCAACAATATCCTATCTGCTTTCATTTCCTTGTCCTACCAGAGATTTAAATAATAAACTTTATCATGAACCATTTTCCCATAGAATATCAGCAAAATAGCTTTATTATGAGTATGTAAGTGCTAACATTTTCCCTCACAGGAGTATAAAGTAATACAACCTATGCAAGAAATTTTGCAAAAATGTAACAAAAGTAGTGATATATTTTTTTTTCTTTTTTATCTGAAATTTTTAGAATATTTTTAAAGTTCACCTTCATAAGCATAAAACAAAAGAGTATTTTATTATTAGGAGTTATTTTTTAAATAAACTATGGCATATACATTTAGTGAACTGTTACACAAATATAAAGAGTTGAGGTGATATTTTCAAAAATTAATAATTTAAAAAGAACAAGGACATATATTATATAAAGTTTGCTAAATGCTATCTACAACTAGTGGGAATAGTTAAATTGTTTAGTTTTTTTTTTTAAATAAAGCCAATAAAAACTAATGGAAAATGAGAAACTAATAATGGTTACCTATGGGAAATAGTTGGGACGGGCCAGAAGAATAAGATATGAATAATACACGCTTTCATTTTCTGTATAGTTCTGAATCCTGATAAATGAACCTACTTATTAAAAATTACCTAAAACTTTGGTTAAAATTGATGATAAAATAATTCTTTCTGAAGATATTGAAGTCACTGGTATCTATTTCAAAGAAGCCTTCAAAAGAAAAATACCTTGTTTCCCTCCTTTCTCTCAAGCAAATTCAATTTTACTCTCAAAATATATACATGCTCTCATGTTAGCACCTCTTGGTTGCCACTCTGATCACAGTCATCAAAGTCTCTTACATCAATTATCACACGTCTCCAAAGATGCACCCAGGTTCCATTCTTGATGACTTGCTCAGAGATCATTCTCAAATCAGTACCCAAATTGTTCTTTTCATATTTAGTGTAGATTAGCATTCACCATGTTAGAAACCTCCAGTGGCAGCCCTGTAAGTGGGAGAAAGGGTCAGAATTTTCCAGTGGCCACCACAGCCTGAGAGCTTAGCCTTTACTTTCTCGCTGTAATACCCAGCTATTGTCCTCACAAACTGTGGGCATGTTGGTTTCCCAGAACTCATCCTATGCAGTGCTGCTTTGGGTCTCTAACAATTCCTAGCATGCTCTTCCATAGCAATCTGTGTTGTAATCATGATTTTTTCTTAAATCCCTTAAGTGTCTGCTGTGAAGTTAACTTTTGTCTGTGAGAAAAAAAAATCAACTTTTAATATGTTACATAAAGTTTAACTGATTTAGGAGTGCCTGTCTTCCATGGAATGCATGCTCAATGAAGAAAAGGAGTTTTGCCACTTTCTTCAGTGCTAAACTCTTTGTGTCTAGAATCACAATTTCACATTAATAAATAGTAAGCAATAATTACGTACTGAGTGAACATAAAGCTAAATACACCAACACATATTATTTACAAATTCATTATGCTTGAGTTCTATATGGCTATCATCCTCATGTTAGAAATAATCTAAAATTTGGTCTATTAACCAGAGTTCTATAATTGAAAATGATATTAGAATATGTCAAAAGTAAAGCAATTTATTTCATAATTTACCTATTTATTTTATTATTGCTACAAATTAACAAGTATTTAAAACATGTTGATGATAACTAGGAAAAGAATAGAGAGAAATACTTCTCATGACCACAATAAAAAAGAAGTTTGCACTGTAGTTACTAGAGCCATAGAAAGAAAAAATATAGTAAATCAAGTTATAGCACAAATGTATCTAAATAATTTAAAATGGATTTTGCAATTCATCAAAGGAATTGAGATAATATGTGTTCAACATAATTTTCTGACCAGGTACTATGTGACATTTGCTGTTCTTGGTACTGATGACATATTGAAGAGTAACACAATAGCCATTGATATATTTTAACTTTCATTCCTGTTGCAACTTTCATTCTAATGGGGATGTATAGTCTACTGTTCTTAAAATAACTTGTCTGTAGTAGCAATTAAGTAGAGTTTCTAGACACAAAATGATCTCCATTTAGTGTGCTCTGGTTTAAAGTAACTTCATCAAACGTTGCTAGTCAAAGCTACATACACACACACTTCCCAGTTGCACACCAGTGAAAGTCCCAGTTACCCACACACGAACTTAATACTTGGAGAAATAACCCACAATGGTTCCACCATAAGAGAAATTATTTAAAACTGATTTCCCAGAGACCATTTTTAGTGATTTAAAAAGTAGTTGCATTTAAAAGCATCTCCCCAGAGCATACAAAAAAAAAATCTCTATATCTGAGAAACTTGAAATGTTACAAGTAATTCATCACCCTTTGCTAAGGGGGTCACCAAGCAAGCAATCACACAGGCTTAGGGGCCGTGCCTCCCAATCTTGTTAGAAAGGTTTCCTCAACGAGACCCTGTCACAAGAAGCAACACCAGAAGTTAGAAATGTGACTGCTGAGAGGTTTTTCCTGACAGCACAAGACAGAGAGAACACTTTTAACTGAATTTCCAAAGGTTAGAAAATAGATTTTTGAAGTCAAAGTGTAGGTAAATTTTTCTTTTACTTAACTCTCTTGCTCCACGACTCAATGCATATTGGAATCACCCAACCATCAGGAACATCTCACCCTTCACAGCTCAGGCATTTGAATCAAGCAACACAATGGCCATTTGGGCTAGGCTTTGAATATAAATGTGTGATTGTGTGTGTGTGTGTGTGTGTGTGTGTGTGTGTGTGTGTGTGTTAAAAGGAATGAAGCTCATTTTCTAAGACATGAACTATTGTCTACTTAGTACAGATATGACTCTATTTCTACTTTCTATTTCTAACATACAAAAATGCTTAAAATTATATATCCAGAAAGTTTAGTTGGAAATAACATAAGACAACATTACCAAGATCCAAAAGTAAAATGTTGGTACTACATGTGTCTGCTGTTTTCTCACACATTGAAAGAAATGTAATAATATAACCCATTGCTAGAGCCACTGGTGATACCTTCTTTATAAGATGGCATTTTATTGATGTTGAAAGTCTTTTTGGAGGTATTAAGTATATATATATATATATATATATATATATATATATATATATATATATAATCTTATCCTCTGCTAGTTTTGTCATTCTTTCATGAAGTTCTTAGATGTCGATATAATTACATCTAATGCTTTAGTAAAGGCTGAGAAAGAATATACTCATACTTGAGAGCAGAAAGAGACCATAGAATGTTAAAGTTAAAATGCCATTTTGATGCATACTTGCAAGTCTGAAAAGTCTGTGTGCATAATAGTATTAGGGTGTTCAGGCCTGGTTGGGTCCATAAAACAGATTCCAAAGACCACATAGTAGAAGGCAAAAATTACCAAAGATCAGAAAAGTGCAAAAGGGCAAATGGCTGTTAATTAATTTTGCTTTTAAATTTTTTGTACAATCATATTTCTTCTACCACAGATATAATTTTATTAGGTGTCATTTCCAATGAGTACAGATCACAGTGTTATGCTCTTCCATATATCTCCATTGTTCATTTTTATGGAACCTAGATTCAAGTTGTTATGTACGATATCTGGGAAATAATTTTAATCAATTTTTTTTCACAGTTAGATTCTGTAACATGTACTCTTGCCAGAAATGGCTAATAATAAAATGATAATTGCACCATTGTATTTCTAATAAAATTGTGCCAAAGCATTGAAATCCATGCCTTTTCTGTTGCTGCTTTGCTTTGAGAAATGCCATAGAATTTATGTTGGCATCTTTATATTGTTATTTTTTGCATAATTTCTATTTAAATATGTACCATACACATGAATGACGGGCAGAAAAGGTGTTTGAGAAAGCAAGGAAGTGAGTGTTGCTACATAATACATTTCTGAGATGAATATTTTAGTTCTATGTTTTTCTGTTTGGCAAGTGTGAATGTTTACTTACAGGGCTGGAGAAAATGCAGAGAGAGTCCTGTGCCTCCTTAAATTCTCATTTATCATTAATCTCTCTGAAATCCTAGAGAAGAATGTTGGCCAGAGACTCAGTGGGAAAAACTAGCGGGAGTTCCTGGACCCAGGTATGGCTCTGAGCTGTGTCAGAGTAGCGCAGGTTGATTCTGTTTACCGTCATTCTCATATTTCTTGCATCTTTCTGACACTGTCTCTTCACACATGTTTGATTCTTTCTGCGATATTCTTAAGGCTTAAAATTCCCTTCTTTTATCATTGCTTCTTACCCTACATCTATATTAATTCCTGAGTCACTATGTGCTCATAGACACATGAGGTTCCTGAGAATCTTCATATCCCATAGCCATCAGTATGCATTCTAGTATGTGTCGTGTGACCTCTGTGGTTCTACATACCAGTTATCTCAATCATCAGTGTTTCAAAAGAGCATGGAATGGGACATAATGGCTCATCTGGTAACCCAAAGAGATTTGTCTGAGGTTCCAATTCATATTTTAAACTGGTTTAGCGCAGCATAATAAAACCCACACTTTATAATAGTAATACCTGTCTTAAATTGTTGTGGTACCTTGCATTTCCTTACTCGTTATCTCCCTGTGATGTGTTCATTTATACAAATATTTATTGAGGACTATGAAGTATAATCATAGGCAGCATTACATTTTGGGCAAGAGCCATGTTGCTTGGCTTCTATCTATTTAACAAAACATTTTGCAAATAAGACTTTATATATATATATGTTACTTGGTATTTTTTTTATCTCAGTACTTTAATTTTTTAAATGGATAGAGAAGTAATATCTATGCTATGGTGTGCTTATGATTAGTAAAGAATAGTATGAAAAATCTGAAAACCTTGAACACTCCTATAGTCAACAAGCCAGTACTTAGTGAAAGTGTGCTCTGCATAGCACAGTGAGTGGTTCTAACACCATAGCTTAAAACTATATCTAAGTTCAATCCCAGATATTCTTATTTAAGTGAAATCAGGAAGTGGGCTTTCCTATTACTACAATTAAGAAGTTCCCTTTTAAAAATAAGTAGAACCATTTAATTATTAAATTATAGGAACCATGTTTTTCATCTTCAGTTGATTAATTAGGTTTCTGTGCAATGTTTTAAAAACTTACAACAAAAAAATTTGTGGAAAAAAAAAACATCTTGGTGTTGTATTAGGTAAGCTTCCACTATCTGAATTTCAATTTATTTCTTTGTTTGTTTGTTTTTGTATGAGTTGGGGTCTAAATATGTAGCTCTGGCTGGCACGGGACTCACTATATAGAAAAGGCTGACCACCAAGTCAGGACAATTCTCCTGCCTCTGCAGGATGATTTCAAGTGTATGTCACCATGCCTGGTTGTGATTATTTTTTGATACCCAAGAAATGTAAGGTTCCAAATGCTGATAGAAAGAAAAATGTTTATAAATTCCAAGTAATAGGAAAATTATAAGAACATAAAACACTATGTATATAAAATAGACAAATATAAAATTGCAAACATATAAAATAGTACTATGCAAATATATATATTAAAATTAATTCTAGGGACAGGCAAAACTTTGGCCCATGGTTTAGATCAGAGAAAGCAAATCCATCATATGAAAGTTTTATCTTTATGAAGCTTTCAACAGTGTATGATCCTGGGCTGGAGAGATGGCCTAGCAGTTAAGGCACTTGCCTGCAAAGCCAAAGGACCTTGGTTTGATTCCCCAGAACCCACATAAGCCATATGCACAAGGGGACACATGCATCTGGAGTTCATTTACAGGGCTGGAGGCCCTGGCACACCCATTCTCTCGCTCTATCTACCTGCCTATTTCTGTACCTATCTCTCTCTTTCCAACAAGTAAATAAAAATTTAAAAAAAATGTAGGATCCTTAAATCAGGTACCTTACATCATCTAACTGTAGACCTAGAAAATGACTTGTTATCTATCACATCAATGTTCACTAAATATTTATCGAATGGAATAATAAATACATTATTCCTCTAGGACAGATATCATATTTCAGTTCTATTCTTATAGCCCAAAAGTGAAATATTTGGCTCTCTTTAGCAACTGATTTATGCTAAAATTTGGTTTCATGACTTTTGCACACCTTAAGCAAATCTAAATTTCCATCACTAAATATGAAGATGATAATATGCTTTGTATAGCATTTCATGGCACGTGTTATTTAAGCACCCATTTAATAAAAGGAAAACATGAGCATATTCCACTTATTCAGGGGCAGTAGGCCTTAGTAACAATATCTGAGCATGCATGTATAGGACATTCCTTTTCTATGTTCATATATATATATATATATATTATTGACAACTTCAATACTTATAGACAACAAACCATGGTATTTCCCTCCTCTCCCCCACTTTCCCTTTCATAACTCTGCTCTCCATCATATCCCCTTCCTCTTTCCATTGGTCTCTCTTTTAATTTGATGTCATCATCTTTTTCTCCTATTATGAGGGTCTTGTGTGGGTATTGCTTGTCACTGCAAGGTCTTGGATATCGAGGCCAAGTTCTGCCCAGACAGTTATATGTAAAGAGTGGTACCCTTCCTATGGCTCTTACAATCCTTCCACCACCTCTTCCACAACAAACCCTGAGCCTTGGAGGGTGTGAGATATTTCAGTGCTGGACACTCCTCTGTCCCTTCTTCTCATCACTATGTTGCCTTTTGGGTCATCCTAGTGATCATCGCCATCTGAAAAGAGAAGCTTTTCTAACAAGAAGTGAGAGTAGCATTAATATATGAGTATGAATGTTAAGTGTAGTGCTTTCAGGGCAATTTGGTGAGAGTAATATAAGCATTTATCCAGACAATAGCAGGCTTTATACCCCTGAGGCTCATGACCTCCCTTGCCATAGGCTTTTGATTAGGTTTTCAGAACCAGGCATGTATTCCCTCCTACAGAGTGGGCATTCAGTCCAATTAGAGAGCAGTTGGTTTTCCCCAGAACAGACAAGCCACTATTGCACTTGTTTGGTCATTTGGCCTGTCTGGCCAAACTTGAGGCTTTCAGTGTCCACTGTTTTCACCGCTGATGATATCTGTTTCCCATAAGGCTGCATACAGTGCAGCTTTTTCCAGTTGGTTGGGCTACAGGGAGAAGGTTTTCTGCTCATCACCAGCTTGATTTCTCAATGACTTTGCTGCTCAGGCATGTGAAGTCTTCAGCAACAGGGTCTTAGCATTCCTTTCTCATGGGAAACTAAGGGACTTGGCAATAGCTTATAATGTTTTGGAGGCAACAGGGACCTCCCTGGCCAACAACCCACTGGAAGGTATCCCATCCCTGGCACTGAAAATTTTCTAGTAACAATTTATGGCTTCTGGATGTGCCATTATTCAAGAAAGTATATTTTCATATGTCTTATTCAGAATACCTTGGATTTTGATTGACCTTCCCCCCACTCTTCTTTTATACAATCTCTTCCCCTGACATAGCTTAGGCCTTTCTAATCCCTGTCCTCTGTTCTGCTATTTACATATATACAATACCATCCCCTAAAGTCCTTCCCTCTCTCCCTCCCTTATAGCTTTTTTCTAACTTATGGGCCTCTATTACTGATTTTTGGTTCTATCTCACACATGTCTATACAATTGTAGCTAGGATACACATATGAGAGAGAACATGCAATGTCTGGCTTTCTGGGCCTGGGTTACCTCACTTAGTATAATCCTTTCCAGATCCATGCATTTCCCTGCAAATTTCATAATTTCATTTTTTCTTTACCACTGAATAGAACTCCATTGTATAAATATACCACATCTTTATTATCCATTCATCTGTGAGGGGACATCTAGGCAGGTTCCATTTGCTAGCTATTGTGAATAGAGCAGCAATAAACATGGTTGTGCAGGTATCTCTAAGGTAGTGAGAAGAGTCATTTGGATATATGCCTGGGAGTGCTATAGCTGGATCACATGGTAAATCTACTTTTAGCTGTCTCAAGAACCTCCACACATGGCTGTACCAGATTACATTCCCACCACAGTGTAAAAGGGATCCCCTTTTGCTGCATCCTTGCCAGCATTTACAGACATTTGTTTTCTTGATGGTAGCCATTCTGACAGGAGAGAGATGGAATCTCAAAGTAGTTTTAATTTGCATTTCCCTGATGGCATTTTAGATGTTTATTTCTTTTGATTTAGATTTTTATTTCTTTTGATGAGGACTCTATTTAGTTACATAGCCCATTTTTTAATTGGGTTGTTTGGTTTCTTATTGTTCTGTTAGGCCATTCTTAAATACATGAAAATATAACATTAAATCAATAATCCATTACCCTGTATTTGATGGTTTTATATTTATTTAAAGATACTCTGTTTTGCTCAGTTCAAAAGTGGGACTTGGGAAACCCTCTTGTTTTCTATCCAATGCAAATGAAAGTAATAATCACAGGCCTTTACTCTTATTCTAAATGGAAACATATATGTTATACCTGGAGCTGTAATAGCCACCCTTGAACCATAGTTAGTGACACAGGTACTGAAAGGTAGTTTGAAATGATTCAGTATTTCCTGGCTCTGATGGCACTATTGAAATTCTCGATCAAGGCCAGTAGCCAATTAACTACACAGTCATTTTATATCAAGAAAAATACCCCTATGTTATTTCAATTAGTGTTTGTAGAATTTCCTAATATTAACAACTCTGACATAAAAACTGGCAGGCCTTGGCTGGTGTTGTGGTTAGCTTTTGGTTGCTGGGACAAAACACCTGACCAAAAGTAGCTGACGGGAGGGAAGAGTTTAGTTTGGCTGACAGCCTGGAGGGAAGCTTCATCATGGCAGGGAAAGGATTGTGGAGCAGAGGCTGCTTATCACCTTTCCACAGCAGCTGGTAGAAAGAAACAAAAGTGAGCTGAGCATTGATAAGCGGGAAGCTGAGTATAAAAACCCTAAGCCTGATCTTAGTAACCCACCTCCACTATGAAGTCTGCACCTCTCAAATTGCCACCAGCTGGAGACCAAACATTCAAAACATGAGTCTACCAGGAGCATCTGCTTCAAAAAAGTATACCGTGGGTTGTCTTCATCTCAGGCAGTTGGATTCTCTCAGTGTAGAATCTAAATAGTGGAGGTCAAAAGGATTCTGCTGAAGTAGGGGATGACTGTGGCAAGCAGATACATTTTTGGAATCAGAAAGTCAGTCAGTCAATTATTATTTATTTATTTATGAGAGACAGAGAGGGAGAGAGAAAGAGAGAGAGAGGAAGAGGATGGACATACCAGGGTCTTCAGCTACTGCAGATGAACTCCAGACAAACTCCAGACACATGCACCAACTTGTGCATCTGGCTTTTGTGGGTCCTGTCCTTTGGCTTTGCAGACAAGTGCCTTAATTGCTAAGACATCTCTCCAGCCCCACAAGTAAGTCTTTTTGAACAAAGTCATAAAGATAACTAATATTTGAGAAAAATAAGAACTTCTTGACAGTGAATTTGGTGAATCCTTGGGTGTCTTGAAAAGGTCTCCTAGTGCTTTTCCTGCAGTCTTTTAGACAATGCTTTGGCTAATTCTTATGTGTAATTCTGAATATAAAATTGGACTTTACACAAATAACAGCGTGATTCTTCTTACACTTGTAGAGTTAGATCTAAGAGTTCTAGAATGAAATAACTAATTTTTTGGTGTATTATTCTCCATTTCCCTTTATATAACCTTCCCTGAGGAAAGTTTTCAGAATAATTTTAAGGAGTTTTGAGACAAAGGAAAAGGGTTAGCTTTTATTTTCATGCAGAAATTACTTTGCAACTACTCAATTACATATTTTGTCATTATTATTTACTTATTCATATAAGTTCATTTCATTTTAAATGTAAAAAATATAATTATAGGCTTTTAAAAAACATTTTACTTATTTTATTTATTTGAGACAGAGAGAGAGGGAGATAGAGAGTGTAAGAATGGGTACATCAGGGATTCTAGCCACTGCAAATGAACTCAAGATGCATGTGTCACCATGTACATCTGGCTTACATGGGACCTGGAGAATCGAACTTGGGTCCTTAGGCTTTGCAAGCATATGCCTTAACAGCTAAGCCATCTCTCCAGCCCAATTATAGACTTTCTGAATACCAATTTACATATATATTTGGAAAATAGAATGACTGCTTGAATGAGTAGGAACTCTAAAGAAGAATATTGAATTGTTATTGTTTATTATTATTTTCCTAAAACTGGTAGTAGCATTTTAGCAATTAACATATAATTTGTGGTGGTCACCTTCTCCAAGACAAGTCCTCCCAATATTGGGTCCTCTGGTAACATTAGGTAGTTATAGCTAGTTTCAAGGCTACTGACAAACATTAGGACTCATATAATGTGTGTTGATATGGTTGTGAACATGGGGCCAGGGTTGATGGGGTGTTGCAATGTCTCAGTTATGCAACAGAATGTTATTGCTACTTTCAAAGGTTGGCATTTAGAGAGGAGACCTCTAAAACGAGACCAAATTATATGGCTTGTAAGAATGAAGAATCTTTCAACGTTGCTTTGGAAAGATTTGAGCCATATGAGAATGCCAGAAGACTGCTCACGCTCCCCCTCTGGGATGTTGAGAAGGCCCTTCTGTAATCATGGCTGAAGATATATGAAAAACTGGCAGAATCTCGAATTCATTCTGTATTCAGGGGCAATATGAGCTTCACCAATGCTGTCATTCCCTCCATAATTAAATTCAAAAGTCACACATTTTTATAGTATTGATCTATTTTACATCTTGACTTCAAATAACTATCTTTCTACCTACCTATATACATATGTTCTTATTATGTGTTTATATAAATTCCACTACGTTGTGAGCTTCTTGAGAACAGAGATTTTTCACTAATCCCTCCATATTGCTTTAGAAGAATGCCTAATGTAATAATATTTTTTAATATCTTATGCTGATAAGGTGTACAACATGATGGTATTTTGATATTATGGTGTAATGATTTCTACAAACAAGGAAAATAGTATATTTACTTACTTTCATATATATGTGTATGTAGATAGATAGATATCGATATAGATATAGATATAGAAGATATATATATATATATGTATATATATATGTATATATATCTTTGATAACAGCCTCCACAGATTTTCAGTAGACAATGCTGTTATTAACTACAGTCCTCATGTTGTACATTAGTCTTCAGTTACTGAGAACCTGTGCCCTTTGACCTATTTCTCCTCAAAATTCCTCTCCCACAACTTTCTTAAAAATTGCTAGTCAGCCTGTGTTGAATGCATAAGTCTTCATTTTCACTGTCATAAAAAGCTCAGAGGGGAGATGAGAAGTCTCAGCACTTAGATCTAATGTAGGTCAACTGGGGGTACAAGGATCCAGGTGTATCCAAGGTGTGGATGGTCATTGAAGTATCTCCTGGCTGAACAAACAGAATCATTGGTTGACATCTATTCTAGAAGAAGTACCTAATTTGAAAAAAAAAAAAAAAGAAATTGCGTCCAATGGTAGATTTTTGTGAGATTCACCAACATCCTTTTCTCATGTGTGCGTCCAGTACAAAGTAAGAAAATTAAAGCACTGTCAAATTGGAATAAAGCCATACCTAACAGCACAAGTAAGTGCATCTTGGGGACTTTATGTAATGACTCAAATCTTCAATTTTAATCATTCTAAATTAGCCATATGATGTTATAGAACTTAATTAATATTATCCATACTATGAATGTAATAGGTTCAGTATATTCATTTTTTACTTCACTTCACTGAGTGTTTGAGGTTACAGTTAGAACAGCTACATTCTTTAGTATATTAAACAATGGAAATCTCTCTTGATGGTGACTCAGTAGCTCAATTAAGACTACTCTTGTGTCTTTAGTCCTAAAGGTAAAGATGAAGAAAGAGCACAGGCCAAGTCCAACTGATAACAACCAAAGCCATCACTTCAAAGAGTTGAAAGAACGCTGGAGAAAAGTTGAAGAAGAAACTCAATTGAAAGTATTTGTAAAGGTAAGCATGTAACCAAATTCAGAAAACAGAAATGTGTTTTCAAAGTTATTGCCTAAAACTAATCAGGGAAATAATATATCTATGACTATTCGCCTCAGATTATTATTATCATTATTATTTGCTCTTATCATCTACCAAGAGTCTTTAAATATTTCCCCCATCATTTAATAATATGATAATTTTAATACCACAAATGCACAGTATTTTCCTAAAACACTGCCTTATACCACCTACCTCCACCATTGTTAGTTTCAATTCTTGGTTAGCTTTATGAGATCATGTATGTGCTAGGGGACATTTAAGTATTTTCTATGTATCATTTACTCTGTCAATCAAATGTGGCAGGTTTTTACCTAAAAATAGCACAGACTGTGTTTTGAAACACTCTCTCACAGCTTTGGGGGGCTGAATTCTGAAAGCTAGAAGGAAGCCAGGTGGTGATTTCTCCAAAGTTTTATAGGCAACATTTGTCACTTGCCTCTTCCAAGTTTTTAGCTATCACTGGCCATCTTAACATCATTTTGCTCACTATAGAGCTTCTCATTGCCTTGTCACTGAGCATGTCTCTGTGACCAAATCTCCTTCTTTAAGGTAAATAGTCAACGGACTCGGGCTCACATTTTGTCTTTATCTGACTCCGTCTGAAAAGACTATTTCCAAATTAGTCCCATAGAAGTATTTTGAAACGATATGAAATTCTGAAAGACACAAAACAATCTGCTTTTTAACACACACACAGACAGATATATGTTTTATATAACGTGTAATAATTTTTCTACATATCCCCTGCAAGCTCCAGATTGTACTCTTTTGTGGGTGGTATCGCATATTGCACATGATCTAAGACAGAGGTAGGCAAAGTTGGGCCCATGGTCAAATATGACCCACCATTTACTTTTATAAATAATTTTATTTGGATAAGTCCATGTACACTCACACATTGTTTCTGGCTGCTTCTGTGTCACATTGTCAGAATAACTGACAGAGACTATGTAGCCCTCAAACCCTGACAATTTAATACCCAGGTCTTCACAGAAAAAAAAAAAAAGTGTACATGCTTTGCTGTCTCATCATGATTGAGAACTGGATGTAAAAAAGTATTTCTGTTCACAGAGTGACAACTTACCAAATAACATGCTGGTTTTATGATTTCATAATATTCATAGGGCCCAAGGTATTGCTGTACTGGGATGTTCATTACAGTGGAACAAAAGGAAAGTCAGAGAGGCCAAGCTAATTCCAGGAGGCTATCTAGCTTGGAGGGTGTTTTTAGATATTATGAGCTTAGATGGAATTGATCAGGGTCAAGGGTTTTAAGTAATATCAGCGGAATCAAGCAAGTACCACAAAGCAGAGAGATTGAATATAACGCCAGGGTATTTTGCTTAGATAGGAAATGGGAAATTATTGGTTTTAAAATACAGGCAAACACTTTAAAGCAAAGATAAGCTGACACTAATAAAGGAGAAATTGGTAATAAACATAATGTTATTAATAGCTTGCACTTACCCAAAATGATATTTTTTGAACAGGCATTAGTCTAAGAATTTTGCTTGTATTGACTTATGAAATCCTCAAACACAATGAAGTGAATCTTATAATAATAATATTATTAAAATATTAGGGAAAGGATTTAGTGTTAGTTTACCACCTACTGTGCAACATAGCAAAATCTCAGTGATGAGTCTGCAAGCTAGGCTGCTCTCCATTCCACAAATGGAGAAACAAGTGCCTAGAAGAGGAATTAGCACAATATTAAAGAGACTCCTCAGCATGAGGCGAGGCCAAGACAGGATACTAAGTCTTCTTGCACAAATGTGGATTCATTCCTGTTTCTTCAAATGTTTACATGGGTAAGAACACACAAGAAGAATTCAAAGTCCCAGAAGGTGATGAAAGTAAAACAAACAAACGGGTAAAAAGAATAATGGAAACAAGCATCATGATAACCGTGTGTGTGTGTGTGTGTGTGTGTGTGTGTGTGTGTGTGCGTGTTCCTCTCCTGGAAGGTTCTTTTCTCTGTATCATGCTGTTATCTTGTTTGTCTGCTTGGGCTTCTAAATCTCTTAGGTATGCATGGATACTGACAAAGACCAGTTACAGTGACAGATAAAGACACAAACTTCAAAGTGATGCTTGGAGGTGCCCCAATCTTTGCACTCATGATTAATGACATTGACTGATAGGATTTTAGACTGATAAGAATTTTAAATGAAAAAGAAAGGCTCAACACCACCATCTTTATCTTATCAGGCAGAAAATAAAGCATTAGTGTTTCATTCAAGTTATTTAACAGATATTGAATATCTGCCTAGATCTTGATCCTGCCCTTTAGTGTCAGGCACTGAGCAAGGGACTGCTATCCCATTTGGCTCAATCCAGAAGAGGTGGAAGAGTTAGAAATAATTGATAAACCATTCCCTGTGCCTATTAAATATACCTGCTGTATACTATTTATGAGAAGCTTAAACCAACTCTCTCTCTCTCTCTCTCTCTCATATATATATATGAGAGAGAGAGAGAGAGAGAGAGAGAGAGAGAGAGAGAGTTTGAAGCAATAGTTGACCCAAGGCAGTGTGAGGTAAACTAGGAACCAAACAGATAATCTGGAAAAGCAAATGTGGTCACAGAAACTTATTTCAAGGAAAGCAAGAAGAAAGATAGGAAGAATATGGGTAAAGACAGTTGTTCAGTCTCTTGGTTTACACCCAGAGCCACAACTACTTTGGATTGTTCTCTTATTACTAACTTTCAAGATCAAGTGCTTTGTTCCTTGACGAATGAGTAGCAAAGACAGTGGAAAGACACACAAGCAATGTTTTCTTGAAAGGAAAGAGAGCTCTCCATGACAGAGAGGGTCCCAGAAAAATGGGTGAACTGCCAGCATTGTGGAATGGGTTCTTTATGCACTGAGGAAGAGACTGTACTTGCCCCTTGTGGAAATTAGGCATTCAGTTAGGAATGAGCTATATTGGTTAAGTTTAAATGCACATAGTAGAGGATGTTGATTGGTTGGTGGGTCCAAAAGCGTGCCAGTGGGGAAAATAAATGATATGATCAAAAAAAAAAAAAAAAAAAAAAAAAGGAATGCTGAAAGGAAGAAGAACTGGAGAGTAAACAGAGCAGAGGACCTCCCTGTTGCAATCTTTATGTGCCAGGTTTAGTGTCAGGCTTTCTGTGTCAAAGTAGAGTCACCTTCTCGCTTCACTGGGGAAGCTTGACTATGACATTATTTGGGGCCTGTGTCCCTAAGTACCTACCTAAAAATGAAAGCTATCTTGCTCCAAATCTCTATCAGTGTGACCACAATTTGTCATTGTGAGCATGTGTCTATAAAGGCTACCTTTCCCACAACCCCCATACCATGCCATGTAACAATGTGACTATTGTGATCTAGGTTCTGGAAGAGGGGCAGGTGGGAGATCATCCAGACTTCTCTCCTGGACATCATTCCAGGTCGGGTCATTTAGGTGCTACAGAAGCAGTGTTTCGGTTAATGTGTTCATTTCTGGAAGAGTGCTTTATACTTGGCAGAATAGGCTACCCTCTTCTTCAAACATGAACAAGTGCTATTCCCAAGGCCATACAATGTGTGTCTTCATGTGGAAAAGGTACTTTGTGGGTAAGATTTAGTTTAGGATCTTGAGAAGAGTAGATTACTCTGGAATGTCAGATGAACCCAGTATGATCCCCAGATTCTTTCCAAAAGAAAGTGAGGTAGGAAAAGAGATATGAAGACAAAAGCTGGCAACTAGCAATAAGACTAGTTACTTTGGTTTTGTATAAAAGAGACACCAGTCCAAACAACTGATGCATTATCACCCAGTGGTTCCAAAAGAACACGGCACTACTAAGTTCTTGATTCTCACCAAGCAAACTATATTCTAAATTTATAATTTCCAGACTCTTAAAATTTATTTATTTATTTATTTATTAGAGAGAGCAAGAGAGAAAGAGGCAGAGAGAGAGAGAGAAACAGAATGGGCATGCCAGGGCTTCCAGCCACTGCAGACGAACTCCAGATGCATGCACCACCTTGTGCATCTGGCTTACGTGGGTCCTGGGGAATCGAACTGAGGTCCTTTGGCTTTGCAAACAATTTAACTGCTAAGCTGTTTCTCCAGCCCTGATTTCCAGATTTTAAGGTAATAAATAATTGTTTGTGGTACACAGCAATAAAAATATGATGCAAGCCTCCTATCCTCACTAGTACACAGCAATGAAGATAATATCCCTGGCTTTCTTCACTATTCACCTAGATGCTTCATGATGACCCTTCTTATATCTGAAATATGCACCCAGTGTCTTTCATTGCACCAAACACAATGGATATGGCCAAGCAGAAACTCATTGTATGTTTAACCTGAATTAAAATTTGTTAAAGTTCAACTTACCAAATTCCTTTCTAAGGAGGCAGTCATATAGACCATTGTTGTCCACAAGTAAAATGTACCTGACCGTGATGCTGGGAACTACTTCAGGGAAAGAGCTCTCTCATAAGTCACATGATCCTATATACCTCTCAGGATGACGAGTGTGATCACCACTTTCCTCTTCCAGTGCTACATGCTCAAAGTTACAAATTAACAGACATAACAAAGAACCCAATATGTAGAAATAAGACAGGAAAGAAAACATATTCCTATATTTGTGTTCTCGCTTCATACAGATGGGTTAAGGGTGATATGTGAATTCTCAGATTTTAATTGCTACAGACCTGACACCATGCCTTACAGGAAAGAAAGTCAGAGATATTTTAAATTCACATGCTGTGATGTTATCCTCCATCTATTCTCACTTCCTGCCTTCCAGAAAGTAGGCACCACCAGGTCTGTTGTTAGCATTTGTTCCCAGAGATCTTACATATTTTCTTCCTAGTAATCCGAAGGGAACCACATCAGCCACTGTTGTGTCATCTTAAACCAGTCAAGCTCTATTTATGTGAATTCTTGCTTGACTGTGTTCAGGACAGGTACTCCCTATTTCATGCAGACTGACTATGACTCACTATGTAGCCCTGACTTCAAACTTGCTATCCTTCTGCCTTAAACTCCATAGTGCTGGAATAACAGGGATATACTACCATAATCAACTTATTTGAATCTGTTTCAAAGGAAAATTAGAAATGTTTTCATGCACGGTCAGAAATTTGTATGAAATGGGCTGGAGAGTTGGCTTAGATATCAGTGTAAGGGGTACAGGGGAAGACCAGAAAGAGTTATAGAGGGTATTATGATAAAATATATTATGTACATATATAAATAGTATCAAAATTTGTAATAAAATATTAATTTTGTTGTATTTTTCTTGTCTTTCCCTTTGTTGGATGTTTGCCATGACATTCTCAGTTTTTCTATCATTTTTTGTTCAATAAATCTCATTTGACCTAATAAGCATAGATTCTGGGGCTGGAAAGATGGCTTAGTGGTTAAGGTGCTTGCCTAAAAAGCCAAAGGTCAAGCAGGGCGTGGTGGTGCACGCCTTTAATCCCAGCACTCGGGAGGCAGAGGTAGGAGATCGCCATGAGTTCGAGGCCACCCTGAGACTCCATATGAATTCCAGGTCAGCCTGGGCTAGAGTGAGACCCTACCTCAAAACCAAAGAAAATAAAAATAAAATTAAAAAAAAATAAAGCCAAGTCCCAGGTTGATCCCAGGATCATATAGCCAATGTACAATGTGGCACATGTGTCTGGAGTCTGTTTGCAGTGGCAGGATCCTCTGGCATACCCATTCTTTCTCTCTCTTCCTCTCTCTCCCCCTCTGTCAAATAAATAAAAAAATAAAAATATTTTAAAGAATTTAAAAAAGAAATTTGTATGAAATGATTCTTCTAAAAACAATTTGAACAACCACATTCCCTTGTGCCATTCCTTACCTTGTACACCTACTATTATGTTGAGAACTGACTGTCACATTCCTGGTCTTCAACCAGAATTCAGTATATGGTGAGTTCACCTTAGACAACTTCTAAAAGCTCTCATCCCAGCAAGGAAAAAAAAAATCTGTGTATCAGCTACAAATAGACTGGATTTGGTAGGATTTTTTATAAATCATTATTCTAGTATGATTGCCTCACTCCATTATATTCCTCTATGACAGGCATTTTTTTTCAAGCTTGGGAAAAATACATTTTTAACAGAGATAGACAATTTCTGGTCATGGGTACCTCTCATGTAGCCTGTAAAATGTTTATTAACAGTACCTCTGTCCTCTACCCACAAGATATCTGGAACACCCAACAAGTTATGACAACTGCTGTAGATACCTTCAGATACTGAGAACTGGGCTCTAGGAAGCAAGATTATCCCCAGTTGAAAACTATTGCCATGTGAACAAGAGGATCAAAAAGAAATGCTGGTTCTAGAGTTTGATGTACTTCTTCCACTGCCACCTATGAAGACATGCTGGCCACGGAGATAAATGATTCTTTATGGAATTATAAAGCTATGTTAGTCTAGAGAAATGGCCCAGTATTAAAGTGTGCTTCCTGTACAAGCATAAGGGACAGAGGGGACCTGACACCTCAGAGTTTTATTTCCCATCAACCACAAGTAGCTGAGCAAAACTCCTTTCCTGTGGGGATCAAAACCTGGAGAATCTCTGGGGCCTGTGAAAAATGGCAAGCTGCATAATCACTAAGAGAATCGATCTCATACCAAACCAGGCAGATGAGCAGTTGAGGACCCCAGCTGCTCTCCTCCAGCCTCCATGAATGAGAACAGAGTGTGTAACATCATTGTATACATGAACTTATGCCACACGTGTCTACACGTAACCACCCACACACACATCTGCACAACACATGCTAAGCACATAAAGTAAAAGAAAAAAGAAGGGAAATAAAGCTATTTATCAACTCTGCAGCAGCTTGTGTGAGGAGTACTCTGTGTAAGTAGGAAGAAAACTCAATAGCAAAGGCCAGTAAGCTAGAAAAGAGATATGAAGGGAAGAGAAAGGAAGGGAAGGGGGTACTTAATAGGATGGCATTGTATATATGTAAGCAGAAGAATAGATTCATGGGGTTGAAAAGGCCCAAGTGAGGTCAGAGGAAGAGACTGAGTAAAGGAAAAGTGGAGGGAGGGCTAATCAAAATCTAAGGGATATAAATAAATCATATGGAAACCTACTTTATTGGACAATGAAACACTCAGGAGCCTTAGATTGTTGCTAGAAAATTTTCAGTGCCAGGGATGTAGTACCTTCCAGTGAGTTGTTAGCCAGGGAGGTCCCTGATGCCCCCAAAATGTTTTAGGCCATTGCTGAAGCCCTTGGCTTCCCACCAGGAATAGATGGAAAGACCCTATTGCTGAAGACTCCACATACTTGGGCTGCGAGGCCACTGAGAAATCCTGCTAGAACTGAGCTGATAACCTCCTCCATGTAGAACAGCTGAGAGAAAGCTGGAAGAAGCCATTCTGCATGCAATGCAATGGGAGAAAGATAAATCACCAGTGAAGATACTCAACAGTGGACACTGCAAGCCTTATATTTGGCCAGCCATGCCAAATGAGCCAATGGGTGCAATAGTGGCACGTCTGTCATGGTGGAAACCAACTGCCCTCCAATTGGACTGGAGGCCCACTCTATGGGAGGGAATATACCCCTGATACTGAAAACCTAAAACAGGGGTAGTCATGAGCCCTAGGGGTGTAATGTCTGCTGCTGTCTGGCTAAATGTATATACTATGTTTATCAAACTACCCAGTAAGCACTTCTCTTAATGTTCATGCCCTTATATATTAACACTACTCTCACTTTGGGTAGAGAATCTTCTCTTTTCAGATATCAGTGACCTTGGGACGACTCAAAAGGTATCATAGTGCTGGAAAGAAATGAGTGGAGTACTGAGTAATATCTCAATCACACCTTCCAAGGCTCACAGGTCTATTTTGGAAGAGATAGTGGAAAGAATGTAAGAGCCAAAGGAAGGGTAGCTCTTCTTATCACGTGCTCCCCCCAGACACAAAATGGCCTGGATATCCATGACCTCACAGTTTCTGACACTACCTACACAAGACCATCATAATAGGAGGAAAAGATCATGACATCAAAATAAGAGAGATGGATTGAGAGAGGGAGGAGATATGATGGAGAATGGAGTTTCAAAGGGGAAAGTGGGGGGGGGGGAGAGTATTACCATGGAATATTTTTTATAATCATGGAAGTTGTTAATGATAAAAAAATTTAAACCGTAAAATAAAATGATAAAAAAGGAAAGCTATTTCTCAAATCTCTGCAGCAGCTTGGAAGCCGAGGAGACTCCTCTTGGAACTTTTAAAAAGCTAAGCTCATAAAGGATGAATACACTTTTCTTTTTACTTCATACACGCTGGGGACCAGCAGCTGTAGCAGGTACAGTGATGACCAGAGGTATCCAGCAGAGGTTTGTCAGGCTGCAGAAGTATCTGGTGGCTCTGGGAGAGTGAGGCCTCACTGTAGCTGTGGTGATCTGAGCATGAGTCAGGGCTGCAGGATCACTGACAGTTGCATGAAGGCAGAAGATGCTTAGAGCAAGTTTCTAAAGTACTTAAAAATGAGTGACTCATGGGATCTTAGAATGAGCAGTGGTTGCAAACCAAGCTTAACTTAACAGAAGAGATAGATGGCTGATTGGGTGTTCTGAATACCATGTCCCCAGCTGTTGGCAATGTGAGAATTAAACCCTCTTGGAGGCAGTGTATTGTTGGGGTGGGCCTAGGGGTATTATAGTCAGCTTCCTCTTGCCAATGTTTGGTACACACATTGTATACGTATTGCTATTGTCCATGTGATGTTGGCGAGGAGGTGATGTCCAACTTCTGCACATGTCTTCATTTTCCCCTGCCATCATGGAGCTTCCCCTTGAGTCTGTAAGCCAAAGTAAACCTTTTGTCCCACAAGCTGCTTTTGTTTTGGTGTTTCCTGCCAGCGATGTGAACCTGACTGTGACAATGGCTTGGAGGGGAGGTAGTGCTAAGAGATAATGAGCAGTGATCTACGCTTATGACAGGTGACTCAGTTTCTAAGGTAGCCTACAAGCACTTGAAAGGCTGGGAAGAATTAGTACAAGGAGTTAGGTAACTAGAGAAACTTTTAGATAGTAAAATCAAGGAATTCATGTGAATCTACAGGCTTTGGAGAACAAGAAAAAAACATATTGATCTATGAAAATATCAAAGAACTATCTTTTACAAATATTTTAGGCAATATATGATAGATTCTGGAATCATAGATATAGTAGTTAGAATTATTAAAAAATTAATTTTAGAACAAACTTTAGTGACTCCGCTATACCTCATGCCTATGAAAAAAAATCAAATTTATTAGTAAGTCATGGTTTTATGTCTTCCCTCATTTAATAAATTTATTCTAGAATAAATTTATGGCCTTATCAGTGTCTATTTGAAGTTCACTTGCTCCTTTGAAGGAAAATGAAATTATTTATCAGTGATTAGGTTATTCATGAGGCTTGGAATAGCTTAATTTATAATTAAAGTATAATGGGCTCACACTTGGAATGTTAAGACTTTCTTAGCATTCAGTCTAACTCATACTGGAGTGTTTGAATACATTAGGGAGAACACAGCTAATCAACCTCACTTACCATATTGTAGGAATCTTAAACAAATAGTACACAAATGTATACCTGCAACTAATAGCAATATGAAACTTGTGTATAGCATCATGGCTATTCTGTTGATTTCCTCTCCTTAGATATATTTCACTGAAGTAATAGCAAGATAATAGTAAGGGAATAAAATCACAGGACCAAAAAATAGACCATATGAGTTTAACAATTGGTAAACTATAAATATGGTAGAGGAATGATAGTAGCTTTTGTAGAAAGTTGTGACATTGATTGCTATACAACGTGATGCTAATAATGGACAAATCTATTTTTCCCATAGAAATATCTATATACTTAGGAATTGGAATTTGGTTTACCTCAGAGCAGTAATTCACAGGCTAAATTGAAAATATAAAGATGTGTTAAAAATAGGGACATGAGTCCTACCCTTCCTTTGGCTCTTACATTCTTTCTGCCACCTCTTCTGCATTAGGCCCTGAGCCTTGGAAGGTGTGATTGAGATATTACTCAGTACTCCAGTCACTTCTTTCCAGCACTGTGATACCTTCTGAGTCACCCCAAGGTCATTGCCATATGAAAAGAGAAAATTCTCTACCAAAAGTGACAGTAGCATTAATAAAAGGCTATTAATATTAAGAAAAGTGCTTAACAGGCAGTTTGAGAAGCATAGTATATGCATTTATCCAGACATCAGCAGATGTTACACCCCTAGGGCTCATGACTACCCCTGTTTTAAGTTTTCAGTACCAGGGATGTATTCCTTCCCATGGAGCAGATCTCCAGTCCAATTGGAGGACAGATGGTTCCCACCATTATAGATGTGTCTCTATTGCACCCATTGGCTCATTTGGCCTGGGTGGCCAACTATAAGGCTTGCAGTGTCCACTGTTGAGTATCTTCACTGGTGGTATCTCTTTCTCCCATTGAACTGCATGTAGCATGGCTTCTTCCAGCTTTCTGTCAGCTGGTCTACATGGAGGAGGTTATCAGCTCAGTTCCAGCAGGATTTCTCAGTGGCCATTCAACCCAAGAAAGTGGAGTTTTCAGCAATAGGGTCTTTCCATCTATTCCTGATGGGAAACCAAGGGCTTCGGCAATGGCAATGGCCTATAATGTTTTGGGGGCATCAGGGAACTCCCTGGCCAACAACTCACTGGAAGGTATCCCATCCCTGGCACTGAAAATTTTCTAGCAATGATCTGTGACTCCTGAGTGTTCCATTGTCCAAAACCAGAGGATTCCATATGATTAATTGATATCCTCTTAGCCCTCCCTCCACCTTTCCTTTACTCAATCCCTTCCCCTGACCTCACTTTGGGCCTTTTCACCCTCATTAATCTATTCTTCTACTTACATATATACAATACCAACCTATTAAGTACCCCTCCCTTCCTTTCTCTTCCCTTTATATCTATTTTCTAGCTTACTGGCCTCTGCTACTGAGGTTTTTCCTTATCACACAGAAGCCCAATCATCTGTAGCTAGGATCCACATATGAGAGAGAACATGTGGTGCTTGGCTTTCTGGGCCTGAGTTACCTCACTTAGTATAATCCTTTCCAGATCCATCCATTTTTCTGCAAATTTCTTAACTTCATTTTTCTTTACCGCTGAGTAGAACTCCATTGTATAAATGTGCCATATCTTCGTTATCCACTCATCAGTTGAGGGACATCTAAGCTGGTTGCATTTCCCAGCTATTATGAATTGAGCAACAATAAACATGGTTGAGCACGTACTTCTAAGGAAATGAGAGGAGTCCTTAGGATACATACCTAGAAGTGCTATATCTGGGTCATATGGTAGACCAATTTTTAGCTGTCTTACAAACCTCCAGACAGATTTCCACAATGGCTGGACCAGATTGCATTCCCACCAGCAGTGCAGAAGGGTTCCTCTTTCTCCACATCCCCGCCAGCATTTATGATCATTTGTTTTCATGATGGTAGCCAATCTTACAGGAGTGAGATAGAATCTCGATGTAGTTTTAAACTGCATTTCCCTGATGACTAGGGATGTAGAACATTTTTTAGATGCTTATACACCATCCATATTTCTTCTTTTCAGAACTCTCTATTTAGCTCCATAGCAAATTTTTTAATTGGCTTGTTTGGTTTCTTATTATTTAACTTTTTGAGTTCTTTGTATATCCTATATATTAATCCTCTATCAGATATATAGCTCTTAAAATTTTTTTCCCATTCTGTAGGTTGCCTCTTTGCTTTATTCACAGTGTCCTTTGCAGTACAAAATGTTTGTAATTTCATGAGGTCCCAGTGGTTAATTTGTGGTGTTTTTGCCTGAGCAATTGGATTTATATTCAGAAAGTCTTTGCTAAGGGTAAGACTCCTTACAACGTGCTCCCTCCAGAAATAAATTGGCCTGGATATCCATGACCTCATAGTGCCTGACACTAACTACACAAGACCGTCATAAGAGGAGGAAAAGATCATGGCATAAAAATATGAGAGACTGATTGAGATGGGGAGGGGATATTATGGAGAATGGAATTTCAAAGGGGAAAGTGGGGGGAGGGAGGGTATTATGATGGGATGTATTTTATAAGCACGGTAAATGTTAATAAACATTGAGAAAAATAAATAAATAAATAAATAAAATAAAAAAAAATAGGGAAATGAAATGATTAGACCAGATGACTACCCCTTCTACAGAAAGAGACTAGAAATGTCAGGAAAACAACATTGAGACTATGATGATTTCTAAGAGTGTTTACAGATAATCATATGAGAGGAAAATGTGTTGAAAATAGACACTCAGAAAATAGAAATGACAGATCTTATGGATCAGTGCTCTCTAAATTTAGTTCCACAATGGAAGTACCTGGGATTATAGCTCATTTTACTACATGATAGCATCTAAGTTCGATGTTTGCTAAACCAATCAGGAAAATGTGCATATTAACAATTATGTACTCTCATAAATGGAAAAGTTTTGCTAGAAGCTATATTATCACATACTCCAATTGTAATAATAACAAAACAAATTTCCAATAACTTTGGGCAATATACAAAGATATTCTAATCAGATGTATAGTGCCCCCTATTTTTCTTTGCTTGTTTTGATTTTATAAGGTAGGATCTTCCTCTAGCCCAGGCTCATTTGGTATTGAATAGGTAGTCTCAGGCTGGCCTGGAGCTCACACCCATCCTCCTATCTTGGCCTCCTGAGTACTAGAATTAATCATGTGCATGACCACACTTGGCCTTAGAGTCCTACTCTTCATAAGGGATTCTCCAGCATTTTTAGGAGAGAAAAACAAAACAAAGATAATCTAAACAAACTCAAAAGAAAACAGGGGAAATGAGAGAAGAGTTAAAAAAGAGCCAATTTTGTTTTTGTTTGTTTTTCCAAGGTAGGGTCTCACTGTAGTCCAGGCTGACCTGCACCTCAATATGTAGTCTCAGGGTGGCCTTGAATTCACGGCTATCCACCTACCTCTCCCTCCCAAGTGCTGGGATTAAAGGCATGTGCCACCACGCCCTGCTAAAAAGAGCCAATTATAATTTCTGTCATTAGTGAGACAAGAAATGGAACAAGTACTAGGTAATTTGAAAAAGAATAGTGAACTTTTGGCTGTCTTAGGAACCTCCACACTGATTTCCACAATGGCTGGACCAGATTGCATTGCCACCAGCAGTGTAGAAGGGTTCCTCTTTTTCCATATCCCCGCCAGCATTTATGATCATTTGTTTTCATGATGGTAGCCAATCTGACAGGAGTGAGATGGAATCTCAATGTAATTTTAATCTGCATTTCCCTGAGGAATAGGGATGTAGAACATTTTTTAGATGCTTATATGCCATCCATGTTTCTTCTTCTCAGAACTCTCTATTTTGCTCCATAGCCCATTTTTTAATTGGCATGATTGATTTATTATTTAACTTTTTGAGTTCTTTGTATATCCTAGATATTAATCCTCTATTAGATATATAGCTGGAAAAGATTTTTTTCCCATTCTGTAGGTTGCCTCTTTGCTTTATTCACTGTGTCTTTGCAGTACAAAATTTTTGCAATTTCATGAGGTCCCAGTGGTTAATCTGTGGTTTTATTGCCTGAGCAATTAGGGTTATATTCAGAAAGTCTTTGCCAAGACCAATATGTTGAAGGGTTTCCCCTACTTTTTCCTCTAGCAATTTCAGAGTATCAGGTCTGATGTTAAGGTCTTTAATCCATTTGGACTTAATTCTTATGCATGGAGAGAGAGAGAATCTATTTTCATCCTTCTACAGATAAATATCCAGTTTTCCCAGCACCATTTGCTGAAGAGGCTGTCTTTTCTCTAATGAGTATTTTTGGCATTTTTATCAAATATCAGGTGGCTATAGCTACCTGGACTTACATCTGGGTCTTCTATTCTGTTCCATTGATCTACATGTCTGCTTTTGTGCCAGTACCATGCTGTTTTTGTTACTATGGCTCTGTAGTATAGGTTAAAATCAGGTACGGTGATACCACTAGCCTTATTTTTGTTGCTCAGTATTATTTTAGATATTCAAGGTTTTTTTGTGATTCCAAATGAATTTTTGGATTGTTTTTTCTATTTCTGTGAAGAATGCCTTTGGAATTTTGGTGGGGATTGCATTAAATGTGTAGATTGCGTTTGGTAAGATTGCCATTTTCACAATGTTGATTCTTCCAATCCAGGAACAAGTGATGTTTTTCCATTGCTGAGTGTCTTCTGCAATTTCTCGCTTTGGTGTTTTATAGTTTCCATTGTAGAGATTCTTTACTTCCTTGGTGAGGTTTATTCCAAGGTACTTTATTACTTTATTTTCTCTGATGCAATTGTGAGTGGGAGTGATTCTCTGATTTCATCCTCTGTGTGTTTGTTGTTACTATGCAGGAATGCTACTGATTTCTGTGTATTTATTTTGTATCCTGCTACATGGCAGTAGGTGATTATCAGCTCTAACAGTTTGCTGGTAGAGTCTTTAGGGTCTTTTATATATAGAATCATGTCATCTGCAAATAATGATAACTTGATCTCTTCCTTTCCAATTTGTATCCCTTTTATGTGCATCTCTTGCCCTATTGCTATGGCTAAGGCTTCGAGAACTATATTAAATAAAATGGGGGACAGTAGACACCCTTGTCTTGTTTCTGATTTTAGGGGAAAAGCTTCCAGTTTTTCCCCATTTAGTAATATGTTGGCTGTAGGCTTGTCATAAATAGCCTTTATTATATTGGGATATGTTCCTTCAATTCCCAGTCTCTGTAGTACTTCTATCATGAAGGGATGTTGGATTTTGTCAAACGCTTTCTCTGCATCTAATGAGATGATCATGTGATTTTTGTACATCAATCCATTTATATAATGTATTACATTTATCGGTTTGCATATGTTGAACCATCCCTGCATCTCTGGGATAAAGCCTACTTGGTCAGGGTGAATGATCTTTCTGATATATTCTTGTATTCTGTTTGCCAATATTTTGTTGAGAATTTTTGCCTCAATGTTCATGAGGGAGATGGGTCTGTAATTTTCTTTTTTTGTTCTATCTTGCTTGGTTTTGTTATCAGGGTGATGCTGGCTTCATAGAAGGAATTTGGTAGGATTCCTTCTTTTTTGATTTTATGGAAAAGCTTCAGAAGCAATGGTATTACTTCTTCCCTGATTGTCTGGTAATATTCAGCAGTGAATCCATCTGGGCCTGGACTTTTTTTTAGTTGGGAGATTTTTGATAACTGCTCATATCTCCATGCTTGTTATAGGTCTATTTAAGTGATTAATCTCATCTTGATTTAATTTAGGTAGCTCATATAAATCAAGGAAATCATCCATTTCTTTCAGATTTTCATACTTTCTGGAGTATATCCTTTTATAGTATGTCCCTAGGATTTTTTGAATTACTCTGGCATCTATTGTGATGTTACCTTTTTCATCTCTAATTTTATTAATTTGTGTCTCTTCTCTCTTTCTTTTGATCAGATTTGCTAAGGGTTTATCAATCTTGTTTATCCTTCCAAAGAACCAACTCATTGTTTCATTGATTCTTTGCATTGTTTTTTTTTTTTTTTTAGTTTCTACTTTATTAACTTCTTCCCTAATCTTTATTATTTCTTCCCATCTACTGACTTCTGGTTTGCCTTGTTCTTCTTTTTCCAAGGCTTTAAGGTGAAGCATTAGATCATTTACTTGCAACCTTTCTAATTTCTTAATATAGGCACTTAAAGCTAAAAATTTACCTCTTTGGAATGCCTCCATTGTGTCCCAGAGATTTTGTTATGTTGTGTTCCCATTATCAGTTGACTCTATAATTTTTTTGATTTCCTTCTTGATTTATTCATTGACCCATTCATCATTTAGTAGTGTGTTGTTTAATTTCCATGATTTTGAGTAGGCTCGATAGCCTTTCTTTCTATTGACTTGTAGTTTGATTCCATTGTGGTCAGATAGAATGCAAGGATTTTTCAATTTTCCTGTATTTGTTAAGATTTGCTTTGTGTCCTAATATATGGTCTATTTTAGAGTATTTTCCATGTGCTGTTGAAATGAATGTATATTTTGCATCATTTGGATAAAAAGTGCTGTATATGTCTGTTAGGTCCATTCCTTCTATGACCTCATTTAGTCCAGATGCCTCTCTGTTTATTTTTTCCTGGAATGACCTGTTAATTGATGAGAGTGGGGTGTTGAAGTCACCAACTACCACTGTGTTTTGTGTTATCTGTGACCTTAGTTCTAAAAGTGTTTGCTTGATGAATTTGGGGGCCCCCATTTTAGGTGCATATATGTTTAGTATTCTAATGGCTTCCTGTTGGAGGTTGCCTTTAATCAATATAAAGTGACCTTCCTTATCTTTCTTAACTAATGTTGGACTGAAGTCCACCTAGTCAGATATTAGGATAGGAATCCCTGCTTGTTTTCTAGATCCATTTGCTTGAAACGCCATTTTCCAGCCTTTCACCCTAAGATAGTGTCCATCCTTTGTAGAAAGTTGGGTTTCTTGGAGGCAACAAATTGAAGGATCCTTCTTTTTAATCCAGTCTGCAAACCTATATCTTTAGGTTGGGGCATTGAGGCCATTGATATTAAGAGATAATATTGAAAGGTGTGTATTCATTTTTGCCAGTTTTTTGTAGTTCTTCTGGTTTTACCTTTGCTCTCTTGTGTTAACTGGCATTTGAGTATTGTTTGTTTTTTCCCGGTTCCTTATATGTGTGCTTTTCTTATTCTTCAGCATGGAGGATTCTTTCAAGTATTTTGTGTAGAGCTTGTTTTGTCTTCAAATGCTCCTTTAGCCTACTTTTGTCGTAGAATGTCCTTATTTCTCCATCTCTTTGAATGGATAGTTTTGCAGGATAAAGTAACCTTGGTTGACAGTTGTTATTGTTCAGGACTTGGAATACATCATTCCAAACCCTTCTGGCTTTTAAAGTTTGTGATGAGTAATCTGCTGTATTCCTGATAGGCTTGCCTTTTAGGTAACTTGATTTCTCTCTCTGACTGCTTTCAATATTTTTTCTTTGGTTTGTGTTTGGTAGTTTGATTGTAATATGGCAAGGGGAGGTTCTATCCAGGTTTTGCCTGGCTGGTGTTCTAAAGGATTCCTTTATCTGCATTGGCACCTCTTTCACAATTTGGGGGAAGTTTTCTTCTATGATTTTGTTGAAGATGCCTACTATGCCTTTGGAGTGAAATTCTTCTCCTTCTACTATGCCCTGAATTCTTATGTTTGATCTTTCATAGTGTACTAAATATCTTGAAATTCCCACTCATACTTTTCTATTAGTTTGTCTTTCTCTTTGTTGGACTGTATTAGATCTGCCACCTGGTCTTCTAGCTTAGGTATTCTGTCCTTTCCTTTATCCATTCTAGTGCTGATATTTTCTACAGAGTTTTTTATTTCATTAACTGTGTTCTTCATTGCTAGTAATTCTGACTGGTTTTTCTTTATTATTTCTATTTCCTTATTTATGTCTAGTAGTGACCTTCTTTATTTCATTAAATTGGTGTCCTGTGTTTTCTTTGATTCCTATGACTTCCTCTTTCACTCCTTTGATTTGTTCTTTGGCTTCTTTAAACATATTTAGAATTATTCTTTTGAAATCTTTCTCATGCATTTCCTCTAACTCATTCTCACTGGAGGTCATTTCTGATGCCTTAATACTGTTTGGTGGATTTATATTGTCTTGATTTTCGGTGTTTCTTGTGTTATAATGTGTATATTTTTGCACCCTGGAGTTTTAATGTTTAGATTTTCTAGTTAGCTGGGTATTATTAGATGTATCAGTCAATCTGTTGTTATATAACTTCAGGGTAGGAGCTTAAGGCATTAGGTGTGCCTCTCAAGACTCTCAGCGTATCTACAAAAGTGACCCTAGGTCTTGGGTTTGCCTGCTATGAGGGTATTCAAGTAGGCTAAGTGGAACCAAATTCAGATAGATTCTGAAATTTAATTAAACAATGTACACTTTCAATGAAAAACAGCTCAGAGTATTTATCCAAGAGTAGGTATTATGACAACCAGATCCTCTAACTGTCCCTTAGGGTGTGTGGTGCCCCACCCACAGCCTTAATCCTGACAACAAAGAGGTTAAGAGTTCTGGTCTGTGTAGGGTTCCAAGTCAGCTTCTGACCAGGTGAGACCCTTCTGTGGTGTAATCCCAGTTACTTCTTCTCCTGCTTGGGTCCTGCTGTCGGTGCAAGTTGGTGTGGCCGGGTCCCTGGACCGCTGCTCTGTTTGCTGGAGCTGGGCACTGGTGGTAGGGGAGTGGAGGCTGCCTATGCTGCCCTAGTTCTCTTGCTGTTCCAGGTGTTCTTCTACCTTGTGATCTGCTCCTCTGTTGTGCACTGCCGTTCTCCCTTCATGTTTCTTGAGTTTGCAGAGAGCTCTGGTGTGAGTGGAAAATCCCCTCACCTGGCTTTTCCTGTGGCTCAAGCCAAGCTTGGCAGCTTTCTGCCTGCAGCCGTCCCCGTGGTCCGCAGACCTGCCAGAGCTGCTTTTGCCGGTCTGTGTGGGCTCTGGTGCTCTGGATGTCTCCTACTTCTTTGCTGCCTTTTCAATTTGCTATACACCTCACTTTTTAGTAAAAGTGTGTATTTTGCTGCTTCTTTTTTTTTTGCTTCCCCCCCCCCCCCAGGCTGCTTTGGTGTGGTTCCTATGCCGCCATCTTAACTGGAAGTCAAGAATAGTGAACTTTCAGTTATTGAGCATACACTATTTGAGATTTCTTCTTCAGTATATAGACATGGGTATCTCTTTTCTTTCATATAAGTACAAGTAAATGTTGACATTATATATTAAGAAAGAAAGAAAATGAAAGAAGACTGTGAAGATGAGGCATAATAAAGAAAAAGGAATAGAGCAAAAATGATTTATTATAATACTTCTAAGAATTCCAACAAAGAAAAGCTCTCCAAGATATCCAGAGGAAAGATGTTTACCAGTAAAGGGGAAACAATTGAAATACTAGCTGATTTCTCATCATAAACTATGACTGTAAGAAGAAAATGAGATAGTTTTCAACTGCAAAATGATAAAAAGACAACATATATATATATATATATATATATATATATATATATATATATATATAATACCTAGTGAAAAATGCTTCAGAAATAAAAGAGATATCTACATTCTTATGTATTTAAAAATGAAGAGTTTTTTATGCCAAAAATCCACCTTTAAAACTGCCAAAAGGGGCTCCAGCGATTACTTATTGATTAAGGTGCTTGTCAACAAAGCCAAAGGACACTGTTTTAATTTCCCAGGACCCATGTAAAGCCAGGTGCACAAAGTGGCACATGCATCTAGAGTTCTTTTGCAGTGGCTAGAGGCCCATTCTCTCCTTCTCTCCTTCCCTCCCTCTCTCTATATACTATCAATACATCTAATCTATATATCAATATCTATCTATATCTATCTATCTATCTACCTATCTATACCTTTATCATAAATAAGTAAATAAATAAATAAATAAATAAACTATTTTTGTTGTTTTTTAAGATATGGTCTCACTTTAGCCCAGGCTGACCTGGAATTCACTATGTAGTCTCAGTGTGGCCTTGAACTCACCATGTTCCTCCTACCTCTGCCTCCTGAGTACTGGGATTTTAATCAGGTGTGTGCCACCATGCCTGGCCTAAATTATTTTTAAAAATGTCAAATAAAGGGGTTGGAGAAATGGCTTAGTGGTTAAGCACTTGCCTGTGTAGCCTAAGGATCTTGGTTCAATGCTCGATTCCCCTGGACCCATGTTAGCTAGATGCACAAGGGGGCACACGCCTCTGGAGTTCATTTGCAGTCGCTGGAGGCCTTGGCACAGCCTATTTCTCCCTCCCTCTCTCTCTATCTGCCTCTTTCTCTGTCTGTCTGTTGCTCTCAAATAAATAAATAAAAATGAATGAAAAAATTTAAAAATTGTCAAAAAAAGATTTTCTTAAAAAATGAAATCTTGTCTGGAAATACATAAACAAAAGACAGAGTAAGTGAGGTAATTAGAAACACATTTATACTCTTGAGTCTTCTAAATGTTTCAGAGTTGAAGAAAAAGCTTATAACACCATATTACAATTTTTATGAAAATTCAAAAACTATAAGAGGTGATGTTTGATTCCATGTACATTTTGCAGGGAAGACCAAAAGAGGCAGATTTGCATCCTGCACTTGAATGCAGAAAATTACAACCAAGACTTTTGTAAGCAACAAATATAGAATAAAATAACAAAAACAATTGTCATGAAGATACACAAAATGATATCTTCCAAAACATTGCACATATATCAGAAAGGAATTTTTTTGGTAGTCAATAAAATAATCAGATTGCAGGAAAAAAAGCAGAAATAAAAATCAAAATAAAGTAGCACACGACAGTCTTAAGTCTTAATATATTAATAATTATTATATATGTAAAATCTCTAAATAAAAATCATCATGGCATATACAAATGGCTCTATTGTGTATTGTCAACTCTTGACAATTTGGTGTGTGGGGAGGGTTGAGGTAGGGTCTCACAGTGCTCAAGCTGACCTGAAACTCATTCTGTAGTCCTAAACTGGACTTGAACTCACAACTCACAGCTATCTTCCTACTTCTGCCTCCCAAGTGCTGAAGATGAATATATATATGTCAACTATCCATCCAGGAATTGCAGTGGTAGCTTTTTATTTGAACTAAAATGAGTTTAATTAAAAAATTACCTAGGAGCCGGGCGCATGCCTTTAATCCCAGCACTCGGGAGGCAGAGGTAGGAGGATCGCCGTGAGTTCAAGGCCACCTTGTGACTCCATAGTGAATTCCAGGTCACCCTGGGCTAGAGTGCAACCCTACCTCAAAAAACCAAAAAAAAAAAAAAAATTACCTAGGAGAATAAGGAGGATTACATAGAGAAAAAACATACATAAATCTAACCAAAAGACATAACCATCCTCACTGTGGAAACACTTACCCAAAGGGTTGTACTATATGTGAGGTAAAAAAAAAGGAGTGATTAAAATAGTCTATAATTACAGTTATTAATTTCAAAGTTGCTCTCTTAGTAATTGGAAGAATAATTATAAAAATAGCAGGGTTATAGAAGAATCTAATGATAATATTAACTACTTTTTTATTGAAGATCTTACCCAATATCAGCAAAAGGCACATTATTTTCAAGTGCTGATGGATATACTACAAGGTAGACCATACTTCATACCATAAAAATGTGCATTAACATACTCAATGAAATGAAGTCTATCAAAACAAATGTTAAGAAAATTATTGTACCATAAAGTTAAGAAAAGACTTTAGAAAGTAAGAATTAAAAACATAACATAGAATCAAAAGGATTAAAGAAATCATGGATCTATTTCAGAGATAAACATGCAATTTAATAGAAATCATAGAAGTATAAGGCATGGAAAACAGATGAGAAGAAATCATTGAGGAAAATAATCAAGATGATTATCAGAACTTTAAATAAATTATTCGAGATTTCTAGAACCATTATTTGTCATAAACTTAACTCATTATAAATTATCAGAAAATTTATTTGTGTAACAATAAAAGGGTTTTATGTGATAAATGACAGTGGAGTTTAAGGTAGATATTTGATTAATCATGTCTTGTCTTCCATAATTCTCTGGTGCAATTAAAACTTTATAAGTTATATTATCCCTATACATGTATGTAAGTAAATGAGTTCTTAGAAGAATTTACATTTTATCCTGTGGCAATTATCATCTACTGATAGGACAAAATGCCCAATCAGTAGCAGTCTACAGAAGGAAAGGATATATGTTAGCTTGCAGTTTCTAGGGGAAGTTTCATTACTGTGGGAAAAGCATGGCAGGAGTAAACAGTCAGGCATCACATCTTCATATCAGCATGGAGGAATCAGAAAGGGATAGCAATGTGGGTAAGCACAGAGGTCTGCTGCAGGGACAGGCTTCCTCTCACAAGCCTCCACCTCCCAAAGGTGCTATGACTTTTCCAAATGTTACAATTAACCCACTCAAACACAGGAGTCCATGGGGGGCACATTATATTCAAACCACTGCACATATACCGTAAGTTGAACTGTGTAAATTAATGCTGAATATTGCACATTAAATGAACTGTAAAATAGTTCACCTTCTACTTTAGTACTTCCTGCTGTGTCTTTTAGACTATGTCTTGTAAAATCCAGAAGTCATTGTCTACAGAGTAATTTAACATTTATCACATTTTTGATCTTTGGTTGCATGTAGTGTCCACATAATGCCCAGCATTTTATGAAGCTTCCCTAATCAGTACTTAAGAGTATGACCTAACATGAATTTCCTGAATTAAGATGAGGTAAAAAGGATAGTTAGCAAATTTTAATAAATCTACTTGGGTAAGAAAAAAATAAAAGTCTAAATTAAAACTGTTATATTGCCATATGTTGGCCAACCAACTCTTAAAATATTTATATATTTTTAATATTCATATATCACATATTATCTTGGGAATGTTTTGTTTTGTTTGTTTCTTCATCTGCTAAACAGGCTTCTTAAAGAACCAAAACATGAATATTTGCATAAAGAGTAAATTTTATGACCAAAAGTTACTACATAGGGTCCTAGTAATATTAATGTAACACCATATATATATATATATATATTTCAAATAGCCACAAATAGCCATTATATATATATATATATATATATATATATATATATATATATATATATATATGATTTTAATATCAGGGAATATTTAATAAGCTAATGATACCAGTTTAAAGCTTAATATATGTATTTATGAATACTGACAAGTCACAGTCTATACTGCAAACAGGAATTTGGTGTTATATAACCTTACAAGCTTTTGATGTGGTAACATAATCTTTCCAATATAATATTAGACCAAATATCAGATTTAATGAGGGTTTTTGTTTGTTTGTTTGTTGGCTTTTCGAGGCAGGGTCTCACTCTAGCTCAGGCTGACGTGGAATTCACTATGTAGTTTCAGGGCGACCTTGACCTCATGGCAATCTTCCTACCTCTGCCTCCCAGGTGCTGGGATTAAAGGTGTGTGCCACCATGCCTAGCTTTAATGAGATTTTTTTTAAAGAAACATGCTAAAGAGGAATTTTTAGATGTGTAAAATGGATTCAGTTTCATGAGTAGACTATGTGCTTTCAAAGAATTTTTGAAACAAAAATATAACTGAATAATTGGAAACATGGGCTGGAGAGGTGGCTTAGTGGTCAAGGCATTTGCTTGTGAAGCCTAAGAACCTAGATTTGATTCCCCTGTACCCACTTAAGCAAAATGCACAAGGTTGTGCAATCATCTGGAGTTCATTTGCAGTGGCTGAAAGCCACCCCCCTCTGTTCCTTTCTTTTTCAAATAAATAAATAGATAGAATATTTTTAAAAATTAAAAATGGGGCCTGGAAAGATAGCTTAGCATTTAAGGTGCTTGCCTATGAAGCATAAGGACCCAGGTTTTATTCCACAATACCCACATAAGCCAGATGCACATAGTGGTGCATGTGATTACAATTTGTTTGCAGTGGTTAGAGGCCCTGACAGGCTCTCTCTCTCTCTCTCTCTCTCTCTCTCTCTCTCTCTCATTCAGTGCCTCTTTCTTTCTGAAATAAATAAATTAATAAAAAATTAAAATTAAAAAATAGAAATAGTTAGAAAATGTCATGTGAATATCAGGAACTAAGTTAAGAGCAACCAGTCCGTTTTTTCTACAGTATGTGAATGCAAGCCTGGCATACAGAACATATTCTGTTAAGATGTAAGAAATTATTCTTTCATTTTCCTTGAACTTCACATGGGTCAGCTTTGAGATTAGTACTGTCTTCTGTTTTTAGACTAAGCCATGGATTAGTTCAATAACTTTTACTGCTTTTTGATCTTTTGTCACATGCACTTCCCACATAATCATCAAAAATACATAAACCATAACTTCACTGACTTAATATGTGCTTGAGGGTACAATCTGACCATCACAAGACTGCACAATTTGTTCCTATGACTAAGCTTTATAAAACAAAGTTCATGTCATTGAGGTCATTTAGCAAATTATTCAATCCTATTTTATAAGATGTATGTAACAGATGGAATAATATATTCTTAACTTTTTCTACTTTAACATTAAAATAAATAAACTACAAGTAGATAATGCAAGCCATTTATAACCCTAACTCTTACAGGTTCTAAATAACCCTGGAGTTATCTATATGCTTTCCCTAATACCAAGTTGCTTTAAAAGGACTGAAATGTTCTCACTTTACATTGTCACCCCTCTTCCCATATTTTCCTCTTTTATGAAGAGAAAATCAACACCTCTGATATTTATAAACCACTGCTATTTTTGTAACTCTCATATGTAGATATTAATGTGGCATAACTAGTAATCATATTATTCATTTTATTGACAGTTTTATGCACATATACAATACATTTTAATCAGGATCCTCTCCCATTTCTTCTCTTGACTGCTGTTCACATCCCTTCTGCTGACCTCCTTCTTCTCAACTAGTCCTTCCATTTTAATGTCTGTCTACTTTCATATATGTGGGCCTGACCCACTCAGTTTAATTAAAATTGCCTGTATGAGCACATGTGGAGAACTTTTTACCTGAGCATGTGGCTATACCACTGCAGATAATGTCTCCCACTCACCCTGCCATGATTAACTGCCTACAACTCTTCAGGGAGGGATGGGGATATCATACCCTCCTCTGTCATCCATGATACACTATTGATGCACCCAGTATTAGGCAGGTCTTGCGCAAGTTATGACAGTCACCATGAGGTGATGAAGTCAATAGTCATAGCCTTGAATGGTTGGATGATAGCAGTTCACCCACTCTTCCTATCTTCTGCCTTTTACAGTCTTTCCACCTCTTCTTTCTGAGAGCACCAGTTTTTTTTTTTTTTCTTTTTTTGCTATAGGACACCTAGTAATGATGTATTTTTGGCAGAAAAAAAATAACCTTAAAATTTTAAGGTGATAACTCTCACTGAGATGGCTGTAAAGCCAAAACATGGGAACTGATACTGCTGATGTTACTTTCTTGTTGTTGGGACAAACACCCAACCAGAAGCAGCTATGGGAGGAAAGGGTTTATTTCAAGCTTACAGAATCCAGCGGAAGCTTCATCACGATGGAAGAAGCTGGCTCACTTCCACAGAGCAGACAGACATCAGCCAGCAACCATGAACAGTCAGAGCTCAAACTGTTCTTTATACACCCTAGGGGCAGACTACAGATCCACTCACAATGAAACCTTCTCCAGCAGGATGCTGGGGACTTAAGCAGGAAGCTGAACCTTAAGAAAAATCCACTGAGCCTGTGGGAGGGGGCACACTTTCACATTCCAACCATGACAAACCATTACCATCTTCCTTTTTAGTTTCATTATTTTATGAGAGACAGACAGAGAGAGAGAGAGAGAGAATTGGCATGCCAGGACCAACAGCCAATGAAATTGAACTCCAGTCACATGCACCACCTTGTGTGCATGTGTGATTTTGTGAGGGATCTGGAGAGTTGGACATGGGTTCTTAAGCTTCACAGGCATGGACCTTAACAGCTAGCCAGATCTCTAGCCCATATTATCATCTTTATATTGAAACTATGGAGAAAATTTGGCAGGGTCCTACATTAGTGGTCTGGGAATGCAGATGGACCAAGAAAAGACCCACACTCCTAATAGTAGAATTGCAACACTATTCATAATAACCAAAAGTCAGAAACCCAAATACTTAACTACTGATTAGTGAGCAAAGTACTGTTAGCACAGTGAAATACTATCAATAGTAAGAAAGGAAGAAAGGAAGGAAGGATGCAAGCCAGCACTCAATTCTGCTATAAAAAAGATTAACTTGAAGTGTAATATTAAGTGAAAGAAGTTGCTTGCTGAAATGTGAGGATATACAGTTCTTTTAAAAATTGAAAATATTTTAGTAAATGGTAGTTGTAATCAGCTTCTGGTTACTGACAGAATATCTAAAATAATACTTAGCAACAAAAATAAGGGTAATGGTACCACCATACCTGATTTTAACCTATACTACAGAGCCATAGTAACAAAAACAGCATGGTACTGGCAAAAAAGCAGACAATGTAGATCAATGGAACAGAATAGAGGACACAGATGTAAGTCCAGGTGGCTATAGCCACCTGATATTCAATAAAAATGCCAAAAATACTCATTGGAGAAAAGGCAGCCTCTTTAGCAAATAGTGCTGGGAAAACTGGATATTTATCGGTAGAAGGATGAAAATAGATTCTTCTCTCTTTCCATGCACAAGAATTAAGTCCAAGTGGATTAAAGACCTTAACATCAGACCTGTCTGAAACTGCTAGAAGAAAAAGTAGGGGAAACCCTTCAACATATTGGTCTTCGCAAAGACTTTCTGAATATAACCGCAATTGCTCAGACAATAAACCACAGATTAACCTCTGGGACCTCATGAAATTACACAGATTTTGTACAGCAAAGGACACTGTGAATAAAGCAAAGAGGCAACCTACAGAATTGGAAAAAATCTTTGCCAACTATACATCGGATAGAGGATTAATATCTAGGATATACAAAGAACTCAAAAAATTAAATAATAAGAATCAAACAAGACAAAAATAGATTATGGAACTAAATAGAGAGTTCTCAAAAGAAGAAATACAGATGGCATATAAGCATCTAAAAAATTGTTCTACATCCCCAGTCATCAAGGAAATGGAGATTAAAACTACGTTGAGATTCCATCTCACTCCTATCAGACTGGCTACCATCATGAAAACAAATGATCATAAATGCTGTCAAGGATGTGGGAAAAGAGGAACCCTTCTACACTGCTGGTGGGAATGCAATCTGGTTCAGCCATTGTGGAAATCAGTGTGGAGTTTTCTAAGACAGCTAAAAATTGATCTACCATATGACCCAGCTATAGCACTCCTAGGTATATATCCTAAGGACTCATCTTATTACCTTAGAAATACTTGCTCAACCATGTTTATTGCCACTCAATTCACAATAGCTGGGAAATGGAACCAGCTTAGATGTCCTTCAACTGATGAGTGGATAATGAAGATATGGTGCATTTATTCAATGGAGTTCTACTCAGTAGTAAAGAAAAATGAAGTTATGAAATTTGCAGGAAAATGGACAGATCTGGAAAGGATTATACTAAGTGAGGTAACTCAGGCCAAGAAAGCCAAGCACCACATGTTCTCTTTCATATGTGGATCCTAGCTACAGATGATTGGGCTTCTGTGTGAGAAGGAAAAAACTCAGAGGCCAGTAAGCTAGAAAAGAGATATAAAGGGAAGAGAAAGGAATGGAGGGGGTACTAATAGGATGGTATTGTATATATATAAGTAGAAGAATAGATTAATGAGGGTGAAAAGGCCCTAAGTGAGGTCAGGGGAAGAGATCGAGTAAAGGAAAGATGGACGGAGAGCTAATCAAAATCGAAGAGTACATAAATAAATCATATGGAATTCTACTTTTTTGGACAATGGAACACTCAGGATTGATGCTAGAAAATTTTCAGTGCCAGTGATGGGATACTTTCCAGTGAGTTGTTGGCTAGGGAGGTCCCTGATGCCCCCAAAATGTTATAGGCCATTGCCTAGACCCTTGGTTTCCCACCAGGAATAGATGGTAAGACTCTATTGCTGAAGACTCCACATACTTGGACTGCAAAGCCACTGAGAAATCCTGCTGTGACCAAGCTGATAACCTCCTCCATGTAGACCAGCTGACAGAAAGCTGGAAGAAGCCATTCTACATGCAGTTCAATGGGAGAAAGAGATACCACCAGTGAAGATACTCAACAGTGGACACTGCAAGCTTTATAATTGGTCAGCCAGGTCCAATGAGCCAACAGGTGCAATAGTGGCATGTCTATCATGGTGGAAACCAACTGTGCTTATCAAACTTCCCAGTAAGCACTTCTCTTAATGTTCATACCCTTATATTAATGCTACTCTCACTTTTGGTAGAGAATCTTCCCTTTTCAGATTGCAGTGAACTTGGGATGACTCATCTGACCAGGAGCATCTTGTGGAAAGGAAGGGTTAATTTTAGCTTACACAGTCAAGGGAAAGTTCCATCACGGCAGGGGAAAACATGAGCAGAGGGTGAACATCACCTTGTGGCCAACATCACGTAGACAACAGCAACAGGACAGTGTGCCAAACACTGGCAAAGGGAAGCTGGCTAAAACACCCATAAGCCCACCACCAACAGTACATCACCTCTAGGAAGATCCAGTTCTCAAATTTCCACCAGGTGGGGAGCTAGCATTCAGAACACATATAAGTTTATGGGGACAACTGAAGCAAGCCATCAAAACAGTTATCACAAAATCTAGCAAAGGGATGATGCAAGTGGGATACTATTTAGAAAACTATGAAGAGAAATATGCATTCTTGTATGTTCAATAGTACAAAATATTAGAACAGGAGCCTCAATATATATTTGGATGATCTATCTCAGTCCTAGAGATAGATGATATATAAACAAATGTGATAGATGATATAATAACTTGTGTCAGTTTTGATGCATGAACAAAGAGTATATTAAAATAGCATTTATTCTGTAAGCAATATCTTCTTTGTATAATCTTCCCACAAAAGTCTTAAGTAACAGAGGAGAGTGCATAAGATTGTCAGGTAGATTAAAGGCAGAAATCATAAGTAGTGAACATTCATGACGGTATGGCCCAAATATGAAGAAATAAAAGTAAAAACACAATGGGGATGAAAGGAGTGCATGAAGGTCTTTCTCATGCTGTGTGGCTACACTGCTAAGAGAAAGAGCCTGCCCAGGCCCACAAGCACAGTCCTGATGAATGAGTCTATGAGAGAAGCATCAGTGAATGGTACACATCCCATATTCGCACACACTAATGAGCATTGCTCATAGAAATGCAGGCATGTAAATAGAACTGAGACTCTCCTGTTAGTCATTAAGATTTGGAAGAATCCATTTTAAAAATAATGATTTATTTGCAAGCACATAGAGAAACATAGAGAGGGGAAGAGGGAAAGAGAGGAGGATGGGCATACCAGGGCCTCTAGCCAATGCAAACAAATGCCAGATACATGCACCACTTTGTTTATCTGACTTTATGTGGGTACTGGGGAATCGAACCCAGGAGTCAGGCATTGCAAGCAAACACCTTCATGGCAGAGCCACCTCTCAAGCCTGAAAGAATCATTTTAAAAAGGACAACATGTTGTCATTACCCTGTTAATAAAGTCTGGATGATACCTTGGAGTATGTGAATAGATTAGAAAGATATACAGTGTTAGAGTCAGAAAAATAAGGACCATGAATAATACATAAAATAGACAAAGTAGTGCAAAGGAGCTGACTGTAATTGCATTAGTAAAGCGTAGCATCATGTGCCAGAAGAGCTGTGTGCACCTTCTGATTGGAGATCTGGTAGGGATTTCCCAGGAGTGCAGGGAATTGGCTCGGATGCTATAAAATCCTTCTGAGGTAGTTGGTAGATTGTTAGCATTGCCTTGTTCTTGTGACTTATTCTCATAGCAAAGTGAAAACAAAGTTGCTCACAGTTTGAATATAAGATTTTTCCTGCCTATGGTTCTCTTAAGAGCTGCCTGTTGGGGGCCTTTGAATATATTCAGATTCTTTGGAGACCTTTTATAATAAATTGTGTTTCTTGTGTTAAAAAGAAAACATCAAAAGAAAGTGTTACCATAATTGAGGCATGGTAAGTTTGACAGTAAGTGTCATTGTCAGAGTTATACTGACAGCTTTTTGAAGTCCAGATAGGAAAAGAAAGTCTTCCTATAAAGAAACAAATCCTCTGACAGTACAGTGTTAAAACAATTTAACCACATAGATTAATATTCTACAACTAACCCACCATTTTCAAGGTTACCCAAGGGAAGTGGTTTTCATACAATTTGTTTTCATTTTTTAATCTATTGAACAAAGATGCAGGAGAAATAAAAAATATAAAGATGATTAAAGATAAAAATACGTGAAGATAATCTCAAGCCTGTCTTCTGCCTACCAATGGTTTCCTTTGCATTCAGCACAGGGTGCACACTGAGCCATTATGAATATCACTGGTGTGAGCTCAGTACAAATCTAGAAGGATCCAGGTTTGGTCAACCCAATTTTTGCTTAAGTTTATTATAAAATTATGGTATGTTTTCTAAGTGAATTATTCTCCCATTACCTTAGAATGTCATAGTACTTCATTGAGGCATTCATTACTTCTATGTAAGAGATGAACTTTCAGATAGTAAAGTTTTACTGTTTTCTTCTTAGCCTTCTGGATTTCAGAGAGCTGTTTTATAAAGAACCTACTAGTAAAAGAATCCTAGAAATTTCGCTTCTCAGGTTTTGATCAATTATTCAGGAAAAATTAAAAGAAAATCCTAACCAAGCATTTTTTTTCATCAACATATTGTAGAATTCCATTTCTTGTAATAGTAGAGCAGACATTTATACCAGTGCACCTACCAAAGCAATTTCTGGAAATAATTTTCTAAGCTCAGATATAGAGAAAGTAGTTGAAGTCAGCTCAGACACATAGAACAAGGAATTGGGCCTGATGTTTGGGCTGATTTATCCTCTGGGGCTGCTTGCAAACTAAAAAAAAAAAAAATGCATATCTGAGGAACTAGGATTTTTAATGTACTCCTGGTGTTATGAGAACAAAAGTTTGAACATATAAGCTAGCTTAAGTGTTGCTATTAGTAAATTCTTTGTGCCTTGTGTCAGGACTTTTGAAAGTTGAACCGTTGAACAAATGAGTAAGCAAGAAACCAAACAATTTTCATAAGGGATTAAAATCCAGGCTCCAAATCCTGTCAGTCACCCTCAAAGTTAATAAGTGAGTCATTAAATGGTGGTGTGTCAGAGTGCCTACCAGGAACACAGCTGAATCTGGCAAAAATATCTTCAAATTACATCTAGAAAGTATGTTTTACATAAAATAAATTTCCATGACTTGAGAGATGGTATGGTCAGTAGCATCTTTGCTTTTCAAGCATAAGAACCTGGCATTTGGTCCCCAGCGCTCACATAACACCTAGATGTGCTAGCAAGTTACTATGATCCTAGCACTGGGGAAAAAGAGAAACTAGAGATTTCTGACCTTCTCAAGCCAAATCAATGAGCTCCAGGTTCAGTGAAAGACACTGACTCAGAATACTAAGGTAGAGAGCAATTGAGGAAGACATCCAATATTGACTACTGGCCTCCACAGACATGCATGTACACACTTACATTTGTACACAATCAAACCCATACTCAATGAACACAGTATACCATGCCACCACAAACTCATACACTTACCAAAAATTGTCAAGGTAATAAAATAGTATGAAAAATATAAATAAAGTGACCCATGAACTAGACTTAATAATATAGCTCCAGATATTACTGCTCTGCTTAAGGAAGAAACAAAAACATCAAAACCCAAACAGCTAAAGAAGGAGACATGGAAAACTTTGATAAGTCATATATGTATCCCATGCTGGATTGTTTCATTTTACAGCAATATATATATATATATATATATATATATATATATATATGTGTGTGTGTGTGTGTGTGTGTGTGTGTGTGTGTGTGATTTTACAATAGATTTACCATATGGAATGAGAAGATAACCACAATGAAGCAAGTGAGGAAGAGAGGAAAATAAGGGAAAATCAAAAAGGATTCAAAGCATAAAAATATCACATAAGCATATAAGCAAGACCTTCCCAAGAAAGTAAGTGTTCTCACAAATTATGCCTTAAACAGAAAACATGAAGCAATTTAATTAAAGGTATACATGAATTACAGCGAGTTCCTGGTAAGTATATAGCATCTTGGATAGAGAATTGGGACTTACTGGTGTTCACACTACTCAGACTGCACTAAATTGCTTTGTATCATCTAGGCTTCATCTCGTCCCAGTGAAATCTATAGGCAATTGTTTTATGCTTATTTTGTCAAATATATGATCTCCCACTTTGACACAGTGCTATATTCACAATACCTTACCTCTTTGGAAAGTAATTGTATTAAAACAACACAGATGTTCTTCCCTCTGAATTTTCTGGTTCCATTTCTCCAGTGGTAGCTTCATAATGACTCTGTTAGTTTACTGTGACAGTGAGAACATGACTGAAGCATTCTACTACTTGTGTGAAGGAATTGTTTATCTTTGTTTAATGGTTCAGAGATTTTAGTCCATGGTTGCTTGGGTCCATTGCCTCTGGACTGCAGCTAGACAAAAACCTCATGCAACCATATGGTGCATATGGTATATATGGAACACATGGGGGAGGAAACTTCTCATGTCATTGATGGTGTTAGGATAGAGGGAGAGAGAGGGAAAACAAGAGGGAGAGAGAGGGAGAAAGAGAGAGTGAAAGTGAGATGTTTTCCACTTTTCCTTTCAGGGGCTCACTTCCCAATGACAACTTACTTTTATGAAGTCTCACCTCCTATAGGTACTATGATCTCCCATTTTAATAGGCTGGAGACCAAGCCTTTAATACACGGATATTTGAAACACAGTTAAGATCCAAAAAGGAACATTGAAACTTCATTAACCACAGTGCCTCCCCTAAGTATTATTTTCAAATCACTCACTATTTATACTTTCTTAATGATAAATGTTTCAAGTGTTATCCTGAATATGAGGTAAAATGTGAGCAATAACTTGTTGTAGGCTTGACAAGGTGTGACACCATGACAGACATAGTGTCCTGTAAAATCAGCCAGACAATACATTCAGACAACTGGTTACAGGGTGAGTCACAGGGCCATAGAGCAGCCCCAGAAACAACAGTCCTGAGAATGTTGTAAAATATTGGAATCTACTTAGCTAATTATTAAATGGTTGACATAAGCTTTAAAGCAACATTAAAACCCTAGGAAATCGCAATGGAGTTGAGGAAAATGTTATGGTTTTCCTGAAGAATGTACATCTTACAACTCAAGTTTATATTGTGAGAAATTATAATTAACTGGAAGGAAGGTTTACGGCACTGGAGATTTAGCTTATGGAGAGGAGTTCAGAGTATCCTGCAACACACCAAGTTTGAAAGCACATGTTAGAAGACAGTGGTTATACTTTTGGCATAGACAAGATGAGACAAAACAGGCATTAATTTTGCATGACAATGAAAGTTCTAAGATGGTGAAATGGGGTGGTGAATGTGGAAAATTGATAGGGAAAGATGTGTGGAATGAATACTATTTGTGACAAAATATGGGGAGAGCCATTAGAAAGCTAATACATCCCCCAGGTAATATGAAGGGATTCCTCTGGAAGGGTATATTGAAGCCTGGATTCTTCAAGATAGTATAACTGTAAAAAATATAACCAGATTTACAGATCTTATATTAGTAAGTAGGTTAGTAAAAGCTTTGATATTCTCATGAAGAGGCTAGGAAAATGGCTGCATTCTATTGTAATTCTCCAAGCACAGAGGTGAATGATTAACATAAAACTTGTCTGAAATGAATTGAAGACTCATCTGAAGCCAGCATCTATAAACATATGTATGTCCTAGTTTTTCTTTTAACATGAAAGACTCTTCGGTTTACTTGTGTCTGTTGTAATTGTTAAAGTGATTCCAACTACAATATTCCAGTATAATGAAGAGGAAGTCTTAGACATTGCCAGGGGGCCATAAAGCATGAGGTGACTAAGTAAAGAGTTAAGTGAGGATGATTTTCTGTCTTTAGAATCCCTATCACTATGGTAGAGAAGTCAGCAATAATTTTCCGTGTCAATGAGAAGTTTTTAAATGAATAGATGCTGTCTTTTCCAATCATGTCATTGACAAAGCTGTTAAATAATTCAGTGTTAAAAAGAATTATACAGTCCTGGCACTATTGGAAGTAATGAAGTGGTGAAACAAAAAGATAATACTTTTAAAAGAGATTATTTTCATGCATGCCTATAGACCCAGCAATTGGGAGGTAGAAGAAGGAGAATCAAGAGTTCAAGGCCAACCACAACTACATGAGTCTAAGGCCATGTGTGCTTACCTGGGATCTATCATAAACAAATAGGAAAAGAAAATAAACTGAAAATAAATTATATTAACATATTTTCAAATGGCAGTAAATATACATGTATATTTACTCCAAAGATATACTTAAGATATTAATGATATTCTTTCATCCAAGCTATGACATTTCTTATAGCAAATGTATTGTCTACAGTTGTAAAATTATACCCTAGAAAGTTGAGTTCAGCTTTTAAAATTACATTAAATATTAGAAAAAGATTGGCTTTATTACTTATCAGAGAAATGCTAGTTAAAACTGTGCTAACACTAGAGCTGACAGTATAAAGATTTGGAAAACAAGAAAGTGGAAAAGGATTTGCAGCACCCAGGACTCATATAGGAATCAAACTGAAAATGAACCTGCACTTATTCTGCTATTGAATAGTTTGTGGACAGCACAAAAACAAGTGAAAATGTTCATTAACACACGTCTAGAATTTTCAATGAAGGAAGAATTTTAATTTGTCCCAATCTAAAGCTACCAAAAGTGTTCAATGATAGTAGAATGAACAAACTTATTTTGTTCATACAAAGGAAAGTCATTTTACGTTGTGAATGTATAATATATAACTATGTTCTCAACTTCTTAGTTATGTTCTTGTTGCTGTGATCACACACGTGGCAGGAGGGAATGTGAAAGAATATTTTAGCTCCTGGTAGTAAAAAGTTGGAGGACGACATGATCAATAGACCATGAAGCTCAGTTAGCTTTCTCTATTTTATAAAAAGAAAAAAACTGGAAAGAATTCCAGGACTGAGTCTCTAGGAATTCCCACATTCAATAACATGGGAATATGATCAGTCCACAAAAAAGGAAGAATTTTCAGAAATATGTCAAGAAACACGTGCTCTGCTACAAAGATTAGAGGAAAGAAAATGCCCCATAAGTTGAAGTATATTAAAGACATTAGCAAATGATGGAGAAGACAGAATGAAATAATGCAGAGAGAGAATCAGGGGATTGTATGGAATTTAAAATATGTATATTCATTTATATTTTTATGGAAGAATTAAATATGCAGGACAATCAATGAGATCATCTAGTCAGAGGGAAAGTGGAGGGTACTGGACCTCTGAAGTTACTGAGTTCTTTCTCCGTCTCTGTTTCCTTCCCTCCCTTTTTCCTTCCTCAGTGTCTGTCTCTATAGCCCTCCCTCCTTGGCTCCCTCTCTGTGTCTCTGTATCTGCTTCTCTCCCTCTCTCTCTCCCTCTCTCTCTCTCTGTTTCTCTCCCCCCCAACACACACAACTTTGCTAATGCAAAATGGCACCTTGTTATTTAAGACAACACTGGATTACTGATTAAGCTGTAGTAACTGCCCATTTGTATTGCTTTGTATGGGGACATGAATTACTTGTTCATGTCATTAATTTGTTATTGTACCAAGTATTTATTTTTTTTCCTATTGTTCTATAAGGGCTCATGACATACTAAAGGTGCTTGTTTGTATTTATTCATATTTTAAGTGTTTTACTTTTTAACCTGCCCTTCATTGTTTTTATTGTATAAATCCTAAAATGATATGTAATAAAAACTTTCCATCTTTTCATTTTGAATATTTCAATACCGTACAAGAAAAACTGTTCCCATGCCAAAATTATGAATACTCACCTTTATCTTTTGACAGTAATTGAAATGCCTTATTTTGTCTTTCAATTTTGAATACATCTAGTGTTCATTCTTACAAAATATGTGATAGAAATTTTACTTATTTCTTTTACCAATTCTTTTAACCAATTTCCAAGCACTGTGTATTTTCTAAAATGTGATATCAAGTGCTAAATTGACTTTGTCACTCTTAGTTTCTCTATGCCCGTAAATGTTACTTAGCTTTTGGAAGATCCCACACAAGGAAAGTGCATTCTTAATTCACAACCTGCCCTTCACAATTTTCTCCCCTCAATTGAAAGTCCAAAAATTACCTCACTTAAGTAAAAGCCACCTCGTAAGTTGCCCTAGTTTGAAAGTGCCTATGTGTTAAATGTGGAATACACTTATGTTCTAGTTATCCATTAGCAACGCTACATGTAGAAAGCATATAAATTCAGTGTATTTTAATTCTTTCGATAATTTATAGGTTAATATTTTTCATTAGAATTTCTTTTTGTAAAGTACATGTTAATTTAAAAAAGTGATGAATTTTTTTCAACCTTGTTTTATTTGCTTGAGACATATAGTCCAGGTTGGACTGGAACTTGATATATAGCTGTGGCTCTCCTCAAACTCACAATTCTCCTGCCTCTACCTTCCAAGTGCTGGGATGACAAGCTATATATCACACCTAGCAATACTTTTTATCATAGACAAATAAATACTTTTGATTATTAATTAAAACATATTTATATAGGGCTGGAGAGATGGCTTAGCTGTTAAGGCACTTGCCTGCATAGCCTAACTACCTGGTTCAATACCCCAGTAAAGCCAGATGCACAATGGTGCATGCACCTGGAATCCATTTGCAGAGGCTGGAGGCCCTGACTTGCTCGTTCTCTCTGTCTCTCTTCTATCCCTTTCTGCAAATAAGTAAATTAATTAAAAATATATTTATGTGTGTGTCACTCTTTTGCCCTTCCCATTCTTAACTGCATATGTATGTATAAAGTTCTTTATTGCTAGTAGATGCAAAAGCATTTGTTTGGCGAAGATTATGCCTCTTTCTTTCTTTCTTTTTTACATAAATGGTGCCATAATATTTTTTTTTCATTAAATTGTCTGGAGGACTTAAAAGTTTTAGAAGAGATCTACTTCATTTTTCAATGACTTAGTTACCCATAATATCTTATTTAACACTATCTGTAAAATAATACTGATGAATTTCTGGATATTGTTTAACAATTACCAGCATAGCCAGGAGTGGTGGCACACTTCTTTAATTCCAGCACTCGGGAGGCAGAGGTAGGAGGATCACTGAGAGTTCCAAGCCACCCTGAGACTACATAGTTAATTCCAGGTCAGCCTGGACCAAAGTGAGACCCTACCTCGAGAAAACAAAAACAAAAATATCAAGATAGTGTGCAAACAAATATTCAAAACTGTGACTCTCCCTTTACCTACACTTCCCCCTCAATGTCTTCCTTACTATAGTGATTAGACTGGCTGTAAGAGCCTCATTAGTGCCTAGCTTGCCATTGCTCTCAGAGCCAAGCCGCATTCACGCTCTGTCAGGTAGCCTCTGGATTGTATGGATTTAGTGCTACTTCCCTGACCTCATCTCCTGTCTTATTGACACCCTCACAACATGGAATGCAGGTTTCTGTGTTAGAATCTTTGCACTTTGGGTCTGCTGTCAGGAATACTCAGCTATAAGTATCCACATAGGTTTTCTCTCTTCTCAAAGGTGTTCTCCAATGCCATCCTCACCAATCATGGGATATTGACCCCAATATTTCTAACTGCACCCCTACTTTATTCATTTTGCTCCTGAATACTTTATCCATTGTATACACTGAATGTGAATTATGCATTATATATTTGTGTTGGTTTTTATCTGTTTTAATCACTGAGGGAATATAAGATTTATCACTATTTATTGTGCTGTTTCTTCTATCCATAATCTTCTAGAAGCATGTGCACAACAAATATTTCTAAACAAGAATAATACTCATGTGTGTGTGATTAACAGGGGAGGTTGGACATTTTTGTTGTTGTTGTTGTTGTTTTATCAAGGTAGGGTCTCACTCTAGCCCAGGCTGGCCTGGAATTCACTATGGAGTCTCAGAGTGGCCTCAAACTCATGGCGATCCTCCTACCTCTGCCTCCTGAGTGCTGGGATTAAAGGCATGTGTCTCCACGCCTGGCGAGTTTGGACATTTTGTATTCTGATTACACTCAAGGACAATGTCACTTTAATTCACCCCAGAACCAAGGATACTACCCATTTCTTCTCAAGTTTGCCTATGCTGCATAGCAATCACTTTAAAATTTGTCTATTTTATCAACATAAAATCATTTTGATGTACATATTTCCTTGTATTTCATTAATTATTCATTTCTTTTGGGATGCAAGTCTTTTGACTAATGCCTAGTTTTTAAATAACTTCTCCCATGAAACTGAATATATGACTTTAAAATTATGGTGGTTTCTTTAATCTTAAAGATATCTCCCATTATTTCAGTTTTTTCTTGTTTTCAAATATAATTCTTATGTTACACATTAGAGTGTCCCCAGCTCTGGAGGTAGATTTCCTTTCAATGCTTCTACACATTCTTATTTTAAATTGATCTTTTACATACACCTGGACTTTGTTGCTAGTGATCTTAGGCAAGAATGTAGGAATGGTGTATATGACATGGCCACTTTGCTAAATTTTTAAATAATTGAGAGATTATCTCAAAATGATATTCATGTCACCACTTCTTCAAAGGACACAAGTGCCAAGTGTTTTCAAAAAGAAATAACTGTCATCTAGTTTGGGTATCTGCCACACAGATATTACATGCACTTTAGTAGAACAAAGACATTATAGTTTATATAAATGTGAAAGAATTTTATTAAAATATATTCTCTCCTGTTTTTGACAGCTGAATAGCCCTTCACAGAACAAGACTGGCCATTTGTACTTTGATTTTTCACCATGCCTTTCTTTATTCAATAGGTCTGGAATATTGATTAACATTTACACGTTCAGCTTGAAGCATTTGCAAGAGGTTAGAGAAAGCTCAACATGAGTGTTTCATGCCAGTTAAAATCTAAGGTGTAACGAAATGCCCCACTGTGCCTGTCAACTTGTCTGCTCCACAAGTCATTTCGCGCTTGGTTCCTGCACTGAGGGAAGCCATTTCCACTTCAAATATTACATAGACAATGAGGAAAATGATATGGCACTAATACTGTGTTCTTTAACCAGCTGTGGAGAATAGAATAGATCCCATTCAATTTTAATGCTTTTTTGAAAGGTTTTGCCTTATTTGCCCAGGATTCATGGGAAACTATAAGGCCTTGTTTGTTTGCAAGTTGTGGGCACTGGGGATTGACAATTGATTCACTACAGAAGTCATGAGCATTTCCTCTAGTTGCTGATTCTACATACTTACTGTCCCAGCCATGTGGAGCATGGAGCTGTTCTTTCTCTCTAATCAATTGCTTTCAATTCCCTCTTGCTAGACTATGAAGATGCTACCTCAACAATCTGGGAAACAAATCTAAGACTTAATTAGGATATTTCTAATATCATTTTAATGTTGCTGATTTCAAAATCTTTGTTCATTTTCTCCTCTAGAAAATAACATATGCAATTAAGAATTTCACTTTTCAGGAATTGTCATATTCTCTTTTTCTTACTTTATATAAAAGTATTCTATTTGAGATTTAATGGTAGACCACAGTAGAAATCCTGGTACTGTACACAGACCATAAACTAGGTAAGACACAGACCACAACATTTGTAAATAAACAAATAGGATTCCCACCTATGTGGAACCTAATTAATCTCATATAGTTTGTGTCTGAATACGGTCATTAATTTAAGAAATTAAATATATCTGAAAAGCATCAAAATAAGTGGAATTTGTTCTTCTTGATAAAGTATAAAATTTACATAATTACTTAAAATGTCTGTGCATGCATTTGTGTGTATATACACTCTCCTCCATAAGAAACTCTCAGGGAAGATTCAGAGCTGTTCTGGAATCATTCTTTTCCCCTCTTTCACAACTGTTTACCAGAAGCTAGACATCATGCCATTAAATTCAAGTATTTTGGGTTTAATTGATTTGTCCCAGTTTTCATGGACTTAGACCTTGGAGTAGAATCTTAAAGTTGGAGGTGATTAATGGGCTTACTTCTGCAGTGGCAAAGCGAAAGTGCTTATGCCCAACTGCTCAAAGGTTTTAAGACCTCACTAGATCTGACCTAAAGAGGCAGGGAGTAATCTAGGAAGGAGTTCCTGAGGACAGAGCCCACAGAGGCAAACCAACAACACAAAATGAAAATGTGCCTGAGAGGCACTGGCTAAGTGTTATGAGTCCTTATAAATAAATGGCAGTTTGTAAAACCATCTGCTACCACTCCCGTAGAAAGCATAAAATTGTGAACTTTTGGAAAAGACCCACTTTCATGAGTTTTCAGAAAAGTAGCATAACTGAGAGGAGCAAAAGAAGAGCTGAACAGCCATGAGGCAAAACACGTTTAGATGTCAGTCCTTTGAAAAGAAGGTTACCTTGAATCAAAGGGGGGAAATGCCACAGCCTACTTTGTCCTGAGCTATGGGATAAATATGAAATGTCACCCACAGACCCATGGGCTCTCAGCTAGTTGTACTGATTTTGGGGATTGTTGGAACATTGCAGGGAGGAGGTCTAGCTGGAGGAAGCAGGCCACTGTGAGCAGATCCATGCCCACTTTCTGTTGTGCTCTCTACTTCCTGGTCAGTCCTGCAGTAAAGTGCTACCCTTGCCATGTACCCTCCACATTATGACGTTCTACCTCAAACATGCCCAGCGACCATGGACAGGACACTTCCACACTGTCAGCCAAAACACGTCTTTCTGTTTCTAAAGACTTTTCTGTTAGGTGTTTTGTCATCACAATGAAATGGTAACTAATACAGCCCAGCTATCTGATGCTACTCCTTCTCTTTCTTAATGCTTAGCATGAAATGTCTCTTCTTGCTGCTTGGGGATGAGGACTTTACAGGCCTATTTGCCAGCTTGCTTTTACTAAGGTTTTTTGTTTGTTTTCCCAAATAAATATCAACTATGCAAAAGAAATCAGGATTACTCCATTAGCCTTCTAAAAGCCACTAAAAAAAAAAAATCTTGATATTATTTCTACATTACTACTAATCTCCAAAAATAGATATTTTGCACCAATATACTCCTAATAAAATCTAAACAACAAAAAATAGGCCAAATAAACAAACAAAGAAGGCTAAACATTCTCAAGGCTGGTTCTACTAGCATTTCACCTCTGTGGGATTTGGACTCATCCATAATAAAGCCAGTGCAATGTTAAGCATGTTGACATTACCAGAACCCAGTCATTGCTGGCTATAGTTATGCCGTGGGCATGACTTCTAACTGTTTTGCTGTAGGCAAAAATTTTAAATAGGCTACAATTGGATGATTTGGCATAGGAATATAAATCAAATATAATGAATGCAAATTGCTAGTGTCAAATGTATTTAGCCAAGAATAGAATAAGGTGCAAGGGGAAGGGCTTTTCTTTCCCCCTCTTTGAGTTTTCTTTTGTTGTTAACCAGTTTCATGTATAAGTAAGCTTCCTTACTTGATGGGGTGGTAGTGTCCGTGGTAATGATAGTACAGTGAGAAATATGACCTAATGATGTATAATCTTCCCAACACACTCAGCCGCTCCTTATTGCTGTGGCCCAGAGCAATTTTCTTTTTTCCCTTATCAGTATCTTCATACACATAATCATCAAAACACACAAATAGAAGCTGGGCGTGGTGGCCCACACCTTTAATCCTAGCAGTCCGGAGACAAAGGTCGAAGGATCACTGTAAGTTCGAGGCCAGCCTGAGACTACATAGTGAATTCCAGGTCAGCCTGGACTAGAGTGAGACCCTACCTAGAAAAAACAAAAAATAAATAAATAAAAATATTTTTTAAAAAGACAAATAGGCAAAGGTCATATTCTAAGAACCAGGGGGAACACAGGGGAAACAAAAGTCCAGGTAGGAATGATGTTAGGACAATGGGTCTATGTTACAAGTGTTCAGCCACTGTCACTCGGAAAAGACTGTGGTGGTGGAGTTGCTTCCTTAGCTCCAGGTTTCACATAGGTAAGCAGATGAGTAGTGCTCCACCTCCAGGGGGAGGGTCACCTGTGCTGTTTCATTGTTAGCCATGTGACAATTTTCATGCACATTGAAATAATAAATGACTGCTTAAAGCAACCTGTTAAGTTGACCTTTTTAATCAGAGTTGCCTTTATTTTTTTAATTTTTTGTGGTTTATTTTTATTTATTTATTTGAGAGCAACAGATAGAGAGAGAAAGAGGCAGATAGAGACAGAGAGAGACTGGGTGCACCAGGGCCTCTGCCACTGCAAATGAACTCCATATGCATGTGCCAGCTTGTGCATCTGGCTTATGTGGGTCCTGGGGAATCAAGCCACTAACCATGGTCCTTAGGCATCACAGGCAAGCGCTTAACCACTAAGCCATCTCTCCAGCCCCAGAGCTGCCTTTATTAATGTAAGCTATACCACCATGGAAAAGACATTGAGGCTGTCAAAATAAAATAAAAAGATAAAAACAAATAGAACTTCTTGAAAAAATTTAGATATGTCTTTCCAAGAGGGTACAGTACAAGGCATTACAATAGTGACTGGGCCATAGAAATGATTTTTCCTGCAAAATATTAGTAAATGCTACACAGTTCATTTTTGTTCTATAAAACACAGTTTAGAAAATGTTAAAAGGATTTTCTTCACAATCACTGATTGACTTCACCTCTATTTTCTAGGAAATCAGAAGTCAGAAGATAGAAGCCCCCAGAGGGAAAGCAGAACGATTTTGTTGTTATGCATACTTTCTCTTATTTTCTTCTCTTTGTCTTCAATATTGTAGTTAGATTCTTAAGTTATGTTTTTCATTTTGCTTAGCTTAAAGAATTTTGAGGTTTATGTTTTGTTATTGTAGATGTGTTACAGATAGTAGTACCCTTAATTCTTACTAAGAACTATTACGTACCAGTGGTAATATTAAAATGATATCCTAGACCCAAGGCAAACAGCCAAATTTAACCTGGTATGTTACAATAAGAGGAATATCTCTCTCTCTCTCTCTCTCCCTCTCTCTCTCTCACTGTGTATGTGTGTGTTTGATTTCGCTTATCCATTGAACTTCTTACACCCATAGCCTAGTGTATACATTTAAACTTAGTTGATTCTGTCATGGATCTAGTCATTTACTGGATGATGACTTCCATTTCACTTTAGTTTTGACAGAACCAGCTTGAGGATTTAAGAAAAGTCAACTCTCTTCTTCTTTCTAGATTTGGGGAAAGTAGGAAAGGGTGGATGGGAATAATAATATTAAAGGACACACCACTAAAAGTCCACTGAACACTGGCTTTGAAACAAGTAACTTTGCTTCTATAAGAATATCTCTTGCTGGTTAAAATGGCAGCGTATGTACCATACCAAAGCAGCCTAGGGGGGAAAAGCCAAAAAAGACCCAGCAAAATACACACTTTTCCTAAAAAAGTGAGGTGTATAGGAAGTTGAATCAGCAGTGGAGGAGTAGGAGAGATCCAGAGCACCCAGAGCCTGCTTGGACTGACCTAAGCAGCTCCGGCAGGGTGTGCACCTAGGTGACAGCATGCCAACCAGCCACCAGGCTCTACTTGAGCCACAGGAAAAGACAGGCAAGGGGATTTTCCACTCACACCGGATCACTCCGCAAACTCCAGAAACGTGAAGGGAGTATGGCAATGAACAACTGAGGAGCAAATCACAAGGTAGAAGAACACTTGGAACAGCAGGCAAACTAGAGCAGAATCGGCTTCCTCCCCCTCCCCCACCGCCAGTGCCCAGCCCTTGGGAACAGAGCAGCAGTCCAGGGACCCGGCCACACCTACTTGAACTGACAGAGCACCAAAGAGGGACTCAATTAAGAGCACAGCTGAGACCAAAATCATCCCAAAAGGTAACTGGGATTACACCGGGTCAATACCCACCTAATAAACCTGGCATATAGGCCTGAACCAGAAGTGCTAATTGCACCTTCCATATCAGGATAAATTATATGTTAGATTGGATGTATGGTAAAATTTGCTATTCTTAAAAAAGCTGTATTTTGGGCTTGTTATTTGTTTCTTCTTGAATTATAGTGGCTTTGTTTAGTCTTCTGCTATACAGTAGGGAAGGGTCTCACCTGGTCAAAGGCTGACTTGGAACCCTCTACAGACCAGAAATATTAACCACCTTGTTGTCAGGATTAAGGGAGTGGGTGAGGCACCACACAGTCTAAGGGGCAGACAGAGGATCTGGTTGTCTTAATACCTACTCATGGACAAATTCTCTGTGTGGTTTTCATTGAAAGTGTACATTGTTTAGTTAAATTTTAGAATCTGCCTCTATTTTTATCCACTTAGCCTACTTGAATACTCTCATAGCAGGCAAAACCAACACCTAGAGTCACTTTTATAGATACTCTGAGAGTCTTCAGAGCCACGCCTAGTGCCATAAGCTCCTTCCCTGAAGAGATATAACATCAGATTGATTGATATATCTCATAATACCCAGCTACCTGGACAATCCAATCATTAAATAATCTGAGAATAAAAAATATATACATTATAACACAAGAAATGCCAAAAATCAAGACAATATAAATCCACCAAAAAGTATTAATGCATCAGAAATGACCTCCAGTGAGAACGAGTTAGAGGAAATGCATGAGAAAGATTTCAAAAGAATGATTATAAATCTCTTCAAAGAACTCAAAGAAGAAATCAAAGGAAGCAAAGAAGACATAGGACACCAATTTAATGAATTAAAGACATCAATACTAGACATAAATAAGGAAATAGAAATAATAAAGAAAAACAAGTTAGAATTACTAGCAATAAAGAACACAGTTAATGAAATTAAAAAAAAAAAAAACTCTGTAGAAAATCTCAGCAGTAGAATGGATGAAGGAGAGGACAGAATATCTAAGCTAGAAGACCAGGTGGCAGATCTAATACACTCCAACAAAGAGAAAGACAAACTAATATAAAAGTAAGAGCTGCCAATGCAGATACAGGAATCCTTTAGAACACCAGCCAGACAAAACATGGAAAGAATGTCTCCTTGCCATATTATAATCAAACTACCAAACATACACACCAAAGAAAAAATATTGAAAGCAGTCAGAGAGAAAAATCAAGTTACCTACAAAGGCAAGTCTATCAGGATTACAGCAGATTACTCAACACAAACTTTGAAAGCCAGAAGGGCATGGAGTGATGTATTCCAGGTTCTGAAAGATAACAAATGTCAACCAAGGTTATTTTATCTTGCAAAGCTATCCATTCAAATAGACAGAGAAATAACGACATTCCATGACAAAACAAGGCTAAAGGAGAATTTGAAGACAAAACAAGCTCTACAGAAAATACTTCCATGCTGAAGAAAAAGAAAAGCACACATATAAGGAACCAGGAAAAAACAAACAATACTCAAATACTAGTTAACACAATAGAGAAAAGGTAAAACCAGAAGAACTACAAAAAATGGCAAAAATGAATACAAAACTTTCAATAATATCTATTAATATCAATGGCCTCAATGCCCCAATCAAAAGACATAGGTCTGCAGACTGGGTTAAAAAGAAGGATCCTTCAATTTGTTGCCTCCAAGAAACCCAACTTTCTACAAAGGATGGACACTATCTTAGGGTGAAAGGCTGGAAAATGGTGTTTCAAGCAAATGGACCTAGAAAACAACCAGGGGTTGCTATTCTAATATCTGACAAGGTAGACTTCAGTCCAACATTAGTTAAGAAAGATAGGGAAGGCTACTTCATATTGATTAAAGGCACCATCCAACAGGAGGCCATTAGAATATTAAACATATATGCACCTAACATGGGGCCCCCCAAATTCATCAAACAAATGCTATTAGAACTAAGGTCACAGATACCACCAAACACAGAGGTAGGGGGTGACTTCAACACTGCACTCTCATCAATTGACAGGTCATCCTGGGAAAAAATACCTAAAGAGGCATCTGGACTAAATGAGGTCATAGAAGGAATGGACCTAACAGATATATACAGGGCATTTCTTCCAAATGCTGCAGAATATACATTCTTTTCAGCAGCACATGGAACATCCTCTAAATTAGACCATATATTAGGACAAAAAGTAAATCTGATCAAATAAAGGAAAATTGAAATAATTCCCTGCATTCTATCTGACCACAATGGAATCAAACTACAAATCAATAGCAAGAAAGGCTATAGAACATACACAAAATCATGGAAATTAAACAACATGTTACTAGATGATGAATGGGTCAATGAATAAATCAAGAAGGAAATCAAAGAAATTATAGAGTCAAACGATAATGAGAACACAACATATAACAAAATCTCTGGGACACAATGAAGGCATTCCAAAGAGGTAAATTTTTAGCTTTAAGTGCCTATATTAAGAAATTAGAAAGGTTGCAAGTAAATGATCTAATGCTTCACCTTAAAGCCTTGGAAAAAGAAGAACAAGGCAAACCAGAAGTCAGTAGATGGGAAGAAATAATAAAAATTAGGGAAGAAGTTAATAAAGTAGAAACTAAAAAAACAATGCAAAAAATCAATGAAACAAAGAGTTGGTTCTTTGGAAGGATAAACAAGATTGATAAACCCTTAGCAAATCTGATCAAAAGAAAGAGAGAAGAGACACAAATTAATAAAATTAGAGATGAAAAAGGTAACATCACAATAGATGCCAGAGAAATTCAAAAAATCCTAGGGACATACTATAAAAGGATATACCCCAGAAAATATGAAAATCTGAAAGAAATGGATGATTTCCTTGATTTATATGAGCTACCTAAATTAAATCAAGATGAGATTAATCACTTAAATAGACCTATAACAAGCATGGAGATGGGAACAGTTATCAAAAGTCTCCCAACTAAAAAAAAAAAAAAAAAAAAACCCAGGCCCAGATGGATTCACTGCGGAATTTTACCAGACAATCAGGGAAGAGCTAACACCCTTGCTTCTTAAGCATTTCCATAAAATAGAAATAGAAGGAATTCTACCAAACTCCTTATGTGAAGCCAGCAACACACTGATACCAAAACCAGGCAAAGATAGAACAAAAAAAGAAAATTACAGACCAATCTCCCTCATGAACATTGAGGCAAAAATTCTCAACAAAATATTGGCAAACAGAATACAAGAATATATCAGAAAGATCATTCACCCTGACCAAGTAGGCTTTATCCCAGAGATGCAGGGATGGTTCAATATACGCAAATCGATAAATGTAATACACTATATAAATGGATTGATGGACAAAAATCACATGATTACCTCATTAGACGCAGAGAAAGCGTTTGACAAAATCCAACATCCCTTCATGATAAAAGTCCTAAAGACACTGGGAATAGAAGGAACATATCTCAATATAATAAAGGCTATTTATGACAAGCCTACAGCCAACATGTTACTAAATGTGGAAAAACTGGAAGGTTTTCCACTAAAATCAGGAACAAGACAAGGGTGTCCACAGTCCCCACTTTTATTTAATATAGTACTGGAAGTCTTAGCCATAGCAATAAGGCAAGAGACACAATAAAAGGGATAAAAATTGGAAAGGAAGAGATCAAGTTATCATTATTTGCAGATGACATGATTCTATACATAAAGGACTCTAAAGACTATACCAGCAATCTGTTAGAGCTGCTACAGCAATGTAGCAGGATACAAAATAAATACACAGAAATCAGTTACCTTCATATATGATAACAACAAACACACACAGGATGAAATCAGAGAATCTCTCCCATTCACAATTGCATCAAGGAGAAAAAAGGACCTTGGAATAAACCTAAGCAAGGAAGTAAAGGATCTCTACAATGAAAACTTTAAAACACTCAAGTGAGAAATTGCAGAGGACACTAGGAAGTGGTAAAACATCCCTTGTTCCTGGATTGGAGGAATCAATATTGTGAAAATGGCAATCTTACCAAAAGCAATCTACACATTTAATGCAATCGCCATCAAAATTCAAAAGGCATTCTTCATGGAAATAGAAAAAACAATGCAAAAATTCATTTGGAATCACAAAAACCCTCGAATAATACTGAGCAACAATAATAAGGCTGGTGGTATCACCATACCTGATTTTAACCTATACTACAGAGCCATAGTAACAAAAACAGCATGGTACTGGTACAAAAGCAGACATATAGATCAATGGAACAGAACAGAGGACCCAGCTATAAGTCCAGGTAGCTATAGCCACCTGATATTCAATTAAAATGCCAAAAATACTCATTGGAGAAAAGACAGCCTCTTCAGCAAATGGTGTTGGGAAAACTGGATATGTATCCGTAGAAGATGAAAATAGTTTCTTCTCTCTCTCCATGCACAAGAATTAAGTCCAAATGGGTTAAAGACCTTAACATCAGACCAGAAACTCTAAAACTGCTAGAGGAAAAAGTAGGGGAAACCCTCCAACATATTGGTCTTGGTAAAGACTTTCTGGATACAACCCCAATTGCTCAAGCAATAAAACCACAGATTAACCACTGGGGCCTCATGAAATTACAAAGATTTTGTACTGCAAAGGGCACTGTGAATAAAGCAAAGATGCAACTTACAGAATGGGAAAAAATATTCGCCAGCTATATATCTGATAGAGGATTAATATCTAGGATATACAAAGAACTCAAAACATTAAATAATAAGAAATCAAACAAGCCAATTAAAAAATGGGATATGGAGCTAAATAGAGAGTTCTCAGAAGAAGAAATGGGGATGGTGTATAAGCATCTAAAAAAATGTTCCACATCCCTAGTCATCAGGGAAATGTCAGATTAAAACTACATTGAGATTCCATCTGACTCCTGTCAGATTGGCTACCATCATGAAAACAAATGATCATAAATGCTATTGGGGATGTGGATAAAGAGGAACCCTTCTATACAATTGGTGGGAATGCAATCAGGTCCAGCCATTGTGGAAGTCAGTGTGGAGGTTCCTAAAACAGCTAAAGATTGATCTACCATATAACCCAGCTATAGTACTCCTAAGCATATATCCCAAGGACTCATCTCATTTCCTTAAAAGTACATGCTCAACCATGTTTATTGTTGCTCAAATCATAATAGCTGGGAAATGGAACCAGCCTAGATGTTCCTCAACTGATGAGTGGATAAGTAAGATATGGCACATTTATACAATGGAGTTCTACTCAGTGGTAAAGAAAAATTAAGTTTTGAAATTTACAGGAAAATGGATGGATCTGGAAAGGATTATACTAAGTAAGGTAACCCAGGCCCAGAAAGTCAAGCACCGCATGTTCTCTCTCATATGTGGATCCTAGCTTCAGATGATTGGGCTTCTGTGTCAGAAGGAAAAAACTCAGTAGCAGAGGCCAGTAAGCTAAAAAAGAGATACAAAGGGAAGAGAAGGGGAGGGAAGAGGGTACTTAATAGGTTGGTATTGTATATATGTAAGTAGAAGAATTGATTAATGGGGGTGAAAAGGCTCAAAATGAGGTCAGGGGAAGAGATTGAGTAAAGGAAAGGTGGAGGGAGGGCTAATCAAAATCTAAGAGGATATAAATAAACCATATGGAGTCCTCTGGTTTTGGACAATGGAACACTCAGGAGCCATAGATCATTGCTAAAAAATTTTCAGTGCCAGTGATGGGATACCTTCCAGTGAGTTGTTGGCCAGTGAGTTCCGTGATGCCCCCAAAACATTATAGGCCATTGCCGAGGTCCTTGTTTTCCCACCAGGAATTGATGGTTAGACCCTATTGCTGAAAACTCCACATATATGGGCTGGACGGCCACTAAGAAATCCTGCTGGAACTGAGCTGAAAACCTCCTCCATGTAGACCAGCTGACAGAATGCTGGAAGAAGCCATTCTACATGCAGTTTGATGGGATAAACAGATACCACCAGTGAAGATACTCATCAGTGGACACTGCAAGCCTTATAATTGGCCAGCCAGGCCAAATGAGCCAACGGGTGCAATAGTGGCACGTCTATCATGGTGGGAACCATCTGCCCTCCAATTGTACTGGAGGCCCCCTCCATGGTAGAGAGTACATCTCTGATACTGAAAACTGAAAACAGGGGTAATCATGAGCCCTAGGGTTATAGTATCTGCTGATGTCTGGATAAGTGTACATACTATGCTTATCAAACTGTCCAGTAAGCACTTTTCTTAATATTCATACCCTTATATTAATGCTACTCTCACTTTGGGTAGAGAATCTTCTCTTTTCAGATGGCAGTGATGTTGGGACAACCCAGAAGGTATCATGGTGCCGGAAAGAAGTGACTAGAGTACCGAGTAACATCTCCATCACACCTTCCAAGGCTCAGGGTCTAATGCAGAAGAGGTGGCAGAAAGAATGTAAGAGCCAAAGGAAGGGTAGTACTCCTTACAACATGCTCCCTCCAGACATAAAATGGCCTCGATATCCAGTGCCTGACACTACCTACACAAGACCATCATAAGAGGAGGGAAAGATCATGCCATCAAAATGAAAGAGAGACTGATTGAGATGGGGTGGGGATATGATGGAGAATGGAATTTCAAAGGGGGAAAGCGGGGGAGGGAGGGTATTACCAGGGGATATTTTTTATAATCACGGAATATGTTTAAAAAATTGAGAAAAAATAAAATAAAATAAAATAAAAAGAATATCTCTTAACCAAAATGTAACTGTTTTGAGTACCCAAGAGAATATTTTGCTGTGACAGAACACTGCCAGTGTTCAAGGTAGAGAATATACTGCATTCTAGTTAGATGAGAGACGTGTGGGATGGCTCAGCTGATGTGAGCTATGCTGCACTGGGCTATGCTGGGGAGGGCAGGGCCCAGCATCCCTGCGGGGAGAGTGCTGGCTGAGTGAGTGGCATATTCCTGCATGTAAGTAGAGGTCTACAGCCTTTCCATTTGCCTACAATGATTTTGTTTCATCAGAGGATTATTGTTGTCTATCACAAGTTCCACAAATAAAAGCTCTGGAAACCACTGATAGAAGCCAAGTGAGAAACTAGAAATGCAAAAGATGAGAAGACTTTAGGGCCCCTGGACCATGTTGGCATCCTTCAAAAGGCTGGGTGGCAGCAGGGTTCTGCACTTCCCCTGGAGCTGGGGGTGGGCCCATCATTGGCTGCAAGACGTCAAATAGACATCTATGCTCACTGTCCAATATGGCCTGAAAATCCCAGCTTCCGTGTTAACGAGAAGTGCCAGTTGTTCTTGTTTTCTGTTGTGGCTTCAACTCCAAACATGTGATCATTTTCAAGTCTATAAACTACCGAATTCTTATAAGCACATGGAAAATGTAGGAAGTATGAAAATAAAAGTGAATAGTCCAGAAGTACTTTGAACAAAGTGGTCAAGTCTTCTGACTCACTGTTCTGCGTGCCAAGCAAAACAGTTTCACCAGTGTCTAAGTCTCTCATTAGACAGGCAGGTGCTTATAGTTTTGGTTCATTTAAAAGGCAGGTGATTTTTCAAAACAGCAAATGAAAAACACTATTAGTTGTAACAATTTTTTAAAAATGTATTCATTTATTTCGAAACAGAAAGAGAAAGAGAGAGGTGAGAATGGGCATGCCAAGGCCTCTTGCCACTGCAAAGAAACTCCAGATGCATGCACCACTTTGTGCGTCTGGCTTTACGTGGGAACTGGAGAATCAAACTATATATATATATATATAACTAATATAGATAAAATATTATGCACTTTTTATTTAATTTTATCAGCAGTGCTGTACATATTTTAACAACAAGTGGAAACACAAGTGGTTTCCTCAAAGTAGAGGAGAAATGTAAGACTTGTGAGACAAGTGCATAGAGGAAATTATTTTAGACAGGTCATAAAGGGGAGGGGGAGATTGTTCAGTGTGTAAATGTTTCCTGTGCGAACATGAGAAACATGTGAAAGCGATGTGGTTACATACACCTTTCATTACAATGCTAGGGAGCCAGAGAGGAAATATCTAGGTTCAGCAAAGGGATCCGTTCTCAAGCAGTAAGGTCAAAGCTTGAGGAAGGTGCTTGATTGTCATTGCTGGCTTCCAGCAAGCATTCATACCTGCACACACATGTGCCCACAAACATACAAACACATATACACACATCTATGCACACCACACTCATGTACATAAAAAAGATGAAAGATCAAAGAGCAAGGAACCATGGTGGACCTAGGATGCCGGGTAACATGTACTAGTCTTCTGTAGTTTGTATAGAATAAGTATCTCTCCTATTTAATGAATTTTGGATTATTTCATCTATTCTATTCTTTAAGAATATTTTTTCCAAATTTCTGGGACATACGTCATACATAGATTTACATTCACATGTCACTGTCATTTTCTCCTTATGTTTTCTTTACCTTTGTGGTTTTGGCGCACTTTCAACATTTCTCCTCCACTTTAATAAAAATGTTTGTTAATCATTTGTGTTGATATCTATCCCAATTTTTAATTTAGTAGTTGTTTTTTTTCTTTTATTCTAAATAATGGATTTTTATTTTAAATGACTTGAAATAGTTTAATTGATATATTGTCTCACATTTTCCTAGAATGCATTTAGAACAGATCTGTGTTTTCTGCTTCATTCAGCATGACCCTTTCAGTGAGTTGTGTGTTCTTTCACAGACTGGCTTCTTCTTTTGGACATAGTTAATTTTTTATAGGTGTAATGTGTTTTATGGTCCTCCCACCCACTGGCAAGTACAGCTGCACTAGTTTTTGTGCAATATGGTCATTTTTCAGAAAAAAAAAAAAACGCATGGAGTTTACTCTTACTCTCATTTCTGTATTTTCTATTGAGTGTTGCCACCTGGTACTCAGTAATGTCCCACTGATACCTTCCACATTGTCCCCATGCACGCCAAGACACCTCCAATGGGAAGCCTCAAGGCTATCTCAGGGGGTGTAGGAATCTCAGCCAGGTCTCACAGCACAGCAGAAAAACAGAGGTCATTTCTCTACCTTCCAATATCCTTCTCAACTATGGGGCGTGAGAAGGGAAGATTTTTGTCTCCGTCTTCTCAGTTTGTAGCATTTCAGTTGTACTTTATGCCTTTGTCAACACATCTTCAGTCTGTCCACAGCCTGACATGCTGCATCCTTCTTAATTCTTTTTTTTTTTTTAAAGGGCCAGCCCTTCCTTCTTTTCTTTCCTTTTCTCTTTCTGTTCATTTTTATTTATTTGAGAGTGACAGAGAGAGAGAGAGAGGCAGAGAGAGAGAGAGAGAGAAGGGGCACGCCAGGGCTTCCAGCCACTGCATACGAACTCCAGATGTGTGTGCCCCTTGTGCATCTGGCTAATGTGGGTCCTGGGGAGTCGAGCCTCGAACCGGTGTCCTTAGGCTTCACAGGCAAGCGCTTAACCGCTAAGCCATCTCTCCAGCCCTCCTTCTTAATTCTTGTTTCCCCTAACACTGTAAGTTCAAAGAGGTATGGTATACTGAGAAGGGTTACTCCCCAGCTGCAGTGGAGCACCTCTTCCCTTGGAGCCAGGGACTATCCCATTCTTATTTTCCCCCTTTCTTCTCTGTTTTTAATAGAAACATCATTTTTGAAAATGCCAAAAAATTATACATTGAATCTTGTGTTCCAAAGTGATAATATATGAATATAAAATCTTTGAAGGCAACTGGGCCCAGATTAGGATTATTCTCTCACAGTCAGGTAAAGAGATACACAAGAAGCTTCCTCACTCCCCCTCCGCTGTTCCCTCTCTTCCTCTTTCTTCCTCCCTCCCTCTCACCCACTCTTTCTCTGTCTCACCTGAGCACATGGCAGGAAGTCCATGTGCGTTAGTAAATCAGGAAGAGAGCTTAGAAACTTAAATATCATACTTCTAATCCCCAAAGCTCTGTGAAAACTAATTTCTGTTAGGTTCCAAGATTAATGATTCAGTTTTGGCAGACCAAACAGATATAGACTTACTTCTTCTTGGTCAGTCATTTTTTTTTGTCCATTCTTGAGAATGATTTGCTGCCCTTCAGGTGTGGCATAGTCCCTGTTGTCGGCAATGGATAAAGAAGGAAACATACAAGATTTCTTGCCTCACTGAGAGTAATTGTGGGTGGTGACATGAACTGTTGACAACAATGAAGCCAAGAAGAATGGAACTAGAGGCAAGAGGTTAAATCTTAGGGTTGTGTAGGAAGCCTTTTCTGAGTCCGTGGTACTCGTGCAGACAAATGAAATTAGGGAAAGCATGAGGAGGTAGTCAAGTGAATACTGAGGAAAAGAGATTTCTAAAAAGAAGGAACAACAAGTTGTAAGGGTGCCTCATAGGAACATTCTTGGTATGAACATTAGGGAGTCCCAGTGACTTACACTAAGATGATAATGTGAAGTAAGGGATGATATCAGAGATATTTAGAACTAACTAATCCTTGTGAAGCATGGCAAAGGGGATGCATCTGTGCTGCATAGCTCCGGTGGATTGCAACTAAAGAACAAGTTGAAGATTCTCGAACTTGACATTCAAACTCACACTTCTTCGCCTTGCTTACACTCAGCATTTTCTCAGACAAGTCCATGAGGGTCCTTGAGTGTTGCTACCTTTCCATAATTTTCAATGCGGCCTTCCTCCTGACTCATTCCTCTGATAGTCTTCAGTAAGTTCAATCACTCCTGGAACATCTCTTCTGTAACTCAAGCTTATCTGCATTGTAAAATTGATTTCATATCACATATCCTTTGCATGGTTACAAGGCAGGTTATCCTACTAAATTAGAAGTTTCCTGGGGCCAAGATACATTGTGTCTCAATTCGTTTTGTTGACAGAGAAAGCAAGCAACTCAGAACCAATTTTCTCATGTTTCAAAACCAAACTAAGCGACATGTGAACAAAATTCCTTAAGAATTTATTTCCACGGGCATAACTGTCTTGATGCCAGAGAGAGTTCTATAGAGTTAGAACTCCCATGCCAGCCGCTCTCAAATCTTGTGTTCCCGTCCGCATTAGCAAAGAATTGAGAATGTGGACTCAAAAGAACGGTGAAGTATGCGATTTATTTTTAGGGAAAGTTGGGTAAGAGGGACAGCAAGGAAGAAAAGCACCCAGGCCCAAAGAAGTTCTTCCTGCTCCCAGCCATGCTGGGAAGGGAGAGGGGTGCTGAGACCACCCTCCTTTCAAAGAGAAAGTTCTCCCTACCAGAAGAAACCTCTGGGAAAGGGTAGAGAAGAGAGGGAGAAGACCAAGGCTTACACACACTCAGGCCCATTTATATGAATCAGACATCCAATTAGAATGAGCCTCACCACGAAGTGAGGGACCTGTTTGGCTAGTTATCTCAGGAAGAATACTGATTTAGGAAGGGCCAACCAACAGGGCCTAAGCCTGTGAAACTGAGGAAAAAACAGAAGTTGTCTTTGTTGCTCAGAAGTTGCTGCCTTCAGTCATCTTGGATGAGACTGAATCAGACATAAGTTCTAGTCCTGTCTGGGGTTGCAAGTAGCATCTATGTTTCTGTGGGCCAGACCCTAGATAATTACCTAACAGGAAGAAGCTACCCTACCCTTAATCTGTATCTTTCCCATGAAAGCAATGCTGTGTTCCCATAGACAGTTGCAGGATTACGAAGTCTGACCGTAGATTGTCCTCTTTGGTGTTCAAAGTCATTCACACTGAACTGCAGAGAGTCCAGGAGGGACTCACTGCCAATAGGAAGTGTGTCCATAGGCCCTGCTTCTGAGAAGCCTGAGTATTAAAATCCACAACGAAACATGAAGCCCTCATGCTTGTTTTTTTAAAAATAATAAAAAAAAACCACAACAATTAAAGGAGAGGAGGCTTCAGAAATTCGCATCCGAATCACGGTGACTGGATAACCTCAAAGGAATGCTGTTCACAGCTGCCAGGTAAAGAAGGATGCCAGTGGTTTGGACGGACTGAATAATTGGCACCTCCTTAGGAAGCATTTAAGATATCAGAGAAACACCTGCCGCTGTGGCAGGAAAAGAAACAGTGCTGAAGAATTCCTGCTGCCTACATTTGAACTTCTCAAATCAGCATTGACCTAGAGACGCCTGCAGATATCTCCTATCTTTTACAATGGAGACCTACCCATCTCTGGAGGGTTTGCCAGTAAGAATGACAAGCATGAAAATAACAAAACCAAATGAAAATAACCAATTTGAAGTGTTTCCCTTCAAATATATATATATATATATATATATATATATATATATATATATATAGTATATTTTTTTCTGCCAAGACCCACTACATGAAGAATTGGGAGTAAAGAACAAGACACATGGGAATTTATATCCACATGTACAAAAATACCTTTCCAGCAGGACCTGGATGTGAGTCTTATTATCATACAGTGGTTTGTTTCTCTTTTATCTCTTTTCTCCCACTGTAGCACGAGTGCAAATCAAACTTTGTTTGCAGCTACAAGCAAGAAAATGTAGCTCTGGCTTGAAAAAAAAAAAAAAGATATAGTTGTGTAATATTAAGCGAAAGGACAAGGAAGCCACTAAACAGAAAGCATGATCTGCTTGCCTCACTCTCATGATACGCACACATGGACACCCAGAGTGACCCTTGTGTCACCACAGTGTGTTTGAAAGTCAGTACTCCTAGAAACAATGTGCTGCCCCAGAGTTTCATTCAGAAAGTGATTTGAATACTGTCCCTGCAGTTGGAGGAAGGTGCTAGGCAGAAGGAAAGAGAAAAGCATATCCCAGTAGACTCAGAAAATTCAAGTGTTTCAGTTCTTGCTAAATACCCAGGAATAATGCTATTCATGTGGAAACAAAGGACTTACCTTTTGAAATTAATAACCTAGAGGTGACCATTATCAACGTGGGAGTGTGATCCTTAATTTGGGGGATAGCATGAGGAGTTATAACCCTTTTTAAAGCTCCCCATAATATTTGATGTAGCCAATATAAATTGACTCGAACACTGCAAAAATAAAACTCAGAGCACTAAGTAGAGACAGCTATGGGACAGGATGATGACCCTGTATGAAAGAGACTCCAAACTGGAACTGTAGCTGTTTGAAGTATTATATTTGCTGTACCCTTAACCTTTCTGTAATGTGAATTTTGGAGTTTATGGAAAGTTTTTAAACTCCAATCCTTGGGTTTTTTTTTTTAAAACAAACAATGGAAATAAATATACTGAGAGGAATGGATTATAAACTACTTCATTTATTTGGGGGAGCCAGGGTGTTCAGGGGAGTGCAGGAACCCAGGGAGAAGCTGGATACATCCACATGTTCTGAGAGCCTGTATGGGAGCTGAACATGCGTCTGGGGGAAAATGTGATGAGGATCCTATCAAGAGGGGATTTTTAAAGGCTAGAGTTTAAAATAAACTATAGAGCCAGAGGAAAATAGAAAACATCCTTTCCTACTCTGGCAGCCTTCATGCTGGAGTGAGGACATGGTCTTACATGTGCTCAGCCAGGGGATTCAGTCATGGAGCAGTGAGCAGCCAAGGAAAAGAAAATAGGCAGAGGAAAGTGTACCCCTCCCCCCTACTCATCAATCTCTATTAATTTGTGCTCAGGGGTCTGGCTCAGGAAGAAGTCAGCACACCTGGGTATGATGCGAGAGAGAGCTGATGGGATAACACTGGATCACATGCCAAATTCCAGTTCTGTTGAAATCTTTTTGGGTCCTCTCACTTTTCAGTCTCCCCCTAACTGGCTACCTAATAGTAAAGCTGTCTAATCACTTCTCTCTCATTGTAGGAATTGGTCCTTTAGAGGATTAATAGGTGGGATTTGAAATGTATGATTTCACAATGTTTTCAGCTCTAGAATTTTCTCTTCAATATGGGGAGGTCAGCCCCAGGAAAGTAGTAATGTTCATATCAGCAGGTAGTTGATAGATATACAATTTCTGAAGCTTCATCCCAGACACATGACTCAGCGACTCTTCAGTGGGCTCCTCCATCTCCATTTGACAAGCCCCCAACAGAAACTCACTGGGCACTCATATAGAGGACTGACCATCTGGAATATCACTCAACTCTCAATGCACATGAGTGATATGACAATGGCACTAATTGAATCAAAACAATGCTAACCCTAGAGTCAGAAAGGGCAGCAGATATAGATTGCAAGGTGATGAGTCCTCAGAGCATCTGAGGACAACCTAGTCCTAGACAACTGAGTGAGCTGAACAAATGTTAGAATGGTTTAGTGGTAGGCTTATGCTTGCTTTACAGCTCACGGTGATTTTGGTATTGAAGACAATTCAGGGCTAGAGAAATGGCTCAGCTATGAAGGCACTTTCCTGCAAAGCCAAAGGACCCAAGTCCGATTCCCCAGGACCCACATAAACCAGATGCACAAGGTGGTGTATGTGTCTGGAGTTTGTTTGCAGTGGCTGGAGGCCCTAGCATACCCATCCTCTTTCATAAATTAATATTATCAAAAAAAAAAAAAAAAACCAAATCAGCATGGCACAGAAATACAGGTTTAACAAGTACAGTTTGAGAATAGTTTCAAAAGACCTTCCAATAAGTCCTCGGGCAGATTTTAGAATACAATTTTAAGTGGCTAATTAATTCATTGAAACGTCTTCATCCTTCGAGCCTCATTCTTAAATACTATCTCCTCCAACAAGCTTTCCTGACTTCTCTAGCCTTGAGGAGCCTCTCATGTGGCCCAACTCTATATCACAGTTCCCATCTTCCTCACCGCCACCTCAGTGCTGCAGGCATGGTCATTGTGCACTTGAACAGGCTGCTGTCCTTCTAGCAATTCCTTTCTGGAGTGGATGTGGCCATGTGGTGTGATGAGACTGGTGACTTGTGAGCAGGCTAGAAACCCATCGTCTCTGTGCTCGAGCCCAGTCTTTCCCTCACCCTGGCCATTCAGAAGCATGTGCTGAATCAGAGCATTTTATACTTATTAAGGATATGTATTCCTCCTACAGGTTTGTTTTACTTGATTCATTATTTTGGTTTGCATACTGATATTTAAGTACCATTCATTCTTGCATTTTCACAATTTATCTTAAATATTTTTATTTATTTATTTGCAAGCAGAGAGAGACAGAGGAGAGAGAGAGAGAGAGAGAAACAGAGAAAATGGGCATTCCAGGCCTTGAGCCATTGCAGAGGAACTCCAGATGCATGCTCCACCTCATGTGGGTACTGGGAAACCGAATTCAGGTCATTAGATAAGTGCCTTAACCATGGAGCCATGTGTCCAGCCCAACAATGGTTTGCATTGATAATCGTCCCCCCTCTTCCCAATCCTCTTCTTCTCCCACTTCCCTTTCCTCCAACATTGTATAAATAACAAATGGATCCCCTTGGCTTCTCCTGGGAACCCAGACTTGAACAGAGAACTCAGCTTAGAGAAAATGGTTAAGTGGTTCTGTTACTATTCATGCCAAACCGGCCTATAATCTTCTAACTTTGCTTTGCAGGATATTGAAAGAGATGCAAGCCACGGTTTTGAGGCTGATTAACAAATCTTCTTTCATACATGGTAACCTTCCCATTGTGTAACAAGACCTTAAGTCATGGGAATTTACTTGGGATTTTTGGGGACCCAACCCCCAACATCTTGAATCATCTATCAGCCCTGCTATGGCCACGACGTCCCTTTCATCTGCTGAAATCTTGTCCCTCGCGTGCTCTTTTAGCAGCTTTCCCAGCTTCCCGCTGTGCCCCAGCAGTTCCCACAGACCAGCAGTGTCTCATTAGCCTATCCACATGCTAAGCCGAATGTCTGTGGACTCCAGCCGCCCGCACACTTTGTGGGTCACGCTTCTGTTCTTGGTGTCTGATTATTTTGTCAGTGGCCCAGATTGAGTCCTACAGATGGAAGGCAGCCTCCTACAGGAATATTTTTTAAACCTGTGCCATTTTAATTTACTTTGGGAAGAGCTGTCCGAACCTACAATATGTTCTTTCATATTTCATGTCACATCCGGTTACTCAGGGCAAAACATGTTAATATTTAGCTATTCTTGGATTAGGAAAATAAAACATAATATGGTCACCTCTCAGCCAGATCAGGCAACCTTAATGAGAATATATGCACCATGCATGTGTGTGCCCTTTCCTCTTTTAAGAAGCAGCTAACATTAGAGCTAGTAAAAAGAAATGTGAAAGAAAAATAGAGAAACTGTAATATCTTTCGTGGGCTACATTCACCCCATGGCATTTATCATAAAATACACGTTGTTTCTGATTACATCACTCTGACAGCTTGGATGGAGAAGCAACCACATTGGGAAATTGTCAGAAACAATCACAAGATTCTGCTTTATATCAGTTTCATCTGATTTTTTTTATTCTTTTGACCAGAAAACCCTTAGTTCAATTCCATTTGAATGTCAAAAATTATATATATATATATATATATATATATATATATATATATATATGACAAGGCCTTCATGAACAAATGTTCAAACTTCAGGGAAAAATAATCAAAGGAGTAGTTATTCCTATGTACTTGCCTAAAGATACATAACACTGTTTGATGTGCACATAGAATTTAATATAATCTTCTACAAAGCTAAAATGATCAGAATGAGAAAATTCACCATTTGAAATAATTGGCAGACAACTTTTATGTCATCCCTTTATTTGAAACTTTCTAGAACAATGGCATTCCCAGGATATATAGAAATAACATATTTTGATAGAAATATACATTTAGAAATGTCTTCCCAGCTTTTTTTTTTAGGTTGCAATGGTAAAAGAAGGAAGTCGATCAGAGCTTTTTGTCTGGTTTTCTAAACCAGGCTCCGAAATGCAATTTAAAGTAGATAAACATGACAGCTCTAAGTCATTAGTCATTTCTAATGACCACTCTCATTTTAACAATGAAGGAACAGAGACACGGGAGGTAACAAGTCCAAGAGGACCTTGTTGCCAACTCGTTGCACCAGGTAAACAGAATCCCAGTGGCCTCTTCTTCCGGTGCTTTAGCTGCTGGCTTGTATGAGCTTTTCGTTTCCAATGTGTCCTGGCTATACATTTTTAAAGCATATAATAGCACGCAGCCCAGCAGGGTTTGAACGTGATTAGACCCAAGCGGAGCACCATTAAAAACAGCAGACATGTTCAACTGACATGACATTTTGAATGAGTACTGAGTGTGGACCCTGGAGTGTTTGGCTTTGTGTTTGTACTTGTTTCCTTGATTCCTAAGCTGGTTTCTTTTCAGAAGGAAATGTGCTTTCCTGAAACAGCTAATAGGATGCTTCATAGGTCACATGCTATTTTCAGTACCTGAGAAGAACAGCATGTGTTTTGGATGAAGTGGAAAACATCATTTCTGAGTCTCCTAGCTTCCATAAACTTGGGTCAAGTCATTACCTTTGATTTCATTTTTCAGTTGTTATTAAGTGTCCTCTCTCTCTCTCTCTCTCTCTCTCTCTCTCTCTCTCTCTCTCTTTTTTTCTTTATTTACCTTACTGGTTTCTGCACCAATAAGTCACTCACAATCTCTCCTGGAACTTTAAAGGTGTAATACACCAATCAACCCAAATCTATTACCAATGGGGAAAGATCTGTCCTATGATTGGAATGCAATCAATTCAATGCACTAACTATTTATGCTATGCATAACATCCATGTCAGACCTGCCAGTGTTACAACCTGCTGAAAATCCCATGTACTATGTGTTCTCATGACATGAATGCAAATGAATCTCTGGATGTTTTTATTCACATTTGGTTTATACTTGATTTAGTTGAAGAGTTTGGCAGTTTTATTATTATAAAAACAGTTTAGCAGACCATCAACAATATTAGGAAACCTATTTTGTCCATTTCATAACCTGACTTTTATAAATATAATAATTTTCCACCAACTGAACTATGAAATAAAATTGTTCAATATGAAGTAAGGAATAAAAGAGTTGATGGTTATAGTTAGTATAAAGTTTCCATTCAAACGCACTGGTATGATCACATCAGCACGTTATATGGTAATGGCAGGTATACAATCACATATCATGCTGTAGGAAGCATTAGGGGTAGGGCACTGGCATTCTCTTAACTGCCTTGTATTGTCCATGAATGTCTAGCATCCTTCTCTTAGAAATACTACATCTAATGACCACTTTTTTGTTTGTTTTTATTGTTTTTCAATGTTTCACTCTAGCGCACACTGACATGGAATTCACTATATACTCTCAGGCTGGCTTTGAACCTCTGCCTCGGTGAGGCCTGGCATTGCTGGTGTGTGCCACCATGGCCAGCTTAATGCCAACTTTTTATAAAAACTTGGTACTGGAATCAAGTGCATCATTTTGTACAGTTTTACTCATGAACCTGAAGTTTTACAAATAACAACCTCCTGCTTGATTAATGGGCACATATTGCTTCTTGTCCCCTCTGTTAGAAGTAAACTGGTTTGGAGATCTTAATCTGAATATCTATTGTATGAATTATCTCATCAAATTTATCTCTACATGAATATTTTTCATTTTTGGAAATCACAGATTGTTAGTTTTGGTTTGATTTTAAATTAATCAAAATGAGGAAAAGTCAAAATGACGTCATTTTGACCAATCACATTAAACAAAATGCTTTCATAACCATTGCAGACTTAGAGAATTCACAAAAATCTTTATCTGTTATGATCACGTTTTGTGCATGTTTTTAGCACATAGAATCCTCCTTGCTAAGTGTAAAATGCTGCATATGTACAGAAAACTTGTCAGCTAAAAGTGCTTGAGGCTTTAGTCTGCCTTACAACAGGATATGTACGAGCAGATGTTTACTTCCACACTTCATCAGTTGAGACACCACTGTATATTTATGCTGTGTAAAGAGTGAGCAGATAATAGCAGAATGGATGAGGAAAGAACAAGGGGGGACAGTGTTACCCTGATCGCTTAAGACAATGCGTGCAAGACAAAACTACAAAAATGAGTAAAAAAGTAATGCAGTTTTTAATGTAGATGTTCACTATGTATTCCTTTTTGAAAATGAGATCCTTAAAAGACTTCACTAACAAGCTCCTAATAAAGACGATAGTCAGTGGGTCCCACTATTGGGATTTCAAGAATACCTGGACACAAAACACACTTTAATTAAATAATGCAACCTCATTTAATATGTTTCACATCTTTGAATTTTTTTCAACTGTATGTAAAGAGTTACAATTTGGAACATAGAATACTGTACCCAGTTTTACCAAGCTGGTAGGTAGCAAATGTAGGACTCTTGTGTATGCAATCCTTCATTCTGCTGGACCATTCAACTCTTACAAACATTGAAGATGTGATATTACTAAAAAAAAAAAAAAAAACCTAGAGGAAAAAATGGGGAAGAAACTCTTATTCTATGAAGTCACAAGGTAGATGGACATAGCAGATACAAGGAAGTTAGAGTCAGAGATGCTGTCCTAAACAAGTAATGATACACAGACTAACATATCAAGAATGATTTTTGTTAACTGTAAATAGAGGTACCAGCACAAACTTGCTCAATATAGCCTCTGGGCACATAATGACACTGCTCATAGAGCCTTGTAAGTTAACTCTCTTGAGAGAGAACATATCCCAGAGAGTCAAAAACATGTGCAATTCTGCTTTACAAGAGCCTTAAAAGATAAAATAGCAGATGGTTTCCGTAGACAGATGTTTCCCTCATTGCCCTCTTTTTCCGTTCACTATTGTTCATGATACTTTCATTTGTATTTCTTTATTTGCCTCTATAAATATTAGTGTGTTTTCTATTGCTAGTTCCAGAACTTTTCATTTTCTATTATTCTCACTCATCCAGTTGTGAAACTATCATTTTTTGAAGATATGTGACCTTAGGTCTGTCACATCTTCACTTCTGAAATTAGCCTTCCCTGGACCCCTGAAGCAAAAGTTCTCCTTGTGTGTCACCTACGGGACTGTACCAGTGCAGCAGCTTTGACCCCTCTCTCCCTTCAGACCCACCTGGTGACCAGGCAATTGTTTATGCCCTGCCTTTTTCGTTGTTTCCATCCAAACCTCCGTATCTTCCCTATCAGAGATTTACATCACCTCTTGTCATCACTAACACGGAAAGGCTTCATGCTACCCAAGTAGATCTTTCTGTCTCTGTCTTTTTACTTAGTTCAGACCATCCTCTACACTACAGGAAGGCTTTCCTAGAAGTCCTGAGTTCATTAGCGATGTGCCACTCTGATGAACCACTTCTTTTCAATTCCTAGCCTTGACTTCTATGACTCATAGGTGAGTCTGGTTAGGGCAACATCTTTTAATTCACTGGGAGAAAATTTAGTGTCAACATTAAAACTGTGTACACTGTTTGCAAATAAGGCAGGAAACCAGTCTGTAAAAGCTTCTTTATGACAAAATTAACCTTTGGATGGACATCAAAAATTCTTATCTATGGAAGAAATTTATGAGACAAAAATTATAAATAACTAAATGCAAAGACTTTGACAGAGCTAAATTAGAATCCAGGTTAAAAAAAATATCAGGGCAGCACCTCCTAAATTAAACTTAATTGAACTAAATTAAGCTGAATTAAAATTGATTAGGCTTAGCCTGACATCATTATGAGTTTTAATAATAATAATTAATAATGTTCATCGAATACCTGGTTGATATAGGGTAAGACACAGTCCCTTCCCCTGAGTTTACAGTCCAAATTAGGGAAAAGCACTAAGAGGGAGCTGTAAAAGAGAAAGGTTCTACCTGCCCTTCTCCATAGGAGAAGAGCACCAAGCTAGAATGGAAGTCACTACACAGAATGTTGGGTTAGTTTTAACTACTTATGATAGGGATGTTTCTGAAAATTTGTCATATATAATTGCTGCTGATAAGGTAGCAAATCATTTTATCATTTTATTATGGAAAGGTAAATGAAATTAAGGGAATATGTTATTAAAAAATAGTAAAAAAAAAAAAAAAAGAAGAAGAAGGAGGAGGTGGAGGAGGAGGAGGAGGGAACCTACTTATATTACCTTCAGTTGGTGAGGAATAAATGTTCCACAGATATATGAGTAGCATTTTCTTTTATGTTTTTTGCAACAGCTTAATTGTCCAAATGGCTTATCAAATCATACCACTATAAAATTTTTATCCTATCTTATATTTGCAGAAAGTCAATTGTGTTTATTGAGTTTAGGTTTTAATGCAAAGTTCAGTAGTATTTTTTCAATAGTCATCATTTTGAGGAATTACTTACAATATTTTTCTTGTATTATTATTAATACTGTTAGGTCAAGATGGGCTTCCCAAAATGGAGTCACCAAAGACAGCAGGGTGGTGAGAGACACAAGGAAGTGGGTCATCCACTTTCCTCAAGAAACCGCCCAGCCATTATCCCTTGCTTGCTTAACAATACCCCATGTCTAGGTTTCCTGCCCCCTTACCTCTCAGGTCACCTGGTCACTGTTCTGGTCTATTTCTCTTCCTCACCTTCCCCCAACTGAAGAGCTCTATATAGGCCACTGTCTGTAATCTCAAAGTTGGCTGTGCTCTGTTCTTGACAGTCAGTCCTGGCAGCTTGTGCTTTTCCTGGATAAAAACTTCCATCTTTGCCTCAGAGTGGTCTCCATGGCCTTGGTCACTCCCAAACCATACAGCTGGTGCTCAGATAGGAAGGCTTCTGGTTGCTCTCTTGGGCAGCCAGACCGCCTTTCCCCTGACCAAACCACCGAGCTGCCATTTGACCCTCTGAAGGCTTCAGACCATCTCTGCCTGATACCAGCTCTCACACCCACCACGATTCAGCCTCCCTGTTCTTCCCTGCTCCCTCTCCTATTTCCTTCCTGGTAAGGGTCCCTCTCGGGTTGGCCTGTCTCGGGACTCACCCTCCTCATGGAAGCTGTGTTGGCACACCAGCTACAGCCCTCGGCCGTTAGGTCCTACACCCAGGTCTCAAGAAAGGCGCACTCTGGACACCTCGAGTCTTGCTCTCTGGTCTATTGTACATACCCTAAGCGGTGCCTTTTGGTTCCATTACCATCTCAGGATACTCCCTCTCTCTCCCTCCCTCCTCTACATCCTGAGGTTTCATCTTTCACTGCCAAAGGCTGTTGCCATCTGGGGGGAGCACAGTCACCCTCTTTGCCCACTAACAGGCAGTTGTGACCTGTATGACCTCTGCCCACGTGGAAGATGCAAGCTCCATTCACCCGAAGGGGGAGAGGGTCATATTGGTGTCCTGTGCAAACCCAGCTTAAGCTCTGGTTTCTTTGTCCCACTTTTGTCTTGTTCCTTCTCTGTCTCCTCTCAGCAGCCCTTTCATTATACTCTCATACCTCTATGGCGAATAAAACCTCCAAACCAGTTTCTACTACCTCCCTGGCTTGTCTCCGTAAGAAATTAAAACCCCTATGACTCTATGGTGGATACTTTCGCAGGGTGGGTTGAAGCTTCCCTATGACAGGGGAAACTGCAAACATAGTCTCCTCTCACATTCTTTTTTTTTTTTAATATTTTACTTATTTATGAGACAGAAAGAGACAGATAAAAAGAGAGAATGGGCATGCCAGGGCCTCTAACCACTGCATATGAACTCCAGACATATGTGCCCCCTTGTGCATCTGGCTTATGTGGGTCCTGGGGAATCAAACCTGGGTCCTTAGGCTTTGCAGGCAAATGCCATAACTGCTAAGCCATTTCCCTAGTCCCCAGCCTCTCACATTCTTGAATCTATTCTGCTCAGCTTTGGCCTTCCCCTTACCATTCAATCAGACAATGGACCAGCCTTCATTCCCAAGGTATCCCAGGAAATATCCAGAGCCCTGAGGATATATCGGAAACTTCATATTCCATATAGGCCCCAGCCCTCAGGCAAAATAGAAAGAGCAAATGCCATTCTCAAAACTCACCTGTCTAAACTGACTTCTGAACTTCACCTGTCCTGGCCCCAGCTCCTCCCATTTGCCCTAGCCTGAATCAGAGCTACTCCTCAGTCCCCTTCCTTCCTTAGCCCTTTTGAACTCATGTATGGTCACCCCTTCCTGTTAAACAACCTTCCCCCACTACCACTACCAGAAACCTCTCTCCATGGGTACTTACCAATTTTTTTTTTTTCACCTTTATCCAGAATCTTCTATGGGAACATAATGACCACCTTCTTCCCCAACCACCAGAAGGAGCTACAACTCTCTCACTTAACCCTGGAGATCTAGTCTACCTTAAGCATTCTTTCCCACAGGGCTTCAAGCCCCTCCAGACTGGACCTCATGTGGTGATCCTAACCGCCTCATGGCCGCAAAGCCATCCCAACAGGCCCTCTTCAGGACATCCCCAATTGGATCCACCTATTACAGCTAAAGAGAGTCAAGCCACCTCTGTCCTACCCTACCTCATCCAGGGATAAGTACACTGCCACCCCAACGGGCCCTCTTAAACTAAAACTCTCTAGTGTTCCCATTCTTCCCCCAATCCCAGAATATTCCTCTTGACACTGATGCCCCTCTGCCCCTTTCTCTTGCCCAAACCCTCTATCCCTTGCCTCTGAGTGCTCATTCCCCCTTGTGCCTGGTGTTTTGATGTTGTAGCTGTTGACAAGGTTAACAAATTCCTTAATTCGTCCTTCTGTCCTCTCACGGGGTGTGCAGAGCTCATCTCCCGCACCTTCTCTATAATAGGTGTTGCCAACGACTGCCCTGAAGCCAGCTCAATACAGGGATGGTATGAGAGAAGTCTCTGCCTCGCTGAGGCCCAAGTCATAACAGCATGCTACACTGGCTCTGTTGGAGGGTGCTCACTATCAATCTCCCCATCCTGTCAGTACCACTACTTTCACCCAACTAAGTCCTATGGCATCCAACCACCACAGCTCCAATCTCAGGGGGTACTCACATTTTTTTTTTCCATCACAGACCCATGGGACCAAAAGTGGGCAGACGGGATGGTAGGGGTGGCAACCCAATACACTATGGACTCTCACTGTGGGGACAGAATAAAAATATTTAGATCCATTTGAAATGCCCCTAAGACTGCCCAGAATGCCCATATACAGACAGTTATGGTCATCAAACAGGCTCATTGCAAGCTCCAGGAAGATCTATGTAATCTAACCTTCTCAACCACTCCCTGGATGTCCATCCTTAATTCTTCTCTCTCCCTCCTCAATCAACTCAGTCTTACCAATCACACTGCCTGCTTCCTGTGTGCTTCCTTTGAGCTCCCCCTCATTACTGCAGTCCCCCTGTTCAATGTCACCTCTGCTCTAGACACTCCCTGCTTCTGGCGTCTTCTCTCCAAGCTCCCTATCCCATTCTCTCTTCCAAACTGCCTTGATTGCTGGAATAAGGACATCTCTTGATGCTGGTCAGGAGCTTTCAGGAATAACTCTATTGTTAAAAAACGCACCTTACCTAGGGGAAATTATTTTATTTTATTTTATTTGCTGTGAGTCCATGCTATATACTTTCATCTCTCCGAGAAGGCACTCGGCCCTTGCACCCCAGTCACTCTGGCTCCTAGCCTCACCACGTACACAGAGTACACAGAGGGAGAGCTGGCAGTCCTTCTTCCTAAGCAAGCTCAGCATTACAAAAAAGCCTTTCACTTGCCTGTGATGGTAGAGGTAAGTCTGGCAGCCCCTACAGCTGCCACAGGACTGGCTACAGGAGGCCTGAGCCACAGCCTAATCTCCTATGAAAGGCTTTCTACAAAACTGAGCATCACAGTCTGGGGATCAACCGAGGCCCTACAACTGCTACAAGAGAAACTTACTTCTCTGGCCTCAGTTGTACTACAGAACCAAAGAGCCCTAGACCTCTTGACAGGGGACAAAGGAGGGACCTGCCTTTTTCTAAATGAGGAATGATGTTACTATGTCAACTGATCAAGCAAGAGGTCAATACTTAAAAAACTAAAAAATCTAGCTGACCAGCTTCCGATATGAACGCCAGTTCTCTCTGAGTCATGGAACATCTTTGATATAGTTTGGCCCTGGCTTTTGCCACTCTTAGGGCCTATAACTGGACTACTCTTACTACTTGCCCTGGGCCCCTGACTTCTGAGATGTATCCAAAATCAGGTGTCCCAATTCGCCCACCAAAAATTCAAGCAATTTTTACTGACCTGTCCCTCCTCTATCTCCTACCAGCCTTTAGCCACTGATGAACCATCTCCTCATCACCTGCCCTGAGAGGAGACCCATCAACCACATTATCCAGCCTCCTCCATAAGAGCTTGTCGCCCCCTATGGTCAGCATGAAGACACTGCAGAAGAAAAAACCAGGGTCCCTTGTTATTAACACAAGACTGGAATGTTAGGTCAAGATGGGCTTCCCAAAATGGAGTCACCAAAGACAGCAGGCGGACAACAGACACAAGGAAGTGGGTCATTCACATTCCTCAAGAAACTGCCCAGTCATAATCCCTTTCTTGCCTAACAATGGCCCAGGTCTAGGTTTCCTTTCTCCTTATCTCTCAGGTCCCTTGGTCTCTGCTCTGGTCTCACACCCTAGCTATTTCTCTTCCTCACCTTCTCCCAACTGAAGAACTCTATATAGCCCACTATCTGTAACCTCAAAGTTGGCCGTGCTCCGCTCTTGAGAGTCAGTCCTGGCAGCTCATGCTTTTCCCTAATAAAAGCTTCCATCTTTGCTTCATAGTGGTCTCCATGGTCTTGGTCACTCCTGAACCTTACAAAAACCAAGAACATAATTACAGTTCTGAGAAAGTTTTGTGCGCTGGAAAGCATGGTGTTATTAAGAAAATATATTTTCAGATTGTTATTTTGGAAAACAAAGCTTAGTACAGAGCATAAATTCATGGAAGAGGGGTTGGAAAGATTGTTAGAACGACATTTGGGGACACTATGCACAAAGACATTGTCTCCTCCCATAACTCATGGCTAACCCCACAATGCACGACACACATTCCCCAATGAGGAGGGTCCCTTCAGAGGCGGGAGGAGGCTAACAATGGTACCAACATGGCTGTATACACACTGCTTATATAACTAATAAAAAATGAATAAAATAAAATTAAATTAAAAAACCCTGAAATTCCTAGGAATGGGAGTTTCATAATTTTCTCTTTGTATTAAAGAACAACTGTACAATAGTGAGGAGGTGATTTCTGTACTGGATATCCTTTATCTTTTGAGGCACACTGGGGAGGAAATACACCCTGCCAATCATCATCTTTCACTGATGGTCTTTAAGCTATTCCTTGGAGAAGATGTCTGTGGTTTATTTATTGGTATGTCAATCACTGATTCAGGTAGAAATGTTCCACTCATAAAGGAAGCCTTCAATAAAGCACATAATATGTTAGCCATGGCTTTGTGGGATTACAGTGACCAATGCCACTGATTTTTTAGCAGACACTCTTCCTCCCTCTTTCTTCCTTAACATACCCCACTTCAAAACATTCCCTAATGGGCTATGTAAGCAACGAACAGATTTAGTCTCACATCATAGATCATGCATATCTTCTCAACAAACATAGCATGATTTCTCAGAGTGAGAAAATATTAACACTATGTAAGTCAGAACTTGGGTGAAACAATCAAATCATTCTGAAATCAGATATGCAAATCATGAATTTCTGTCTTACTTTGACACTAACAGTATAAAGATTACTAAGGTTTAAAACAAAACTAAATGCAAAATTATAATATAGCAGAAAATCTTGGTGACTTCAGAATTGGGAATGAACTTTTAGTTCCAATACCCACAGCACATCCCATGAAAAGAAAACTAAATGGTAAGTTGATTCTCATTAATATTAAAATAATTTTCTCTATGGGACCTGGGAAATGGCTCTGAAAATTTACTGACCTGACTTTGATTTCCAGCCTCCACACAAAACCAGATCAATAGTGATGGATCTTCTGTAATCTCAACCTGCCTGTGGCAATGGGAGGTGGCGCCAGGAGAATCCCAAAGCCAGAGAGGCATCTAGACCAGCTTTTCCAGTTGCAAAGTAACAAATAGTGGGAAACTGTCTTAAACAAGGCAAAAGGAAAGAAGTAGAACTTGAGGGTATCCTCTGACTGCACATGTCTGCTGTGGCATGTACTCACCTAAACACACACGCACACACACACACACACACACACACCCCTAAAAGAAAATTCTATTCTGTGAAGGAACCTTTTACAAGAATAAAACTGAGCTATAGACAAGGAAAAATGTTTTAAAAATATGTACCTTGTTAAAAATAGTTAATTACAAAATTAACAAAGATCCCCGAACTCTGAATAATAAGAAAATAGCTCAATTAAAACTGGGTAGAAGATGTCATCAAAGAAAATAAGAAAATGCATGTCAAATACAGGTATAAGGGCTGGAGTGATAGCTCAGTTATTAAGGCACTTATCTGTGAAGGCTAAAGACCCATGTTTGATTCTCCATTACTCATGTAAACCAGATGCACAAGGTGGTGCATGCATCTGGAGTTTGTTTTCAGTGGCTGGAGGCCCGGGCATACCCATTATCTCTCTCTCTCTCTCTCAAATAAATGAATGAACGAATAAATAAATATTTTTTAAATATAGGTATGAGAAAATATTTGACAGCATAAATCATTAGAGATTGCAGATGAAAACAATGACATCCTATTGAACACTTACTAGAATGGCAAGCAGTCCACACAGCGGCAACAACGAATGGCAGTGAGGATGGACAACGACAAGGGAAACCCAGTCATAACTAGTTAAAAGTCACTTGATGAGGGCTGGAGAGATGGCTTAGTGGTTAAGTGCTTGCCTGTGAAGCCTAAGGACTTGGTTCAAGGCTCGATTCCCCAGGACCCACGTAAGCCAGATGCACAAGGTGGCACATGCATCTGGAGCTCATTTGCAGTGGCTGGAGGCCCTGGCATGCCCATTCTCTCTGTCTGTCTGTCTGTCTGTCTGTCACTCTCAAATAAATTAATACAGATAAACAAAAAAAAAGAAAGAAAGAAAAAATAGTTACATGATGAAACTTCTTTAGAGAAACATCTGGGAGTTTCTTATATAGCTTATGTCTTACCACACAATCCAGAATTTATATTTCCTGGTTATTTACTCAACATGTTTGGAAATATTATGTTGACAGAAAATTCTGTACATGAATATTTATAGAAGTTAGATTGACAATGTTCAAAATTTAAGATTTAAATCAATTAATATATTCTATAATAGATGAAGGTCTGTTGTATAACGATATAGTGGGACATTATATAAATGATAGAAAATTGTTTATGGAGCCGCAAAAATATACAGAAAACCTTAAATGCATATGTCTTAGTGAAATAATGTGATCTTAATAGGTTTATTGAATCAGTGGACATATAAGATGTTCAAAACAGAACACCCACCTTCCACACTATTCTAATGGACAAAGTGAAAAATGTTAGTTGACTTAGTATTGCCTCTCCAATAAACTAGCCTTCTGAGAGTTTTTATCTTAGTTACAAAAGAAAAAAATCAATTGGAAGACTTTGGCAACACAATGCCTATGCAAACTTCATGAAATGGTTCCTTAGGGCAAAATGAACAGTGAAGTGAACTGAATGGAGATAACATGGAAGATTGTAGTTACTTAATAAGCTAGGTGTCTTTTTGCTGTTCAAATGAATATATGGCCATTGGTATGTTGTGGATGAATAAGCTCTCAATCCATAGTCTCAATGACCTCATCTGGTGAAGGCTGCCATCATCAGTGTCTTCATTCTGTATTCATTTTGATTTCAAGCCCCCACATAAAACCAGATCAATAGTGATTGATCTGTAATCTCAACCTGCCTGTGGCAATGGGAGGTGGCGCCAGGAGAATCCCAAAGCCAGAGAGGCATCTAGACCAGCCTTTCCAGTTGCAAAGTAACAAATAGCGGGAACCTGTCTCAAACAAGGCAAAAGGAAAGAAGTAGCACTGAGGGTGTCCTCTGACTGCACATGTCTGCTGTGGCATGTGCTTACCTAAACACACACACACACACACACACACACACACACACAAAACTAAAAAAGTTCTACTCTGTGAAGGTGCTACCACCCACCCAAAGTATGACTAAATAGTGCAAAATAGTACATGGAGGGTGTTTGTACCAAACTCACATCACTTTGATGCCACAATCCATTGACTTAGTTAATGCATCACATAAGCAAAGCTAAGTATAAAAGTGAGGAAATATGCAGAAAAAGGAAGTGGACATTGAATAAGCATGTGTGTGTACATTCCAAGTAGGTATATTTTATTCATCTTGTATAAGTAATGCATAGGATGAGAAGATAAAAATAGAATTGAAAATAAAAACATAATCATCTTTAATTATGTATATGGAAGGTGGTTAAGAAACCTACTAAAATTGTACAGACTTCCTTCTCAACTTGTTGAGAAGAGACATCACAAAACTCGTACTATTATTTTAAGTTCCATCATATTTTTTTCCCCTCTCCCAGGAGAGCTAATTTCTTACTGCACTCTTGTGTCATGACAGATAATTAGGAAACCTGGTCAGGCTTTTGTGGTACCATATTTCTGCAATTTTTATATTGTTATAAAATAGCTTGAGGGGAGACACACGTACAAAAAAATGGATAATAAGGTTGAGAGTGCATTAGCCTAAAGTACAATTTTATTGTTTTCCATCTGTTGTAATTATGAAAATAAACTCTTTTGTACTCACATCAGCAGGATAAGTCATCAAAAAGATGCTGTGTCTAGCAACATATCTTGTTACATGTTATAAATAAGAACATCTTATCTGTATGGCTATTTTTTTCTTTTCCCCTTAGGAACAGAGCCATTGCAATCTTCCCATTAAAAGAACCATTTCTCCCTCAAACCAACATAGCTTGAGGGAATAATATTTGTTTCAACCAAATCATTCCTGCATATGGGATTCAGATTTGCATTTGCACATATTTCCAAGGTGACTGTGAAAACATGATTTAAGGAAAAGAACAATTTAAATATCATAGTGTGCAGGATGTGTTTTCTCACTACATACTGAGTAGGAATAATGTGGTGCTTTATATTGATTGTTAGGGTGCCCTGTGAATCCTTCAACTAAACTTTATAGTGACACACAGGCTGAGTCAGGAGGGAGAGGCTCTGTTCTTCCTTGCTCACACCTACAGCGCCTACTCTACGCAGTGTTTTCTTCAAAGCTTGCTCTAATCATTGTAAACTTTTATGGATAATTTCCTTCCATTGAAGAGAACTCACATGGATGCCTGATTTTGCTCAATAGCTTGAGTCAAGAACCTAACTGGCATTGAAGATATAATGCTTTTTGAAGGCTTTATTTATATATATTTCCTATTTTTGAAGCTATGGAAAAATTAATATATTCATTGACTTCTATTGTATTATATTGGGTCCTAATATATAAAAACAGAAAGTAGATGTTAGATTTGTTTTTGTTTTTGTTTTTCGAGGTAGGGTCTCACTCTAGCCCAGGCTGATCTAGAATTCACTATGGAGTCTCAGGGTGGCCTCTAACTCACAGCGATCCTCCTACCACTGCTTCCCAAGTGCTGGGATTAAAGGCGTGTGCCACCACGAGATGTTAGATTTTTGAAAGGACTCTACAAAAAAAAAAAAAAAATCTCTAGCAATGTTTTTAGATCTAAGCTTGCAAATCATTTTGAGAAGATTTTTGAATATTTTTCTTGCAAACAACTGTAAGTATAGACATCATACCATGATCATAATCCCCTCCCACGACCCTCATTTCACCCTCCCAATTCCTCCCTCCACGGAAACCCTCCTTCTTTCCAATTAGCCTTCTTCTATTTTGATGTCATTGTTAAGCGTGTCTTATGTAGGTAATGTCAACCACTATGAGGTCATGAATAGCAAGGTCTCTTTGTGTCTGGAGGAAAACATTTTAAACACTCCTCCCCTTCTTTGGCTCTTACATTCTATCTGCCACCTCTTGTGTAATGGTCCCTGAGCATTGGAGGGTGACAGAGAGATGTCTCTCTTAGTGCTGAACAATCCACTGTCACTTCTCAGCACTTTGGTGAGTTTTGAGTCACCCCATTGGTCACCATCATCTCAAAAGAGAACCAAAAGTGAGAGTAGTAGTTACATATGGGCATAAACATTAATGTTTAGAAGGCAATTTGGTATGCATAATATATGAATTTCAGCAGATAACAGCGGTAGTTTCCTCTCTAGGGCTTATGACTTCTCTAGTCATGGCTTTTGACTGGGTTTTCAGTACCAGGCATGACTTCCCTACAATGTTGTGGTCTAATTAGTCCTCCAGTCTAATAAGAGAGTTGTTGGTTTTTCCCAAAACAGACATGCCACTATTGCACCAGTTGGCTCATTTGGCCTGTCTAGCCAGCTGTTAAGTTTTGAGGGCCCGTTGCTGTTTAAGACCACTGATGTCTTCTCTCCCGCAAGAGTCTACATGTTACACAGCTCTTTCTTACATCCTGACAGCTAGTCCACAGGGAGGAGGTTTCCAGCTCAGCTACAGCTTGATTTCTCAGTGACCTGCAGCCACAGTAATTGGAGTCTTCAGCAATACATTCTTACTATTTAGTGCTTGTGGGCAACTAAGAGCCTTGGCAATAGCCTGTATAGTATGGATAGCATTAGGGGCCTCTGTGGCCTGTAATAACTCATTGGAAGGTATCCCATGCCTGGCAATGAAAGTTTTCTAACAATCTATGGCTTTTGGGCACAGTTTTCTATAGCTCCACAGGATATTTCTGCCCAAGCTTTCTCTGTGTTGGCATACTATATTAATTATTGGCTAGAATAGAAATGACTTTCTATATGGCTTATTCATTAAATTTATTATTTATTTATAATTATTATTTATTCATTACATTTTTATTAACGCCCCTCCCAACACTACTCTTAGTCCATTCTATCCCTAGTATTCTGTCCCTCTCTTTACATATCTACTATAACCACCCCTCTTCTCCCTCCCTCATGGCTCCTTTCTGGATCCTGGCCTCTGCTCCTGAATTTTGTTCTAGTTCACATAAGTTCTAAACATTTGATGCTCAGATCCACATATAAGAGAGAACATGTGGTGTTTGACTTTCTGACCCTGGGTTACCTCACTTGGTATAATCTCTTCCAATTCATCCATTTCCCTTCAAATTTTATAATTTTGTTTTTCTTTATAGCTTAACAAAACTCCAGTGTATAAATGTGCCACATCTTAATTATCCATTCATTATTTTAAGGGCATCTAGGTTGGTTCCCTTTTCTAGATATTGTGATTAGAGTAGCAATAAACTTACATGAGTAAGTATCTCTATTCTATAGTAATGAGTAGAGTCCTTAGGGAATATATCAAGAAGTGGTACAAATAGGGCATATGATAGATCTAATTTTAGCTGTATCAGGAACCTATACACAAATTTCCACAATGGCTCCCCCAGTTTAAATTCCCACCAACAATGGAGAAGGGTTCCTCTTTTCCCACATCCTTGCCAGCATTTATTGTCATTTGTTTTCCTGATGATAGCCATTCTTACAGGAGTGAGATGGAATCACAAAGCAGCTTTAATTTCCATTTTCCAGATGGCTAAGGATGTAGAATATGTTTTAGATATTTATTGGCCATCTGTATTTCTTCTTTTGAGAAATATTTATTCAATTCTATATCCCGATTTTATTGGGTCGTTTTTTGAGAATTTTTTAAACACTTATTCATCATTCTGATATGTAGAAACATCCATGCATGGAGTTCAGAAACAATTTCCAAGTGTCTTAAATGTTTCTGTTCCTCAAACATGCTTGGGATCTACTGTTCTCAGAAACTCATTGTCTTTAGGAATGTGAGACAGAGATAACTGAGAACATAAAGCAAAGGAGTTGAACATGAATAATTAGGAAAATAAGTATTTTGTCCCACCTTTCTCAGGAGTAATGAAATAGGTGACAGCACGGTCTTACTGCTTTTACCCATGACAAGTGTCTGTTACAAACAGGAGGGCAGTTATCTGCTCTCTGACTTTTCTGTACCATATAAGTATCCCACCAAGTAGTGGCAACTTAGCGTTAAAGGTAAATGAGAGAAATGAACCTGTAGAAGGACATCTCTCTAGATGACTTTGGATTTACTGTTCATTGCCGCTATCAATCCCAGAATTATTTACTTTGGTTTTTAATATTTCTCAGTATGAGATATTTGAGTAAGGAGAGCCACATGCCATTCTAAAAAAATAAAACTAGATATGAATATAGTTTCTCAGAGACTGATTATATACTGAGGAGAAGGACCAGGAAGATGCCACTGAAATTCTGATAGAGCTATAAAAAGGGGGCTTCTCATATTTGCTGATTTCAATTTATCTGAAGAAAAAACAAGCAAATGGATTAACCCTTGTGTTTCAATGTGCACTCTTTTCTTCAAATTCTAAGAACTCCCTCTGCATAGGCTGGTGGATCTAGTTGACTTTTATGACCTATAACAAGCATTTTAAAAAATATTTTTGTTTTATTTATTTACTTATTTATTTGACAGAGAAAGAGAGAGAAAGAAAGAGAGAGAGAATGGGCAAGCCAGGGCCTCCAGCCACTGCAAACAAACTCCAGATGCTTGCACCCCCTTGTGCATCTGGCTAACATGGGTCCTGAGGAATTGAACCTGGGTCCTTTGGCTTTGAAGGCAAATGCCTTAATTGCTAAGCCATCCCTCCAGCCCACAAGTATTTTTTTTTAATGTTCCATCTAATGCAGGGTATAATGTTTACAGCAATATAAAACTAGGAACATAAGTTTTGTTTTATAAAATTCTGGGAAAAATAAAGGCCTCTCTAATCTCAAATCACTAAGCCCTGGGTCTGTCAAAGTAGAGGTAAATACCAGTCCCCATGAACTGGTATTTATCAGGGAACAGATTGTAAAAGTTTGAAATGCATGAAACAATAATAATCACAATATGATCAAAATGAGTCCAAGGGACAAGTAATTATGCTAAATATGGTTTTGTGAAAAACATAAAAAACCCTCTTCAATCTCCAGAGATGAATAGCTAGATAAACAGTTTGACAGACTCCAGGTTTCATGTGCAATGTGGAAGGAAAAAAATACAAGTACTTATATAAGGATTGTATTGCAATTATTGTTATTAGGGTTGAAAGACAATGTACTGGAGATCACTTCTAGTTGAATTGCTATACATGTAGACTTTTTCACTGTGTCGCTGAAGATGGATAGTATTTACAGATGTGGAAGAAGAATGGAAGGTGCATGATGGTAAATTAATAATCTAGACAAAGGCAGTAAGCTGGAATACCTCCTAGTGCCTGCACCAAATGAGGAGTAAGCAAAATTTGCTGATGCATGGGGACCAAAAAAAATCAGAATCAGTCTGTAGATGGGTATAAACTTTGAAATAGTTTTTTGGGGAGTGAGTAGTAGAAATCACTAATTCATTTTGGTATGTGTATTATGTTGATAGCACTGTGATTTCAACAACTTTTCCAGCCAAAAGAAGGAGTGTTAATGCTAACAGAAAATATTTGTCTCCACCTAATGAGAAGCAGTTAGCTTCTCATTGTTGAGACAAACATCCAGCCAGTCACAGTATATGGGAGTAAGGGCTTTATTTCAGGCTTACAAATTACAAGGGAACACCATCAGTGGCAGAAGAAGCTGGATACCTTCCACAAACACATGGGAGAGAGACACCATCAAACACCCAATACCACCAAACAGTATGAATAGCCAGAGCTCAAAACTGCACTCCACTCCACTATTAGGGTTAGACTCAAAATTCCTTCCCCAACACACGTTAGGGATGGACTCCAATATCTGCACCCAGTAACACCTCCTCCAGCTGGTCTACTGTATACCCAGGTTACAAGCTCAGTTCTTAATCAAGAACACCTGATTCTATGGATCAATGGTGCCATACATTCAAACTACCACAAAAGACAAACATATTACTGGGTTGAAGATTCTCAACATCTTCATTCTGCTAAATAATACATATCACTTGACTATTTCATGGTCCCCATTTCTGTGTAGCCCCAAGCCTGCCTCATACTTAATACCTTTTGTTTTTTCTTTATCCACATGTTCTCAAGAATGTGAAGTTGCCCATATGGTTTTCTCACTTTCTAAAACAAAAATACTATCATGCCTCTTGTTGGGTAATTATAGTATAGTAAACATCACAGAGGGAGCTGGGAATAACAAACAATTTCCATGATCTTATATCTAAGACAACAACAATTAACAACTTTATGCATTTAAAAATTATCTCATGAACAATATTCAGTTTAATCCAAGTCTGAAAATATAGCATATACGGAAATGATTCATATTTTATTTTAATCTTAATTTATGTTGATATGAGTGTTGTTTTGGAACTTTAGTCTCTGTGCATTCCTTTTGGTTTGTATGAACTCCACTTCCATAGTGCAGTCGTCTTCAAAGTGTGGCCTTCTGTCTGGTAGCAGTGAATTCCAGGCCAATCTGGGCTATTAAACCAGAATCTTCCCACCTCCTTAAAACAAAACAAAACAACAACAAAAAAATTGAAAAAAGCAAGCAAATGATCCTGAACTGTGATTCTTATCCCAAGTGCCATGCTTGCTTGTGTTTGTTGTAATGACTCTGGGAGTGACATTCATTCAGAAGTGCAGTGTGGATGATGCCAACCAGCCCTACATTATATCTACTAATGTATGTTTTTATACCATTCTACAAATTAGTGTACTTGTCATCTTCTATAAAAGTGCCACTTCTCCTTACGTGTGAGTCATTTATAAGCAAATACTCAGGTGGCCTGCTTGTAGACTCATTTATGTCATCAGCCCATCTTACCTGGAAATGCCTTGATGATTCTCTTAGTTTGTTTCATATTGCCACAATGAATGGTTTATAATGGAAAGAAACTTACTTAGCTTGCAGGCCTGATGGCAGGCAAGTCTGAGGGGTTACAGTGCTGTCCAAAACTGCTTCATCACACAGTTGGATGTAGAATGTCATATGAACATGGCCAAAAAGAAATCAAAGCAAGAGGGCAACTCACTTTATCACAATTCACTTTGAGATACTGACCTACTCCCATAAATGCTGTAAATGAAGCATTAATCCATTCATAACCCCTCCCAATAGGCCTCATTTCTCAACATGGCTATTCTAAGAATCAAACTTCCATTATGTGAATTCTAGGGATGAAGAAACCATAGGATATTTTAAATTGTCTTCAGAACCAGGCTATTGTTGGAACAGGCCCTCTGAATGTCAGATTCAGGCAAACTTTCTGACGCCAACACTGCCATATCATGAGTGTCCACACATGGCATCAGATGGAAGTCGCTGGGGCACACAGCGTTCACAAAAGGGCTCAATTCTACTTGGAAAGAGAAATCTCATGAATATGCAGATAGGTAGATCTATGCATCTTTTTCTGGGTTTGGTCCCAAAGAAACAGTGAGGGCTGATTTATTTTGACTTTATTTTTGGCTTTTGTAAATATAATATATTTTATAGTTGCTGGCACATATAACCTTTCATTGTTATTATTTTTGTTAGAATATTTTATATGAGTAAATTATGTATTACTTATCTCTTTTCCCTCCTCCCTGCCTCCATTCCACTGGGGATACTCCTCAGTAGGGTTACAGGTATTCCCCATAGGGTTGTGTGCTATGCATTGTGAAAGCAGCATTCAGTTTTTTTTTTTTTTTTTCTTTTGTGGGGAAGGAATGCCTCCGGGCATGTTGATTTTAATTAAAGTCCTATATCAATGAAAAACTATAAGCTCAAAGTTCACATTGAAGGAAATTTGGGTGAAATATCATAATCTTTCTAAAAGATGACTGCATTTTATGAGCAACCAATGAATAAGAGTTCAAAACTGAATATATGGTGACATAATCATGAGTTGTTCTACACGAAGTTTGGAAATTTAAGTATTATTAGTTGTTATGTCATTAAGGCATGGCCAGTAAGGCACAAGTGGAATGTCTTTTGTTTGCTGTTTGGTTTGGTTGTCGTTCATTTTCATTTTATTTGTTTGCTTGTCCATATGTGTGTGTGTGTGTGTGTGTGTGTGTATTTGTGTGTATGCACACATCTGTGTGCATGCATGGGCATGGCATCACCACATGTGGCTATTAATAATGAAAGTTCTTAGCCACTTTAATAGAAGCAAGATCTGGAGGTGGTGACTTTATTTTATTTTATTTTATTTTATTTTGTGCATGGGTAATATGTAGTGGTGTGTGTGTGTGTGTGTGTGATGTATCCATGTGTATGTGCTGATATGATGTGCCATGCACTTGCCTATGGCAGCTGGAGAAAAGTGTCCAGTGTTCCCCTCTGTCACTCAACCACCTGTTTTTCCTTGCAACAGAACCTCTTCCTGATTCTGGAGTTTGCCATTTGGAAACCCTAATAATTTTATGATCTCTATTACCCCACAGGACTGGCATTACAGATAGCCAAGCTCAACTATTTACATGGGTTATGGAGACTCAAACTCAGTCAGTTGTAGGCTCCCTCAAGACTTCATGTTCATGCAGGAAGCACACCCAAATACCAAGCTATCTGTCCAGATTTAGCTTATTTTGTTTTTGTTCAATTATTATTGTTTTATTTGTTGATTTGAGTTCATTGTTATTATTGGTCTACGTATGCAAGATCAAAAGAAACAGCAACCTCTGGAGTCCAAGGCCAAGTCTAGTGAGTGATTAATTTCTAATTTCTGAGAGGGAAAATTCAAACAATGGTGCTCAGCATTTTGGAAATTACCTGTTCTTGGGCAATGAGGTGACTCAACTGCGGCTGCATTTTGTAACAGGAGAATCAGGTAAAAATTGACAGCCTCAGGAAGGCTTGAAGGGAGCATATCATTTTTCTACCTGGAGGCAACATTCAGCTAACCTAACCTCAGGAAGATACATTCAACTTTGACAACTCTGTCTTCATCCCACACACTCAGAAGCCATTCCTATCAATCCTACCACAGAGATGTCACCCTAGTAATTAGAAGACCAATCTATCATTCAGTCTCTTCAAATTATAACTTACTAATCACCATTCAGCAAAACAGGTTAAAGTATAAACAGCTACCATTTATCCTGCCTTTTTGGATTGACACATAATAATTGCACATACTCATGGGGCACGAGGTGATGCTTAATGTATGTATTAGGTAACAATCAAATTATGTCTTTGAAAGTCCAGGGAGGCTCTGCAGTAGTGGGTTATCAAGTTCTATGAATAGTTAGGTTAACCAAGCACCAAGAGAAGTAGTAAGGGATGCTGTTTGCTTCTCTTCTGTTTTATTTATGTATACCTTGTGTAGAGGCTTCAGTGCTTTCATGGGCATTTGTGCAAATATTTCCCTAAAACTGATCCCCACTCCACTCAAATATCTCCCAAGTTGTTTGCACAAAATACCTACTCTGATTCTATCTGTTTTTAAAGATCATTTAAATTAGGATATTTAATGAATTGGATGTATCTATGGTGTGTAATAATTACGCAATTATATCATCCTTTCTTGAAACCCTAAAGACAGCAAGTCTGACACTTTTATTCTACTCAAACTTGTATAAGTTTTACAGAGAGATGATAAATGTATTATTTACTTTTCTTATTGCTGTGACAAAATACCTGAGACAACTTAAGAGGTACAACACAGCATTGGGAGTTGCAGACAACTGGTCATGTTCCATCCTCAGTCAGAAAGCAGAGAGAATGAATGTTCCTACTGGGAACTTGTTCTTTCTATGTAGCCCATGGGATTTTGTCACATATTCAGTGTGGGTCTTCCCTCTTCAATTATACTGTAAACTCCCTTGCAAACATTCTTAGAGGTGTTTCCCAAGTGAATAGAAATTCAGTCAATTCTTCACTGAAAATTAACCATCACACCAACTCACCATAATGTGGTACTCTGCCATGAGGTATAGGTGTGTCAGGTTTAGAAGCCATTAAAAGATAGTGGAAAGCAAAATGGCGGATACTCAATTCATGCTTGGTGTCACCATCTCTGATAAGGAAAACAATGACATGTAGGAATTCTTCCATGGATAATTTGGGAAGTGTCATCCTTAGGTCTTCTCATCTGGGATATTTTATTCTAGCAACTGAATGTGCACTTTACAAATGGCGAAGGAAATCAAGCCCCTAGATGTCATATCAGATAAAAGTTTACATGAGCCATAGCAAGGAGGTCTGGGATGGCTTCATGTACTAAGAACTGTCTTAATACTTGCAAAAGAAATTGGAAGAATGTGACTTGGCTCACATGCAGAGTTCTGGGTAAATACGACATTTTTAATCTACTTTTCCAGTTTGGTGAGGATCCAAATCATCTTAGTAGAAGACTTTTCATAGGAAACAAGGCATGATATTTCCAAGTAATTAGGACCTCCAAATAAACCCATAAAATAAATATTACATATGCTTACTCCTGTCTTTACTTTATTTATAATAAATATTTGTGCAGACTAAGAAAAAATATAATAGAATAGAGATGTGGATATTTGCTGCCATAGCTCTGATAATTACAGTCATCACTTTACTCATTTAAAAACCATGCACATTTATTTTTATGAGCTATAAAATAATAGAAATAGTTCACCCAGAAGTGTATTTAAGGAGTTTAGCATACTTCCTGTAATCATTTGTCATCTGCGTAGTGTGCAATAAATACTCAGAGGTAGTGAGTAATAGTAGAATAAAGAAATTTCACTGTTTAAGGCTGTTTTTATAATGAGACAAGTGGGTAAGATTTTTCTCCTTTGAGTACAACAGAAAAGCTTTCAGAAATATTAAACCAATAAAGCCCATAATGATCAAAGAATACCCATGTAAAATTCCTTTAATAATGGGCTACTTAAAGAATTATGGGTATTTTTGATGTGTAATAATTACATGAAATTTGAAAATGTAAATATACAAAAGAACATGGTTTAATTTTCCCACACTTATCCATGAAGAAATTGTATCAGACTGTATAGGGACACCTTTTATTTGCACTGTCCAGGAATAAATTGCATGATAAAGACTCACATCAGTAGCTCTGTTGATTAATCTTAGCTGTGAACTTGACCTGCCTCAGAGTCACCTAGGAAGCACTCTGCTGGTCATGTCTATAAAGGCGTTTCCAGAGAGATTTGACTGAAGTGGGAACAATCCCCCTGAACGTGGGTGGCGCCATTCCACAGGATGGGATCCTGAGCCAAATAAAAGTGCGAAGGTGAGCTGAGCATCAGCATTCATCCGTCTGCTTTCTGACTGTGGGCACATTATGACCAGCCTCCATATGCTCCTACCACCATGTCTTTTCTACTATGAATCTGTTCTCTACAGTTCTTGTTTCAGATATGATTTGTGCTTTTACCTTTAATGACATCATGAAATACTTTTATAAATATGATAAGAAAATAAGCAAATTTCTAATCTTTATAGAAATCTATCGATTTAGTTTTGTTCTTGCTTAATTCTATTTGTTTCTGTATTCCCCACTTACACATCTTTAACTTCTTTGTGGCCTCTTCCCAAAAGAGAAATATACTCAGCCATGAATGACAATCTCCCTACTGATTCATGTATATAGAAAAATAGATGTTTTTCAGAACCAAAAGTTATTTTTTTAAAAATAGCAAAAATGACTTATATTTTAGAAAGTTCTCGGACTAAGTAAAAAATAAATAAATAAATAAACAACAACAACAACAAAAAAAAAAACAGTAATCTATGTCTAGCCAATCCTAGCTCTCTCGAAAATACAGCATACTTGGCCAACCAAGATTTTCATTATAGCCAATGAACCTGTGGCAGGAAGTGAGATTTAAGGGAATTCCTTTCCTTGTCTATCATGAAGTCTATATAGCTGAAGTGTTAGCCTGTTTGATCTCCTACCAAAAAAATTCTATGTAGTTGTATGTTTCTTAAAACCATTAAAGATCTTTTTATTGATTGAATTCATTTGATGATGATAAAATATTTTTAATGTTCAAACATAATAAATTGACATTAAAACTGTAAGAAACATTAAAAAGCATTGTATAACATGATAACCATGGTAGAAGAAATTTTCAGTATAGAAGTCTGTTGCTTGACTGTCCCATTGGAGAAGGCCTTTTTTTTTTTTTTTAACAGTATTCTACAGTTCCCTGAAGAGCTATGAATCAAGTATCTGCCAAAATAGATTAAGCAGTTGGTTTGGGAGATAAGAGCCCTACAGGGAAAACATTTAGGGTCCAATTAAGTTTGGATTTCGGAAAAACTAAGTGGAAAAGTGGTCCGTTCTGCCAGCCTAGTAGGTAGGATTTACAGTGACTGAAGATTGCTTGATAAGTACTAAAATTGCAGGTCATCTCTAAGACTGCTTCCTCTCTGAGCTGTCATCCATTCAATTGCCCTTTAAGTGTTACACAATTATTATCATGGACTCTTAGAGTCCTAGCAGGTCAACTCACTATCTTTCTAACAAATTTAGAGCATCTTCTAAATATCCTAACAAAATTGGTATCCATTCTTGGTTTAAACTCTTCCAAGAATGAAGAGTTTACTGCTTCAGGAAGCAAATAATATTTTTCAGTGAGAAGTTCTTCTAAGTACTTAAATTGGATTGGTCTTACATGTGCCTTATGCTTAATGGGTTATAACTCAGAGCTATAATGAAACTGTTTCAGACAGAAAGTAATGCAATTAACATGAGATGTTTCAAACATTTGGAGACATGCTAGGGCATGAATTTCAGCTTTTCTGCTCCCTAGTGGTATATGCTCAGGTACTTTGAAAAATATTCTCCCTTCATATTCTCATTTTCAAATCATGAGTAAGTACTTATTTTATACTGTCATTTGGAGGATTAAACACCTACTGCACAGGAAATAGTCAACTATGTTTAGAATTAAGATTTCAATAGCTTCCTCCTTAAATCTGGTACTAGAAAAACAAGGGTAAAAATACCTCTAATCTTATGGTGTTTCTTCAATAATGAGGAAAAAGCTTGAAGATATAATATCAATAAATGTCCTTGGTGAAGACATATGCCACAGAAGGCCTTTCAGCAAGATGACAAAATTAGCTTAAGGAGACCAGAAGAGTGGAGTTCAACTGATATTTAAGATGATATTTGATGGATGACACTTTGAGTATGTGAAGAAAATGAGATGAAGACACAGAATAACATGGTTAAAATGAAACAAGAAGTGATAGAGTGAGGAATGAAAGTTGTCCAGTATAGTAGCTTACCTGTAGTGTGCCACATTATTAATAATAATAAAGAATGGCAAAACTGAGAATGTTTGAGGCTCACAGGACACAAACAACCTTATGGGACACATTAACTATAAGACATGAGAAACTATTGAGAAATATTTAGCAAAGCAGCAAAGCGACAAGATTTATTCAAGAGCTTATGTGGAGGTTTTTGTGGTAGACCCATGTAGTGTGAGAGAAAGAATTTGTCAAAGTTTCCAGTCCCTGGGATGCTTAGGAAGGATGGGGTATGTACCCATTAGAGCACATCAAGGCACTGCATGTGCTATAATCTTTACACAAATAAGGACAAAGCTACCTAGACTATATATATTCCATTATATTTTCAGAAAAGTCCCGGTTTATATCTGCAATTACTCATTACCATAATTTCAGGATTGTCCTAGATGTAATAAAAATTGCTTAGTCACTGGGCCTCATATTCATAAACACTGATTCTTACTTTATCTTCCATTTTTTTCTGGATGCTTATGAAAGTGACCATAACTTTCCAAACTATCATCTCTGAAACTTTTTAAAGTGTGCCAATTTTCTTGTGTTATAAGCAATGTTCTCAATTTAATTAATTAATTAATTAATTAATTTATTTATTTATTTTGGTTTTTCAAGGTAGGGTCTCACTCTGGCCCAGGCTGACCTAGAATTCACTATGTAGTCTCAGGGTAGCCTCAAACTCACGGTGATTCTCCTACCTCTGCCTCCCAAGTGCTGGTATTAAAGGTGTGTGCCACCATGCCCGGCTGTTTTCAATTCTTGATGAAGGAAAAATATTATGTGAGTATAACTCTGCTATTTTTTTACTCTAATCCTAATAAGCTAGTGAATGAAAAGTAAAATATATCTATTTTCTAGCAATTCTTTCTCTGACAGTTATGTATTGTCATTTCAAAGAAGGGAACATCTCTTGTTTTGTTATACCAAAGCCAGTGTGTGTGTATGTGTGTGTGTGTGTGCGTGTGTGTGTGTGCATACATGTATATATTTGGAGCTATATTTTACACAATAGATATAATCGCTGTCCTGGGAAACTGCTCTGTAGAACCTGGGTAGGTTCAGGTTAAGCTATTGTTGAGACCAGGCAATGGAAGTCATGGGAGAGAAAACCTGGCATAGGCTACACATTGAACAACTTTTGGATATTATTAAGAATTAGAGTGGAAGGAAAATCAGAGGCTTTTGTCAAAGTATTTCATGAGAAAGGGAACATTGACCAAAGAGAATATGGGACAAAGAAGAGATGGGACACGATATGCCTGAAGACTCTGTCTAGCAAAATAGCAGAATGTAGACAAGAATCAGGAGACATGGTTTGGAAAAGGATACGAGATGAGGAGCTTTCAAAGAAGACCCTCACAAATATGCACTAAGGATAACAGCCTCGTTTTGACAACATTGGGAAGTGAAAGTGTTGTTTACAGAAGAAGCAGTGCAGGCAGTAATATAATGAGAGTTCTGTAGAAAAAAAGTAATCGAGAGGAAGTTTGAGTTAAGAAAGCAGACACACAAAACACAAAATGGAAATAAGAGATGATTCTGGTTTCTACATTATAGCTAAGCTAGAGAAAATAAAGATGGTAGTACATAGAGCTTAATTGTATTTATAGTTATAAAACAATTACCACAAGCCCCCAGTGAGTCCTGAAGTCTTCCAGGCTGAAATCTGGCTTACTGGAATGGGTTTAATCTCTACAGAAGTTCAAGTCTCCAATCATAAAAAGACTTCATACTGAGAGGAATATTCTATGATCATATTTTAGGTGGGGACTGTATATGTTAACTAGAATGGTAATAGTAATTATTTTGCTATGTGCATATAAACAAAGCACATTGTTATGCATATTAGATAACTATATATTAAAGAAAAACATTCATTTTGTTGGTGTGTTGTGTGCACATGCAGTATGTGTGGGGCGTGTAGGGTGTAAGCACCTGTGTGGATGCCAAAGGAAGACAACAGATATCTTCTCTATCTTCCTCCCACCTTATTCCTCTGAGAAAAATGTATCTCATTGTACCAGAATCTCCCTGTTTTTTGGTAGACTGACAGGCCCAGGAGCCCCAGTGATCCTCCTATCCCTCTCTCAGCCACTAGGCTTACAGCATGCATGATCATGCCTGGCGTTTTATGTGGGTGCTTGGGACAGATCTCATGACCTCTTATATGTGCAGCAAGTGCTCTTACCTCCTGAAATATTTCTCCAGTCCGGAAGTATTTTTAAAAAGAAAGATCGAGGTGATGGAGAAATGCCTGATCAGTTAAGGCACTTGCCAATGAAGCCTAAGGACACAAGCTCAATTATCCAAAACCCCACTTAAGCCAGATGCATATGGCTGTACATGTGTTTGGAATTCATTTGCAGTGGTTATAGGCCCATTCATTCTGTCTCTTTCAATCTCTCTCTCTCTTCCCTTTCTCTCTTACCTAATAAATGAAAGCAAAATATTAAAAATTAAAAGAAGAAAGATCTTCCCCAAATTCAATGTTAAAGGCAAGTAGGTTCATACTGAATATGTGATATTAAGTGATGTGAGTAATGGATATGGAAGCACCCTAATCTCATACATTTGAAGCCTGGGTTTGGTTATTGCCTCACAATTCACTGGTCAATTTAATGTTGGTTCATATTCAAACAACTCTAAAGTAATTTCCTTGCAATTCTCTGGGAGGGTGTATGGCTTGTGGATATCAAATGACTGAAAACACAGAAACACACAGAGTAAGTGCTGACCAAATATGATGAATTGCTGCTCTTCCATACTGCCTAGTGATAGGGTATAGATCATTCTCATACTAGACAGGTTAGAGTGGCTCTGATCAGGTCTCCTGTGAAGTTGTACATAGTATGTGAAGAAAGGGAAGGAGCAGGGAGATTCTCTTGACCCCATGGTAAGGACTAAGACTTTGGCAAGAGTAGATAGGAAAGTAGCTAGTAGGAAGCATTTGTATATGTACATAATACATACATACATACATATATACGTATATACATACATACATATGTATCCATGTGTGCTTGTATAAATAGATGATAGTATTTCAAGTCAATGTTACCAACTCCCATGGTGGTTTTACAGTGACTTTGAATGTCTGGTGACTCTCATGTTGCCTTATGCTGGCATACCAGAAGATGATTCTGCGAAGTTTTCTGATAGAGTAGAACCTCATGGTACTTCTCTATCAACCACCAGCCACAGCTACATGCCTCCTTATTTGGAAGTATATATTTCTGTCTCAGTCTTGAAATGGAGCTTTGGGTGAGGGATTCTCAAATCTGGCCCTTTCTGCTTTCCCATGTCATATTTATGAGCCTCAGCATAAAGAGGTATTTCTTGTGGTGGCTCTTTCTCTCTATACTCATTAAATTTTTCTTTACGCACTAGATAATATTTGTTTATATTACACTAAAATAATTAATGGTTTCTATTTAATAATTACTGACACAAGGGCAGAGCTGAAGGCTTCCCATATACATAGTTGCACTGTTTCCCCAGTGCACGTGTGCCATTTTTAACATTTACTATACAACTTAAGAGAAATAAATAGTTTTCATTTAGTGTAGTATTTATGACTGCCTTATGCACTACTTCACGTGCAGCTGAATAAATACATGTATTTTGCTAATCACCTATTGTTTTATTTTCCACCCAATTCCAACCCCAGATATCTAGCACCATCATAATGATATCCCCAATGGACGCATACAAATGGAACATAGAATTGGATGTCATACCACATATATAGAAAGTCAAATGCTTGTATAAGTGAGGACTATGCATACTGTTTCTAATATTGAGAAGACTCTAGTGCTTAACCATTCTGACTTCATACGCAGAACAATGTACTGGCTGTATGCATCCCCTAAGTTTAATTCCCTTCATTCTCTTTCCCCAGGAAGGCTTTCTTCAAACTATAGAAATCCAAGAACATTTGAAAATACAAACTCTATTCTGTACTTGAGTGGGGACATTAAATGAAATGTTTCCAACTGATCACTGCAGGATGCTTGATCTCACCATGGGGTCATCTGACCCTGATACCAGATGCTCAAAAGTAAACTTAATAAAATCAGAAATTCACCAGCTAAATAAATATTTCAAGAGACCCGAGGAGCAAGGAGAGTTTGCTAACAAAATGGAAGCTGATCTTTTTGGAAACTATGGTCTGCATGGTACTAGATCTCAAGTCAGTGATTTTGTCTCTGAGAAATTTCCAGGTACGATTGCAGAGGAAGAAGGATAACCCTTACAAAATATGTATATAAATGCTTCCTTTATGAAAATAAGGGCACTGGGCTTCAGACATAAGGTTCGTATATTGAACATGTCTTGTCACATACTCAGCAATATAATTAATTGATGATCAGGTTTTATGAATACTTTCTCTTTGTTTACTCCTTTTAAGTAAGATGATCATTTCCAAAGTGCTCTTGCTCATATTTAGAAAATACATGCAAAAATATCAAAGTGTTTTTTGGTGGGGAGTATTGGGAATAGACTATGAGTTTGAGTTGAGAAGAAAATGGAATATAGAGAATGATTTTTTTTTTCCTGATCAGCCTGTAGTATTCACCTTAAGCCATTTTATTGCCACATGAGTTTCTCTGTGTTCTTCAAATTTTAACTCTGTTTGGTTAATCTGATCTCAGTTTGCATAACTTTGCCTGTAAATCTACAGAATTGGCATCCTTTATATATTCATGCATAAAGACTGAAGTCTTGGGCACTAACTGATAGATGATTCACATTTGGCTACAGTTTCTAAAGTTTGTTCCTTATACCCTCTTCCTTTTACATGCAAGAGTTTTAGTTTTTGAGGTGGGTGGTGTGTCATAATCACACTATGTTCATCAACTACTATGATAGTATAAGTGACATAAAGACAAACTCAATTGATTATTGAGTGTATTGCTTCAGCCATTCTTTAATTATGAATTGATGCTAATAGCATAGGAAAACTTTCAGGTAAAATAGAACGATGTCACACCCTTAAGAAATCAACTGGTTGTGCACAGTATCTTTAACAAGCTCTACTCATCAACCTATTCTGTGGAAAACTACTAAAATGTTACTAAGTTTTGACTAGGTTGGGCTGCACACAAAGGGTTTTTGTTTGTTTGCTTTTTTTTTTTTTTTTTTCCTGTTGAGCTAACTGGAAACCATTTTTGAGGACAGGATATGCTAACACATTCCTTAGCAGGAGCATCTCCGTCATTTTCTGTCTTGTCCTCCCTCTGGGCTTCAGACTGATTTTCATCGTGATATTGTCAGCTCATATTTGTTTCCTGAACTGGACATCACTTGTGAGGTCCTGCGCAGTTTTCATTTCCCTGTGGGCCTTAATAATTATTTTTCATGATCTAGTGTTTTATAAAACCATTTCACATATCAGCAAATCCTTGGTTTCTACTCAATATTGGATCATTTGAGAAGATATCAAGTTCTAATAGACTTCAAACTAAATCTTTGCAGGCTCTCTGAGGATTTGTTCTCCGGCTAAAGTAAGGTCGTGTCATTCATCATGTTTTCTGCGCCCTGAAATGTCTTAACAATTCTGTACCCATGAGGGAGGCCATGCTCCTGTCTACACAAATGGGAACAGTAAAGTATATGGCAATGATTTCAAAGCCACCGATCATTTTGTGCTTCAACAGTGAAACGCACTCTCCACCATATTCTCCATGATTCTGCCCCACAAACTATTACATTCTTATCTATTTATTTGAAAATATGCATGCCAAAGTCCCCTGATCCATGCTGATCCAGACTGCTAACAGCCAAATTTCCATACTTTTTCAATTGCAACATAATGTGGAAGGAGAAACTTTCCCTTCACTTCTTCTTGTCCAACTTTAGAACTGGACTAGCTGGTCAGAGTGCTCATGAGTTTCTCTCTTTCTGCTTTCTAAATATCAGAAACAAAATGGATTTAAAAAAATTGTTGTCATCTTCCAACATATCACCTTCCCCCTTCCAGAAGACTTTCAAAATTAATTGCCCATGTTCCAGTAACTTCATTAGCTAGTTCCTTAACACTCTAGGGAGTATGTCAACCCAGAGCTGTGGAAATGATACAATTCAATAATTTGAGAAGAAACTGGGGTCAGCTGCTTTGTAGCATCTCAGACTTTATTTTCTGCTTTCTTCCCACTTTTCACCAAATTTTGCTATTTTTCCAGTTTTTTAACCTCCTTTACCCATAGAAGTTTTTCATACCAGGACTTACCTCTCAAAATCATGATTCTCAGGTTTTCCACGCTTGGAGGCTTCTTTCTGACGTGCCTCTTCCTCCTACTAGTTAAACTAATGGTTTCACCTTCTCAACCATTAGCACGTTATCTGAAAAGCTAAGTGATTTTTGTGTCAATTATCTTGAAACACTCCTTACTTCTTGGTCAACAGCACAGGTAATTTTCATTAGATGAGAAATATGGTGCATTCAATTTTCAGTATCAAACTGTGTGTAAATACAATATGTTTACTCATGCAGTAAGCTTTTAAATATTTTTTGGAAATGTGGTATTTTCTTATTGGTATCCTTTTCTGCCTTCTAAATCCACAATTATGAATTATCTTTAATAATATTAGAAAATGGGAAAAATTAAACATTAACTAAAAAGTAGCATGAATTATCTCTTTACTGAATGTGTTCAAATTACAATATTTTACTGAGCACTTATAAAATTATAAATGTTATCAAATGTGTCACGTGAATACAGATATTTAAGGTAAACACATGAGGGTACCCCCTTTATGCTGATCTTCAAAGGGAAATTTTATGACAAAATCTAGCTTTGATCATCTTCATTATGCAGTCCTTTTAAGCTCTAAGAAAAGAACTACCTATTACTAGACATCATTTGCTGGTGATTTTATTTAATTCCTCTCCTTGTATGTATCAAGAACCTACGTGGAACTAGTGGAACAAATAGAGTAGTAACAAATATTTGAAAAAAGTAATTTTAAGACATTCATTCATTCATTTATTGATGTTGGGGTAGCGGAGCTTGAATCCAGGACTCCTTGCATACTTAGCATGGGCTCTGTCACTGAGTCATATGCCAAGATACTATCCATATATTTTTATTAGGCATAACAATAAAGTATTGTCAGCTTACATAAAAGTGACTTCCTAAGTAATCTTTAAATTGTTAACTAACAACACTAATTTAAGTGTGGACTCTTGTCACCTGGATCAAACTGAAACCCATGTCATCATGGCTTGTTACCTCAGCCCTTCAGATCTGCGTGAGCAACAATTGACCCATGTGACATCATTCATAACAAAAAGTCTATCATATTACATATTGAAGAATATTTTCATTATAAGTGACTTCTTTTTATAACAAACTGTTTATTTTTATTTAAATAAGATTTTATGCATGGCTGTTAATTCTACTATTAATAACACCTGAAATATTATTGATAACAATGATTTAAGTGCTAGAAGAGAAATACTTTTGTTGATAAATTTTTACTAATTTTAAGTTCCCAGAAAAAGAAAACAAGTAGAAGATATGGAATTCTCAGGCTAGAGAATTTGGTTAAAGGTTAAAGACACTTGCTTGCAAAGCCTGAGAGCCCAGGTTTTATTCTCCAGAACCCATGTAAAGCCAGATGGACTAAGTGGTGCATGTGTCTGAAATTCATTTGCAATGGTAAGAGAACCTGGCATCATGTTCTCTCTCTCTCTCTCTCTCTCTCTCTCTCTCTCTCATAAATAAATAAACACTTTTTTAAAAAGTGTAAGCATGGAACTCTCATCTACCTTCTGAGCACACACATTCTTTGTGGGTGCTCCACTTTGGGAGGCATATTTGCATAATCAATGAAACCGCACTGGCATGTCTTTATTCTGCAAAGGTTTACATTAGGGGTCACTACTGGCATTATAAATTTGTGTATTTGACAAATGTATAACTACATATACCTAACATTACAGAATACATACAGAATAATTTCCATATCTTTACATTCCTATTCGTCTCCCACACACCCTTAGCCCCTGGCAACCACTGACCTTTTGTTCTGTCTGTATCACTTCTTTTCTTTTCCAGAATGCCGCATAACTGAATCATGCAGTGTGCAGCCTTTTGAGATTGGCGTACTTCACTTAACACTAGGTTTCCTGTAAATTCTTTCATGGCTTGATAGTTCATTGCAGTTCTGTGCCAAAAAGTACACATTGTGTGGTTCTCAGCCACTTCTCAGGATCTAAAGCTCTAGTTCACCCAGAATTCAAGCCTGCTATCATAACAAACTTAGATCCCACCAGAACTCCAGTAGGCCACAGTAACAGACCAGCCATCCAGGCCAGGGTGCCACAACAATCACTGTGGACCCTGAGTTAGCACACATAATCTTGAAACTCAGGATTATCCCTACAGGTACAGATACTAAACTTGCCCCAAGAGCAAGCCAGCTATCCTAGCCTCAACTATAGACCACCTAAATGCACCCAGGTTTCTGGTCCACCAGTGTCAGCCAGTGCCAACACGCTTGTACAAACAGGCCAAAGACCTGTTGCTATTGATCCTCCAAACAAACGGTTTAGTTGGATTCAGACTTGAGTGCCAAAGTCTATCATTTGCTGAGCAAGACACTGGAGCAACTTCTTTGAGGTCTCCAACAGCCTACCTATGTAACATACCACAGGGCCTGCCCAGAGTCTTTTATATTCAACAGGTTGAGAGTGAAGAGGTTTTGTTGTTATTGTTGTTGTTGTTTGTTTGTTTTAGAACAAGCCAGTCTCCAAAAAACTGGAATAAGTCCCTTCTATAAATATAAAGACACAAAACACAGACACAGAAATCAAAAATCAGAATAGTCTGGAGAGATGGAGAGATGGCTGTGTAGTTAAAGGCACTTGTTTGCAAAGTCTGACAGCCCAGGTTTAACTTCCTAGTCAATGTAAAGCCTGATGCACAAAATAGAACATATATATATCCGTTACAGTTGCAAGAGGGGTCCTGGCACAGCCTCTCTCTCTCTCTCTCTCTCTCTGTTTCTCACTCTGCTGGCAAATAAATAAATAAATAATTTTTTAAACCAATAAAAGAAATAAGACAGTACCAAAGGAAAAAATGAAATATAAGTAACCCATCCTAAAATAAATGGTTTAGGGTTTGAAGAAGATATCATGAATAAAATGCTGTACAAATCTGAAGACCTGAGTCTGAATCCCCAGAGTGCACACAAAGGTAAGTGTGGAAAGGCAAGCATCTGCAATTCTGTGTTCTTATGATTATACTGGAGACAGATATAGGAGAATCTCTGGAGGCTTGTAGGGCATTTAGCCCAGAGAACACAGCATCAAACAAGTGATCGTTCTCAAATAAGGAAGAAGGTGAAGACAAACCCCTGAAATGTCCATTGATCTCTACCTGCATCCATGAGCTCGACACACACACACACACACACACATGAACACATACACTCCCTCACAGAGAGAGGGGGGGGGGGAGAGAAAGAGAGAGAGGGAGAGGGAGAGTGAGAGAGAAATAGGTTAAAAACTAATACACAGTACCAGAGACTATAAAACTACAAAAATAAAAAAGAGGGGCTGGAGAGATGCCTTAGTGGTTAAGCATTTGCCTGTGAAGCCTAAGGACCCCAGTTTGAGGCTCGATTCCCAGGACCCACGTTAGCCAGATGCATAAGGGGGCAAATGCGTCTGGAGTTTGTTTGCAGTGGCTGGAGGCCCTGGCGTGCCCATTCTCTCTCTCTCTCTCTCTCTCTCTCTCTCTCTCTCTATCTCAATCTCACCCTGCCTCTTTCTCTCTCTGTCTATCGCTTTCAAATAAATAAATAAATAAATAAATAAATAAATAAAAGAAATTCTCCATGGCTTTGGTCTGAGCAATACTATGTGGTTATGACTCCTGGAGCAGAGGTAGTAAGAGTTATAATAGAGAAATGTGATTACATAAAACTCATAACACTATTGTACGGCAAAAGAAACAATAAACAGAGTCAAGAGACAATCCAAGCACTGGGAGAAAATATTCACAAACCATACATCTAATAAGAAATTCATATCTGGGATAAATATAAAGAGCTGAGTGAACTTAATAGCGAAACTAATAACATAATTAAAATAATCAAAGAATATGAATAGGAATTTCCCAGATGAAGACCAACAACTTGCCAACATTAGAAGAAAAAAAATGTTCAACATCACTAATCGCCAAAGAAATATAAAGTAAAAGCAAAGTATGACATCACCTCTCTTTTAAAATGAGTAGTATTTACAGAAAAACATAAAGAGGAATCATTGGCAAGGAAAGTAAGAAAAGGAAAACTATCTTCACAAGACCCTCATATTAGGAGGAAATATGATGACATTAAAATAAAAGAAAGACAAATGGAGAGAGGGAGGTGATATGATGGAGTGTGGATTTGTGAAGGGGAAAGTGGGGGAGGGGAGGGAATTATTGTGGTTTATTGTCTCTAAGTATGGAAGCTGACAATGAAGGAAATGTGTGTGTGTGTGTGTGTGTGTGTGTGTGTGTACAGCTAAATGGAAAATAAGTATAAAAGTATTGTGGTTCTTCAACTAGAGAATAATAGAACTCTCCAGCCACCACTTACAGGACAGATACCCAAAGACACAAAATCATTATGTTAGGGAAGCATATGAACTTACTATTGCTTACAGCATTATTCATAATAGCCTGGATATGACATCCACTCATATTTCATTAGCAGAAGATTAACATAAGAATAATAAATATGATATATACACACGATGGAATACCTTACTGACTGTATAAAATAATGAGAAAAACATGTAATTTGCAACACTATGCACGAATCCAGAAACCATGACATTAAAGAAATAATACAGTCATAGAAAGACAAAAACTGCAAGATTTCATACATGGGTTCTAAAATTGTTCAATCACATGCAGAATAGAGCAGTGGTTACAAAAGTCCTATGGCAGAGGTTGACTAATGGAAACAAATTTCAGTCAGATAGGAACAAGGCAATTATTTAAGGGAACTATTATACAACCCGGTAAGCCCAGTAATAGTGCAGTGTATTCTTAAAAGTCACTGGGAGATTTTTAAGTGTTCTAGCCATTGAGATAACTATGCAAACAAATGCTCATGTAAATTAGTTCCATTTCTATCACATTGCATACAGTAAACAAACATGAATCTTTTTTATAAATTTGAACATGATGTCCTTTTAGAAGATATTGGTGAGTAGGCCTTTACAGATGAGTTTGTATCAAACCTGGGGAGGGAAACATTACAAGTGGTCTGAAAAGGTCTCAGTATTCAGGTGAGCCTGTATCTAACATGGTGAAACTCATACATGCTTCCAGGGTGCCCCTGCTTTGGTGAACAAGGTAACGGGATGACATAGAGTCGGGTATTACTCTTCCTTTATGTGTGGCCCATGACAATCCTTCTGCATTCAATGTGGTCCAGAGAAGCCAAAACGTTGGACACCTCTGCTCAGTCATTGAGGTTCTGATAAATCCCAGCAGGAAGGTTCTAGGTGATCATTTTCTTCTGCTGCAGACTCATTAAGGAGGACAAGAATGCTCTGTGTTTTGCAAAATATCATCTGTCCCATCTCTTTGATGGTATCAGGAGAAGAGTTTGCCCAAGTTTTCAGTGTGCGAGCCTCAGGGAGCTTGGGAGAGAACACTCACGAAAGTGCAGTGTCCCCCATTGCAGCTTTCCTCCCTGCAACTTGTCTGTGTCTATGCTGAGCCTCCCGCAAACCCACAGAGTCCCTGCCCCTGGCTTCGCTGGGTAAGGTGCACTTCCCTGTAGCATGCTGTCTACTTCTCCAGTTTGAGGGGTAGCATTTTGCCCTGTGTCCTCACTTCTCTGACAGATCTTAGAGGAACTGATCATGTTTTAGTTTGTTTGGCCTCTTTACTTGCTAACAGTATAAAGTGGACACTTCTGAGGTCCTTACATGCTGGGCTGAAAATGAGAAGCCACATGCACGTCTTTACTCTGAAAACTCTAAACCTCCTCTGCTGATGCCCTGTGTGGGAGTCTCCGGCACTTTGTAGAATGCTTAATATAAAGAAATTACAGATATCATTGAAAACTTCACATGGATATAAATTATTGTTCAATAATCAATTGGATGACAAAAATTAACATAGCTTACAACTAGACCTGCTGCAGGGGGTTGAACATTTTCCATAGCTATCTCCAGACTGCATTATTCATTAGATGGTGGTTTCATTACAGGTCATAAAGCTGAAAATGTCTGCACTATCTGTACCACATACTATAATGTGGTATCTAATGAGGAACCTGAGATTAATTTCCTTGTCTTGCAACCCAGAAGACTTAATTACAATTTTGAGAGGCTCTCAGAAGACTGACTACCAGGTCTCCTAGTTAGACATCTAGGAAAGCAGATGAAGGCAGTATTACATTTCACCTACTGAGATTTATAGACAGAGCTATGCTGTAGAGCTCTGGGAGAAGTGGAGGACTTCAAGATGCAATCTTCATTCAGAAACTTACATTTTACTAAAAGTTCTATACGTGGAGGAAGCATACAGAAATTGTGGTATTAGAGTCAAGCTTTGAGGAGGCAAAAATGGTGGGAAAAGATGTGACTCTCAGAATCATTGTGTTGATGGCAAAAGAATCAATGAGATCACCGTGTCCTTAGAAAACCCCCAGTCTTCTCACTGGTTGCATTATTAGTTGTGTTAAAAAACAAAAATAAAAAAAGACAACTCTACAAGGACTGGCGATACAGGCCTATCTACTCCAGAAGCTGAGGCAGGAAGACTGATAAATCAATGCCCCTGGAAAAGATAGTGAGACTCCATCTCAAAATAATATTTAAAAAGTGGTCTAGAGACATAACTCCACGGTAGAGTGGTTGCGTTAACATGCAAGAGATTTGAGTTCAATTCTCAGTACCAAGCACACACATAAAAAAAATGGCAGGAATGATACATCAGTAGATGGGGAGGATGTGCTAAAAAAAAACAATGAATTCTAGGCTGAAAGGATGAGACTTGGTTTATTTGGCATTGTAAGGCCACTAGGAGATTCTCATAGCTTAGCAAACATGTAAAAAAGAACATTAATATGGGTCAACTAATGCAGTTTATATCATTGTGTTTGGAGAATCTGAGAAGAAACCCGTCCCAGATAATATTCCAAAATAGTTTGTACAAGCTTTACCAGGGAGACAGCATGACCCTGAGTCTCCTCACTATCTGTGCAGCTGCACCCTGCTTGTATGTTATCTGGTTAGTGCAGCCACAGGCACAACTGAACAAACAGCTTTGTATGTACTTCCTTATCACTGATTTATTGCTAAGGAATTTTCTGTTTGTGCCCCAGAATCACGTAAACTTAGAAACTTGTAACCCACTAATAGTATAATGAAACTGCCTGCCACACTGTCTATAATATCCTTGAGCTATCAGCGCTCAGGACTCAAGCTTTGGAAGTTATTCCCCTGAGTCTGTGTCGACATGAATAAATTTTCTGATTCTCCACTCTATCTCTGGTGCCAGCACTGTGTGACTCAGTTTCCTGTAGCAGTATGGTCTGACTAATGCATTTTTAAATTACTGTATTTGGAGAATCTGAGAATGAGATGTTAATTACCATGTCCATGATTGTCCACAGCAGGAAAAGAGTACATTAAATCGTGAGGAAACACAGTTGTAATTTAAAAATCATCAGAAGCAGCCCACCATCTATGAACTATAGTAAACTGCAATATTTTGTGGACACTTATTTTAATCATAGGTGGGAAGGTTTCAATACTGGAACCATCTGCCAGTCAACAGGTCTATTCAATTACAAAGTGATTTTATCTTTTTTTAATTTTTTTGTTTATTTTTACTTATTTGAGAGCAACAGGCAGAGAGAGAAAGAGGGAGAGAGAAAGAGAAAGTGAGAGAGAATGTGCACGCCAGGGCCTCCAGCCACTGCAAACAAACCAGATGCATGCACCCCTTGTGCATCTGGCTAACGTGGGTCCTGGGGAATCGAGCCTGGAACCGGGGTCCTTAGGCTTCACAGGCAAGCACTTAACAGCTAAGCCATCTTTACTGTTCTATTTAGTTTCATAACCACTTTGGAAGATATGTTTTATCACTTCCACTTAGTAGCTGTAACAATATTTCCTCTTGTGAAATAACTGAATTTGGTAATTGAGGAAGGTCCTGAGCTAGATCTGTGGTGCCTGGCAAGGAAATACTTTAATGTTACCAAGTTTCACTATATCAGTTAACCTTTCTTATTGTGACGTAAATAGAGACAAAATTTGGAAGGATTTTTAAATTTTATTTTGGTATGTGTGTGTATGTGTGTATAAGTGTTCAGATGTGAGCACACATGTGTATTGAGGCCAAGGATTGATGCCATGTATCTTCCTCAATATCCACCTTATTTTTTGGAGGCACGGACTCTCTTGGAACTCACCGTATCTACTAGATTAACCAGCCAGGAAGCCCTGGAATCCACTTGTCTCTGCTTCTCCACTACGAGGTAGTTTACAATCCTGTGCTACCCCGCCCAACATTCTTATGTGGATGGTAGGAATCCAAACTGAGGTTCTCATACTTGCATGGCAAGCATTTTATGCACTGAGCCATCTCTCCATCCCTGTGGAAGAGTTAGTTTGACTTCAAGTTTCAGAGCAGTCAGTCAGAGCACAGAAGGCGTAAAAGGACAGAGCAGTTCACGTCATGGCTGGCCAGCCAACACGGAAACAGAGAATGCTGGTGTTCTCCTTTCCCCCTATTTCCTCCATCGAGGTGCATAGTCCATGGGTTGGTGCTTCCCACATTCAGGATGGGTCTCCCCTTCCTTTTCAGGGTTAATTTCCAAGCACCTGATTCACTGAGTCACCAAACACTTACTCCCCAGGGTGACTTGTTTATTAGCCATTACTCTCTTCTACACAGCAAAGTCATCTCAAGCAGGGAAGTGTGACTCAGTCGTTGCTCTCAGGTTGTCAGCACCATGCTTCTGCATGCTGATACACTGTAGGGGTGTTGTAATAAACCACACAATTTCTTCCATGCAGACCGTGAAAGAAAAGCTACTTAGCATTAAAGATCTGAGGAACAGTACAGGGGACATAAAAGGTTGGTTTACTCAGCTGAGCTAGTGACCACAGTGGACAATAGATGCCTGAATCCTATAGGAACACTTTAAAAAATAGTATAACACACACACACACATACACACACACACACAGAGAGATGATAGATATTCTCTCTCTTTTGGGGAGGAATGTGTGAACTGGAGCCTTCTATAGCACTTCTTATCTGTCATTGATTGACAGAGTGCTAACACATAACTACTTTGGCACAGTGCCAGCCTACAGGAGAGACACCCAAAGCTCTGGACAATATTCCCTGGCACAGACTACAAAGGCTGACAGAGTTGAGGTACACACAACCACTGAAGTGTACAAGAATTCGTGGTGGTCATTATTGGCAAATAACCAGGTACAGAAATTGCAAAAGGCTATGGAATTGAAAGGAGTTGCACAACCTGTCTTGTGAGATAGGACAGACAAGAAGTTCTACATCTCCGTCAGATTATCACACTGCAGCAGAGAGAGTCCTTGTGCAAAATGCTGAGCCACCACATGCTAGCCTTTCCGTATGGAAGACATTCTCTTCTCTGACTTGTCAGCAGGATCAGAGCACTGGGCTGTTATTAACAGTAGTGCTGGTAGGTTTGTGTCAAACCAGATGCACTCCATGACCTTGCGTTGGATGGCTTGATTAATTGTGAACAAATGTTCTCAGAGATGTCAAACCAAAATGAAAGGGAAGAGAAAGAGCTAATGAGGCATAAAGATCCTGAAATAACCTGCAAATGAGTCTGATGTTCCCCTTTCCTTTAAATAACGATCCTCTGCAATGATCAGGAATATCTGCTTATCCTTCAGACTGTCCTAACGCTAATTGACACTTTCTTCTATCCTTGGAGCCTCACAGTAGCCATACAGTTTAACTGGACAGTTATGGTTAGTGTCACATGGGACTGTTTAAGGAATATCAGTTTTGAGTTTTGCAGAAAAGTGTTATGAAATTTAGCCCTGATGTCGCGTTGTGAGGATTGGCCATTACAGCAATGGTCAACGGTTTTGTTCACAACTACAGAGGTGGATAGTATTTCGCTCAGGTTAAAAAAAAAAAAAAATCATGATTCAGGGCTGGAGAGATGGCTTTTCAGTTAAGGCGCTTGCCTGAGAAGCCTAAGAACGCTTCTTTGAATCTCCAGGTCTCACGTATAGCCAGATGCAAGTGACTCAAGTGTGCAATGTTGCACATGCACACAAGGGGACACACACATCTGGCCTTTGTTCACAGCTGCTGAAGGACCCTGGGTGTCTCTCTCTCTCTCAAAAAAAAAAAAAAAAAAGTTCTTGATTCATTAGGTGATGGAACCTCATAGCTGTGTCCAGCATACTGGCTAACTTCAGCATGTCACTTATATTTGTTGTGTCACAGATTCATCTTAATTGAGATATTTTCTCATGACCACAGAAAAGAGGCCTTGACTCTAGATGTTAAGTCTGGGAGACCTGAAACTTACTGGTCATATAACCAGTCTCCAAAGCTATGTTAATTAGAAACTGAAACATTCTGTCTTGTGGGCTAGGGAGGAAGGAAGTTGTGGAGACTCAGGAGGACAGTAAGTCTGAGAAAGGGTTGCAAGACACTGCCCTAAAGCTTTATAAAGAGAAATCCATTGCTTGGCGGTGACGAGTGTGCTCAAGTCTTAGGGCTGAGCGGCCTGCAGGCTTGCAGTGAGCTCCAGAGATGCCTGTCGGTGAGTCATCACCTATGCTCCGGTGGGCCTTGTGCTGACGCAGCTGCCACTGAGTGCACCATTGCTTCTGCAAGCAGCCCCCTCCCTTCTTTGTAAACAACCCCAGTCAAAATCTCTGATTTTGGTGCAAGCGTCCTTTGGTCTGTCATTAATACCTTATCTGAGGAGAGGAGTTGTGTTCACATCTGTCCAAGGAAAAAGTTTCCTGCAGCAATGTGCTGTGGTAAAAGTTTGAATAGTTCTCCCACGTAGAACCTACCAGCAATGTATATATGATACCTTAGTGAGAGATGTGTTTCCCCTTATACAATTTGATACAAAAAAATTATTTTATCAAAATTTAAATAGCCCATGTTTTTCTTTTATAATATTCTAAAGAATTATTTTATCATATGTATTTATTTTATCATATATATAAATGATATATACAATATATCATTTACATATATAAATGACATACATAAAATATTTATGATATAAATATGATAAAATATATATCATATATGATATATATAATGGTATTTATACATCCTAGGGTAATATTTTAATTAAGGTTAAACTATGCAAAGGTAATGATCAATTTCAATTAAAGATTATTAGTCAGGCTCTCACTTTCCTAGCGTATCTCTCAAAGTCACATCCTCTTTTAAGTTTTAGTTTCTCCATCAATAAAATGGAACTATTGGTTCATTATAGGAAATGAATATGTGATGGTAGTCTGTCACTTTGAAGAGCTCGAATTAATGCTGAGGGTAGATATATCTCTAAACTCAAAGCCCTTACAACTACCATAGATAATTAAAGGGAATAGGCATTTTTTTTCTAAGAATTTCAATATATGTGTTCTCCTGGGAGAAGGAAGCCTAGATATTACTCAGAAGGATCAATATTGACTGTTTCTCTTTGTATTTGTTTCAAACATAAAAACACATAGAGACATCAGTTGACTCACTTCTGTGGGAGGCAAATGTGGAGTCAAGTCAGTGGTGTGTTTTCATGTTCTCATGACAAGAACAGGGCTTCACCAGGTCACAACTGGATATTACAACCATAAACTCACGGTTTTCCTCTTCCTAGTATACTTCAGGCTCATGCTTCCAAAAGTACTATTATATCCTAGACTTCAAATTGTACAAGTCCAAGGGCCTAGTTTTGCTGTTCAGAAAATGTGCTTGGACAGGATGTATTCTTCTGGGAACAGAGCATGCCGTTTTGGAATACATCCCTCCACCTCTCTCTCTCTTTCCCATGGCTACTGTGACCAGCTATATTGGTAAGAAGGAATTACCTTGAACCATCACGTGGAGAATAATAGCATGAGCCCACAGCAAACTGTATATGTCACTAACATACATATGTCACTAAACATGTATATGTCACTAACTGCCATTGGTTTAAGTCTAGAGAGTTCAGAACCTTCAGGGAAAGATGATAACTCAGTCTACACTGACTAATGACTATGGACATAAAAGACACTGATCTGTTTGTCCCAAAAGTAGTGCCTTGAGTAGAAGCATCACCTCAGTGTTCAAGCTCTGTAATAAAAAAGGTCAAATTCCATAACTTCGAGATCACTTACATTGTTTCCTTCTGCAGGCAGTGCTCTGACTAGTAGAAATATGAAGGAATATAAACTCATGATTAGATTTTCTCATCTCTAAGTGGAAGGTCAAACTTGATAATCTCATTATCAAAAGAGAAATCCAAATAACAAATGTCTCAGAGGGCTCTAAATAGATGAAAGCTATTTTTCAATTGCAATCTATTTTTCTTACACTATGATAGTTAAAGAAACACTTCCATCGCATCCTTGAGATTTTAGTGTTTCCAAACATTCAGAGTCCCATTTCATTCCCAACAGAAAAATAATATTTTCATAGTCAAAAAAAGCATCTGTGTATTTGTTTGCTATGATATCAAATTGAAATGGTGATTATTTTTTCACCCTGTTGGGAAGTTGTGTTTGGAATATTCTGTCTTAAATTACAGACTATAGGAAATACTTAAAATTCTCATTGTAGGGCTCTCATTAGCATCTCAAAGACATGGGCAGTCCCTCTTGAGCAGCTGAAGTAAAGTACAATGAGTGGCCCTTCACATGGCCAAGGCGCAGAGAAACACAGTAGACAGGGAATGTAAATAGTAATTTCAAATCACACTTCAGTGTCTGAAGTCAGAAGAGCAGATACAACAACTTTCTGTGGCCGTGTTATGAGTTTCATGTCACCATGAAGGTAAATGTCTGAACTCTGCTACAGAGTTTATTACAGCAAAGACTGATTCATTTTCCTATTAAGGATTCCTCTTTTATGACACTGAAAAAAAACAGTTAAATTTTACATGAAATGTGGAATAGTCAATCCTCTACAGCAGTTGCCTTCCATCTAAGATAAATACAGTTGATAATACTTTGACTACAATCCTTTGAAACTTTAAAAATTCAAAAAATATTAATTTTTTTATTCTAAATGAGAACCATAGTTTTATTTTTTAACCTTATATTCTCCCCACCCCCACCACCTTCCCTCCCTTGACCGTTTCATGTTCACTTGCAGTTGGGTTTTGGATGGACTTTGGGGAAACCATCCTCACTGTTTTCTGCCTGTTTATTACACTTCTTCCTTTAGAAAGTTTTAAAGGTGTATCACCAAGGCTACGGACTTCCTGGATGGTAATGATTGCTTCACAGGATTTAAATATCTTGCTTTTAAAGAATGCTTGGATTATTCCCATAGATAGATAGATAGATAGATAGATAGATAGATAGATAGATAGATAGTTATTCTAACCCTTAAATGATGATAACTGTTTTTGTGCCTTTAGACCTATGAGTTTTAGTGACTTGGTGTTTCAGATAATGACTAGTCATCAAATGGTAGCTTTTTGTTTTTGTTTCTGTTTTACATTTTTAATTATTTACTTGCAAACATAGAGTTAGAGAGAAGAAAGACAGATAGGAAGAATGGGTGTTCCATGGGCTCCAGCCACTGGCAATGAACTCCAGATGAATGTGCCACTTTGCACATCTTGCTTTACATGGGTACTAGGGAATTTAACCCACATCATTAGGCTTTGCAGGCAAGCACATTAATCACTGATCCATCTCTATCCAGCTCTGTTTCTGTTTACAGAACAAGCTCTGCCCAGCTGGTTCCTATAACACCCAGTGTCATTCTTTGAGAATCCTATGGAACAAAGGACAATGCCTGGCAGGGACACATAACCAGTACATACCTGGCATGACATTTTGCCTGAATTTAGTGTCAACCACAGTTGATGTTTGGATTGAGTCACACAGTTCAATCTAAGATAGTCACAGAGACCTGGGTTTGAGCACATGTGCCTGGGTCATTTTAAGAAGTTTCCTGATCCATGCACATCTGTTTAGAAATTCCGCTTAGCCACACTTCTGATTTAGGTCAGTTAAAACTACTCAGAGGTTTGGAGGAGCCAGACAATGCATCCAACAGGAGCTGAGATCAAAGTGCAAGTGATGCCACAGGAGTCGCTAAGCACAGGCTCGCCAGCACACAGCAGAACTAAGAGCCAGTCAAAACAAGAGAGGAAACACCCACGGCACTGGTCATTTCTACACATCTCACAGCACCAATTACTGTAAAATGAGCAGAGACTGCACAAAGTTTTGACTTGGATGTCAGCATGGATGATACACACATATCATGAAAGTATGAAAAATTTTACCACTGACATAAGGAAGGCTTTCCAGTAAAAGAACAGCAGGCTACCGAAGCTGGACTGCGATGGCTTGAAAGAAATGAACAGAGATGATACTTGGATTTTTTTTTTTTCTGGTGGAAGTATCTGGTATTGGGTGAGGGTTTCTGCATGAAGAAAGGGGCTTTTGTCTTTGACCTTGCACTGATATGTCTTACATAGATATATGATGATGAGGAGATGAGATTTACAAACTGTCAGCCATAAAAAACATCACAAAGCAGAATCATACTTCAAAGCAGACATACATGTACATTCCAAACTATAAAACCCTCAGTAGGAAACACAGGACACAGTACAGGGTGGAGAGGTAAGAGGAGAGAGAAAAAGGGGATGGCGGAGGAAGGAAATTATGATCATAGTATATTGTCTATATGTATGAAGGTTGGCATTAATAAGTTAAAAAGTAAAATATACCAGTCCTGAGAAAGACAAATCCTAACAAAATTTGAGACCAATGTGGACTCCTGTGAATTCAAGGACATTACTTGGGGAACATATTTTACAGTAATATGTTTGTAATATGTGAAAGAACAGTAACCACTGTACTGTCCGTTCCATTTTCCTGCAAAAATAAATTTTATTAAAAGTGTTTAAATGGAGATTTCCCCAAAATAATTAATAAATTCAATGGATGAAGGAACAGGACATAAAAAGATTCATTTTATAAATGAGCACAGTAATATTAAGTCTTCTTAAAATTTTGGGATACTGGTTTCAAGAAATGCAATATTTTTCTTTGTATGGATTTACTCAATGCAAGTGTAGGATTACCATTTTATAAATATTGAAGCTTTTCGTTAATATATCAAGATTTTAATTTCTTTGAACCTTGTTTTATTGCTCACTGCAAAATATAGGTCTCATTTTCCAGAGTCTATATGTAGCTTAATAATTATTTGGGGAAATTCACAAATTTAAGTGTTTCTCTTCTGTTGTCAGGACGCAGACTTTCCATGCTTTTCTTATCTCAGCTCCATGTTGTATTAAGCTTTGACTAGGTCTTGGGAGTTGTTGCAGCCAGGTTCACATTGCTCACAGAAATCACCCACCCAAGAGCAGCTGTGTATGTGTGGGGGGGGCAAGGTTCATTCTGGCTTACAGAATCAAGGGAAAGCTCCATGATGCAGGGGAAAACGATGGCATGAGCAGAAGGTGACAGCACCTCCTCGCCAATATCAGGTGGATGACAGCAACAAGAAAGGGTGCCAAACACTGGCAAGAGCAAACTGTCTATAACACCCAGAAGCCCACCCCCAACAATGCACTGCCTCTAGGAGGTGTTAATTCCAAAATCTCCATCAGCTAGGAGCATAGCACTCAGAACACCTAAGTTCATGGGGGACACTTGAATCACCCCTGGCCCCTATAAACTGGTAACCATCCAAGATGTAAAATTCAATGCATTCAGTCCAACCAAAAACATCCCTATAGTTTTTATCAATCATAATAATGTTCAAACATCCCCATAATCCAAAGTCTTTTATCTGAGCCATAATGCCAAAAACTCCCCCCCCCAACCCATAATGGCACAGAATAAACATTCACACTGCAAAAGATGTCACTGGGCATAGCAAAGAAATATTCAACCAATGCAAGATTTAAATAGGGCAAACATCAAACTCTGTAGCTCCAAGTCCTATAAACAGTGACATGTCTCAAGTATGATAATTCCAACAAGCAACAAATTTCTGGAGTTCCAATTCCACCCCTCCAGCTAGGCTACTCACAGTCCTGGAAAACTACATGTGGGGCCAGCAGCTCTCCTTAGCAGCCAACTTGAGGTTCTGGCATCTCCACTGGGTCTCCACTGCAATTCACCGTTCACCCTCATGGGCCCATGGGGTCTCCATGCAGGCATCCAGCAAACATGCTTCACACTACCCGTGGCCATTTCCAAAACACAAGACCATGTTGCGAACTCAATGACCCTCTCTTTCCTGCATAAATTATACTCCATAATACCAAGTGGAATATCAACTTATTAATCCAGGGGGGAAGAAAGCTGACTTTGAACAATGGGGTATTTCTTCAATGTTCAGGCCCCTTCCAAATACTCTGCTTTCCTTCTGTTGCCCCAGTGCAGGTCAGCAGACCCAAATCTCACAGGTTTTAATCTCTCAATTACAGCTGAACAGGCAGCAGCTTGAGGCCAAAGATTTCATTTTTTCTGTACCATATCCCTCTCCTCACACCAGTCCATTCCTACACAATGCAACCCAGCACAAGTTCTCAGGACAGGGGCATAGCAGCAAGCTTCTGGCACAAAGTACTTCTAGCCCAGTCCAGGGAAAGCTCTTTTCACCCTCATAAGCCAAACCTCACAGTCCATAGTTCTTACTGCATTCAGGTCTTTCAACTCCAGCAAAAATAGTCCATAAAGCTATACTTATAGTACTACAAAGAGTCTCTTAGGCTAAGGTTTCAAATCCTTCCACATTCCTCTTGAAAATCAGCTCCAAATGGCCAAAGCCATACATTCAGGTGTCTGGTATCAATCCCTCTCCTCTGGTACCAACCTTACTGTTGCAGTCACGTTTGCAATACTAGTAGAAATCATCTGACCAAGAGTAGCTTGTGGGGAAAAAAAAAGTTTATTTTAGCTTACAGTCTCTAGGGGAAGCACCATGATTTCAGGGGAAAATGATGGCATGAGAAGATGGTGGACATCAACCCCTGGCCAGCATCAGGAAGACAACAGCAAAAGGAGAGTGTTCCAAACACTGGCAAGGGGACACTGGCTATGACACCCATAAGGCAGCCCCCAACAATATACTGCCTTCAGGAGGTGTTAATTCCTAAATCTCCATCAGCTGTGAACCTAGCATTGAGAACATCTAAGTTTATGGGGGACATCTGAATCAAACCACAACAGGAATCAGGTTGCTGGTTTATTATTATGTTTTTAAATTTTATAACAGAAGTTTATTAGGCATTTGCTACATGCCAAGACATATGGAAGGCATTCAGACTACCACAGCCATATCTCCACCTGCACTATTGGTAGAAATAGTAATGAACTAGATACATGAACAAATACATGAGATAATAGCAGGTTACATGTGTATGTTAAGAAGAAAACAATGTATTTTGTAGTAAAAAGCATGGAGTCCCTGGTTCTTTAGCTTATGGCTTTCTTCTGGTTTAAAGCAGAGTATCACTTTAGCATAGGATGACCTGGAGCTTATTCTGTAGCCCAGGCTGGCTTGAAGCCTTCCACACTGGGAATAAATGACATGCCACATGTTTGAAATAAGCTCATTAAGTCATTAGAAGAAAAAGAATGGTGATCTTGGGCAAACTTTCTCTTCAAACACCATGAGGAACACACTGATAGTGGTGAATATGTTTGGTTTCATTCTTGTTGCAAATAACCCAGCTGCCAACAGAAAGCTTGAGGTATGTTAGTAAGGAGTGAGGCAGGACGGACAGGACATCTAAGAGTGTGTTTGATGGAACAGGGATGCCAGTGACTGGAGACTATCACATTAAGTAAAATAAGCCAGACTCAGAAAGACAAATAGTACTCGTTTTCATCATGGATTTGTGGATCCTGGATTGTTTTTTAAACCATATATGTATATGTACATACACATATGCATCACATACACATGCACATAAAGCGTGCACATACATACAAACTTACTGGAAAGAAGTAGTAAGACTGGAGGAAGTAAAGAAACCGTCAGGAAGGGGGAATGGAGAGTGGGGAGGATATTGTGAGGAAAATGTGGTCAAATGATAAGATATACTTAAAGAAATTGTGTTTTGGAAACCCAGATTACATAAGATAAACACATACAAATAAAAAATAATGAGGAATTTGGACTTTGTTTCAGTGATTACTATAAAATTCAAGGAACTATCTATTTACAGGTGACATCCAGATTAATTCTCTATTGGCTATGTCAATAAGTGCTCTCTAGTAAAACAATAATCTAGATGGAAGTCACAGCTGGAGCTGATCACAGCACAGCAGCCACTTAGACTAGCCAGCAAGTGGTTTATTCTGTGATGTACACTTTTTTTTAAAATCTATTAAACTGAAACATAAAGTTGTTTTAACCTCATTTTATCATAGCCACATGGTAGCCTTATCAAGTGCCATTTTTGAACAAGATTGTTTATGTTCAACAAGATGTCAAGTCCTATCAGTGGGTGAAGGATGGAGCATAAATGGATTGGGTATACGTAGACAGATAGTTATAGTGTACAGATTTCACTAAAACAAAAGAGTTAAAGATTATAATTACCAAGGAAAGAATAGACACTGACAAAGAACTTTTTCGATTCTGAGTGCCCATTTAAAATAGAAGAATGCAAACCCTGACTTATCTTTCTTTCAAAATAACAGTTATATATTTTTTTTTTTTTTTTTTTTTTTTTTTTTTTTTTTTTTTGCTTTCATTTGCTCCTGAAAGAGGGAATTATCTTTGCATGTCCATATGGGAAGTTCTGAGAAGACACTGTAGGAAATTTGAATATCTTTTTGGTAACACATAGAGAAAAGTTGAAGAAATTTAACAGGGACGTGAAAGAATAGAATTTTTAGCTCATAGACACGGCCGTGAGAAGAAAAGGTTTGAATAGAGCAAAGTCAGAAGTAGGGTTTAAGAAGATGAAAGTGTGAGTTGGTGGGGAAAGTGGGACTTGGCAAGTGACTAATAGGAAGTGAGAGAGCAAAGACTGAGTAATGTGCCCACTTTAATATGAATCCTCCATAAATTTAACCAAATTCAAGTAAGTGGACAGAAAGGCAACCGTTTACAAAGGGCAGTGGCAGCTATCACATGAAGAAAACTTGTCAGTTTTTTCTTGACCTCACTTTCTTTCCAACCATGCGTTTATTCCTCTTCTCATGTGGTTACAGAAAATCATTTAAAACCCCCTGTGAAATGGACTACTGTTCATTCTGACCTGCATTGGTATGCATGATACTGCTGTGGGCTGAATGTGTGCAGCGCATTTTTACTGAAACGGGGACATCCTCCTGCTCTTACAGATTCTATTGAACAGACTATCACCCAACACTGCAGACTGCAGACAGCTGCGTGGCACCGTCCATCCTCACAAGTGAACACTTTCCCTTTAGCATTTTTGATGAGACTTGGAGACCTGTCATTTACATTTAGTGCTGCAGCAAAATGATAAGAAAAATAAAATAAACAAATGTGCTGTTGATTCACTCTTCTTGTCAATTCCTGGATGTGGGACAAGAGAACACCGCTGAGCCAGGGAAGCACCTGGGCATCATGGTCAAGGACAGAAGAAGCTCTGCGGATAAGAAAGCAGCTTGAATGTCAGGTCTCTGATTTGGAATCTTCCTAGATAACCAGGCCAAGGGAAGGGTAACACCACAGAAATTATGGAAAACCCTACAGAACTGTCTAAAAAAGTGAAACTATAAGCATGTCCTAGAAAATAAACATAGAAACAGAGAACTCTTTACAATTGACCAATCCTGATTTGACACAATGAAATTTAGCTTCCTATAAATGGCCATTTATCAGCACATTGAGCAGAAAAAACAGTTGTGAAATCTAAAAGATGAAGCCTCATTTTTCACCTGCAAATGTTAATGATGATAAAGTTAATAACAGTAGTAGCATTTATGATATGTTGGGCTCTGTAAGGAATTTTATGAACACTATAATTTGTAGGACAATCATGCATAGTCTCATAGATGATAAAAATAAAATTGAGGGGCTGGAGAGATGTTTCACCGGTTACAGTCACTTACTGGTTAAAGGCACCTGCTTGCAAGGTTGGCAAGCCCAGGTTCAATTCCCCAGCCACTCGCATAAAGACAGATGATATTCCAGTGTCTTGCAGCAGTGAGAGATACTTGTGCCTGCATGCGCACCCACACTCACACAAACACAACGGTTCAAATATTTTAATAAAACATTAAAATTAAAATAAAATTGAAAGAGATTAACTCAATTTACTCAAAGTAAAATGGTAAATGATATTGTAACTGATCTATGTAACTGTGGACTTTGTCCTAATTTATACAAGTGCATTGACATTCAGGTAGACTAGGACTAGAGTGGTTACCTAATTTAATAAGTATTTATTGAGCATGAAATTTATGCTAAGCATGTCACTGAGAATTTTTTTACATGAAAAGCATGATGCACAGAACAAAGTAATTTGAACAAAAGTCTTTAAATAACTGGGGGCACCACAGTCAGAGGAAATCAGCTATGGAAATGTACCAGTGATGTGTCAAACTGAGACCAGAATTTGGAGATGAGGCTGTACAGAAGAAATTTCTATGCAAGATCTAAATTCCATTGTCTTCTGGGTTTTCTTGTTTGTTTGCTTGCTTTTTTTTTTTTTTTCTTGCCAACAGTGACTCAGCAGATACAAAGCAGAGTTCACACCACTGAGCAGTTCTCTTGAAGAGGTAATAATAGTGTAGAAGTAGCCTCCCCTCAAATCAAGTCTGCTGGAACAGCATGTTAAACGGCTATGTTTTCCCACCCCCAATTTGCTACAAACAAAATGCTCCTTTATTGCTTTCTTAAAACAAAAAAAATGTGAATAAAGCATATTCATATGCTTGAAGTATTATTGTGCAAAGATCCCGTGTGTGTTTGCAATTAGTTTTCCCCAGCTGCCCATGCACAGATTCATTGTGTGAACGGATGAGGTCTTCTGATAGATGGCCTTTCTATTAACACTGCTGGTGCTGAAAGCCAGTTTTGTGAGATTCAAATATCTGTCTTTCCACACCAGTGCCTTTCCCATTTTTGATCACAGAAGCCTTAGAAGGCTGCTCTCCTGATTCTCGGAGAAAAGCTCGCCTCCTCTGATCTGGCACTTTAAAGAGAAAGAGATATTCCTTCATTTTCCAGTTTATTTCAAGATGTAGCATTTATATTCTAATAGTGAAAGGCTAGAGAGCTCTGATGTGAATAGTTTTCCTCTCTGACATGGTTATCTTTTTATTGCTGGTTTCGATCATTCCTTTTTCTTTCTTTATGGAATAAAAACGAAGTACTCCCTGCCCCCACCCCTAAAAATGAGATTTGAATGACTATTCTCAAAATGTTTCTTTAACACTTCTTTTTCTACTTTAATCAATTTAGAAGCTCCAAAAATTGAAAGCTTAGATTTTTAGAGTGTCATCTTCAAAAGCCAATTTCTGACATTAAATGGAAATCATATCCAGTATAATGGCTGGCTTAATACAACCTATTATGTTTATAGAAATCTCCATTTTTATTTCTAAAGTCTATTCAACTTCTGCAAGCACGAAATGTACACAGAATTAGACACAATTCTTAAATCCCAGGATGTTAATACTTATAGTAAAAATGGTCATTCTATTTTTGCTTTTTAGTCATCTGTCTATAAAAAATATATCTTTGAACACATATTGAATTTTTGTACGCTTGTTCATACACTAGTTACACGTAACTATTACCATAAGGAAACATTTTAGAATTAATCATAAGCTTGTTTATAAATGACCCTATTGAATCAATTAATTTGAACTGTTTTGTTTTCATAGTCTACACTATTAGATGATATGTGGCTTTGCTTTTATTTGTATTAAATGTCATTGTAATATTTGTTTCTAAGGGTTGTATTATCAAAATTTCAAAACTCTAGATTTGACTTATGTTGAATATATTTTATTAATATTCACTATTTTCATTGAATCTGAGACAAAATATAAATTTATTTTTAATACTTATGCATACTGTAAATACCAATAAATTTTAGTGATGTAATATAAACAGTGAAATTAAAAAGTATTTTCTTATTTTTTTTCCTTTGGTTTTTCGAGGTAGGGTCTCACTCTAGCCCAGGATGACCTGGAATTCACAATGGAGTCTCAGGGTGGCCTCGAACTCATGGCAATCCTCCTACCTCTGCCTCCCGAGTGCTGGGATTAAAGGCATGTGCCACCATGCCCAGCTCAAAAGTATTTTTTAATTATATAGCTTGATACTTTTGGGATCTATTGTGTATGTGTTGGTTTGATATGTGAATGAACTGGTTATGTTAGGATGTGAGCAGTAAAAATTGATTCAGAATTAAATACTGTTTTTGGTATAACTTTTTAAAAATTTTTCATATTTTACATTATTGGATGATTGATGTTTTTGGTTATATTTATTTTACATCATTGTAAAATTTGTTCCTATGGGTTACATTCATTATTAGAATTCTTAAATTTTATATTGGATTTATGCTGGAGAAATATATATATATATATATATATATATATATATATATATATATATAACATAATATATTTGTTAGTTACATTACTCATTGCTGTGATGAAAGACCAGACCTGAAGCAAATTAGAGAAGGGAAGAGTTTACTCTGGTTTACAGTTTTGAGGGGATGCACACCATCTTGGAGGGGAAGGGAGGGCAATGGTAGTGGATGGCACACAGCAGCCATGGTCAGAAGTACTGAGAACAGATAGGGAGTGGAGCCAGGCTATAAGATCTCAAGACCTGTTCCCCAGTGATCATTTCCTTCAACAATCCTTCACATCTTAAAGGTTCCATAATCTACCCAAATAGCACCACCAGACCAAGTGTTCAAACACATGAACCTATGGGAAACATTTCATATTCAATTCACAGTGTTAAGCAAAAACTATAACTGTATGGACTTAGGATTCAAAGGAATGAGCTGAGACTTTGAACAGAAGGAACTATTGGGTCATCTTTACAGGCAGTTCATGGGGTCAACCTTTCTGAACTAACTTCCTGAACAAATTCATATTTTCCTTTAACTTAATGTTTCTTATTTGATGCTTGTGCCTATCATTTTCCAAAAACTTTGTTGTTGTTGTTGCTGGTTTTTCCCGTTTTTGTTTTCCGAGGTAGGGTTTCACTGTAGCCCAGGCTCACCAGCTTTGAACTCACAGTGATCCTCCTACCTCTGCCTCCTGAATGCTGGGATTAAAGGTGTGCACCACCACACCCAGCTGCCAAAAAGTTTTGAACCTCCGTATTAATCCTCATTGGAATTACCTTCACATTGCTGGCACAAAGCAACCAAACAAAGATCTTGTGGGAGGAAAAGATTTATTTTGGCTTACAGACTAAAAGGGAAACCCCATGATGCCAGGAAAAAAAAAAAAAAAAAAAACATGACATGAGCACAGGCTATGTGTCACCTCCTGGCCAACACTGGAAAGGGGATGCTGGCTATGTCGCCCACAAGCCTGCCCCCAACATCACCCTAGAAATGGGATTCCAATTCCCAGATTGCCATCAGCTGGAAACCTAGACGACATGGCTTCAACTTTTAATATTGATACAATGTATCATGGAAAGATGACTCTCCGAACAAGACAAAAACATAAATGTAAATGTGGATCTAAAGTATTAAAAGCCAACAACACAACAAAAAACACTGTGAACAACCCGTGACACTCTTTTGAAGCAACAGCATTAGGGGTCTACCGCATTCTTTCTGAAGCTTATAATATATATTTCTGACAGCTCGGCCAGTGATGGACAAAGAAGGAAGCAAATCACATAAAGGTCTAAAAGCATGAATTGTGAACAGGCTTTTAGAAAGAAAACAATGAGTACAAGCCAGCATGCCCCAGGCTGTGCTATCTCTGCGGCATGGCGATGATGCAAGCTTCTAGAAAACACATGAGGAGACGGTGATCCAGCACACACTTTGGCCATCTCAAGGGAATGGAAGGTCTCACTGGACTTTCCTCAGAAGGGCAGCTAGGATTTGAAGCATGAAAATCTTGATGAAACAGAAAAACAACAAAGCAGGCTGGGAATGTGGCAAACTTCTGCGCAAGAAATTCATCATATTCCTAAGACGTACAGTGCCAGAGAGTAAGAAACTAAAAAGAAAAATAGGAAACAATTAGTAATTTGCCTAGTTGCATAGTATAAAAGGTGCTTTTTTAAAGCAAGCTCAGAAGCTGCTAGTAGAGCATGGATAGAAGCCGATGGCACACAGCCAGCTTGCTTCTGGAGCTTTCCAAGGGAGATAGCTGAAAATGGAATCACCTAAAGCCTTCCAAAGCTGTGATTGGCTCCTGACTTTAGTTAGCTCTGAGTGTCTTTAGGGCATAGGCCCTGAACCTACATGCTATCACTGATTAAAATAAACTCTCTGCAGAGGAGGGCAAAAGCTAGCAAGTCTTCTACAATTTATCAAAATGATATTTGCTATAAAATGAAAAAAAAATAATTACCTGTCCAGTGCCAATGCATAAAAGAAAGACCAGGTAAGAAAATTAACTTCACAAATTACCCAAACACAGAAATTTAAAAGACAGAAACTTAATTTCTCTACACATTAGGAATATCAGCAAATTATAAGCCAAAAAATTTGAAATGCAGTACATTGAAAACAAAACTCAATATATTGTTTTTAAGGAGATAACTCCCACAATAGATATCAAAGATAGATCTGAAGCCAAAGAAAATCAAATGAAATCACAACATAAAACAAAATCACTGAAATAGAAAGCTATCTATATACAAATGTCAAACACTGAAGGAAATCTATTTTAAAAAAGAGCATCTAGGCCAGGCGTGGTGGCACATGCCTTTAATCCCAGCACTTGGGAGGCAGAGGTAGGAGGATCGCCGTTGAGCTCAAGGCCACTAAGACTACAAAGTTAATTCCAGGTCAGCCTTGACAGGAGTGAGACCATACCTCAAAAAACCAAAAACAAAAAACAAAAAAAAAAAATTAAAAAAGACACCTGATGTCAGCTGATAACCTCCTCATGTGCACGTGTGTACCACACACATCTGGGAATAAAAGGCACCAACATCATGAATGAGCAGTGTGTCTTACAAATGTACAAAATCAACCAGCCAGGCAAGATATATCCACTGGTGCAATAGTGGCTATTGATTATGTGGGTCAATCGACTGCTCTCTGATTGGATATGAGGCTCACTCAGTAGGAGGAAATTCATGACTGGTACTGAGAATCAGGTCCATTCCCTATAGTTTGGAAGGTCAGTAGACCTTAAGAGCAAGCTTCCTCTGTTCTGCGGCTTAAAGGGAAGGGTCATGCTTGTCAAAAATCTTCAAATGTTGATATTTATCTCTTTTGATCCATGTTGTTCTCACTCTTAGTTAGAAAATACGCTTTTCACAGATGGCAGCAAATTTTGGGTAGACCCTTCACGATCCATCAGAATGACAAGAAAATAAAGCTGACAACCTAGCTTGAGATGAGCCACCTACATCACATTGGTCAGGACCCAGGAAGCATGAGAGGAAGCAGTAGATTAAATATGAGTGTTCCTCTCACCATTAGCCAGGGAAATTTGTCCAGGGAAATGGTAGCAGACACTGAGGAGACTCAAAACTCATCAACATAAAAAGTTAGAGGAAAATCCTTCACGTTCCTGTCTACTGTCTGTTCCTCTGATCCTTCCAGCTTTCTCTTCTCCATCCTGGCTTCCTGCTCAGTACTACTGATGATTACTACAAACTATAAAGAAATCAAACTATTCCAAATTAGGATCCTCATATGAAATAGAACACACAACATTTGTCTGTCTGAGCTTCTGTAACTTCACTTAGTATCGTTTTTTCCAGGTCCATCCCTTTCCCTGCAAATTTCATTTTTCCTTACTGCTGAGTAGCATTCCATTGTGTATATATGTATACCACATATTTGTTATCCATTCACCAGTTCATGGACATCTGGCATGGTTCTATTTCTCTATTGTGAATAGAAAAGCAAAAAAAAAAAATGTCTGAGCAAATATTTATATAGTAAAGCATGGAATCATTAGGGTATATGCCCAGGCATGATATAGCTGGGTCAAATGGTAAATTTATTTTTAATTTTTAGAGGAACCTGCATACTGATTTCCATAGTGGCTGTATAAGATTTTACTCACCAACAATGGATGAAGGCTCTTTCCCTAAACCTTCCCCAGCATTTGTTTTTATTTGATTGTTTTTGATGAAAGTCATTATGATCAAAGTGAGATAGAGAAAAAAGTAATTTTAATTTGCATTTCCATGATGGCTACAGATTTTGAGCTTTCATTTAGAAGTTTATTGTCTATAGGTATTTGTTCCTTTGAGAATTACCTGTTTGGTCCCCTGACCCTTCCTGAGTGTATAGATTGATTTTTTTATTGCTTAGGGCTTTAGTTCTTTGTGCATTCTACATATGAAACCTCTGATGGATGTATAGCTTTTGGAGATTTTCTCCCATTCTGTAAGTTGTTTTCTGACTCTATCAATGGTTTGCTTATCTGTATAATAGCTATCTACTTTCATGAGGTCTCAATGGTTGAGTACTGTCTTATTCCCTGGGCCACTGGAATCTTATTTAGGAAGTAGTTCTCTATGTCTTCATAGTGTGCCCTGGTTGCTTCATAGTTTCAGGCCGTATTTTGAGGCCTTTGAACCATTTGATGTTGATTTTTATGCAGGGTGAGATAATAGGATCTAAAATCATTCTTCCACAATTGGCTGTTGTTTCTCCACACCATTTCTTGAAAATGCTCTTTTGTATAATATGTATTTATGGTCTTGTTGTCAAGGATGAGGTGACTATACCATGGTTTTGTAGTATACTTGAGTCAGGCATGGTGATATCTCAGTCTTGTTCTTAGTGTTGAGGACATGTTTTGGCTATCCTAAGCCTTCTATGCTAACATATTTATTTTGATATTATTGTTACTTCTGTAATGAATGATGCTGGCATTTTGATTACACTCATATTGACTCCATATTACTTCTGGTAGTATGGCCAGTTTCATGATGTTAATTCTTTCCATCCATGAGTGTGGTAGGTCTTCCCTTCTTTGCAAGTCTTCCTAAATTGCTTTCTTCATTGTTTTAATGTTTTCATTGTAGTGGCCTTTGATTTCCTTGGTTAAGAATATTTTAAGATATGCAGTATTTTCTTAGCTATTATAAATGTGACTGATTCCCTTATATCTTTCTCTATGTATTTGTTATTGGTATATACAAATACTACTGATATTTTTGTTGATTTTATATCCTACCACTTTGCTGAGGAGTTTATCAGCTGTAGGAGGCTTTTTTTCTTCTTTTTTTTTGAGTGTAGAATCATATCATCTGCAAACAAGGCCAGTTTGACTTCTGTGTTTTTAATCTGGATCCTTTTTATTTTTTGTCATGTCTTATTGCTTGAGATAATATGTCAAGTATTATGTTAAATAGCACTGAGGGGAAGGGACACTATCTTGTTCCAGCCCAAGCTGGGAATGCCTTTAGTTTTTCCCCATTTAGTAGCATATTTTCATTAGATTTGTTGTATATAGCCTTTATTATATTGAGATGTGATTCCTTCATCCCTATTTTCTCCACTGGGTTTATTATTAAGGCATATTATATCTTGTTGAAGGCCTTTTCTGCATATATTGAGGTGATCTTCTGATTTCTTTTTTTAAGTCTGTGTGATGCATTACTTTTATTGATTTCTGTAAGTAAGGCATACATACATATCTTAAATGCACTGTCTGACTTCTAATTTGATATCCAGCAAAAATGCTTTTCATAGATGAAGGTAAAACAAAACAAACAATAAATAAATTAATTAAATTATTAATTTATTAATTAAATTAATTGAAAACATCTCAAAGCAAATTAAATCTGAAATTTTCTCACACCATGAATTGAAAGATTAAGAAAAGCAGTTCTTCAGGGAACAAATGCCATAGAGAGAGAAATGGAAACCAAATAATCATGATGATGTTGAGCAGCAATATTAATGGTCACTACAGGGCTAAATATAAGTAATCATAAGCTGTTGAACATTTTAAATAGGGTTTTTGTGAATATTAAACCTCTAGTGATAGAGAACTTATCATTGATTTGCAGAGATTCGACTTCAGGGACAGCAGGTACAAAAGGGTAATATGAGGAAGATTTTTGTGCTATGAGATGGTTCTGTCCCCTGTTTATTCACGCCGAAATGAATCTACTTATATACCAAAACTTACAGGATTATACTCTTAAAAACAAAAATTAAGACATTGACAGCATGATGATTTCTCTAGTAAAATCTATTGAAGATTTATTTGCTGTAAAACCATAACAACTATAAGAAAAAATATGAGATGGGAAAATGTACTTTATCTTCTTCCAATAAATGTTTCAAAATTAGTCTCCAGGTTGCTTCTGAGACCTCATGAAAATTATGCATGAATCATCATGTTACCCTGCATTTCAAGATAACTGCATGAACTGAGAGCTGTCTGACCTACTAGCAATGCACAGCAGGACTAAATATTCAAGTAAAAGTTTATGTGCAAGTGTTGTTCATGCAGGTAGCATGAACAAGTTCTCAGGACACAGGCTTCTAGCTGCTTCTAGCTGTTTCTAGTTGCTTCTTACTCAGTCCAGGCAAAGCTCTTTCTCACCCCATAAGCCAAACCTCACAGTCCATAGTTCTTACTGCATTCTAGTCTTTCAACTCTGACCAAAATAGACCATCAAACTATAGTTACAGCATTGGAAGTCATTTATTAGGTTAAGACTTCAAATTCATCCACATTCCTCCTGCAAATCAGCTTCAAAAGGCCAAAAGCCACACAGTCAGGTTTCTAGTAGCGAGAGCACTCACTATTTGTCCTTGGTACGAATTTTACTTTTGTAGTCAGCTTCACATTGCTGACAGAAAACACCTGACCACTGGGGACCTAAACCTTCAGAACACATAAGTTCATGAGGGAAACCTGAATCAAACCACCACATAGAGTAAATATTAAGATGAAATCATGGCCATGAGCATTAAAGTCTTTATTAAGATTTGACAATGTTTTCAGGTAGTCACATGTTAGTCATTTTTAGAAGACATATATGAAACCTTCTAATACTGCCTGGAGATCTGTATTAAACAATAGAGATTCTAGAATCCTTAGGACTACTGTCCTACATGCTTGTGCAATGGTGGCACCCAGCCTGGGTGTTTCACCAATGGCTCTCTGATTGGTTAAGAGATTTGTTCAGTGGAAGGGAACCCTTAGCTGGAGCTGGGAACCAAGTTAGAATCCTATGAAGACCAAAGTCATGGACTCCATCAAGAAGGTCCCACTAGTCTTTGGCCGGGGAGAGACTATACCCATCAAACTCTCTCTTAATTAAAAATGCTTATCCCATTGAACCTATGCTGACCTCAGTCTTCTTTGGAGAATCTGTTTCTCTTTTTAGAAAGGCAGCTAGACCCAAGGAGATGGGTCACCCCTTGCCCACCAGTGGGGGCCCAGGTGAAGCCATGGAGGGTTTGGCAAAATGAGCAAGAGTACTGCTTCAGTAGCAAGACTGTCAGCCAGTGCCAGAGTCATGGAGACAGACACTGGGGATGCTCAAAGCACACCAAAACAGAAGTTTGGAACCTGCTGAGACCACAACACTAAAGCAGACTTAAAACACATGCACCATGGCTCAGGAAATTTTGTGGAAGAAGGAGTGGAAAGATGGAAGGAACCACAGAGTGGAAAGGAATGTCCAGAGGCACTGCCCTCTACTTAAAATGATCTCACATCTCTTAACCCACAACCCTATGGTGAATGCCAGTAATCCCATTGAGGAGGGCCTCAGAAAGATGTGTTCAGGAAGGAGGGAAATGATGGTACCAACATATGATGTGTCCATACAATTTTTGCTTAATTAAAAAAAATAAGAGTTCCAGATACACCAAAAAAAAGGAAGACTAATGACCTATAAAATTATTATAAACAATCAAGATGGATACAGGAAGAAATGAAAACTATTTGTTAATATGGATTTGGGTAATGGAATGGATTATGGGTACATAAAAATTTTCCAAATGTTTGAAAACCTCATCAGATTTGACCAAAGTAAACAAAGAGAATCCAAAACTTAAAAGAACATCTGGACCTCTATCTATATTTTCCTAAGTGTAAAGTAGGCTAAAAATAAACTGTCACCGCAAATATGAGTTATTTCTTGACAAATAAATAAAACATCCTTCAAAAGGTAAAGCAAAAGATTAGAGGGCACAGTCAACAGCCACAGTCACTCCCTAGGAGCTACATGGAGTCCTAAAGGAACAGATAGCAATATGTGGCAGGCTGAATTTAATGTTGTTATGGACCGGGTACTGCCATGGGTGCCCTATTCCTTCATTTTTGAGTGAAATTAGTATTGTTGCTATACAGTGTTTACTATCCATAGTGTATTGAATATGTGGGACACAGATAATTTGTGTTCTTTGGTAACAGATTCTCAAAACAAGAAAATATATAGGTATGTGAAGCAGTAGGCATGAATCTCAGATCAACATGCACATGCAGCTATGTTAGATGCTGTGTATGAGTTTTCTATCAGGATTTAAGATGATATTGTAGTGTCTTATGTGGAATGAACTTATGTGGAATTTGACTTTAGACAATAAGAGAACGTTAAGTTTCTGCCTTTCTTGGTGGAACAGTCCATGTGGATTCTTGATTTACTCTATAAACCTGCTACAGTCAACATGCAATGAACAAGTTCAAGCCACATGCTCAATTTTTTATGATATACTTATCTTAAGGATTGATGTTAATTATAAACTGGTCTTACACATATTTTGAATGTTACCTATTTCTTTCTGAATTGAATTTTAGATCAATCAACTTTTCAATTTCTTTAGAGCTTCAAAATTTTGTGGAAATCAAGATGTACAAAAAAAGAAAAGGAAAGAAAATCATACATAGGTATAAATGACAACAGTTTCTTGGTCCTAATAAAATATAGTGCAATAAACTTGGTAGCTTGTAAGCAAGAGAATTTTACTTCTCAAAATGATGCTGGTGACAGAACTAGGGTGAGGGGACGAACAGATTAATAAAGCAAAATGAATAGATTCAGCAAAAATATAAGGAATGCTGCTTTTATAAAATAATTCACTTTAAAATATCACATTCTGCATTATTTATTCTGTGGGTACCCTTCAGCCCCAGATGTCCTTTATAACTTTCAAATACCATAATATCAGTAAGAAAGTTGGGTTTTTCTTAGAGTGTTGCATGATTGAAAGAATTTAATTTAGTTTATGTATTGCCTAAAATTATTGCATGCATTTCCACTCTAGACATTTGAATTTACTTATATCTTTGGAAATTATATTCCCTCCTTTAAGAAAAAGCATACCTTATCAAGTTTCATTTGATTAATGAGACATTTGCTTGACAATGACAAATAGCTAGCAAGACTAAAGCCATTAATTTGATTTATAATTAATAAATACATTTAAATAAATCTTTGTTCCATGAACACATGCAATGTTAAGTCTGATAAGAATTTAGCATACGGTGATATATATGAATGCTAAATATTGGCTTGAATGATGATATTAGAATAACAAAGAGGTGGTAAATGAGTGTCATTAGCTGATTTGATTGGTCTTGAGTTCTTCCTTTATATTTTGTTTTTATAGTCATTGTACTGGTTTATGATTACAAAGAACAGACTTGACTGACATTTGAGAATATAAAAGGAAATCTCATTATTAGTCATCAACAAGTTTCAGATAGTAGTTTCCTTATCCAGACATCTATATCTCTAAGGTGTGGTGACTAATGGGCTAATTAAAACATTATTTTAAAAATCTACCAATTGAATAAATTTTCTTCTATTTATCTGTCTTTCATGAAATGTGTGTTGTTTGAAATCTACCCTCCTTAAATATTTTGAAAAATTTATACCAACAGCATGTGGTTTTAATTACAATTTATAGGCTTGTGTTTAAATTGCGTTTTAAACTAATTTGGTTTGTTCTTGAAGTTAATTAACTAATCGAGAGAGAATGTTTCTTGGTGCAATTGAGATAATAGAGCAGATGCAGGGATTCATTGGCATGTCTTGGAAGCATCCCAAACTTAGACATTTCCTTTGTCATGCTTAACTAACCTTTAAAACCATGTGCCTCTTCAAGAAGAGAGATGCCATTTGTGTATTATTTAGTGAATAAAACAAAATTCAGGTAAGCTATTGTGAGGTTATCATCTAATAGCCATTTCCTCCTGGATCTTGTCAGATTCCTGTTACACCGGCAAATGAGGAGATGGGATCATCCTTTTGTCTTAATGACATGAATTGGTTGTTTCGACTGCCAAGATTTATTCACTTGTTCAAATGTTCAATCGTGTTTCCTTCTAGCAATACAGACCCATTAAAGAAGTTCTTCATTAAAGCAATGAGCCTCCGAGGAGAATAAAGCCAGGCATTTGGAAACTTCCCTATCCAAAACAGAGTTAAAAACTCATTTCCCTTTTTCTTTACACAGTTCCTCGGTGAGTGTGGGAGAACTGTTCTGCTCTGCATGCTCCTCATTTCTGAAGAGGTAGTGAGTAAAATGACCACTATGTCCTGGTTTTATTTCCCAAGTGCTTCATAGGTAATATCTGAGTTAGCAGTCATAAAAATGCATTGTACTACTTAGAACTACATTCAGATTTTCAGTTGAGGAAACCAAGCACAGGAATGGTAAATAATTTGTCTAAGATCCCATATAAAGCAGTTTTTTAAGGAAATTATTTATTTGTATTTATTTATTTATTTATTTACTTACTTATTTTTGGTGAAAGGAATGACCACGAACATCACCCATGCTGAGAAATGCTCTGTCACTGAGCTTTACCTCCAGCCAAATAGTTGTAAAGAAAAGCAAGTCTGGGGACATAAATTTACCTAGGTTCTACACATAATATTTCATAATCTACTGTGTAAACATGAGAAGACAAACATCATTCAAATTGTGATCATTTTCATAAGAATAATTTTCACAGATGTTTACTAATTTACTGGTGGGTTTAGGCTGCTGCTCAGTAGTAGAGCACATGCCTAGCATGTATACAGTCCTGAGTTCTATCTCTAGCACAGGGAAAATAAAGTTTATCTGCTTTATATATCTTAACTTATTAATTAAATGAATTCACAATATGCACACACACAAAGAGAACAAGAGTGTATGTGCTTTGTTATATGAGAATCTTAATAAAATCAGGTTTTGTCTAAGCTAATTTATTTCCTTAAAAATCTGATATATGTGATTATAAACTACAGAAGTATGACTAGTCTTATGGATCCTGACATAGCTTATGTATTTATCAAATAAAGAGATAGGCAAAGAGTGATCAGGTGACTGAGTGGGCAGAAAGCAAAGATTTTTGCCATCGACTAATGAGGTATTACTACTCAAATTGCTAGAGCATTGGATGCAATTCAATATTTCAGTTGTGACCATCAGACAGCTCAACAGCTATGGGGAAAGAAGCCCCATTTTCCTTGGGTAAGGCATATATCTTTCCAAGACATTCTGGAACCTGTTGATTTCTCTGAGGCATTTTTTAATCACAAATATAGTATGTCCCAGGCATCACCAAGATCATTGACAAATTGTTTAAATATTTGTTGATCAAAAGTCCAGATACTTATAGTATTTCAGTGCTCATAGTATAAGCCCTTGCAGAGCATAATTAACCTTTTACAATACTAAGACCAGATAAAGAAAAATAGTCATTATCTTTTTTTTTTTTAACCCAAGGGTATCTGTCATGTTTCAGAAGAAACAGTTTTATTTTCAGAGTAAATACTAGTGTTTTAATTGCCATTGGAAACTGTTTACTCTTTACTCTGTGATGTTAAGTCCAATTTGTTATCAAGTAGCCAAGAATGATATGAATATGAGATCTCATATCATTCATGCATATGAAAGATAAAACTATTCAGTTCTCTGTCCATGTATTTTGCATCTAAAGATTCAGCAAACTGTGAATTAAGAAATCTTGGGCTGGATGGATGGCTTAGCGGTTAAGGCATTTGCCTGCAAAGCCAAAGGACCCAGGTTCAATTCCCCAGGACCCATGTTAGCCACAGGCACAAGGGGGTGCATGCATCTGGAGTTAATTTGCAGTGGCTAGAAGCCCTGGTGTGTCCATTCCCTCCTCTCTCTCTCTCCCTCTCCCTCCCTCTTTCTCTGTCAAATAAATAATAATATTTAAAAATAAACAAATAAAAATAAAGATTCTTAAGGCCAGCATGGCTGTCCAGACCTATAATCTCAGTACCTGTAAGGCAGATGCAAGAGGGTCGTGAGTTTGAGAGTAGTCTGTGGTACACAGTGACCAGCATGGATTACACAGAAAGAAACTCTATTCCCAAAACTCAGCCCCCCCCAAGAAAAAGTAATGGAAAAAATAAAATTATTTTTAATTTTGTTGCATTTTCTATCATCATTCCTTAAGTGATATAGTAATGTCATTATTTGCATAGCATTTACATTAAATGAGGTGTTATAAGTGATACAGAGATGATTTTAATTGTTCCAGAGGATGTATACATGTAGTTTATGTGCAAATTCTATTACATTATCTGTAAAGGACTGAAGCACCCAGAAATTTCAGCTTCCATAGGTAATCTGGACCCAATCCCCAATAAATTGAATAGACAACTGCAAGCTATTTTTAAGAAATGTGTTTTGTGAAGCAGATATATAAAAGATTATTAATTTTAATTAAAGGACTATACAGTATAAATATTCTTTTTTAAAGAATTTATTTGAAATAGAGGAAATGTGAGTGAGACAGGGAGAGAGAGAGAGAAAGAGAGAGAGAGAGAGAGAATGAGCACATCAGGGCCTCCAGCCACTGCATCTAGCTTACATGGGTGTCCTGGGGAATCAAACCTGGGTCCTTTGGCTTTGCAGGCAAGTGGCTTCACTGCTAAGCCATCTCTCCAGTCCCATAAAGTAAATATTCTAAACTTTGTTGTAACTCACTGAACATGAACCTTTTAATCTATGCCTACGAAAATCAGCACTGTGGCAGCCTGGCCCTCTGGAGGACTTCATTATGAAGATGACTAAATGTTCGCCAGAATGTTCTAAACCTCAACCATTTAGGTGGTAAATAGCCATCATAAGAAATTCATGAGAGCTGGCAGAGAGCAGGTGCGCACAAACAAGCCAGAAGTTCAGTGATTATGGCCGTTCAAATTGATGTTCTTTTTTTTAATGCAGTGCAATGCAAGCTGGATACCAGACCTGGCAGTGTGGATCAGTGTCTGCAAAGTTAACCGGACTGTGGCCCAAGTTTCAGAGTGAATTGCAGTTAGCCTTGGATCCTGTTATTGTAGCAGGAGCAAGCTTGCCAGTGGTCCGTGAGCATGCTTTGATACCCTTGTACTCTCATTTCATTGACATACACAGGCTGACATCCAGACATACTCTCCTTGGGCATCCATGTGTATCGGACTTGGTTCTCTTACTGTAAACCTGATAGACCCACCAAATGACTGTGCATCTATCCAGAAGCAACTATTCTTCATTCTCTGCAAGGTTTTGGAGGAGTTGCACATACCATATTAGAAGACAGCACTTTTGTAACTATTATGCTCAAAATTAAATGACTTTGCACTCTCTTCTCTAGCAGCTAATATTTTCCCTTACCTTCTCTCAAAAGTAATTAATACCAATCACTCATATATTAAAAATATCTCTGTACAATGTTTTGATGTCTATCACATGAGATTTACTTTCCTAGATGATGTTTGTATATGATGGTAATCTCCTGAAATAGAGGTGGTGATAAAATGACCCTATATTATGAAATATTTGAGTCTACTCCAGTACGTAATTATTTGTTTTCAAATGCTATATGATTTTTGGTGTGTAAGGTCCTGTTATTTCTTCCTCAGTAAGAAATTTTGGCATAGTTCATATTAGTCATGCTCAGTATTTTGTGTGTAATTCTCTTGTGTCTTTCTCCACACCCAGGCCTGTGTAGTACATTCTTTGACATTAAGTCCTTTGCAAGCTGCCACCTTAGTTTGCTTACGTTTGAGACAAAGTTCCCTGAAAATGAATCATATCTGAAATAAATTACAAAATATTAACAACCTTTAAATTTGTTTCCTTATTTAAATGTTAGTCTTCTTAATATTGTGGGTATGTGGACCCAGTGTTCTATTTTAAGTCTTAAGAGAAAGTAGCAATTAATTTCACTCTGTACAATTTCTCAGGTTTTGTCAAAATTGGGTACTAGCATATCTGTTTAACTGGATGATTTCAGAAATTACTAGTAATTATCAAGCTACTAAGTTTATTCCTCCTGGTTATAAATTATGAACTGTAATGACATAGAATAAAAGCACATGTGGCCAGAAGTTATATCATCCCTAATTCATGTTCAATTTAGAATTAAATTGTGTAAGCACATATTGTGTAAGATTCATAGTTATTGCTGAGTATAAGGTAATAATAATAACTAGAAATATTATCATTCTCAAATAACCCAGAATATTACACTGATATGTACACTTTGTGAATCCGGTGGAATCTACTCTGTGAGATTAACAGTATATTTAATGAAGCTTAAACCATACATTTATCAAGTAACTCAAGTAGATGAGAGACAGAAAATACAGTAAAACTTGTTAAGAGCATATTTAAATGAATGTAAAATGAGTGAAAATGAATTAACTAGGCAGACATATAAAATATATACACAATCTCTCTGAGACCTGAAATTAAAGTTGAAATCATATATCAATATCCATTGATATTTTAGAGGGAAAATCAATTACTTAAAAGAATAATACTAAATTATCACATAAGTATAAGCCATAAAAATGGTGCACTCAATTTGAGTATATGAAAACTGATAATGTTATCTAAATGTACCACAAAATAATTTAGCAGCTTTAAAGCTTTTACCTGAAAGTTCAGTCAAACTTCCCATGAGGGCTATTTATAAGGCTTTATTGTGGTGTAATTATGATATAATTTAGCCCTTAAAGCACGTATGTGATTCAAAAAGCTACATTTTATAGATTCATTATGACAAGTTTGAGGGGAAACATCTTAGTTATTGTATGGGAATTTGGCATACTATGTTTACAACCTGACTGAGCAATGACCTTTTCTCAAGGAGAAAACATCACTGAACCTTAGTGTTGGCTCAAGGGCAAAAGAATGCATTCTATTTGGTCCTTTTGGTCTATCAGTCCTGAAGATAATGTAGCAAACTTGGGAGTGCTTATTATTTCAAGAGGAGAGGGGTTCAATTAATACTCATTGCCAATGAGACCTTAAAAGAGAAAAAGAAGGAGACAAAACACAGGGGAAAGAAATGAATACTTCCTTGAGGGATTGAGAACCTATCAGGACTATCGTTGAGCTACTCATGGCAATTTCATTTAAGGTAAGTATAGAGGATCATTGAGCCCTGTTCCACAACCACCACCTAGTTCTAGCCCCAGCTGAGCTTTCACTATTTTGTCTTTCTTTAGAAACTTGTTAAGACCATTTAAAGACATTCAAATGATTCTGCTTTGTTGAGATCGCAGGCATTAACTTGTATAGTGGAGCTCTCTGTCAATGGATAAGTCCTTTCAGCTGTGCAGACCCACAGCTTAAGAAATACTAGTAGACTTTGTGTAAGCATAAGAAAGATGATAGCAGAGAAAAATAGAATCTTTCATGAAGGAATAGAAAGAAACAAATGGTAGCCATCAAACAAATACTTTTTCCAGGGCAGGGGATAAAGGTACTTATTCCATTAAAGCCTGCCAATCGAAGTTTGATTCCCCAAAACCCATGTAACTCTAAATGCAAAGTAGTCAGCCCAGAAAGCCAATGTCAATGGGAGGCTGAGCCAGGAGAATCTGGAAGCTTTAGGCTAGCTAGATGGTGCAGATGCAACAGCAAAACATTGTGGATAGGAGGAGGGCAAGAATTAGTTAAAACCAATTGTATTTGAAAATAAGAGAATGGGTGACACCTAAGTCTCTCTATACCAACTTAAATAAAATAAAAATAAAACAATAAGAAAACCTGTCTCAAGAAGAAGGTAGAAGGGAGAGCAAACATCCCAAGATTGTCTTCTGACCTTCACAAACATTCCATGGCACATGCATTCACACATGCATACATGTTACCCACTCCCATATATACATATGCACATAAATAAATTATCAATGTTTCTTATATACTAAGAGTCTGCAATAGAAAACATGACTGCTTAAAAACAAAACAAAAAAACTAGCAGTGAGCAATGAGGTTTTTTAACAAAAATGCTAAATGAGGGGGCAATTAAAATATGTGGGTAGAAGAGTTTCATGTTGTGTATGAGATAATGTGTTAAAGATAGATGCTCTATACATTAAAGAATTACAAGGAGCAAAAATACATAAAATATTTAAGGTAATATGACCATAAAGAGGTAAACATGGGTCATAAAAATGTAATCAACTGATAAAAAAGAAAGGAAAAGAAGTAAAAATGAAAACAAGACAGATGGGAGAAAGAAAGATCCAAGATCAAGTTGGAGGATTAAACTCAAGATAAAGAATCACATTAAATGTGAACCTACGTTAGAAATACTTGACAGCTGAGTGTTTTGAAAATTCCCAAGTGATGTGATAATGATATTTAGATAGCTTGTTTTTGCATAATATCTGAATCAAAAAGGAAATTAAAAATAAAACTAGTGAGGTAGTAAAGTCTCCTACTATTATTGCCTTTATAGTTACATTTTTATTGTCTAGTAAACTTTGCTTTTAAAACCAGGTACCCCTGGGGGCTTGAGAGATGACTTAGAGGTTATGGCATTTGTCTGTGAAGCCTAAGGTTACAGGTTTGATTCCCCAGTACCCATGTAAGCCTACAAGTTGACTGGAGGCCCTGATGTACCCATCCTCTCCCTCTCTTTCTTTCTCTTTCTCTCTCTCTCTGTCTCAAATAAATAAATAAATAAATATTTAAAGCTGGGCATGGTGGTGTATTCCTTTAATCTCAGCACTTGGGAGGCAGAGTCAGGAGGATCACTGTGAGTGCAAGGCCACCCTGAGACTACATAGTGAATTCTAGGTCAACCTGATTAGAGTGAGACCCTACCTCAATATATATACATACATATATATATATATATATATATAATAGTATAATAGTATTTGAATACATATATTATATAATATATATTATATAATTAATATATATTTAAAATTAGGTGCCCCTATGCTTGATGCCTATAAGATTATGATGGTAATATCCTCTTGTTGTATTGGTTCTTTAATGCATATAACGTGGCCATCTTTATCTCTTTTGATTACTCTTGGTTTAAAGTTTTTTTTTTTTTTTTCAGAAACCATTACAGCCACTATTGCTTGTTTCTTGTTTCTGTTTTCTTGGAAAATCTTTTTCCATCCATTCACCCTAAGGTGGAGTTTATATTTAAATATAAGGTGGGTTTCTTGTAGACAGCAAATGGATGGGTCAAGACTTCTCTTCCAGCATGTTAATGTGTCTTTTGATTGGAGAGTTGAGCCCATTAGCACTCAGTGGTATAATTGTAAGGTGTGAGTTAGTCCCTGTCATATTAAATGTTTTATGGAGTTTGGTGTTTTCTTGGTCTTTGTGTCTTTGCATGTTTTTATGTTCATTCTACTTTGATTATTTTTTTCTCATCTTGTGCATATTGGTTCCTGTCCTGGAAACTTTAATGCTTCACTATCATCAATAGACAGAACCTTCGAGCAGAAAATAAACAGAGAAACAATGAAGGTAAATAACACCATAGATAAAATGTACTTAACAGACATCTACAGAACATTCCACCCTAATTCCACTGAATGTACATTCTTTTCAACAGTTCATGGAACCTTACCAAAATAGACTATATATTTGGGCATAAAACATGTCTCCACAAATTTGGAAAAATTGACATAATTCCCTGCATTATGTCTGATTAAAGTTAGAAATCAACAACAATAGTAACACCAAAAACACACCACCTCCTGGAGACTGAACAACTCAGTATTAAACAATGGGCGGGCTGTTGAAGAAATCAGGAAGGAAGTTCATAAATTGATTGAGCTGAATGACATTGAAAACACAACACACCAAAACTTATGGGACACAATGAGGACAGTCCTAGGAGGGAAGTTCATAGCACTAAATGCCCACATAAAAAAAAGGAAAAAAAAACACAGAGAAATCTCAAATAACTAATTGAAACATCCATTTGAGGGTTCTGGAAAGACAAGAATAGTCCAGACAGAAAGAAATTACCAAGCTCAAGGAAGAAATCAATGACCTCAAAATAAAGAAAACAATTTAAAAAATTGTTTAAAAAATTGATAAAATGAAGATCTGGTTCTTTGCAAAAAACCAACAAGATTGATAAGATGCTGGCCAAACTGACCCAAAGATAAAAGAGAAGACTCAAATAAGCAAGGTTAGGAATTAAAATGGAGATATCACAACTAACACCAATGAAATTGGAAGAAACTTCTTTGCATATTTCAAAACCCTGAATTCCACAAAATTTAAATCCTGGAAAAAATGTATGAATTATTTGACTCATATCACCTTCCAAAACTAAATCTAGAACAGATAGATTTCCTATAAAAATAATTACTTACAAGGAAAGTGAGAACCCCCTCACTCCACAGCCAAAAAAAAAAAAAAAAAAAAAAAAAAAAAACGTTCAGACCCAGATGGATTCACCACTGAGTTCTACGAAACCTTCATTCATTAACTAAAAACTACTTCTCAAATTATTTCAATCAACTGAAATAGAGGAAAGGCTCACAAACTCCTCCTATGAAGATAGCATTACTCTAATACCCAAACCAGAGCTAGACTCAGCAGCGATGGAAAATTATAGGCCAATATCCCTAATGAATTTAGACACACAAAAAAAAATCTTCAGTACAACCCTTGCAAATAGAATTCAAGAACTCAAAAAAGCATCTGCTTGGCTCCCAGTACCCCTGCTGCTGGTGTGGGGCTTCTTGGAGGCAGGAGTAGGCTTGGGCTTCTGGTTCCTCTGACCCTGGTTCCCTTGTACACTGGTGTGAGGCTTCTTGGACACTCTATTCCTGCAGTATGACCAGGCCTGGGTTCCTGACTCCCCTGCTCATGGTTTCCTCACTTTCAGTTCCCCTGGCCTGGGGGGTGCTTGTATGTGGTGTGAGTAGGCCTGGGCTCCCAGTTCCCCACCTCCCAGTCCCCTGCTGCTTCTTGTGTGGGGCTGCTTGGACCCTACAAGTGTGTGGCATGAGTAGATCTCAGTTCCTGGTTCCAAGGCTTTTGGTACCCCAGTTCCCATTTCCTTTGTTCTGGTAGATGCCCATATGCAATGTGAATAGGCCTGAACTCCCAGTTCCCTGGCTTGTGGGTCCCCTGCTGCAGGTGTGGGGTGGTGAGGACCCTACACATGTGTGCAGGGAGAGTAGGCCCTGGCATTCGATTCCTTAGTGGGGTGGGAAGGGAACCAGCAGTTACCCACATGTGCTCATGCAGGTTTTTGGAGTTCAAGACGGATCTCCCAGTATTTATTAACCACAAGATTTGGATTCTGTCCTACTTTTAATAAAGAATTGATACAGGGAGAAAGCCTGCTGGTAGGAACAGGTATCCACCAGGAAGCAGTCACTGGGGGCAGGGCACTCTCAGGGCAGGGAAAGCTCGCTTGCTGGTAGACAGAGGTGAACCCAAGTCCAGCCTTGGCAGCCTTCTCTGATTGGTGCCAAACCACGTCCACATTCCTATGCTCCTGTCCCAGTCTCCTTCTCAGACAGATGCCCCAAACTGACAACCTCCATGCAATTTCCATCACCCATGGCCCATGGAAACTGGTTCCAACTTTCCCTTCTCCCTGCCACTCACATTCCCCAACAGGTGCCCCTGCTACCTCCTTGGCACCTTGCTCCTGCCCCAGGCAGGAGTATCTGGTAAGCCCAGAAGTACATCAGTGCACCTCCAGAACCTGCTCAGCTGGGGTACAGTGCAGGATGAGCAGTAAGTGCTAATGCTCCTGGCTCCACAGTCAAAGCACAGCTGTGACCATGGGTCTGAAGAGATCCTGGACCTCCAAATCTGCTCTCCTGTCAGCCTCCAGCCCAGATGCTGGCACACTTGCAACCTGCATATCCTGTGTATCCACAGTCCTAACCACATCCCACTCAATCTGGGTGAAACTTAGAACACTCACTGAAACTCCTACAAGGGCAAATACTTGCTTCCTCCTTAATAAAATAAGACTTTTGTCCCAAGATGAGGAGACCTCAATTCAAAAAAGGAAAAACAAAGCAACACAAAACAGCAATGAAAGACAAACTGAGAGATCTCCACTACAGTTGCCTAGTGCCATAAAAGGTATAAACCTCCAATGAAAACATAGGGGATACAACAGAACTTGAATCCCAAGATGAAAGCACAATAAGTTTTTTACATAAATTCAATGAGACTCTGACCAAGAGAATGGCAGAACTGGAAGCAAAAACCAACAACCACATCAATGAAATGGACACAGCCTTCATCACTAGGCTTAACTTAGTTGAGGAAGACCAGAGGGACCTCAAAACCAAGATAATCAAATTGAAAGTGAGACAATAAATAGAGGATATTAACAACCAGGTGATTAAGCTTAATGAAGACATGATCAAATGCAAGAATGAATTACAGGGAACATCAAGAAAATCAAACCTTGACCTGAAACTGAACCTCAAAAAAGAGATTGGAAATGATGCAGAAAAATACAGCTGAAAACAAAAATCAAATAGAGCTTTTAAAAGCCTCTGTAGTAGCCCTCACCAACAAAGTCAATAATGTGGAGGACAGAATCTCTGACCTGGAAGACAATACAGAAGAAATTGACCTGGAATCCAAAAAGTTTGATAAGTTCCAAAAATATATATATGAACAGAATATGAAGGAAGAATATGTGGAATACACTAAAACAACAAAATATCTGGATTATGGGTATATTAGAAGGGGAACAAATACAGACCAGAGCATAGAGAACATATTTAACATAATTATTGAAGAAGATTTTCCCAACCTCAAAAATGAAAGGCCCATCCAGATACTAGAAGCTCAAAGAACACCAAACACACAGGAGCAAAACAGAAAATATTCAAGGCACATCATAGTTAAAACGCTAAACAATGAAAAGAAAGACAGTGCTAAAAACAGAAAAAAAAAATATATAGAAAGGAAATCCTCAGATTTTTCAGTGAAAATTAGAAGGGCTTATAATGGACTATGTAAAAGTGTAAAAAAAAAAAAAAAACTGTGGCTTCCAACCCAAACTACTGTGCCCAATGAAAGTATCCTCATAATAGTTGATGAAAGGGAAACTTTCCATGAGAAAAGTCAGCTCTCTGAGTATGTGAACACAAAGCCAACCCTACAGAGAATTCTGTAGGAAAAACTCCACACAAAAGCTCTGAACAACCAACCTGAAAAGACTACATGAAGGTGAACATGACAAGAAAAACGAGAGAAGCCTGAACACATTCAGAGTGTCAAACCCTATAAACCCTCCATCATGGCAGGAAATGAATCAAACCTCATAGTTATAACTTTAAATATTAAGGGACTTAACTCACCCATAAAAAGACACAAGTTAACAGGGTAGATCAGAAAAAAAGAGACCCTTTCATCTGCTACCTTCAGAAAACTCACCTCACCATTTAAGATAGATAGAAAACTCACCTCAGGGTAAAAGGATAGAAAAAATATTTTCCAAGCAAAATCAAATAAGCAAGCAGAGAGGTAGCCATATTAATATCTGATAAAATAGACTTCCAACCAAAAGTAAGTAGAAAGGACAAAGAAGACCAGTTTTTATCAAAGGAATGATCCAAAAGAGGATATCACAAATATAAACCTACGTGCACCAAACAGAGGAGCACCACATTTTATGAAGCAAAACCCATTTGACAATAAGTCAGAAATAAATCCCAATACCATCATAGTTGGGGATTTCAACACAACATTATTATTGTTAGACAGATGATCCAAGCAGGATATCAACAGGGAAATAATAAATCTTAACAGCACCATAAATCAATTAGACCCAAAAGACATCTACAGAACATTTCACTCCAATACTACAGAAAACATATTCTTCTCAGTAGTCCATGTAACATTTTTCAAAATAGATCACGTATTCAGGCATAAACCGTGCCTCCATAAATTCAGGAAAATTGAGATAACTTTCTGCATCATATTGGACCACAATGTTTTAAAGCTGTAAATTAAATTGAGAAACAACAGAAATTGTACCAGCTCCTGAAGACTGAACAACACACTATTAAACAATGAATGGGTCATAGAAGAAATCAAAAGGGAAATTGTAAAATTTATTGAACTGTATGATAACAAAAATCCAACATATCAAAACTTATGAGACATGGGCTGGAGGGATGGCTTGGCAGCTAAGGCACTTGCCTGCAAAGCCAAAGGACACAGGTTCAATTCCCCAGGACCCATGTTAGCCAGATGCACAAGGGGGCACACGTGTCTGGAGTTCATTCTCAGTGGCTGGAAGGCCTGGTGTGCCCCATTCTCACTCTCGGTCTCCCTCTCTCTCTCTGACTCTAATAGATAAATAAAATAAAAAAAATAAATTATGGGGCACAGTAAAGACAGCTTAAAAGGGAAACTTTATAGCACTAAATGCCTTCATAACAAAGACAGAGAGATCTCAAATTAATAATCTAATCTACCTAAATATGTTGGAAAAAAAAAACAATCCAACCCTAAGGGTTCCAGATCGAATGAAATAATTAAGATCAGAGCAGAAATTAATGAATTGGAAACTAAGAAACTAACTAAGAAAACTGATGAAATGGAGAGCTAGTTCATTGAAAAAATAAATAAATAAACAAGAGCTTTAAACACCTGGCCAATTTGATCAAACAGAAAAAAGAGAAGTATCAAATTAACAAAATTAGGATTTAAAAAGGGAAGATCACCACAGACATTAATAATTGAAGAATCATTAGGACATAGTTCCAAAACCTCTACTCTACAATATTGGATAAGCTGAAAGTAATGGATGAATTACTGTACACATACAACCTACTAAAACTAAATTCAAAGCAGATAAACTTCCTGAACAAAACTATTCCATCCATCAAGATTGAAAATGTAATCAAAAACCTTCCCAAAATTAAAATCCAGGACCTGATGGATTGTTAGCCAAATTCTACCTAACATTCATTAGAGAACTGAAACAACACCAGATGTGGGGGCACACACCTTTAATTCCAGCACTTGGGAGGCAGAGGTAGGAGGATTACCATGAGTATGAAGCCATCCTGAAACTACATAGTGAATTCCAGGTCAGCCTGAGCTAGAGTGAGACTCTACCTTGGGTGGGGGGGGGGCTTTTTCTCAAGCTATTTCACATAATCATAGCATAGGAATGTTCCTCAACTCCCAACTCCTCTTATGAATCTAGCATCACCCTAATACCAAAACCAGACAGAGATACAACAAGAAAAGAAAAATGATAGACCTATATCCTTCTATATCCTTAATGAACTTGCATACAAAGTCCTGAACAAAATCCTCGCAAACCAAATCTAGCAACATTAGCCACCTTGATCAAACAGGTTTCATCCCAGGGATGACTCAACATATGAAAATCAATTAAAATAATACTCCACATGATCATTTCAAATGACGCAGAAAAGGCCTTTGACTAAATACAACATTACTTCTTGATCAAAATGCTGCAGACACTATGAATGGAAGGTTTGTATCTCAACATAATAAAGGCCCAATCACAAGCACCTACAGCCCAAATCACACTTAATTGGGAAAGGCTCAAGGAGTTCCCATTAAGATTAGGAACAATACAAGTGTGCCTAGTCTCTCTACTGCTCTTCAACATAGTACTAGAAATCCTAGTCCAAGCAATGACAGAAAAAGTCAAATTATCACTATTTGAAAATGACATAATCATATATATATAATATATATATATATATATATATATATATATATATATATGTGTGTGTGTGTGTGTGTGTGTGTGTGTGTGTGTGTGTGTGTGTGATCTGAAAGATTGTAAGATAAAATTTCTGAAGGTAATAAATTCCTTCAGCAAAGTGGCAGGATTCAAAATCAATGCACAAAAATCAGTAGCCTTCATATACACAAAATGTAAATATACACAGAAAGAAAAGAACAATAAAAGGCCCAAGTGAGGTCAGGGGAAGAGATTGAGTAAAGGAAATGTAGAGGGAGAGCTAATCAAAACCTAAAAGGATATAAATAAATCATATGGAAACCTACTTTTTTGGACAATGGAACACTTAGAGGCTGTAAATTGTTACTAGAAAATTTTCAGTGCCAGGGATGGGATACCGTCCAGTGAGTTGTTGGCCAGGGAGGTCCCCGATACCCCCAAAACATTACAGGCCATTGCCAAGGCCCTTGGCTTCCCACCAGGAATAGATGGTAAGACCCTATTGCTGAAGACCCCACATACTTGGGTTACCAGGCCACTGAGACTAGAACTGAGCTGATAACCTCCTTCATGTAGACCAGCTGACAGAAAGCTGGAAGAAGCCATTCCCCATGCAGTTCAATAGGAGAGAGAGACATCATTAGTGAAGATACTCAACAGTGGACAATGCAAGCCTTATATTTTGCCATCAGGCCAAATGAGCCAACAGGTGCAATAGTGGCACATCTGTCATGGTGAAAACCAACTGCAATAAACTCCAAAAACTATGCAATAAAAAACAAAAAATCAAACAATCCACTCAAAAATGGGGCAAAGACCTGAATAGAGAATTCTCAATGTAATCAATAAAAATGGCTAATACTCACCTAAGGCAATGTTCAACGACCTTAGCCATCCGGGAAATGAGCAAGAGCGCTGCTTCCATGGCGAGCCTGACAACCAGCACCAGGGTGATGGAGACAGACACTGAGGAGACTCAAAACATACCAAAGCAGAAATCCAGAAGCTGCTGAGACACAACACTAAAGGGGAGTTAAGACACACCCACCATCGTCAAAGGATTTTGCGGAAGAGGGGGCAGAAAGATTATAACAGCCACAGAGTGGAGGGGAATGTCCAGAGGCATTGCCTCCCCTTACAATGACTGACTGATGATCTCACTTCTTATAACCCACAACCCCAGGGGGAATACCAGAAATCCCACTGAGGAGGGCCTTCAGCAGAATGGAGGCAGGGAGGAAGGAAATGGTGGTAGGAACACATGAAGTGTCTACACAAAGTTTCTACTTTAAAAAAATAAATAAAAAGAAAGCATGATATACCTCAACCAAGTGGGCTTCATCCCAGAGATGCAGGGCTGGTTCAACATGGGGAAATCAATAAGTGGAATTCTCTGTATATATAAACAAATACAGATCACATGATTATTTCAATAGATGCAGAAAAGGCCTTTGACAAACTATAACAACCCTTCATGATTAAAATACTGGAGAGACTAGGGATGGAGGAAACATATTGTAACATAATAAAGGCCATTCATAACACACCTACAGGCTTGATCATACTAAATAGGGAAAAACTTGAAGCCATTCCCATTAAGTGCACAGCTTTAATCCCATCACTTGGGAGGCAGAGGTAGGAGGATCACTATGAGTTCGAGGCCACCCTGAGACTACATAGTGAATTCCAGGTCAGCCTCAGCCCGAGTGAGACCCTACCTCGAAAAAAAAATTTTAAAAAAAGGAAGGAAGGAAGGAAGGAAGAAAGAAAGGAGGGAAGGAAAAGAGAAGAAAAGGAAATTGCAGAGAAAGTGACTTCATGAATACTTCTCTTACTTTTAGCCCAACATCCAGCCCCAGGGTGATGGTGACAGGCACAGTGATTAATCTGAACCTACCAAAGCAGAAATCCAGAGGCTACAGACACATCAACGCTAAATGTGACCACCAACAGGTCTGCCATGGCTCAGGGAAAGTTGTGAAAGAGGGGGCAGGAAGATTCTAAGAGCCATAGTGTTCCCAGATACTCTGATCCACGGTCCCTCCACTTCTCTATAGGGACTGACAGCAGCTTCATGACACTACTGTGAATATCATCACCCCACTGAGGAGGGCCCCAGGGTAATGGGAGTAGGGGCTAGGCAATACAAGATTGTAACTTGTTATAGTATATACAAAATAAAATATATATATATCAATATATAATTTATATTATATATAACACTTGTGATATAACATAATACATAATATGTATATAATAAACTATAATATATATATAATTATATATAAAAATATAAATATATCTAGAAAAAACTGGGATTTAGCTCCAGAAGAACTTCAGTGGAATTTTACAACATTGAATGTTTATATTAGAAAAGAAATGGCAAAGGTCTCAAATCAAATTCCTAAGTTTATAGCTTAATAAATTGGAAAAAATTTACAAGTGAACCAAAAATGATCAGAAATAATAAAAGTCAGAGGAGAAAAATAATTGAAACAAAAAGCTGGCCATTTCTAAAATACATAAATTGATGGGTCTCTTGTAGATGAAAGAGAAAATTGGAGCAGAAGACACAGATTATTAATATAAAGAAGTAGTGTCTATCAGTGTCTACATAGTTTAAAAGGATGATAAGTAATGCTACTAATACACTTGTGTCAATATATCCCATGACTTACATGAAGAAAACACAGTTTCTGAAAGGTATGAACTACTTGCTAAAGAAACATATAATGAAAAAAATAACCAACACTGCTATTTTAAAGACATTTAATTTAAAAAAAGAAAAACATAACAACTTACAGTGAAAATATCCAAGCCCAGAAGAAAATTCTGTCAGAAAATTGGAAAAAAAAACATCATTACCAGTTCATTCCATGAGATGCCTGCCATGCTGATCAAACATGAGACAAACACATAAGGAAAAGAAACATATTCTAAGGTCCCACATAACATAGAAATTTCTGAAAATATTAACTAAAACCCAGCAATAAATGGAAAATAATGTAGATTATACCAGAAGCACAAGGTCAATTAAACATTACAAACCCATCAATATAATTAAGTATATTAGAAACTGAAAATGCAAATAGTAAGGCTCAGTGATTAAAGGTGACAACTTGAAAAGCCTGCTGGCCCAGGTGTGATTCCCTAGTCCCCATGTAAAGCCAGGCACACGAAGTGGCATGTGCATCTGAAGTTTGCAGTGGCAAGAGTCTCTGGCATGCCAATTTTCTCTGTGTCTCTATATCTAATCTCTGTCTCTATCTGTGCATCTGTCTGTCTGCCTATCATCTATCTATCTATCTATCTATCTATCTACTTAGAGGAAGTGATAAGAGCACAGGATAAAATCCAATATGATTTCCATTTAAAATCTCAGCAAACTAGGAATGCAAGTGATTTAGGGATCTTTTCAAACTTGATCTAAAAAATCCACAAGTAATCAACACCTGGAGAGCCAAAGACTAAATATTATTTCCTAGAATAAGGAGAAGGGAAGGATGTCTACTCTTACCATACCTCTTTGAGAATATACACAGTTAATATCATGGGAAATAAGGCAAGAAAAAAAGCTAGATGCATTGATTTTGGAAAGAGTTATCTTGTCATTTTCTGGAGATGTAAGATCATCTCTATAGCACTACATAGTAGCATAATCTAAAAAAATAGTACTAAAGCTACTGGGTCTAGAAAGACATTCATATTCAGGGTCAGTGCACAGCACAACTTTCTCACAGTAACTTTTTTTAAAAGAAAATTTCTCTTAAAACTTACCTAGGTCTATCTTGCTTTACCCCTATATTTGCTTTGAAGACATTCCCACCTTTATGTATTTGAATGTGCTTTTATGTACCAGACACTTAACAACTACCTAGTGTTTTCACTTATCTCTTTGACATGACTTCTTTTTTTTTTTTTTTTTTTATTAGTCAGTTCTGTATTCAGCAAATACAGTCAGTTTGGTACCATTATTAGGCTCATCCATGACCTACCCCCTCCCCTTGGCCCCTCCTTGTTGAGGTATACGGGTCATGCATTGTGGAGTTAGCCCACAGTTATGGGTAAGCTAAATGTCTCTGCATATCATGACCCAACATGTGACTCTGACATTCTTTCCGCCCCCTCTTCCGCAAAATTTCCCTGAGCCATGTTGGGTTCATTTTTGGTCTGCTTCAGTGATGAGGTGTTGAGGGCCTCTGAGGCTCTGGCTCTCTGATTTGGTAGGAGTTGATTTTCTCTATGCTGATCTCCTTCCCCCTTGTGCTGGTGTCCGGTTCATCAGGAAAACAGCCCCCTTGCTTGTTTCTCGAAGTTTTCTTAGTTTCAGCCGGGGCCCTTTTGAGGTATGATGGGGTGGCTCTCTCCTTAGGGTCTACATCTATCTGAAAAAGAGAAGCAGATTCTCCAACGGAGAGTAAGTTAGCACCAGGACAAATGAGCTAACCCTTACTTTTTTTTTTTTTATAGAGAATTTAATAGGTGTAGGCCCTCTTGTAGCCCACAATTGATAGTAGGTTGATACTGGAGAGTGGGCTTATGTTTGGATATGGTTCTGACTTGTTTCCCAGCTCCAGCTATGGGTCCCATACCAGTGAGGGGATCAGTTAGCCAAATTGAGAGCAGTTGGTTCCCCACCATGGCTGTGTGCCACCACTGCACTTGTGTGGGCATCACAATAAGTTATTTGCTGCTAAGTAGGTTAGACCATGCGTTGCTTCGATAGATATTGGTCAATTTCCCCCAGTCGCCCATGTAGCACCTTCTGGCACTAGATGCGCTGACTGTCTGGGGACTGACTCTCATCCAACTTCCAGCCATGCCATTCTAATTTGCATGTCAATCACATAAGGTATCTTCAGCAGTAGGGTCTTACCACTAACCTTTGGTGGGTCATCAAGTACTCTGACAGAAATCTGTCTGTCTTTTAGGAAACCTTGTAGGTCTCTCTGATCAAAAGCTCATTGTGGATGATAGCCCCATGCTGGTTCTGGGAGTTACAGGTCAGTGCCCACTAAGAAAATGAGGAAAAAGATAACTAATATACAAGAGTTAGAGATAAGAGAGAGACAGGGAGAGGGGAAGTGAGGGAGGGAAGATGTAGGAGACTAAGGTTAGTCTTAATCTTACCCTCTCCAGTGTCTTGTGGTTCAGGTGTTCCCTGTAAGGGCCTGGTGAAGGATCAGCCATTTGGTCTATCTTTTAGTAAGTAGAAGATTATGGTACCATTGCCGTTTGGGTCTAGATTTGTGTTTCCCACCCCTTTGATGCCCTCCCCTCCCTCCCCTTCCATCCTAGTGTCTAATCTAGGAGATGCTTGCTGGGTATGTAAGGTATCTTCGGTAGATTCAGGTTAGGTGCTGTAGATGAGTGAGACTATGTGGCGATTTTTTTTCTGTGATTGGGTAAGTTCACTGAGAATGATCTGTTCCAGGTTCAACCATTTTTCCTCAAATTTCATTGTGTCATTTTTTCTTACTGCTGTATAGAATTCCATTGTGTAGATATACCACATCTTAGTTATCCATTCTTCTAGTGATGGACATCTGGGTTGATTCCAGCTCTTAGCTATTACAAATTGAGCCGCTATAAACATGGTTGAGCAAATCTCTTTAGTCTGTGGTTTGAAGGTTTTAGGGTAGATGCCCAGTAAGGGAATAACTGGGTCTGTTGGTAACTCTATACTCAGCTTTTTCAGAAGTCTCCATATTGCTTTCCAAAGTGGTTGTACCATCCTACATTCCCACCAACAGTGGATGAGTGTTCCTACTTCTCCACATCCTCGCCAGCATTTATTTTTATTTGATTTTTTGATGCTTGCTATCCTTATTGGGGTAAGGTGGAATCTCATAGTCCAAGTGGGATTCATTCCAGGAACACAGGGGTGGTTCAACATATGGAAATCTGTCAATGTAATACACCACATAAACAAGGTTAAACATAAAAACCACATGATCATTTCGATAGATGCAGAAAAGGCCTTTGACAAGATTCAACACCACTTCATGTTCAAAACATTGGAGAGAGTTGGCATGGTTGGTTCATATCTTAAGCCTAATAAAGGCAATATACGAAGCTCCGAAGGCCCAAATAATACTTAATGGAGAGAGACTGGAGGAATTCCCATTAAGATCAGGAACAAGACAGGGTTGTCCACTCTCACCTCTGCTTTTCAATATAGTTCTGGAAGTCCTAGCTCAAGCAATAAGACAGGAGAAGGAAATAAAAGGGATACAATTTGGAAAGGAGGAAGTTAAGTTAGCTTTATTCGCAGATGACATGATTATATATGTAAGAGACCCGAGAGACTCCATCCCAAAACTCCTGAAGGTGATTAACTCCTATAGCAAAGTAGCAGGATACAAAATCAATGCACAAAAATCAGTAGCCTTCCTTTATGCAAAGGACAAAGATACAGAAAAAGAAATAAGGGACATAGTCCCATTTTCAATTGCGACAAAAAAAATAAAATACCTTGGAATAACGTTAACCAAGGAAGTGAAAGATCTATACAATGAAAACATAAAAACACTCAAAAAAGAAATTGAGGCGGACTTGAGAAAATGGAAAGACCTCCCATGTTCCTGGATAGGCAGAATTAACATTGTGAAGATGACAATCCTACCAAAGGCAATTTACAGATTTAATGCAATACCAATTAAAATCCCCACAGTGTTCTTCACAGAGATAGAAAAAATGATCTCAAATTTCATATGGAAAGGCAGAAGGCCTCGCATTTCCAAACATATCCTCTGCAAAAGAAATACCTCTGGAGGCATCACCATACCTGATCTAAAGCTATATTACAAAGCCATAGTAATAAAAACAGTATGGTACTGGCATAAAAACAGGACTATAGATCAATGGAATAGACTTGAGGACCCGGACTTTGGGTCAAGCAACTATAGCTACTTGATATTTGATAAAGGCCCAAACAATATACACTGGAAAAAAGACAGCATCTTCAACAAATGGTGCTGGACAAACTGGATAACCATATGCAGGAAACTAAAACTTGACCCACACATTTCACCATGCACTACACTCAAGTCCAAATGGATCAAAGATCTCAATATAAGACCAGAAACTCGAATACTACTGGAAGAAAATTTAGGAAGTACATTCCATGATATAGGAATGGAAAAAGACTTCCTGAACAAAACCCCAGTAGCTCATGAACTTAAACCATCACTCAACCAATGGGACCACATGAAGCTGAGGAGTTTCTTTACAGACAAGCATACAATTAGCAAAGCCAATAGATTACCCACAGAATGGGAGAAAATATTTGTGGGTTATCCAACTGATAGAGGACTAATCTCTAGAATCTACAAAGAACTCAAAAATCTAAACAGTAAGAAGTCAAACACCCCACTCACAAGATGGGGCAAAGAGCTGAACAGGCAGTTCACAGAGGAAGAAATAGAAATGGCAAACATACACTTAAGAAAATGTTCATCATCCCTAATCATCAGAGAAATGCAAATTAAGACATGACTTCTTGATGTTGAATGGGGATCTATAATTTGTTATGTCCAGATCTATAATCATCATCTTCCATATAGTTCCTCCACTCAGAGTCTTCTTACTCAAATTTTAGGAATTAAGTCTTGTTAGTCATTCTAGAGAAAAAATTCAGTTATCTTTGACTTCTCTATTTTAGATATTTATATGGGTCTTGGGATATCCTGTTTGAGAGCCTTCACAATGTATGCAGAATCTGGCCTCAATAAATATCAGCACTTGGGACTGGGCTTCATGCATTTAGTTCCACTTTGAGAAGCTCTATTCCATGTGGTACCATTCCTTTGATATTTTCACAACTGAAGTTCTTCTCTCTGGGGAAATTCATAACATACCAAAAGGGGCTCATTCCTATTGAATACGTGAATTTCATCTCAGTTGGTAAAGTGCTTGTTTCCTCTGGATTGAAGCCCTGTGTTTAATCCCAAGCAGTCCCTAAACTAAGCATGGTGGTGCATACCTAGAACAGTAGCACTTTTGAGGCACAGGCAAAAAGATCAGAAGTTCCAGATCATCCTCAGATACATGATGAGTCCTAGGTCAACCTTGACTATATGATACCTGTCTCACTAAAATACAAAAATGAAGAAAAAAATTCTCCTTGTTTCCATGTCTCCCCATTTCCCTCCTTCCTTCATGTATCTCTGTCTTTTACCTATATTTTTGTGGGGAATTGCTCTACTGGAGATTCATCTGCTCCACACAAATGCTCACTCTAGATCTCTTTTTATTTTGAGCCTTGCATTTGCAATATTTGTACTTTCACTACCTGAGTAACTTGTATTACAGGTCTACACTGCAAGACTCAAGGCTATCCGTGAGTAATTTTAATATACTCAATAGATTCTTTTATTTAAGTCTCATTTCTTGTAGTTTATGTACTAGCTGTCCCTTAATCTGATATAATCTATATTTCTTGTTCAAACCTAACATGATTTCTATAATTATGAATAACTAAGAACATATGTATATTGTTTTGGTCTGTTAGAAATTGTGTACTTTTCCCCCTGCCGGTTTTAAATTCTAAATGTGTTTTGTTTCCTAAAGCATAATGATGTTATGTCATTTGTAACTTCTTAATACAGGTTCAATAGAAAGCAAAGTGTGAAATAGAAGTAAGTAGATAATACTTTATTTGTAAACCATAAGTCAAGGTATCATGGGTGGGGGGAGATTGTAGGGGAAAAAGACAGGAAGCAGTCTTTGTCAGGCCCTGCCATCCGAACTAATGCTTCTGAGGGAAGACTGAGTGAGGATTGCCTATGATGTGTCATCAAGAGAGAGGAAGCATATATGCTGGTCAGCCTCCTTTGGTCTTCTTGACCCATGGGTCTATGTTCACACCTCAAGGAGCTCATTCCCAGCAAACTGCTGGATTACATCTCCAGCCCCCATCAACTTCTATGACAGCCACAGTCCATGCTCCATGTGTAGTATTGTAGTTTGAAGAAAGGCAAAAATAATGGACTGAGGCATCCTAGCATCCAAACACAACAGAGAGAAAAAAAAATACTCAAAAAAAAATTACTCAAGGGATTCTGAGAAGGCAAATAAGATAGATTTCAGTGCAGCCATATACCAAGAAGCTGGTGTTTGAATGTGTCTCTGAGCTCTCTCTTCTATTCTACTGGTCTATTTACCCTAGCAATAGCTGCAAACTCTTTTAATTACCACATATTTGCAGTCAAATGTCTGGTGATAACAATAAACTTTACTTTTTGTGGTTTAAGCTTTCATAAACATTTTAGAGTCAATTTTCCAAGTTGCAGTAAAGCTGCTTGATATTAATGAGTCTCACATCATCATATTTATAAATATTTAAAGAATCATTACCTTAATGATACAGATCTTTCTGTCCTTGAAGAGATGCTTTGGGTTTCTCCAAAACATCTGGAATATTTCGTTTCTGGTTATGCTTCATGTGTTCTGTTGTAAATGTGACAGGATTCCTCTCACTTCCATTTATAATCGGTTGTGCTGATATGATAGAACACTACTGATTTGCATAGGCTGATCTTGATTCAGCAAACTGCAGACTCCATATTATATCTTGTATGTTTTATACATATTCTTTTGAATTTTATATCTAGACAGCTTATTTGAATGAAGGCTGATATTCTTCCTTAAAATTTCTTTAGCTTTTACACCCTTTATATTTTCCTTTAGTTGTTCAGAGACTCTCTTCATCATGTTGAATTGATGTACTGGTAGAGTTCATCTCTGCCTTATCTCCCTATTTTGTTTGATGACTTCTGTTTCACAAATAAGTTTGGTTTAAATAGATTTTATCAGGTCTAGGCAATTCCCATTAACTAAGAGTATGCTTTTCATTAAATGATTATTAATTTCATCAAATGATGTTTTTGTTTGTGCTAATAATATCAAATATTTCCCACCTGACCTATTAATGTATTGGATTACATTTTGTGTATTTCTAATATTTGAATGCATTTCTGAAAAAAAGTTCAACTTTTTTATTGTGAATTAAACAACATGTTTCCTCCGGATTCAGTTCTTAAAGTTTTCTTCCTTTGAATATTAGCTACATTATTTTTGTTTGCTTCATCAGGACTCATGTACACAAAACCTCCTGACTGCTTATTCTAGCTTGCCTGGTTGTTCTTGTTTTCTATCTATACTTATTTCCACACTTATTGTCAATGTATCATTTGAATCTCTGTGAAAGCTTACAAAAAATTTCTTTGAGTATGGATATCTGATTTTAAAACAATCTCTCAACTTTATTTTTATTGTAATTTGTATGTTGATGTATAAATGCTATGATACTTACAAAGTTCCATGTGATGGCTTAACACCTACATACTTTGTGTAATTCTTAAGGATAAACTTAACTATCTCTTCAACATTTCAGACTTCAGTGACTACTTCTCATTTCTTCATGAATCCTTTAGTATCTTTTTATGAATGACTTTATTGTATTAATTCATTCATTGTGGATTCTATCCCTACTTACATCACTGTCATAAACCTATTTTTTTAATTCTCTTTCAGATAATCTATTATTGCTAGATCTTTAGATTCAAAATATCTTATTGTATGAAATTACTCCTCCTTGGGGTAAATGATTTTCTAACTTACTGATAATTTGATTAGTTATAAAATATTTTCAATATAGATTAGTTATTACTCCTGGTTATTAATACCTCTCTTCAGAATGTTCCAAATAACACTTTATAGATGACATTGTTTCAAACTTCATCACTGCCCAGCCTCTGGCTTTCATTCTTCTGTGTGTATCACAAGGATATTACTATGGTGTCTTCCATACCTGATTGTGACATAGGCTTACAATCTGCAATAACTTAATTTGTAAATTCTTTATTCATTTTCATTTTTCATGCAAATCATAAAGTAGGAAACAATCATTTTTGCTGCCTCTCCCCTTCATTTTGTACCAGATGGTCAGACAGAAATTTCAGCCTATTTGTTATTTTCCTAGACTTTTATAATTTCTTGTGGTATATTTAAAATAATCATAGTTATAATTTACCATTCATTGTGTCTATAGTTGATAAGGATTTGTTCCATCCCCCCTCCCAAACCTCTGGTTTATTCATTGTTTCCCAACTTTCATCATATTTTTTATGTCTGTACTTCTGAGTTCACTGAACTTCCATCATTTCTTAAAACACAATGATTCATAAGTGTTTCTTTCATCATTTCCAAAATAGATACTTGTGCCACAAGTGTGAATTTTATTGCTTTTAAGCATATGTATAAATTTTCACTGTCTGGAATGTAAGTTTCTTTGGGCTAAAGGCTAATGCTTCATGTTCTCTCTTGCTCTCTTCCTCCTGCTCACTTTCTCTCCCCATGGCCAATGACTTCATATTTTCTAGTTGAGTAAAATAGGATTATATTTCTGGGCATGGTACACACACTTTTAATCCCAGCACTTGCAAGGCAAAGTTAGGAGTAATGTTGTTCGAGACCTCCCTGAGACTACAGAGTGAATTCCAGGTCAGTCTAGGATAGACTGAGAACTAATTTCAAAAAAAAAAACATAATAAATGAATGATAATAATAATAATAGTAAGAAGAAGAAGGAGAAGAAGAAGAAGAAGAAGAAGCAGCAGCAGCAGCAGCCAGGCATGTTGGTGCATGCCTTTAATCCCAGCACTTGGGAGGCAGAGGTAGGAAGACTGCCATATGTTTGAGGCCACCCTGAGACTACATAGTGAAGTGCAGGTCAGCCTGGGCTAGAGTGAGACCCTATCTCAAAAACACACACACACACAAAAAAAAAAAAAAAAAAAAAAAAAAAAAAGAGGAAGAAGAAAAAGAAGATAGAAAGAAAAGTATTTCAGCCCTTTAAACTTACAGAGAATACCCTAGAACTTGGAATACGTTTTTAATTTAACCACGTATTTAAGAGACTTGAGATGTTATTAAAATCATTCTGAACAAAATTTACTTTAAAGAGTTGGTTGTCTGATATCCTCCGTGTTCACAATGACATGCGGCATCTCCAACCAGTGAATGCTGACAATGAACAAGAACCTGGCTATTGCTTCCCACAGTGGGAGTCCATTAATGGACGATCTTTGCTGAGGTTCACTGGCATGGTCTAGGCTGCCTTTGAGCTGAACCATACTCTGAAGCACTTAAAGGATCCTTGTTCATTCCATCTTCCCTGACATGTATATGATTGGCATTGTGGAAATAGGTTATGTGGATATATGTTATATGATTGTGGATATATATATATATCTCCACAATAGAAAATAGAAATTATGTATATATATATTTTTCTATATACTTCTATATCAACCATTTATTCTATATAGTTGCTTCATAATACCTCTTTCATTTCTAATTCCACCCTGACATCTATTTTTCAGAAGATCTAAGGAAACCATAATCACTGCTTCTTTTTTTTTTTTTATATGAGAGTGGGAGAGTGAGAAAGAGAAATTTGGTGCATGAGAGCCTCCAGCCACTGCGATTTAACTCCAGATGCATATCCCCCCACTTATGCACATGTGTGACCTTGCACACTTGTGTCACTGTGCGTCTGGCTTAAGTGGGGCCTCGGGAGTGGAACATGGGTCCTCAGGCTTCACAGGCAGGCACCTTAATTGCTATGCCATCTCTCTAGCCCAACACAGCCTCTTTTTCAAAGGAGAAAGTCAGAGCTGGTAAATATCAAAAGACTTATCAAATGTACACAGGTGATCTGTCAAAGAGTCCAATTTCAAACCCAAAGCCCAAGCATTTCACCACAGCTTGGGAAGGAAACAAAATCAATGGCTGAAGGAAAGCAATGCCTTGCCATTCATAGACATTCAAGGACATAATGAAATCATATTATTCCACCTGGTAACCACTTTCACCAGTTCAAAGAACTTACACATTGGCATTTTTCATGGGGATATAGTTAATAACTGTATTTCCTGACTTGTGAAAACACAAAAGATAGCATGTGTTCAAGTATCCATAGGGAACACATACAAATGAGAAAATAACAATCCATCTTGATCACATTCATGACTGTTGAGGAAACCTGAGACAGTGGCTTCAACGTGTGGAGGAAGCATATAATTCTCCAAAGTCCAGAAGGGTACTGAGTAGGAGATTGCTTTCAGGTTATCTCAACTGCTTAGGTTGAGGCCCTACATCTCATTCTCATGCCTCTTTCAGATTCTTCTATCTTGATGCCTATTTAAAAACTTCAGGTTTGGGCTGGGGAATTGGCTTAGTGGTTAAGATGTTTGCCTCCAAAGCCAAAGGATCCCAATTCAACTCTCCAGGACCCACGTAAGCCAGTTGCACAAGGTGGCACATGCATCTGGAGTTCATTCCCACTGGCTAGAGGCCCTGTGTGCCCATTCTCTCTCTCTCTCTTTCTCTCTCTGTCTTTTTCTTTCTCTCAAATAAATAAGTAAATAAAATATAGTTTAAAACATTAAAAAAAAACCTTCAGGTTTATGTCACTTTTTCTATTTCCCCAAACACATGGCCAAACCAAAGGCCTGCCAGGCAAATCTCATACTATCCACACACATTAAAGATTGTATCCTTGAAAGGCAGGAATAAAAATCCCTCTTCATTGTATTCTCATTTCCTAGGGTGCTGCCTTGCAGTTGCAGCACCCAATAAACACCTTTTGTGTCCTTTAAGTAAACAGGAAATTTTATACCTGCTGTAACGTATTTAGAAGGTTCCCCCAGCAGAACAAATGAGTCTCTCTGTAGCTGTTAAGAGGTAGTTGCTGTATTATTTGGGGTAGAAGCTAAATTGCTGATGCAAAGGCAACCTAACAAGAGTGAGTTGAACAGCACAGAATTTCATTTCTCTGCCACCAAATCAAAGGACCCAGGACTGAAGACTTGGCACTACCATTTTGAAGATGGGACTTAACAATCTCAAGGGAAAATTACTCAGTCAGCCCTGGGCATGCCTAGCCAACAGTAAGGAGAGACAAGTACAGCGGAGCACATGTCCAATTGTTTCAATGGCAAAGCAGGCACAGGGAACAGAGAACACACCCTGATTCTGCATCAATTTGCTTTGAACTTAATCATAACTATTCCTTGCTGACAGAGAGTCTTCATTGTTATATTCTGGGTCGATTCTGCATTCTTTATTGAATTCTTCATACTTAAATCAGAATGCAACATACATATATATATTTTTTCATATATATGAAACAAAGCATCTTACAGCTAGGAGAACTGAATTAGAAAGCTACTTATTCCTAAAGATACTTAAGCAGAAAACATAATTACCTTTTGCAAAAGAAATCTAATGTCAACTAATAGCACCTCAAATGGGAGGTTCCAACAAATGACTGTTGCAGTTTCTTTTATATGAATTTTCAAAGGAAGGAAGTGTTTGCTTTGGTTTCCAGTTTAAGGGGACACAGTCCACCATGGTCAAGAGGAGCATGGTAGTAGATGGTACAGGAAGCTGGTCAGTTGCATCCATGGTCAGGAAGAAAGGGTAGTGAATGCTGGTGTTCAGCTCCCCTTTTCCTTCTTATTCAGTCCAGGGCCCCAGCCCATGGAATGGTGTCTATCATATTTAGGATAGGTAGCCCCACTTCAGTTAACCTAATATAGAAACCATTACATGATTCAATGCTTCCTTTGTTTTTGGTGTGTGTGTGTGTGTGTGTGTGTGTGTGCTGGAAATTTATCCTCAGGCCTTGCACTGAGCCACATCTTCACCAACTCCATTTTATTTATTATGGAGTTGGGCATATTGTATTCAGTGGCCATTTACTTGGTATGTTTGTACCACACTACATATTGCTTGAGAATTGAGGCAGTTTATACTTTGAAATAAGCTGCATGTCACTAAAATAGTTAGAAAAGTACATGGCAGATAGTTGGTAAGTAATTGGTAAATTCATAGTTGTTGAATACAATTAATGGCTGTTAAATGCAATGTGCTAGAAGTGAAAAGATTGGGAAATGCATCTCTGTTTCAATAGAGACATTTCAATTGACTTTAATGCTTAAACTGATTAGTTTTGTATTGCAAAATATACTATCTTTATGAATGGTATTGCATAAACATGAAACGTAAGTATATGTTGAGTATAATCTTAGGCATTTCTCACAAACTTATGAGAATTCTTTCTCTCTAGAGTCACAGAAATGATGAATGTTGAATTGTAGGTTTTGATTTTCAGTACAAAATGACTATAGACTCATTTTTATATATTAGTATCCCTCCCTTGAATTTGATTCTTTGTTCAGCTTACAAATTGGATTATTATTTAAATTAAAAGCCATCTCAAAGTAAATAATACAAAATAATGTCAGTGTCCCTAGAGGATAACATCCTCAGCCTTCTCTATATATCTCAGTTGTCAGTAATTATGATTCTCTGGGCTTCTGAGATTTACCTTGGGAGATTGGATAACAGATGAGAAACATATTTCCAGTTGAGCATTCTTTTCCCTTCTTCCTTCTCCCCCTTCTTTCTTCTCCCTCTCCTTTTTTTCCTCCATAGTCCTCATTCTCCAGGCCCTATCAAGTTCCTTCTCTTTATCCTAATTTGTATCCTCTGTCCAAATATTCCCTGGAGCCATCATTATGCATATCATTAACATCTTTATTTATTCCTGAAGTCTGGATTGTTCCAGTACACAATGTCCCTGAATACAACAGTCCCAGCAACTATTGAATAAAAAAATCCCATGGAGCAGTAAGAAAAAGATGGCAAAGAAATTAAGGGACATAATAACAGTTTCTTCTATATTCACTAACCAATACAGCCATCCAGAAACAATGTTCCTGAAAGATAGTTTCTTTTATTCTTCTTGATATCTTGTCCTATTTCATATTTGAAACAGTTTGCTAAAGAATGAGTATTAAAATTATCATTGAGCATATGATGATGATATGTAATATATTCATATTAATATATGTGTGATTATTGTAGCAGGTATAACTCATGTGACCTTTGTTATTTCAGAATACATGAAAACCCACTCTGATCTGTGATATTTTATGAAAAATGCATTCTCTATACAAGCAATAATATCAGAGACTCAAATATATCCTGAAGCAGCAATTCTGGCTTTTATAGCAGACTGTAAGAATTTAAAATGACTTGTCTTTTTGAGAAAAATAGGACTTCGGCTCATATATAAGTAATACTGAATAGTTTTTGTAAAGTTCTTTTGAAAAAAGTGGGCAGAGGCTGGCTTTGATATCAGTGCCATTTGAGAAATAGATGGGATCAGAGAGCAGAACCCATCACTTAGTGTCAGATGGGGACGCTACCCATGGCCTAGTGAGAGAGAAATCAGTTGTGTAGATTCACATGCACTGCTGACACCCCAAGCCACTGCTCAGGGAACCTCGTTTTTACCATGCTAACTTGACTGCCACATTTATTTTACATTACCTCGTAAGACCAACACTTACTTTTGTGAAACTTGTCCTATTACTTTGATAATTCTCAGCTGCATCAGTGGCAAGAGCACACAGATCAACAAGATTTGCTCTCACATATTATATGCAAGTAAAGATTGCTAATAAAAGCACCATCCTGGTGACCATGGGAGTTGTATATTTTCCTCATCTGTGAAGCATCTTCTAGGTTTACTGAATTGGCCTTACACATCTAGCTGTCAAATGGCCCCTGTTACCTTGGGGAAATTATTTATTTTTTCACCTTTTCCTCTAATATATATGAATTATATTATACATGATCTCTATGGTTTCTTGTAGATGTTATTTTCCTTAAAATACTCCCTACATCAGGAGCCATGAAGCAAGTCACAAATGACACCATCACAATAATTTCTGTTGTATTTATTTCTGATGAATGAAATAAGATAAAAAGTATGTTCTTCTCTGGTGGAAGTTTCTTCCATATTCTACAAAAACAAATCCCAGACGTAGCCTTTAATGAAGTATAGAACAGAAGTTCTTCCCCTTGAAGTTCACCAAGACAGCTGGAAAAAATCCACCCTCAATTCTTTTTTTCATTAGGAAGTCTCATGTTCATACTCCCATATCAACTAGTCCTTGAAGTTAGTTTCAGGAACATTGCAGAATAGTTAGTATGCTATTTTCTTTCTTCCATATCAAAACACAAAGTCTTTGTAAATGGAAAATAAGTTTGTTTGTTTTATTGGGGGGGGTTCTTCATTGTCAGTAAATTACTCCCAGCTACCTTCCAATGGTCTCTTTCATGATCTCAGTAATGACCAACTTCCTATCCCCAATGATTAGGTAGGGCCGTCACTCTAAGCTCCGATTCCTGAAGAAGAAAACATGACTACCATGACTCAACTTTTCAGATCAAGTTACCTAGTACATCTTTGCTATTTGTGGTTCACAATCTATTATAACTTTTCCAATCAGCTCTATTAGAGACTGGGAGAAAGATGGTGTCATTTTTTTTTTAATTCCTTTGTCAGTTCATTTTAAAAGTTTAGAAAACTAAATAGCACATATATAAAGGGAATTATAAAGTATCTAAGTCAACTCGTCAAAGCATGTGAGAATGGGGTCAAAATGGTGTTATTTCCAATAAGGTACTTTGGCTTGTTTATTTTCTGTTGAGCAAGGAGAAAGAAAAAGAAAAAAAAAAAACATTTTTTTCAAATTATTTGCTAAGCAGTTAGATCTATTCTTGGCTTAGAAGGCATACTATTCATAGACTTCCTTGGATTTCAGAAACCAGGAACTTATCTTTATTTCCAATAAGCCATTTATTTTCCTGGGAGAATTCTAAAGTTAAATTCCATCTAAAATATTATTAACTTATAAGTTGGTTCTGAAAAGTGAGTTCTTAAGGAGTTGGAATCCAACCATGTTCAAGTAAAGAGGTCTGCGCTCCTGGCCAAAGCTTGTCTGCTGCTAGAACTCCCCGGGCCCTCAGGCTGCAACTGACGCTCCAGCTTGGCTACAGCCCAGGTTTTCCTTGGACCCCAGTTACAAATAGTATATATTTTCTTCTCAGCAAATATAGGCCATTACATGAAATCCTGAAAATCGCTTTCCCCTTTTTCCTTATGTCTTCCCTTTGCAATCGCTGCATGGGTCCCCGTTCTGGCATCGGCAACACGCAGCATCTTTGGCTGCAAGAATCAAAGAAAGCGACCTTACAAGGGGGTCTAGGGCACGCACCGGAATGCTGCCTGTGCGTTTGTCCTTCATTCTAAACCTAGACATAAAGTGACAGTCCACAGCTTTTCTTATTCTTTGTCCAAAAATCAATGCAACTGAGAAATACCATATTACATGTTTGTGGAGAAAATGATTAAAAGTCAAATATTTGAAAAGCTAATACAAGTTCAAATGGTCATGTACATTTAATGAGCAGGATAGGTAGATATCTATTTTGTTATGGGAAGCACAAAACCTCCAATAATTCTTCTTTTAAATAGATTTTATTTATTTATTTGAGAGAGAGAAAGAGAGAGGGAGAGAATGGGCATGCCAGGGCCGCCAGCCACTGCAAATGAACTCCAGACGTATGTGCCCGCTTGTGCACCTGGCTTATGTGGGTCCTGGAGAATTGAACCTGGATCCTTTGGCTTTACAGGCAAACATCTTAACTGCTAAGCCATGTCTCCAGCCCTCCAATAATTCTTCAATTATAGAAGCATTTTATGTTTAAAGTTTTAATTGTACAAAATTATTATTGACAAAAACTAATAAAGAAATATAAATGTACCTGAATTCCTTATTTCAGACATTATCAGTTACTTTATTTTTGATGCATGTGTCTGAGAATAGGCACATGCATGCTATTTGCATGCATAGAGGTCAGAGGACCACTGTGGGTAGTGGTCCTCACTTTGTGCCTCATTTGAGGTAGGACCTCTGCTTGTTCACCATTTTGCTCATCAGCACAGCTGGCTTAAGAGCTTCAAGGGGATTCTGTCTCTGCTTCCCTCTCCCCACAGCCATGATGTGATTACAGACACACTACAGTCTCTGGCTATATGTAGGCTCTGGGTTTTGAACTCAGGTACTAACACTTGTGAGATAAGTGCTTTATTCACTGAACCATTTCTCCAGCATGCATTATCACTTTCTTTCAATCACCTTATTTTGATTCAATCAGGATTAAGATGTAGTTCTTATCCATTTATTTTTCACTCTGTAGCCCCAGGATGGCCTCATACTCACAAGGATCCTCCTATCTTTGCCTCCTGAGTCCCAGTATTAAAGGTTTGCACCACTAGGCTCAGCAAAATAGAGTTTTGTAGAAACAGAAATTCAAACTATGCCAAAACTTATAGGCATAGATGCATCTGATACCAGATCTATGGCAATGTAGCATCCCTATTGTCCTATGCCACCTCCCAGGAAGTAGCTACCAATTGTTGAAGCCAGGAATCAAGTGGAGCTGCATTAAATTAAAAAAAAACTTTATTCATTCCCCTAATGATCATAATTCACATAATTGACTTAGTACAGATATTGTTTTTTTAATTTTTAGTTATGTACACTGTGTATACAGCCATGTTGGTACCATCATTAGCCTCTTCCCTGTTCTACTGCTTATGCAGGAACCCTCCTCGTTGGGGAATATGGATCATGAATTGTGGGGTTATCCATCAACTACAAGGAAGAGCCAATGTCTCTGTACATAATGTCCCAACATGTAGATCTAACAATCTTTCCACCCCTCTTCCACGAATTACCCTGAGCCATGATGGGTTCCTTTAAGGTCTACCTCACTAATGAGATCTTGGGAGCCTCTTTGTCTCTGGATATCTCATATAGATATTTAGAAAATGAAGTGGAGTATGATGTCAGACAGAATATGTTCATTCTTACATTGACCACCAGGATCACTCCTGTTTATTTATTCATTTGAGAGGCAGAGAGGCAGATAGATAAGAGAGAGAGAGAGAGGTACACTAGGGCCTCTAGTCACTGCAAACAAACTCCAGATTTATGTGCCACGTTTTGCACATGCACCACCCTGTGCATCTGGCTTACATGGGTTCTGGGGAGTCAAAACTGGGTCCTCAGGCTTCACAGGCAAGCACCTTAACCATTAAGCAATCTCTTCAGGCCCTGGACCTACATTGTTTTAAAAATATATTTTATTTTTATTTATTTATTTGACAGAGAAAGAGGGAGAGAGAGAGAATGGGTGCACCAGGGCATCCAGCCACTGCAAACGAACTCCAGACGCCTGTGCTTCCTTATGAATCTGGCTAACGTGGGTCGCGGGAATCAAACCAGGGTCCGTTGGCTTTGCAGGCAAATGCTTTAACTGCTAAGCCATCCCTCCAGCCCAGGACTTAGATTTTTTTATGGCTATATGTGCATATTGGTGAGGAGCTGATACAAAATCCCTCAAAATGTTAGAGGGTTCAGGTATCAGTAGTCCCTTAGGTGTTTCAATGAATATATGGCAAGCTAAACAAGTATCTAATTAGACAGACAGGAAATTCATATGCTGCAGAATGAATCACATGTGTAGTTTAGGGGAAAAAAGGAGCTCCAAAACAGTGATTCCAAAGGGTCATATATTGATTTCCATTGTTCAAATAAATTTCAATGCACAAAATACCAACAAAAGAAATCAATACAGCCTTATTTGGTAGTGTGCCTTTAAAGACATCATTCAGTTTTTCAGAGACTGGCATTTAATTCTCGGCATGTTCCTAACAGTTTCTGTGATATTTTTAATAGTGCACAATGCAAGTTGGCAGAATGAAGGGGCTGATTCTCACCAGTGTGAGGCCCTACATTACCAGGCCCATTCATTAAGACCACCCTGACAGAGGAGAGGTAAATGAAAACTCCTGAAAGCTGACATTGTCACTCATTCCCAACTTTTATGTTAGTAAATGGATTTGTTGATTTTAGCTTCAATTGTTTAAACAGACTGGGGATGGGGAGAGATTAAATACCAGTAAAATGAAAGGATGTTTTCTGTATTAGTTGACCATTAGGAAACTAGAGATCACAGTAGCATCTGCCTTACTAGAAATGCTGATCTCATTATAAAACAGCTTGTATCCTACCTGGTTCTGTTTTCATCTGTCAAAAAAAAATAAATCTATGACCTTAGCCTGTATAATTCATGGAATATTTTGTCTATTTGTCATCTATTTTTCTTTCTTTCTCCTTCCTTTTCTTCCCTTCCCCTTCCTCTTCTTTCTTTCCTTACTTCCTTTTGTTCTTCTGTTTTGAAACAAGATTTCTCTATATAACCCAGAATGGCCTGTTACTCATAATCCTCCAGCCTCTGCTTACCATGTCTGGGATTGTGGTCATGGACCATCAGGCCTCACTTTCGTGATAATTCTAAAACAAAATTTGCAGATACTTTATGTTCAGGAAGTCCTTCTCCCTAATTGAAGTCATTATAAAAATGCACCTAGTTAATAGGTTCTTCAGCAGCATTCTAATTTCAATTCACATGATTAAAAATAGATATTTTATTTCCACACTCGATCTGAAATACAAAGAATAAATAAAATTGAGGATGTATATTTTGATTATTCAAGAAAAAAAATAAAGTATCTATTTTAAAGATGGCACAAGCTTAACAAATACAAAAACATATGGTTCTTTTATTTTTGCCAACCAATACCTTTCCTTAAAGAATTTTAAAGGACACTGTGATCACCCCTGAAGGAAATGTGTTTTATTTTTATATACTGTACAATTAAAATTCTTTCAATATTTTTTTCATGCAAGAAAAGTTTAATGAGGCACATTTGTTTCCATGGTATTTTGAAGAAGGATTACAGCTGAAAGCAAAAGATGTATAGCAAAAAGTAGAACTAAAAAATAGTAATAAATTGTACTTGTGTTAAGAGAAACAACTTTTCAAATAAATCTCATAGGTTAGTAGTTATTTTTATTCTGCAAAATGCTTGTACTTTTACCTGCTATTTAAGAATCAATTCTTAGCTGGGCATGGTGGCATATGCCTTTAATCCCAGCACTCAAGGGGCAAAAGTAGAAGGACTGCCATGAGTTTGAGGCCACCCTCAGAATACAGAATGAATTCCAGGTCAGCCTAGAGTAAAACCCTACTTCAAAAAAAATAAAAATAGGGCTGGAGTGATGGCTTAGTGGTTAAAGTGTTTGCCAGTAAAGCCTGAGGACCCAGGTTCGATTCCCCAGGACCCACATAAGCCAGATGCACAAGGTGGCACATGCATCTGAATTCGTTTGCAATTGCTAGAGGCCCTGGCGCACCCATTCACTCTCTCTCTCTCTCTCTCTCTCTCTCTCTTTCTCTCTTTGTCTCTCTATCTTCCTCTTTCTCTGTCTCTTTCTCTCTCTGAAATAAATAAATAAATAAAATATTTTAAAAAATTAAAAAATAAAAATCAATTATTTCTTCAAAGAAAGAATGGTGGCAAGGTCATTAAAGTTCTATCACATAGCTCAGTTTGTAATAATGGGCCAAAATTCTGTTATCCATGAAACCACAAAATACTTAGAAAATTTGAAAATGAAGTTTCCCCTTGCATTAGTCTTTGGTGCGATAAATGGTATACTAAGGTATTTTGTATTACTGAAAATGTCTGTATCTATGTTTTCTTCCTCTGAACTCTAATATGTAGAAATCTAATCATACTGAGGAGGTTTCCCTCAAATTAACTGGTCAACATGTACTCTGGTATTTAGAGACTCATCTCTTACCTATATGTTTTTTTATTTTGGACTTTCCTAATTTCTGAAGTTTAAATGCAAAACAATTTTTTAATTCAATGATTTCTATAAATGTTCCTGGAAAGACATCATTACAATGTCACATTTATAAATTGTGATGATAATTAAATACCATCCTATTAAGCTCCCACTCTCTCTCTCAGCTTGAGTGGGTGAAGTCACATGTGTCTGACAACATAGGTCCTGTGTGACCATCTTTAAAAAAAGTAAGACCAAGTTGTTATAGAAAGATAATTTTATTGAAAGTAATTTGATATATTGGCAATGTATACATTGTCAACAAAACAAGAACATACAAATCACTTTATAGTGTAAAGTTTTGAGTTATGTGCTCCAAAAAAGATTTTTGAGATGTAATTAAGTTAGTTTTTAATTTTTCTTATATTTAGCAAAAGTGCAAAGTATTGAGCCTCAGTTCCCTCTTTTGTGGAATGGTAAAATTAGGTGATTTCTGAATTGCCTTTAAATTCTAGTCAACATGAATTATTGAGGCAAACAATAAGCATTCAATCCTTGGCTGTTACATTAGTGTTAGGTCAGAGAGTCACAGCTGACATCTCTCCCCACTCCTCTCCCACACACCAATTTGAGGGTCCTAATCAAATATGTAAGTGGTGGTGAAATGAGAGAGGAATTCAGCCAATATGACCATGCTGAGAAGAAAGAGGACAGCACCCTAAATTCTACTTTAAGAGTGCTTGCATGAACTTTTAGAGTTCTACATGGCAAGAGGAGCCAGAGCAGATGTAAGAGACATGTGTAGTCAAGTCGTCTTGCTGCTCTGTGAGGTCTTTATCTCAGGTCTAGTGCTGTGCGCCCTGCCAGCTCTAAAGAAACCAGAATTCCTTCAGGGTGCAACTCAGTTCCATCAAAAGAGGACCTCCTGCTGCCTGTCATGCCAAACTTGGAACTTGGGATGAGCTTAGGAGAAATGATTCAGAAAAGGAAAAACCAAAATGTCTAGAGAGGAGCCTCAAGCTTATAATCCCAGCACTCAGAAGGTTGAGGCAGGGGGATCACTATGTAATGGGGTACTGAGAGTTCAGGAATAGTCCTAGAACTACAAACCGTGAGGTTTTGTCTGTTTTTAACCAAATAATTAGTTAAAACAAAATTGAGAAGGATAAATTATGGAAGACCACATATTTATTCAAGAATATACAAAGGATAAAGAGTCTGAAAATCAAGGAAGACAAAATGGTATATGCACCAGGTCTTCGAGCCCAACTCAGTCAACACCTGATATTTGCAAAAAAAATACAAAAATTAGTAAAGGTTACTCTGGGAAGGGCCCCTTCAGTAAACCATTTAATTGGATGAAATCTAAAATATGTTTACTTGATGTCAAGGTTTTAACCAATAGGAAAACTAAGTCTTATGGTTAAGGCCTCACTCATGAAGAGCTCACTGATGCTAACTTGTTATGGTTTAAGGGTTATAAAAACTGACCTTAAGATTCTCAATAAAGTAAACTAGGTTCCTTTATTTGTCAAAGTTTCAAGTATTATAAAAAACAAGGCCTAAGATAAAGATTCATGTATAAATGTTTAATTTCCAAAGATGAAATACTCATACCTAAAAACATTGTTACTTTAAAGATAACTTCTATTTTATTTATGCTAATACTATTAAATGGTCATGACTTGGTTCATTCACTTAGGTTTAAAGTTATTTAATTTCAGTCACTATAACCTTTATGCTCCTTTTAGGTAAAATAAGTTGGGATAGCTTATCTAAACTTTAACAATTTCAGGTCATGAGTGAGGCATGAAATAATTTTTTGTTAAAAAATTCTATGATACATAAAATCACTTGCTATCAAGATTAAACTAAACACATTGGTTGTCAAATGGTATTTCCTTTTACAACACAAAATTTTCAAGGATTTTATTAGAGCTTAGCTGTTTTGGCTCAACAATCATCAGATTCTTCTCTATTATATGTAAAGTAACTTATTTCTGATATCTCAAGTCCAATGCTTATAACAAAATTAACTCTTTAAGACATATTCCCTACTTTAAGGTATAGCCTTATGCTCAAACAATGGTCCTCATTTGAGTGAAATAACTTCAAGCTCTCTGGTTCTGTTTCCAATGTTCTCTGGGTAATTGGTAGCAACACAGGTATCTGGACTAATCAAAGATGTTTTTAAACACATGTGCTAAGACTTTATACTGTCTTACTTGTACTTCTGGTGATTTCTAGTTTAAATTAATTGGTTTATATTTGTGTTGTGTTCAAAACTAATAACAGGTTCTGTCTATACTTATAACTATTAGATATTTATTTAAAGGGTAAGATGTACCTACTTTGTATGCCTCAGATATGGCCTATGCTGCCACAGGACAACTAAATTTTAAAAGGTTAGACAAAATGGCTTTAAAATCTTGGGCCATTCTTTAACTAAATCTATTTCAGTCATAAAATGTGCTCTATATGTCCATACACCCAAGTGGACATAACTTCCTTTCTAAGTATATTAATCACCTATGTAAAAACCAAAGCCAACTAGAATCATTGAAACATTATTTTGGCCTGTGCTCCCAGGTCATAGGGCCATTGGAGATGATGGGACAGGACACTTCTACACTGGCCCCCTGGTGAGTCACCTATCTTCCTGAGCAGAAAAAAATTCAAAAGCCCAAAGAAAACAAATGATGTACAATCTGAAACAAGAGAGTAACAATTGAGAAATAATCCATCCTCCTGGCTTCCCAAAAAAGGAAAAACTACTTGATCAACATGACCCTGACTCATCCCAAGAGATTAAAACCACCAATATCAAAAAAGCTACTCCTGGGTCCCTAAAATCTCTGGAGAGCCATTAATAACCTCCAAAATTAATCATTGCTTAAATTTTCACTATCTGGTTGGTCTTAAACACTCAGGGAAAAAGGTATAACCAAAGATAAAGAAATACCTCAAATATAAAAATGGCTTATTAAGTAATACAACAAGAGCTTTCCAAGAGGGAAAACAAACAAGGCCTTAAAAGATATTGTCCCCATCTCTAAGAGTTCTAATTCTATGATAAAAAACCATAAATTTCAAAAAGGTTATTTTCAAATCTAAAATATATATACATAGATGACTTTGACCAAAAGTCACTTAATTCAAAATACTTTCCTTATACAGGAAACAATGGTAAATCTCTTCTAATTTATGCCAGGACATCCTTAAATAATTTCTGGGACCAAAAATATGTTTGTACAGCGTTTAATAGACCCAGTGAGTCTTTGGTACCAACCTTTGGCCCTGGCTTGCCCCAGGACAAATTTATAATTGTACACTCTAAAAGACTATTATCAAAATTAAGTGTTATATGTTCCTAATAACTCTACTAATATATCCTCTGTTTTATAAGCCATACAAAAACAAATTCAGGCCATGTCAAACACTACTGTGTTATTCAATAAGTAGTTCTAAACAAAAATCTTAGCCAGCTCATGCTCAAATGGTCCTAAGACAAGCCAACCCTGTCTACCTGGGATCCTGAGAATGCTCCCCAATGCCTAAATGTCCCTAAAGGTGACCAGATTGCTGTGTGAAACTTCTCATTAACTCCTTACTTTAATTATTTCTCCCCAACGTTCTCTTTCAAAACTATCTTCAGATACTCCATCAATACACTTCTGGGGTCTCTTAGAGTAGTCTGCCTCTCTGGGAGAGACTCCCTAACTGCCACAACTTTGTGCCCCATTCTACAAAAAATAGTTAATTATCTGATGTCATCACCCCTTGTCCTCTAACAACACTTAACGTGTCCTCTCATGTAAGAAAAAACTGAGAGGGGGGGTAGAGTTATGGTGACTAGACACCTGAAAATGAAAGGAAAAAAACAATTTATACTTGCTAAAAATCAAAGATAATCTAACTTCTTACCTCTTGCCTACTGCCGCAGACCTATTTTTCCACAAACATTCAGGACCCTCCTGGGAGGGAGGTCTTTCATAGGATTTAAAAATTATGGTTGCTCAAGTTCAGCCCCTGAAACTGGGTGCCAGAACTAATCTCTTCCTGAGACAACCCCTAGCCCTAATCAACCAGCTGGCCCACTGGTTCACCCAAGCCAAGAGACAGCCCTCCAGCTGTGTCAAATGAACTCCAGATGCATGTGCTACCTTGTGGATCTTGCTTACCCAGGTCCTGGAGAGTTGAACCTGGGTCCTTTGGCTTTGAATGCAAGTGCCTTAACTGCTAAACTATCTCTCCAATTAAAATCTCCAATTTTAAAGGACTTTCTGTTTCATGGCCTTTCAGTAGCAGTAACTCAAACATGGACAAAGTAAAAGAGACACAACAACAACGGTTAACTGTAGACTGGACTACGATACCTTGATCCTTTTCTGTGGGGGGGGGGGGGAGAGGAAGGAAGGAAGGAAAGATGCAGAAGGAGGCAGGGAGGGAGGGAAGAATTGCAGAAGGCTATATGGTTAGCTTATCAGCCTTCTTTGGAAATATTCCTAAGTCAGATGCAGCATAAACAATGTTAGCATGGGGTCAAGTTGACTCAATTTCACACAAACAGACTGGACTTTATTGAGGAAATATAGAGTTCTAGAAGAGAGTAGTAAAATAGATAGCATTCAGAAGTTTCTGCAATGGAGGGCCAGGAAACTCAATAGAAAACTGTACTCAACTGACTATAGCTGAGACTCCTGGGTGACAGGCACAGGTAAGGGCCCCAGGCCACTGAGGGTTAAAATGGGCCTGAGTTGCCAGGCATGGCTAAAGCCCCTGGGCTACAGGAGGCCACTTTCTTCCCTGCCCAGCACACCTGGAAGTCCTGATAAGACTTAGGCTTAGCTCATAGTCCAGTGACCTTTGGCCAGTTGCCTAGGAAACTCCTTATATGGTATCAGCCAGCAGTCTTCACACAGCCTGTCCCACTGCGACTCATACCCCATACCTTTTCCTGCCACTACGTAGATCGCCTGACTCTCTCCCTAAGTGCTGGAATGAACATCCCTAGGTATCGGCAAGCAACCTTTGAACCCACCAATCCCCTTAGGACCCTCTTTCCACTCTCTGTCTCTCAACTGGTTATAAAACCTCAGTCCCCTGACAAATAAATGAGCTGCTCTCTGAAGCTGTCTCCCACTTGTTTCTTCTCATCCCACTCACGACCACTCAAGACCCTGCTCCACAGTTGCCTGGACGCCTCTGGGGAGCCAGTGACAATGGCCTCCTGAGGAACCAGGGACCCCACACGTGGGAATCTATAGCCTATGAGGAGATTGGCAGAAGCTGGTGATGGAAAACTGCTAAGAGGAAGGTTCAAGAGTAGACATGTCACAGGTGGACACAGGTTCCCTTTTGGAGGTTCTTAGTCTTGATAAAAAGAATTTAAAACCATACACAGAAGGGAACTTAAGGGCAATTTATTGGAATTAGAAAAGGACAGAACACGGAGGTTCAAGATAAAGGATAGGAGTAGGAGATAGAAGAAGGAGATAAAGTTGCATTTTTAATATTCTCAATGTAAAAATATGATCCTTTCAAAGATTAAGTGGGAAAAGAGAAAGAACCAAGTGTCCAGGAAGTTTTGTTCCTTGTACTTTTTAAGGAAGTGATGCAAGATTGTCCAGCTCTGTGGGTGATGTGGTCCTTGAGTGCCTCACCAGGCCTTCCCCCTTTCATTTCAAGCAAGAAAGACATAGCCACCTTAATATTATTTGACTTAGTCTTGTAGTCAGCTGAGACTGTACTGAGTAACCTAAACCTGAGGATGTGTTTGAGAGAGAAAGGATTAAAAACTAACTGCATTATTGTCATTAGTACCCAAGCTAGTTCTTCACAGGGAGCAAAAAGGGCAAGGGTTCATGGTGAATTACCAGATAATTCTGTAGTCCAAAGGAAAAAAAAGGAAATAAATCCATCAATATCTACCCAAACAAATGAAACCAGTTGGGAGAGAAATAGATGAGATCACCACCATGAATCCTCTGAATGGACAAGCAATGTGTAGCAACAATAGGTGACATCAGCCTTTCTCGGTTCCTGCCACAAGTCTTATAAAGGCTGCCTGGATAGCAAGACAGCCTAATGGCAATGCTACTCCTACATTTGGAAAGTTTTCTTTTTCTTAATAAATCCACTTTTGCTTTGACTGTCCTTTCTTCACATGGAACAACAAACTGCAGAACCACCAGTAGGCACAGCTCCGTGACTCTAGATCATCTGGCACCTTAGCTAAACCTATCAGAGTCAAGAAAGTCACTGTTATTCTCATAGACCTCCTACATCATCATTAGTTTACCTTTTAAATCTGTGGCCAGGAATAAATAACAATATGTATTTCATTGCCTTAGCATTTAGTTTTTGTATATGTGGTGGGCAAGGAAGGACTAGCTTGTTATATATACTATTTTCAGATAACCTGTTATCTCTGGAGCCAATTTAAAGCTCCTGCCATTGGTGCATCTTTAGCCTTACAGTAGTGACAAGCAGCTTCTATATTTTCAACACTTGAAATGTAAACTTATTTTTTTAATTCTCTACCATGGTATCACTGCCTACATATCATGCCTTTTACCTCAGAAGAAGCTGTTGCATTTATCACATTGTTGCTGGGAAGAATGATGATAACACACAAGGGAGAAGGGAAGGATAAACAAAGGTTTATTAGAATGTAAAGCAAAAAGTGGAAATTAGACAGAGATCCAGAACTGGGATGGGCCCTGAGCCAGAAGCCACAGGTGACTGGCATCAGTTTTTATTCCCTTGGAAATGTAAATGAAGTATCAAGTTGAGGTGGATTGGATTGGTTGGATTGGTTACTTGGACATTTTGTAGGGGTTCCTGATAGGCTGATAAATTGTATAGACAATTGCTTGCTTTGGATATATGTGGAGGCTTCAGATAGGCTGATGAGTTAGACAGAGGCTTGGTTATTTTGAATAGGCTAGGTGATGTCTTATCATAGGGAGTCAGCATAGGTGAGGACTTTAGAACTTTTGGAAGTCAAGACTTTTTTGGATTTTAGTTCTCAAGCTTTGCTTTCTTGACCCATTATATACCTTCTGTGCTCATTGACTCTGTCAGGCCATACAGATATCTATTTATTCTTTCTGGACATGTAACTATAACTAGCTGTCTACAAAATGGTAACTCCCTTACTCCTATTCCCTATCAATATGCCTCAAATGATACCAAGGAGATGGCTACAGAAAGCCCTTTCTTTGTATTTCTCCTTGCTCACCATTCCCTATCTAAAAGATCCCTACCAAACTGACCTAACAGGATTCTTGCTGAAGTCATGCCTAAGAGATGATGGAGGAGAAGGAATTGTATCAGACATTGGTAGTGATACAATGTCAAGAGATTCTGTATACACTAATAAAAGATACTATACATACTATGTCCAGAAAGGATAGGATTGAAAACAAGACTTAGTCCCAAAAGCTCAGAAGAATCTGACATGAGTTTAGCCAGAGAGATGGCATGTGTCAGTGACAAGGGGAACACAAAAAAGGGGACCTAGAGGAAGAATAACTTTGGCTCACCACTGCAATGAGGACAATGAGACTTCAGAATAGAGAAGAAAATACTTTCATGATCAGAAACGCACAAGGCATTGGTATGGCTGTGCATTTCCATTACTTTTCATCAAACAAGAAAACTCATGATGGGTTTTAAAGCTCTTTTGATTATACACACTTAAACAATGCTTGCATTAAAAATCCAGGTTCCAAGCCCGGCATGGTGGCACACGCCTTTAATCCCAGCACTGAGGAGGCAGAGGTAGGAGGACCATGAACCATGAGTTCAAGGCCACCCTGAGACTACAGAGTTAATTCCAGGTCAGCCTGGACCAGAGTGAGACCCTACCTCGGAAAACCAAAAAAAAAAAAAAAAAAAAAAAAAAAAAAAAATCCAGGTTCCGGAGCTGGGCATGGTGGTGCACTCCTTTAAGTCCAGCACTCAGGAGGCAGAGGTAGGAGGAGCGCCATGGGTTCAAGGCCACCCTGAGACTACAGAGTGATTTCCAGGTCAGCCTGAGCTAGAGTGAGACCCTACCTTGAAAAAGAGAAAAAAAAAAAAAATCCAGGTTCCAAGATCATTCGCAGTGAACTCACCCAATCACATAAAGATAATTGGCACATGGTCTTACTCATCTGTGGTCCTAACCTGAATTGACTTGACTCAAGATGCTAACATACCTAATAAGCATCTCTAGGACTGAACAATATGGAGGGTGGGGCAGGAGGGGAGGATAAGGGTGGGGGACCAAAAAATGGACCCAAATGGCAATGGTACCACAAAATTCTACATCCTAAAAGGCAGACTAAATGGTTGAACCTTCATCAGGTCCTTAGATGGAACATCTGAATCACAGGGCCCTGGAGAATATAAGATAAAGACTAACCTTAATCTTCTCCTGTTTTTTATTTTTCTCTCTCTCTCTCCCTCTTCTCTTTTCTCTCTGTCTCCTTTATATTAACTATCTTTTTCTTCCTTCTTTTCCTTGGCAATGGCCTATAACTCCCAGTACCAGCATGGGTTGACATCTACAATGAGCTATTTATCAGAGAGACCTACAAGGTTTCCCAAAAGAAGACAGAGTTCTGTCACGACTCTCCAAAGGTTATTGGGTAAGACCCTACTGCTGAAGACACCATATGCTATTGTTATGGAACATGGAGTGACCTGGCTGGAATCTGGAAGAGAGTTAGTCCCCAGACAGTTACCTTGTCTAGTGCCAGAATGTGCTACATGAGTGACTGCGGGAAAATGACCAATTCTGTCCAAGCAACTCGTGGTCTAAACTACTCAGCAGCAAACAACCTGACATGATGCTCACACAAGTGCAATAGTGGCACACAGCCATGCTGGGCAATTACCTGCTCTTGATTTGGCTAATTGACCTGCTCAGTAGAACAGAACCTATAGCTGGAGCTGAGAAACAAGTCAAAACCATATCTGAAAAATGAGCCTGCTCTCCACTACCAAGTTCCCACCAATTGTGGGCTACAAGAGGACCTACACCTATTAAATTCTCTCTCAAATAATAATGGTTTTCCCATTTATCTGGTGCTGACTTCACTCTACATTGGAGAATTTGCTTCTGTTTTTCAGATCCTGAGGAGAAAATCAGTCCATCATACCTCACCAGGGTCCAGCTGAAACCATAGAGGAATTGGGGAAATGTACAAGAGTGCTGCTTTCTTGGTGATCCTGGTACCAGCACAAGGGTGAAGGATATAGACACAGAGAACATTCAACTCCTACCAAAATCCAGAGACACAGAGGCTCCCAAGACCTCATCACTAAAGTAGACCCAAAACAGACCCAACATGGCTCAGGGAAATTTGTGGAAGAGGGGCGGAGTGATTGTTTGAGCCACAACTTGGGTCATTATGCACAGAGACAATTTGGGTCATTATGCACAGAGACATTGCCTCTTGCCCAAAACTGATGGCTAACCCCACAATGCACTACCCATATTCCCCAACGAGGAGGATCCCTGCAGAGGGGGAGGGCAGGGAGGAGGCTAACGATGGTACCAACATAACTGTATACACACTGTGTACATAACTAACAAAATAATTTAATTTAATTAAAAAAATCCAGGTTCCAGAAACTACCAGGAGGACCAGTGCCCATTTGAATATTTCATGGGCATAAAAATGTGACTGAGATTTCCTTGGATATGTGAAATGTTCGATAGAAAACAGAAAGACAAAGAATAACTTATTCAATGAAAGTGTTAAATATTCTCCAAAATCTAGAGCTAGCAACTTCTCGGCATGGGTTGAGCTGAATTTCAAAGCCATTGTCATTCCGAAGACAACCTGTAGTTTTAAATGACTAGGCTGTCAGCCTTTCAGCTCTCTGCATTGGCTTTTTCTGCTTTCCTGAAGAGTAACAATTACATTGCAAACAGCATGTTATTTCCAACTGTTTTTTTTGACAGAAATCTTTGTGTTGGAAATATTGCAAACTTGAGTTAGTTTGCATGATTCATTTTTTATGTAAATCTTAAGGGTAGAGTTTTTTTAAGCTTCCATAAATCACTTCTTTAAAATGGTATTGACTTATCTTTGTCACAAAAAAAAAGGAAAGAAGGAAAAATGCCAAGCGTAAATGGTTAGAGAGGATTTTTGTAGACTTGGAAACCATTTTTAACATATTGTGAGGTTCATATAACAATACCTTTTAAGGGTTACCATTCACTGATTATTGAAAGTGATGTAATTTGGAAAAAAGGAGAACAGAAATATTATATATGCTTTTTTTCACTACCAAAGAACTTGTTGCAATGCCTTCAGTCTGAAAATGAACAGATTGATAAGTCCTAGATGAAAGAAACTGAAAAACTACAGGACTGGTTTACGAAAGCAGAAACATGTTTCAAAGGTGGACTGGAGTGGGGCTGGAGCAGAGGACTCTGACTCTGGAAGACATTTTAGCAACAGCTGCCTCTTTGAAGACGTAAGATCAGAAGAAATGAAGAGTGTGTTCTCATTTTTAGAAATACCTTTAAATATCTAAAACATCTTCATTTTTCTCAGCACAAGGCATTATTTACACATTATCATACCTAGCATTTATAATGTATAGACACTTATAATCTGTACCTGCCAACCATCTACTGAGTACCTATCAGCCATCTGTCTGTCTATCATCTATCTTGTCTATACACTTACAGATCACTTAGTAGCACTAGGCATACGTTTGTGCAGAAGAAAATGAGTAAATTGTAGATAAAAGTATTTCATTCTTTGGCAAATATTCCGTCCAGATTGACTAAATTTCAGAAAGTTGTTTACATAACTATAGGTATCTGACTTCACTTCTCTCAGACCATTTACTCTAGAAAAGTCATGATTATAGGTTCTTTACGATTTTGAAATCTTTCTTTTTAGCCACATTCAATTTTACAACCAAGGAATGTCTTTAAAAAGAATGTGGGAAATTCAACTATTGTAGGAGATAGTGCTTCTTATTATTGTGGTTCTCTGGACATGTAGGACGCTACTTTAGTAAGTAACAACTGGCAAACACAGGCTACAATTAGCCAGCTTTCTCTGTCATATCCTCTAGTATTTCCTACCACCTGATTCAGAGGAAGGCCAGAGAGACAGGAAAAAAGGAAGACTGAAACATGGCTAGAGATGGATGCAATCACAGAAGGGTGTTAACAGAAGGACAGCATATGACTGCTAAAACAGCAAAAACAGAAGATCATTGAAAACCTGCCAGTACCAATATGGTCTAATGAGATTAATGCAGGGCTTCGGGGGTCAGGAGGGTTTCCCCAAACCTATAAGCTCAATTTTGGGTACTTACCCTATTTTGACAAAAAAGAAAAGAAAAAAGAAAAAAAAACCACAGACTCAGGAAAGATAAATTATGTATTATTGAGTTTATTTAGGGAGAAATTGTGGGGTCTACTTAAGGGAAATTGGTGTCTAGGAAAAGGCTGGATCAGAGTCACAAGCACTTGGAAGACAGGAAACAGATACTTGTGTGGGAGGCACAGTTCAAGAGGTTTAAAAGAAATGGAAGTCTCAGAAGAGGCTGGAACAGTGCCACAAGCACGTGAAAGTAATAGGATCTAAGTAGAGAGATTTAGAAGAAACATTCACTTGTGTGGAAGGCTTTACAGCCATCTTGAGTCTCCCCTTGGAAGAAAGTGAAGAGTAAGAGAGAGAGAATGAGAACCACAGCAGAGGACTGGGAGATTCCACTAAGAAATTGGTAGTAAAGAGAGCTACACCCACGGTTACCCTGAGTTTAGAGAAAGTACATACATAGCAGGCCCAGTGAGGAAATTCCCATGTGATAGATCTAGAGTGTTTGGAAAGACACATAGTAGATAAAAAATCATACATGTAATTAAAGTGACAAGCCATCCCAAAGCATAAAGCAGGGGCAAGCAGCAAATTACCTAGGCTAAGAAACATGCCCTACCAGCTGGGCAGGGAAGAGCCAGACTTATGTGTGTGAATCTAGAGATAACAGGACACACACACACACACAGAGGGGGGGGGGGGAATGGCACGTCAAGCCTTTATAGTTGATTAAAAAAAAATGGTTCCTGTCAGGTATGTAAGGGGAAAGTCTGATTGGTTTGCAGAGTGGAGGGCTGGATCCCAAAGGCCAGGTCGTCTAGGTAGTGTGTTAGACCTGGGGACGCAGAGGTGTTGCATCCACTGTGGATGAAACTGGATCAGAATCCACTTCCATTCCTCTCTAGGTGGGGTGGCATCTTCTGGTTCTCTCTTTGGGCTCCTGTTCCTAAGCGACACTGCCTGAAAGGAGCTAGCTGTCGCCTGAGTTTTCTTCAAGATGATGGTTAACAGACCTTCGCTACCTCAGGACACCTCCAAAGCAATAGTCTTGCAAATAGCAGCTCCTACCATGCGCGTGCCACTTCCGAAAAGGCTCCATAAGGAAAAACAAACGAGGACTAAACCCTGTTCTGGGAAAGTCGTGACCCATTCTTGAACTTCCCCACTATTTCCCCAGGTTAACTTAAGAAGAATATCCTGGGCTGCAGAGATGGCTTAGTGGTTAAGTGCTTGCCTGTGAAACTTAAGGACCCCTGGTTCGAGGCTCAATTCCCCAGCACCCACTTTAGACAGATGCACAAGCGGGCGCAGAAGGCTGGAGTTCATTTGCAGTGGCTGGAGGTCCTGCCACGACCATTCTCTCTCTCTCTCTCTCTGTCTCTCCCTCTTTCTCTTTGTCTGTTGCTCACAAATAAATACATAAAACTAAGCAAAAAAAAAAAAGAATAATATCCTCACTTCTAATGTTTGTCCATGAAATAACCTATCCATTAGATGAGCTAAGTAGCTCTCCTGAGAAGCTCACACTTTCCCCTTAAGTTTAAAACTTTTCCCTATTTAAAAAACAAAACAAAACAAACAAACAAACAAACAAACAAAAGCTCCACTCTCTGGGCTGGAGAGATGTCTTGCCTGCAAAGCCTAAAACCCCAGATTTGATTTCCCAGGGCCCATGTAAGCCAGGTGCACACGTGGTGCATGTGTCTGGAGTTCATTTGCAGTGGTTATAGGCTCTAGCAGCCCATTCTCTCTCTCTCTCTCTCTCTCTCTCTCTCTCTCTCTCTCTGTCTGCCTCTTTCTCAGTTTCAGTCTCTCTCTCTGTCTCTCACATAAATAAAAATATTTTAAACATTTTAAAACCTCCAGTCTCATTTTTTTTTCCTTTCTCTGAATTCATCATTTGATAGTGGAAATACTGGGTAAAAATCTCAGTTTTTTTGTGAGAAATCTCCAACATGTATCTAAGTGCTTAATATTTTCAAAACTTTTAGTCTGCTCAGCAGAGTTGAGTTCAATCCCTAAGGCCCTGATTTAAGAGTTTTAAACAAAATATTCCTTGTCTGTTAAAATATCTCAGATACTTTTTTTTTATATCTTCAAGAAACAAACAAAAAAATCTATGGGAGGAAAGTCATATTGTATAGTAAATTCAATATAAGATAGACTTTTGAATTTGTTTGTATATAAAAAAAGAGACCAGGCACAGAAAGAAAAAAATTCTATAATTACAGATCACTAAAAGAAAGTAAAATACAGAAAATTAAAGTGAATTGGATTGGCTATACTAGATGGTTTTCTCATTTGAACATGGCTTGGACGGTTGGTCACTTGTGATTGACAGAAGCTTTGCTTCTGTGATTGCCCAAGTCAGTTATATTAGAAAGGCAAATTCCTATTTAGTTTTCATTACTTGGGCCAAATTTTATTTGATTTAACAATTTCCCCTTCTCAATGTTAAGTGATTGATCAAATCTTTGAACATGGACATCACTCTCTGTCATGGCCTTATTTGTTCTTGGTTTGGATTTCGTAAGTTTTATTTGGTTTCAGCATCCATTGGGTAATAGTAGAATAGTGGAGTCTGCAAAATGAAAACAAGGAGTCAGAACAATTGGAAGGGAGAAAATGACTGACACCAGATTAATTTATATTATAATTCTACTAAGAGTTGAAGCAGATGAAGATTCTTATGCTGACTAAGGTAGACTAGCATGTCTTGATTTCAAGGGAAAAGGAAACTTTCTGTTGGGAGATTTGTCTTGTTTATGTCCTTAGTGCTTTAATTTCTATAATTTTTGTTTGGTCTGGTCATTTGGAACTTAGTATAGTTCAGTCCAAAGATAATGACCACCAATAATTTAATAAAGTGAATGGCATTTGTTCTCAATGCTAATTTTGATTTTGAATCATTGTCAAATAAAAAATTCCCAATTTTCCATAGGACAAAATATGTGGATTTATATAGTGGGCAACTCAGTGTAGGGAGGTACACAAGGGACTTGAAGAAGAGTTTATCACATATTCACATGTTTCCAAAATATGTCACCAGTCTGCTACTTACAAGGTAGGATCATTTATACCTAACATACCACTGTGGGTAGAATGATTGATGATGGAGAGCATTATACATATGTTAAAGAAAGATTTCCAGGAAATCTCTGTATTTTCTACTCTATTTTGCTACAAAACTAAAAGTGCTTAAAGAATAAGTATATAGCTGAAAAAGTGAATGACTTTTTAATGGCAAAATAATAATAGTTTTGTTCATTGTGTTGAACGTGTGCTGCTTTTGTTGTGCTAGGCATACAGAAAGTTTTTTTTTTTAATAATTGCATATTATTTCATTTTCTGTCATCTTTTTTTAGAATTAATATATTTTCTTTATTAGATGTGCTCCAACAAAATAATAGGATATTTCTCCATATCTTTATATTTCCTTTAATTCCCTCATAGTTTTCAAAATAAATCTAAGCATGCTTTATTAAACTAGTCTAAATATGATATGGAGGATTTTACATCTATTAAATACTATCTGTATTTCTTTCACAAATCTAAGAAACACTATTATACAAATGTTAATTTGTCATTATATTATTTTTATATACAATTATTCCATTTCTAAAATCTAACTATAAATTACCTTTTAGATATTTATAGCTCAATTATTCCTACATATGAAGAATATGATTACATTGTTGTAAATATAAATGCTCAACTATGAGACATAAAATTTAATTAAGATAATATAGTTCAGAGGTAGAGCACTTGTGTAGCATGCATAGGAAGGAGGGTCAATTAATGAAGGAAGGAAGGGAGGGAGAGATAGAGGGAGAGGGAGAGGGAGAGGGAGAGGGAGAAAGAAAGAAAGAAAGAAAGAAAGAAAGAAAGAAAGAAAGAAAGAAAGAAAGAAAGGTCAATAACCTAATTTTGGAGAATCTGTTGTGACCCAGGTATGATAAAGAATTTTAAACCAAAAGTTTAGACGTGCCAATTCAGATCATTTGCTCATTTTTCAATGAGATAACTTGTTTTATTTTATTTGCATGTATGTATATGTGTGCATGTGTCTGTGTGCTCATAGAATGTCTGTATGTTGTTGTTTTATAAAAATTTCTTCATATATTCTGGCTACTGGTCTAAGCTATATAAATAGTAATTTTTACAGAGAACTAGGAAAGATGAGCTCAAGGTTCCAAACAAAGAAAGGATTAGGAGGAAAAATGTATTCTGATATGATAGGTGCCCATGTGATAATCTGAATGTCGAATTCCCCCCCACAACCTTACATGTTTTGAATGTTTTCTCTCTAGTTGGTGGCAATTTGGAAGGTGAAGTGTTGTGGGGGGCCAGGTTTAGGGGTGTTCTAACTCAGATTCCCCTTTGTCAGAGCTCAGTTCACTCCGTCAGTGCTTTCTGATAGCTGTATGGTAAGATGTGATTCTCTCCCATTATTCTCCTGATGTCATTAAACTTCCCCTTGAGAGTGGAAGACAAAATAAATCTTTTTTTTTTGCCCATCAACTTCTTTTTCTTGGGTGTTTTGTCCTAGCATAATTTACTGTCATCTTAATGACATCTATTTCTTCTGTTTTTAGAGGCTACTTTTGGACTTGAACTTTATGTTGTTGTATGTTCTATAATTTGGATAAAGGTAATTAAATGTGTAATGGCATGTACCAACCATAGTATCATTATATACAAAATAGTTCCACTGACCTAAAAATTCCCATAGGTTTTCTCTGTTTGTCTTCCCTTTCTTATTGCTCTCTGATAACCACTGATAATTTTTTTACTTTTTCCATAGTTTTACATTTTCCTGAATGCCAAATAATTGAAATTACATATGTATTCTTTTTAGGTTAGCTTTTAATTAGTAATATACATTTGTTTCCTATATTTCTTTTCATGACTTGACAATGCATTTTTTTCTTTTCTTTTTTTCTTTATTAGTTAGTTTTGTATTCAGCAAATACAGTCAGTTTGGTACCATTATTTAACACTGAATAATGACACATTCTCTGAATTTATGGCTGTTTGTTCCGTACAGACCTTGCTTAATTCCAAGACTGAGCATTTGTTAATATAGCTACTATAATTGCCATTATGAAAGAGTTGATGTGGGCATGAATATTTAATATACTTGGCTGAATACCAGTATCATATGCTAAAAGTAAGCTCAGTTATTTGAGAAATTGCCAAATTGTTTTTCAAAGTGGATGTCCCACTTTTGTATGGCCACTAGTAATGAACAAGAGCTCCCATGGTCTCCTGTTCTTCATTGTTTGCTGCTGATGGTGTTGAAGATTTCAGTAGGTCCATGGTGTGTCATTGATTCAATCTGCAGTTCCCTCAAGACAGATAATGCTGAACATGTTTTCCTATACTTACTTGCCATCTGTCTATAGTCTTTGTTATGTACAAGATTTTTTAAACGATATATTTTCTCCCAGTTTGTGGGTTACCTTTCATTCTTTAGGTGCGTTCTATTGTAAGGCAATTAAAAATCATAAATATAGTTATTTGCACATACCAAAGACTAAAGTTAGAACTCTTATTCCTTTTGTATAAGCTTCTTCCATCATCTAGTTTTCCTTCTACTTTTAATCGTTCATGAAGTCTACACTCTTGTTCAATTTTTTTTCAGACTTTTGGTGTTTCAGTAGTATTTATTTTGCCTGTATTTTTGAAAGATAATTTCAGTGGTTATAAATATCTAAGTTGGCAGTTTCTTTGTTTTATTCATTTCCATCTTGAGTTGTTTGTTTTACTTTCTGGCATACATTGTTTCTCATAGAACGTTTGCTGTAATTCCTGTTGGTGGTGTGATTTTGTTATTACACCATCATGACTGTTTGGTTCCGTGAGATTTTGAAATAGGCATTAGTGTTTTCACTACATTTGGAAATTTGGGGTATCATATTTATAATATTTCTTCAAAGACTTTTCAGGTATAGCCTTTAATTCTGCTGCTTGAAGTTGTCTTACAATTCATGACATTCAAGTTTACTACAGTATATAATATTTCAGCTCTCTCATTCTCTTATGAACTTAAACATCTTCCATAGCCAGAATTCTACTTTCCAATCTAACTTGTATCTCAGTTGGGGGCTCTTGGTCATTGTGGCAGTTCCACCTCTATTTCCCTGGCTTAAAAACACTCAGGAAAATGAGCTGAGGTTTGAGGCTCACTGTGTTCTAGCTTCTTATAAGTAATTGTATTTTGTTTCCTCATATATGGTGTGTTTAAAATAATTAGTTTTATATTTTGTCTGTCTGTTTGGTTTTTTAACGTTTCTCGTGTGAAGTTATATTTTAGTTTGTAATTTCCTCTGAATAGAAGGGTTTTAATTTTAAATTTTATTTTATTTCATCATCACTATAGCATTCAAAGTTAAACATATCAGAAATGTTAAACTTATAAAAGTGCAACATCAGAACATGCTTTATGTTCAGAAATTGGAGCCACACACTAACTTACTTCTCTTTCTAAATGAGCACCTACATGGGCATGTAAACAAAAAAGCAAGCAAAATTCAAGAAATTCTTTTTTTTTTATGTTTTGAGATGTGATGGGAGGCAATAACATATGAGGGGGGACAGTAACATTCCCAGTAAAGTTGTAGGATACTTTTAAATTTACTAAGTTATATGTTTACTACTATGTCTTTAGTGGTATAATTTAACATGTCTCTTTTTGAAACAAAGTAACAATTTTTTAGGTCCTTTATAGTGTCTTTACCAGTCTAGCCTACTGAAACTTGCCTTTGATGCTTATATTCATGACCTCATACTGCAAGTACTTCATGCAATTATTTTTTGGTATAACAAATCTAGAACATTTTAAACATTTTCTTTCTAGTTCTACATGAAATATTTCATGAATTTACTTATTTATTCATTCATTCATTAAGTTTTTGAGACAGGTTTTTATGTGTCCCAGGCTGATTTCAAACTTGCATCGTAGCTGAGGATGGTCTTGATTTGACCCTCCTACCTCTACTTTTGGCATGTTCTCACTACAAGGGTTGTCCTATGCACTGTTGGGGATTGAACCCAGGGCTCTATGTATGTTAGGTACACATTCTAACAAGGTCTGTCCTCCAAAGCATTGCCTTCATAACTTAATGAATTTATCAGTATATTATTATAGGGCTTAAAATATAGTAAAGCTAAATTTTGTTGATTAGAATATCAATGCTCAGAAATATCTATCAATCATTCATACTAAACCCTCTTAGTTTAGTAGATACCAAATTAATACAGAATGACAATCAACTACTAAGCATATTTTGGCTGCAAAAGTGCTGTACTTCCAAACACGTTAGCCACACTGATTCATTCATTTCCTTCCCTCCCCACTTAGGTTTCTCCTTTCCTTCTTTCCCTCCATAATATTATTTTGGAAGTGTATCAGTTACTTTTTCATTCCTGTAAACAAATGCCTGACCAAAAGCAATTTAAGGAACAGAAAGGTTTATTTGCACTCATGTTGTGAGGGGTTTTGGCCATCATGGTGGTAATGCAGGGAATACCATCTTGTAACTTTGTAGCCAGGAAGCAGAGGATGAACAGGAAGTAGAGACTGGCTATAAAATTTAAAGGCCTGCCCCAACTGACTCATTTTCTCTAGCAGGGATCTACCTCTGAAAGGCTGTACAACCATTTCAAACTGCACCACCATCTGTAGACCAAATGCTCAAACACAGAATTGTATGGGGGTACATTGCACATTGAAATGAGGAAAGGAGGCAGTAAGATTATGGTACTAAGTTAAAATGATAAGAGATAATGACAAGGCAGCATCTAGTACATTTTCATCCTAACACAAATACCAGTAGTGGGAATCATTCAGAGATTCATATTGAAGCAAAACATCTCCTTTATGTCAATTAATACAGCAAGGAATAATTTGGGTTTCTAAAGGTATATGTGTGACAAACACATGCTCAAGGAAAAATTTCCAGGGCAGTTATTGTGACATTTATAAATAAAAATATAATTAATTTGAAAATTCTTTTTGCTTGATCAGATATGTGCACTATGAACATTTTTATATATTTGCCAGTATGCATATGTCTTGATTATTTCTAGATCTTCTTTCACTCCTAGTTAGATGAAATTTTTGTGACTAGACTGGCAATTTCACATCCGTAATTATGCACTGACATCCAATCAACTATCAGCTACCAAAACGAAATTTGACAAATAATAAAGTTTTCTGTAATGAATAGTGCATAAACTGAAACAGACATGTATTAATCAATTTCAAAATTGGTATTTGTATGGGGGAGGGAACACACATGCGATATGTGTGTTAGTGTATATATTTAGAGATTCACCAGTCTTATGCTTTTTCAGGTTTACTTGTACGAAGCAACTTTGTAAAACAAATGCTGTTTATCATGTCTTTGCCTTTTCTAAGTTGATGTTAATTTTAGAAGTCAATGAGAAACATTATTTCTAAAAGCTAAAATATTTTGTCAAACTGAATGCAGAAAGGAAGATATCAAAATATTACAAGTCTCCTGGAAACGTACCTTCTCATTGGTTCCTGTATAGCCTTTTTCTGCAGAGATCTATATTTATGAATGTTCCTTCTCTGCTTCCTTGAAAAATCTATAAATGATATCTATATCCATCAGTCTGACAAATGCATTACCTTATACATCAAAGAAGAATTTTATCAGGAGAATTTTAATGGCCTGTAGCTATTGAACACAGCTGGTGACAAACCATTTCTTCTGCTGCTGACCACAGTTTTAAAATGCATTCAAAATGCTTTCAAGAAAAACAGAGCATTGGGTACTATGTGAATTGTCCATTAAAATAATGTGATATTTGTAAAATGAAACTACGTATGTTCTCAACGTTATTATTGAACTTAAATTGCAGCTAATTAACAACTGTCACATTTCTCATGTGTGACCTTCTAAAGAAATCTTTACATTTCTTCACTGAGAAAAGATGTCATAAAATTATACCACTTGGAAATTGAAGAATTTCAATAACTCTTATCCCTGCTCCTTCACATTTGAAGTACAACTATAATTTTTAATTTTCCTGAAATATTTTCCTTCCCTATGCCTCCAGTACTGTGATACAGAACTTAATCTAAATGAGTGCATGTGTGTGAACACATATATGAGCAATAGCTAAGTCATCACTGTTTGACTGAAGAAGATACTAAAGCTTGGCTTATATGAGTGTATATATATATATATATTAGGATTTTTCATTTTTGTAAATTAATCTTCAGGTTAGCATACAAAATGTAGGGCTTCACTATGACATTTTCATGGATATGTCATTGTACATGGTTCTAATTCTTCCTGCTGCCCAGCAGACCTTCTCTATGCTACTTTCTCCCATCTGGCTGCTTCTCTTCCTTCACAAACAAGCATTTTTCTATAACAATATTTATATTTTAATTACACAATATGCTCTCAGTGTAAGGAAGTAAATCTAACGTAAAAGTTCCTACTAATTGACTTCCATGTTACAAGTGTCATAAAAGCAATTTATTTCAAAGTAATTTTAATGCCACTGCTTTTGACAAAATGCTGTACATTTTCAGCATTAATAGCTAAGAGTCTTCGCCTACAAATTGTGTGTGCGAGCTTATGAATTGTACTCCCATTGATTGTTGCATTGTACTGACTTTTCAGTAATTTGCTTTTATTTTCTACCACATTCGCTTTTAATGGTATGTGTCTATGTGTATGTGGGCTTATGTATGTGTGTGTGAATACACATGTATACACGTGTGTGGAGGCCAGAAGTTGATGTCTGGGGGGGGGGGGTTCTTAAATTGCTGTTCATCATAGTCATTGAAACCCATGGCTCTTGCCGAACCTAGAACCAATTTGACTAGACTAGCTTGTCAATAAAACCCAGACATTTCCTGTCTCCACACCTCCAGCACACACCATCATCAGCATTTCATGAGGGAACTGGAGATCACAACTTAGGTTCTCATGCTTAGCAGCAGGCATTTACCCATCACACACCCCCCCCAAGACCACTATTGTGTTATTTAGAGAACTCCAATCAGAATATCCTTATTACTCTCTCCTTGAATTTTGATTTAAACTAAACTATAAAGGCTTCTAACTTCTTTAGTAAAAATTAGTTTTAGCTTTCCAAAAGTACAACTGTATTGTAAATAGTTTTTGTCTTATGCACTGTAAAGATTAGATGTGTTTTCTTATAAAAAGAAATTGAGTTGTTCTTTTGATACTTATGCATCCATAATCCCTTTTCTTTTTTAACATAAATACACTTCTTAGAGAAATGATTCCTTTCACATGATGAAATAATTATAAACAGTGTTTGTTCAAGCCTGTCTTATTCTGTGGCTTCCAACTGTGCATCTTAGGTTTTTATTCATTCATGGAATCTTACTCAAAACCTGCTGCCACCACCATAGTGGTAGATGCTCAGAGCGCAATGCTGCAACAAGATAGACACAAGCTTAACAGCATTTTGGCCTCAATGGTATTATCCAAATAATTACCTAAATGTGTTGTGACAAAGTGTGTCAAGAGATCTGTAGAAAACAGCAGGAAATTCTCAGAACATGTAGTCAAGAGACCTAATCTGAGATGGAGCAGTGGTTTGTAAAAACTTTCCTGCATATAATATTTAAAAAAGATAAGATGTAGTTAATACAGGAATAAGAACAAAACCAAGACCCCCGAGGTGAAAATAACATTTCTAACTTAGAGGTAGGGAAAGAATGGTAGGTGATTGTGGTGGTTTGACTCAGGTGTTCCCCCATAAACTTATGTGTTCTGACTACTAGATTCCCAACTGATACAAATTGGGGAATTGGATCCTCCTGGAAGTGATTCATTATTAGGGGCAGGCTTATAGATGTTGTAGCCAGCTTCCCACTGACAGTGTTAGGCACAATCTCCTGCTAATGTTGTCCACCTTATGTTGGACAGGAGGTGACTACCCACCCCCTAATCATGCCATCATTTCCCACTGCCACCATTGAACTTCCCCCGAAGTCTGTAAACCAAAACAGACCCTTTCCTCCCACAAGCTGCTCTTGTTTGGGTGTTTTCTGTCAGCAACTTGAAGCTGATTATAACAGAAAAATTTACACTAAGAAGTGGTGTGGTTGTAGCTAGAAACCTGACTGTGTGGCTTCTGGCTTTTGGAACTGATTTGTGAGAGGAAAGTGGAACAATTTGAAACCTTAACCTAAGAGATGCTTTGCAGTGCTCTAAGAACAGCTTGATGGATTATTCTGGTCATAGTTGAAATATCTGAACGAGTAAAAGCTATGGAGTATGGGGTTTGGCTTATGAGGGTGAGAAGGAGCTTTGCCTGGAATGGACTAGAAGCAGTTTGTGTGAGATGCTTGCTGTTATTCTCATGACCTGAAATTCGTGTGGGGTTGCATTGTATAGAAATGGACTGGTGTTAGCAGAGGGTATGGCACAGGAAAAACTAAATCTTTGGGTAGAATCTGCTACCTGTTCAGCTACAATTGTTTGAGAGATTACAACTATTGAGATTGTGCCATCTGACCTTCATTGGAAAAACAGGAGGAATGCAGACTCCTTTTAAGGGACCTGAATGCTGAAGGAGTGTCCTATTCTTCAAAGTCAGCTTCATCCCCCTGCCCCCATATTAACAAATTGGTCTCCCACCTGGTATTATGGAGTCTAACAACTGCAGGAAAGAGAGGGCCAATGAATTTGCAACATGGTTTTCTATCTTGGAAATGGCCATGGGCAATGTGAAGCAGGCTTGTGGTAGTACCTGCGTGGAGACCTGATGGAGCCATGAAGATGACCACTGGTTGCAGTGGAGACCCAGTGGAAATGCCAGGACTATGGGATGACTGCCAAGGAGAGCTGCCAGCTGTGGATAAATTATTTTAGGATTGTGAGTAGCCTAGCTGGAGAGGCAGAATTGGAACTTGAACTTGGAAACTTGTCATTGGCTTGAGTTGTCAGACTTGGAGCTCCAGAGTGATGTTTGTCTTGTATTTCTCTGAACTTTTTTTTTTTTGCAAATATATATTTATGTATAAGAGAGAGAGAAAGAGAGAGAGAGAGAGAGAGAGAGATTGGAAGAAGCAGATAGAGTGAATGGGCACACCAGGACTTCCAACCACTGGAAATGAACTCCAGATGCATGTGCCATCTTGAGCATCTGGCTTTTGGTGGGTACAGGGGAATCAAACCTGGGTCCTTCAGCTTCACAGGTGAGTGCCTTTACTGCTGAGCCATCTCTTCAGCCCTGTCCTGTTTGCTTAAATCTTGTATTGGTTAAATATTTATCTGCTATGCAGAATGTCTTTTGTAGTGTGAATGTTTATTCTGTGCCATTATGGCTTTTTCTGTTTTCTTCTTTTTTTTTTTGGTATTATAGCTCAATTAAAAGACCTTGGAATATGGGGATGTTTGAACATCATTGGGATGGATAAAAAGTATGAGGTCTTTTAAAGTTGGATGAATGCATTGCATTTTACATCACATATGGTTATCAGTTTATGTGGCCCAGGAGCAGAATGTGGTGGTTTGGTTCAGGTGTTCTCCATAAACATTTGTGAAGTCTTGGAACAAGGAATAACAGGTATGAAATTCCAAGCAATGAGAATGGAGTATAAATTATAAATACTATATGATATAAATACTATATGAACATAAGATTTCTAATGTCATAAAAAATTAAGCCAAGATAACTTTGATAAAATAGCAATATCAAACAGAGAATATGTCATGATAGTAGTGTACTTTGACAAAACCAGTTTAGCCTTAGAATGAGGTGGTACAGTAGCTCGGAAAACCTCACAAGTTTCCAGTTTAACTTAACAGAGGATTAAATGCTAAAGCCAAGGAAATGGCATTATTTATCAGGCAGAATCTAGCATCCAGCTGCAAGTATGTAGAAATATAACGTGTAAGAGGCAGGTGTGCAAGAAGCAGATAAAAAAAAGGCATTTGTCTCTTGCTAAGTGTCCAGCAATATATCCAGAAAGTGCACAGAACGTCAGGGGACTGGAGTCTGAAAGTTACCATAACTGTTGTTCTTGATTGCCACAGTGAAAGTTACCATAACTGTTGCTCATGATTGCCACAATGATGGATAAAACACCAGTTGCTTCTACAGACTCCTTTTAACATAAGGAACAGGCCTTCCTTTTTCCTCCTGCCTTTAAAGATTCTGCCTGTACCTATAGCATCCATCATTGTCAGTATTGCATTTAAGAGCACAAAATAAACAGAGTATATAGAGGGTTTGAGATGGTAACCCTGCTAGGTCTCAGGTAGGAACTAAAAAAGGAAAGGGATAGACATATCAAGGACTCTGAGTCTAGAGAAGCATACAAGAAACAAGCAAGTTAGAGCTGTAACTTGCTGAGGGATAAGGCCACGTGTAGACTTTTACCCATGTTGTACACCTTACAGTTGATGGCAGGACTACTAAGTGGGGTCATTTCATTTGTTCTGGTAGTTGGAAGAAGTAATGAGAAGTTATGGTGATAGGCTACTTGCCAAAGAATATTCAAAAACGGCCATACTCAATAACACCTCTCCTGATGCCCATGTTTTAAAATTATTTATTTATTTGAGAGCAAGAAAGGAGTGGATGCACCTACTGCTATAAATGAACTCCAGAAGCATGGGCCACTTCATACATCTGGCTTTACATGGGTATTAGGGAATTGAACCCAGGCTGATAGGCTTTGCAAGCAAATTCCTTTCATTGCTGAGCCATCTCCTCAGCCCCGCACATTTTTATATCAAAATTTTCCTGTACTCAACCCTGAAATCAAATGAATGAGCTACAAAACATATCTATATGATGCATTCAAGTTCATGCAACCATAATAGTTAGCAATAAATAGAAAACAAATCTCTGATGAAAAAATAATTTTCCCACCTCGCAGTGCCTTGGCAGACTACTGTAAAGGAGAGAATGAAGTGTATGTACCTAGAAACAAGGCACCTGTAAATACAGAGAGGAGCTGCAGGAGCACAGTATGGTTTACATAAGTATCACGAGTGCCATCTCCATATCTGGGCCAATGTCCCAAAGAGGGCAGTATGTGATCAAGTAAATATCAATGGGGAAAAAAAAATACATTGCTTTTGGGCTGTAGATAGGGTTTAGTGTAGAGTGTTTTCCTAGCATGTGCAAGGCCCTAGGTTCATTCCTTACTACTGAAAGTATGTGTGTGTATACATATCTAACATATATGTTAGTTGCATCTTTATAAAAATCCACTAAGAATAAAAATACACAATGGCCGGGCGTGATGGCACACGCCTTTAATCCCAGTACTTGGGAGGCAAAAGTAGGAGGATTTCTGTGAGTTTGAGGCCACCCTGAGAATATAGAGTGAATTCCAGGTTAGCCTAGACTAGAATGAGACTTTACATAAAAATATACAATGATAAAATATGTATATATGTAAAATGCTTCGGTTCAGCTGGAAATGGGCTTTTCATCTTAGTAATACTTACAGGAACAAATGGAAATATTGTGAGATGTGGGCAATCTTGTATTTTAGAATATGCGGCATCACTGTTCTTGATCAATTCAATGTTACTATCTTTACTGCCAACATGGAGATAGAGAAACTATTCAAATTCAGTCTCATTATGGATAGTGGTGGCACTCTTGTTGATAATCACGGGTCTAGAAATATAGTGAGAACAGGCCACAGTAAGGGAAAACTGAATCCAAGAATTATCTCACATTATCATTAATCCTTAAATGTATTTGCATCTTCCTTCCTCTGCAGAGTCCTCAATTCACTTTTTTTTTCCTCTCCCCTGTAATGGTTCTCAATCTTTACTTTCTGAGCCCACAGACAGTGAATTGCTGGACTAATGAATGTTAATGCTGTGGGGATGTTTACCAATTTATAGCAAAAGAAAGTATTATATTTTTTAAGAAGTAGAGTTAACCATGGACAGAACTATTACTGGAAAAGTACATTTTTTGGTCAAACAACTCCTGATACTTTTAGCTATATGAGTAAAATATAGTATTTATTTGTTAAATTATGAAAGAGTTCATCTTATTATTATTATTATTACTATTATAAAGAAAACAAATAAATAAACAAAAAAATTTCTAGCACTTTGTTCTGTTCCCTCAGCCTTGAAATTTCTGCCCAGCCAATATGTGGTAAACCTGTCCACATGAATATATGTATCTTATTTATTGACAACTTCCATAATTATAGACAATAAACTATGCTAATTACCCAGCCCCACTTTCTCCTTTGAAACTCCACTCTCCATCATAACCCTTGCCCCTTTCAATCAGTCTGTCTTTTATTTAGATATCTTATTATGATGGTCTTCTATAGGTAGTATCAGGCACTGTGAGGTCATGGATATCCAGGCCATTTTGTGCCTGGAAGAGTGCACTGTAATAAGTTGTACCCTTTCTTTGGCTCTTATATTCTGTCCATCAATTCTTCTGCAATGGATCCTAAGGCTTGAAAGGTATGATAGAGATGTTTCATTGCCGAGCACTCCTCACTCATTTCTTCTCAGCACCTTCTGAGGCATTCCAAGGTCGCGGCCATCTGCAGAGAGAAGATTCTGTAACTTAAAGTGAGAGTAGCATAAATATATGAGTAAGAACATTAAGAGAAGTGGTTACTGGTCAGTTTGATGAGCAGAGTGTATATATTGAAGCAGACACCAGCAGATGTTACACTCCTAGGGCTCATGACTTCCCCATCTTAGATTTTTAGTATCAGACATACGTTCCCTCCTATAGAGCAGGCCTCCAGTCCAGTTAGAGGGCAGTTGGTTTTCCCCAAAACAGAAATACCACTACTGCACCTGTTGGCTCATTTGGCCTGGCTGGCCAAATTTAAGGCTTGCAGTGTGCACTGTTATTTATCTCAGCTGTTGATTTCTCTCTCTCCCATAGAACTACATGCAACATAGCTTTTTGTAGCTTTCTGTTAGCTGGTCTACATGGAGGAGGTTTTCAACTCAGCTCCAGTAGGATTTCTCAGTGACTTGCAGTCCAAGTATGTGGAGTCTTCAGCAATAGGGTCTTACCACCTACTTCTGGTGGGAAACCAAGAGCCTCAGCAATAGCTTGTAATATTTTGGGACATCACAGACCTCCCTAGCCAACATGGAAGGCATCCCATCCCTGGTACTGAAAACTTTCTAGTAGCAATCTATGACTTCTGGGTGAACCATTGTCCAAAAAAGCAGGTTTCCACATGACTTATCCATACCCTCTTAGATTTTGAGTATCCCACCCCCACTGTTCCTTTACTCTGTCTCTTCTCCTGATCTCAATTAGGCCTACCCATCACCATTCATCTGTTTTTTCTATATACATATATACAATACCATCCTCTTAAGTCCCCTCCTCACTTCCTCTATATTCCCTTTTTATCCCCTTTTTAGCATACTGGCCCCTGTGTTTTATTCCAATTCACAAAGAAGTCCATACATTTGTAGCTAGGATCCACATATGAGAGACAACATGCAATATTTGGCTTTCTGGGCCTGGGTTACCTCAATAAGCATAATCCTTTCCAGATCCATCCATTTCACTGCACCCTGCAAATTTCATAATTTCATTTTTCTTTACCACTGAATAGAACTCCATTGTATAAATGTACCACACCTTCATTATCCACTCATCATTTGAGGGACATATAGGCTGTTTCCATTTCCTAGCTATTCTGAATAGAGCAGCAATAAACATGGTTGTGTGTGTATCTCTAAGGTAGTGAGAAGAGTCCTTAGGATATATGCCTAGGAGTGTTGTAGCTGGGTCATATGATAAATCTACTTTTAGCTGTCTCCAGAACCTCCACACTGATTTTCACAATGGCTATACCAGATTGCATTCCCACCAACAGTGTAGAAGGGTTCCTTTTTGGCTGCATTTGTCATTTGTTTTCTTGATGGCAGCCATTTTGACAGGGGTAAGATGGAATCTCAGAATAGTTTTAATTTGCATTTCCCTGTTAGCTAAGGATGTAGAACTTTTTCCTAGATGTTTAGATGCCATCAGTATTTCTTATTTTGAGAACTCTCTATTTATCCATAAAACATTTTTTGATTGGGTTGGTTGAATTCTTAATATTTAGTTTTTTGAGTTCTTTGTATATCCTGGATATTAATCCTCTGTTAGATGTGTAGCTGGCAAAGATTTTCTCCCATTCTGTAGGTTGCCTCTTTGCTCTATTCACTGTGTCCTTTGCTGTACAAAAGCTTTGTAATTTCATGAGATCCCAGTGATTGATTAGTGGTTTTAGCAACTGGGGTTATATTCAGAAATTTTTTTCTATACCAATATGTTGAGGAGTTTCCCCTACTTTTCTCTTTAGCAATTTCACAGTTTCAGGTCTGATATTAAGGTCGTTAATCCATTTGGACTTGATTCTTGCACTTGGATAGAGATAAAGATCTATTATCATCCTCCTACAGATACATATCCAGTTTTCCAAGTATCATTTGTTGAAGAGACTGTCTTTGCTCCAGTATTTTTGGCATTTTTGTCAAATACCAGGTGGTTATAGCTGCCCGGATTTACATCTGGGTCCTCTATTCTGTTCCGTTGATCTACATGTCTGTTTTTGTTCGTGTACCTTACTGTTCTTGTTACTATTGCTCTATAATATTGGCTAAAATCAGGTATGGTGATACCACCAGCATTATTTTTGGTTGTCAGAATTGTTGCAGATGTTCAAGGTTTTTTGTGCTTCCAAATTAATTTTAGGATTTTTTTTTTCTATTTCTGTGAAGAATTCCATTAAAATTTTGATGGGGATTGCATTAAATGTGTAGATTGCTTTTGGTAAAATTACTATTTTCACAATATTGACTTTTCTAATCCAAGAACATGAGATGTCTTTCCATTTCCTAGTGTCTTCTGAAATTTCTGTATTGAGTGCTTTAAAGTTTTGATTGTAGACATCTTTCACTTCCTTGGTAAGTTTATTTCAAGGTACTATATTTATTTATTTTTTGATGCAATTGTGAATGGGAGTGATTCCCTGTTTCATCCTCAGTGTGTTTGCTGTGAGCATATAGGAAGGTTACTGATTTCCGTGTGTTTATTTCATATCCTGCTATATTTCTATGTGTTTATCAGCTCTAACAGTTTGATGATAAAATCTTAAGGTTCCTTTATGTATAGAATCATATCATCTGCAAATAATGTCTTGTACTGAACTCTGAACTCCTTATTTCATTAAGTTGGTTTCCTATGTTTTTTTTTAGGGGGGGATTCCTTGAGGAGTTTGTTTTCTTCTTTGATTCCCTTGATTTCTTTGAGCATAGATATAATTATTTTTAAAAAATATTTGTCAGGGATTTCATCTAAAGCAGTCTCACTGGAGGTCATTTCTGATATTTCTGGTTGATTTATAATATTTTACAGGTTTGTATTGTCTTGATTTTTTGTGTGTTTCTTGTATTATAAGAGAGTTTTTTGCATCTTCTCTTAACTTGATGCTTGGGTTTTCTAATTATCTGCAGTGTTTTTTAATATTTTAATTCAATTTATTTATTTGAAAGAGGAAGAGAGAGAGACAGAGAATCTGCACACCAGGGCTTCCAGCCACTGCAAACAAACTCCATATGCATGTGCCAACTTTATATATCTGTAGTATAGGAGTTTAAAGTGCCAGGTGTAGCTCTTATGCTCCAAGAAAAACAGAAGTGACCCTAGGTGTTGAGTTTGCCTGCTATTAAGGTATTATGGTAGACTGGGTGAAGCAAATTACTGGCAAATTCTAAAATTCAACTGAGCAATATAGACATTCAATCAAAACCAGCACAGGGTATTTATACAAGCATGGGGATTAAAATAAACATAATCTAGTAAAGCCAAAATTCCTAAGGGTATGTGTTGCCCCACACCCTTAATCCTGTCAACTAGGAAATTGAGATTTCTAGTCTGAAATGGGTTCCAAGTCAGCCTGGGGCCAGTCAGGCCCTGCCCCCAATAATGACAGAAGAAAAATGCAAAGGCCCTAAAAATCAGGAAATGTCCAAGGACACCAATAGTCAACACCAAAAATATAGCTTATTTAGGAATGGTAAAGCCTACCAAGAATATATCATTCAAATGTAATTCTTCACCTTCCCTGATTTGGAAAGAAAGATTAGCACTTCCAGTGCAGGCCTACATATCTAGCTTTGTATAAGTAGGCCCTGTTACCTTTGGGAGGGGTGGTTTTAAATCTCACCAATGCTGAGTGCCCACCTTGATCTCTCTTGGTGCAAGACAGCCATGGTTGAGTGAGTTCTCCAGAGGTTCATGGCCCTGACAGCTAGGGGATGGGAGACTACGATGAAAGCCTGGAACTGCTCAGCTGCTCAACTGGGCCTGCTGTCTTCCCCTTTACGTTTCTTGTTTTTTTTTTTTTTATTTTTATATATTTATTTGACAGAGAGAAAGAGGAAGAGAGAGAATGGGTGTGCCAGGCCTCCAGCCACTGCAAACGAAATCCAGATGCATGTGCCCCCTTGTGCATCTGGCTAACGTGGGTCCTTGGGAATCAAACCTGGGTCCTTTGGCTTTGCAGGCAAACACCTTAATTGCTAAGCCATACCTCCAGTCAGGTTTCTTGATTTTTTTGAGGAGGCTAATGTGTGTGGAAAATCCCTTCACCTTGTTTCTGCTTCTGCCATTCTGTGCTCCCCACATGGGCATGGACTGGGGCAGTAGACGCCTCAGTGGGATCAGGATTCTGACCGGCTTCCTCCTTTCTGGCAGAACTTGGTCTCTCCTGCTTCTCTGCTGTGGTTGATAATAATAATAACAGCTTTACTTTTCAGTAGATGAGATACTTTGCTATGTTTCTTTTTGTTTTGCTCCCTAGGCTACTTTGGTGTGGACAGTACATGGCCATCTTACCTGGAAGTCCCCTGTATCTTTTTTGTGGTTTTCTTTTTTATTAATATGTATTCTTTATCTTTATTTATGTATTTGACAGAGAGAGAGAGAGAGAGAATGGGTGTGCCAGGGCTTCCAGCCACTATCATGCTCCCACCAATCGTGGGCTAAAAGAGGGCCTACACCTATTAAATTCTCTCTAAAAAATAATAGTTATCACATTTATCCAGTACTAACTGTACTCTTCATCAGAGAATCTGCTTCTCTTTTTCAGATAGACACAAAATCCTAAGTAGAGAACCACCCATCATACCTCAAAAGGACCCTAGCTGAAATTCAGAATAATTGGGGAAACAGGCAAGAGTGCTGTTTTCTCAGTGAACCTGGTACCAGCACAAGGGTGAAGGAAGCAGACAAAGAGACAATCAAATTCCTACCAGAGACACAGAGGCTCCCAAGACCTCAACACTGAAGCAGACCTAAAATGAACCCAACATGGCTCAGGGAAATTTGCGGAAGAAAGGGGGGAAAGAATGTTAGAGCCACACGTGGGTCATGATACACAGACATTTCCTCCTACCCATAACTGATGGCTAACCCCACAATGCATGACCCACATACCCCAACTAGGATGGTCCCAGTGGAGGGGCAAGGACAGGGAAGAGGCTAACAATGGTACCAACTTGACAGTATTCACTGAGTACAAAACTAATGATAATAATAAAGAAAAGAACCTCCAGACGCTTGTGCCCCCATATGCATCTGGCTAATGTGGGTCTTGGGGAATTGAACCTGGGTCCTTTGGCTTTGCGGGCAAATACCTTAACTTCTAAGCCATCCCTCCAGCCCCCCTGTATCTTTTTATAGTACTCATTCATTATATATTTTGGCCTCAGTTTGTTTGAATTACATTGTGAGTGCCATTAATTAATAATTTGTAAATTATGCAAGAATAAACTCAAGTTGTTTGCTGTCTAGCAATTTGCAAAACTTCACTACTTCAAAAAATTCTGTTGATTTATGTCCCTCATTTTCTTCTTTCCCATTATGATATCTTTCGTCATCTTCACCACAATCTTTGGAAAACCACAAAAAGTATAAACAAAATGTCAGGGTCATGAAAAATGAATGGACTCTGTATACAATGGTGCTTTATAACTAGGATAAGAAGTATATGACCATCCACGATATATACAAACCTACATCCACCCCATTCATAATATACACTCAGCTATGTAGGTATATGCATTATGGATATGGACACATGTGTAGATACTCCTCTATATCTATAAATATGGATATGGAGATTTTATATCAAGGCATTTGCTTCTGAAAATTCTAAAGGAAAATACCGTGCATCTGGGAGAAAGCAAACATAATGAACAAGGACTCACCAGCTTTCTGAAATGTATGAAGAGTACCAAGGATCTCCCCTACCTGGTGGCTGGCTCACTGTGGATGCATCATGAGGGTCTTTTATTAGAATAGATATTGATAGAGAATTTCATTCTCCCTTCCAATATCTACATAAAGTGAAATAACCAAGCTCTATAGGACTGGAATTGTCTCTTTCATGTCTGCCTAGAAAAGCTTTACAAAGACAAGGTTGTTCTGTGAACATCCCATTCATGTTTCTTGCATGTACAGAGAAACAGCATATCTATACTTGATTGGTCTTGATATCACTTTGAACTGCTTTGGATTTTCTCTCCTTTTCATCATACGTTTGTTTAACCTCTTCTATCATTATTTTTTATTTTGTTTTCCAATAACTTGTTTTGGTGGATGACTTATGGCATTGAGAAGATAGGATACTCATGTCAGACCCTCCATTTTCCATTCAAAAGTAACTCATTAACTTGTCAGAACCATGTAGGGAGAAATAAAAACATGTCCTATGCAGTCTGGGCACTCCACACACCTAAAGCTCACTCAGAGACAACCACAGAAAGGTTGTATTTGATTTTTTTTTCATTCAGACAATATGTCCTAATGGTAGCTCATTGATTTTGTAACGTTTGATTCAAGAGGGCAGTCAGCCTGGTACAGAATCTCGAGAATGAAATAGACACCGGGTGATTTATACCGGCAAAGCACCAGATGAAATGTAAAAGTTCCAATTGAGTAACGAGTACATAATCCAAGCCAAATAGCATTAGAAGAGTCTGTGTGTGCTCCAGCACAAAAGCATCCAAGGGACACCAGCAGGGAACATTTGGCATGAAAATCAGCAACTCTGAGTTCTTAGTGTTTGGAATTCATTAGGAACTCAACCACTGTGGGAATTCTTTCCTGTTTCCTGACCAGGGCCAGAGGGGACTATCCTATGCATTTTGGGTTTGTAATGGTCATTTCTTCAAATTCTGATGTGGCAGTAACAAAGCCTTCATCATAGATTAACACTAAATGTTCATAGAAAAGCACAGGAAGTACTTACATTGCTGTCTACCCAAGCACAACATTCCAGAATGTTCAGAAAAAGTACCTACGGTAATGTCTGCCTGAGCACAACATTCCTGATTGTGTGCAGTCTTCCTTCTGCTGTTGATCCATTCACTCAACGCATGAGTATTTAGTGTCCGCTTACTGCTAGGCATTAGATGTGTACAAAAACATTGACTATGCTGGGCGTGGTGGCGCACGCCTTTAATCCCAGCACTCGGGAGGCAGAGGTAGGAGGATCGCCGTGAGTTCGAGGCCACCCTGAGACTCCATAGTGAATTCCAGGTCAGCCTGAGCTAGAGTGAGACCCTACCTCAAAAAACAACAAAAAAAAAAACAAAACAAAATAAAAAAAAAAAAAACATTGACTATGATGCAAAAAGGCCATGTTTAAGATGAAAAAAGGGCAGAAGTAATAAACAAAAGGAATAATGTAAAATGCATTATATATATATATGAAGTACAAGCTCACATATATTGCATACATGTATGCATGTGTGTATAATGTATCTCATGAACCAAAATGCTTTGTAAACAACAATTTAAGACAATGTAATGGAATCCTGTGAGCACTGTGTGGGCTTGGAAGGATATGTATGCTGTTAGACAAGCGCCTTCATGACAGTGACATGTCCGCACATCCTCACTGCGGTAAGGTAGCAAGACCTCAGATGCCTGGGGAAGAAGGGCTAGGCAGAAGAAAGAAGCTGCAGAAGCACTGTCTGGAGGATGGTTTCCAGATGGGAGTCCCAGTCCAAGGACACACAATAACCGAGGACAGAGAAAGGGAAGGAAGAGAAAAGAGGATTATTTTGTTTCTATAGTAGGATGCTGCGTTCATAAGTAGCTATAATATGTAAAGCAATATATGTGCTTATTTGATCCAAGATAGGTTCTTGCTAGATATTTCTTGAATTAATTTATAAAGAGCTATACTGCATTGAGCACTTAGTTTATACTAGAAACAGTTCTAAATCGACTACATGTACCAGAATATTTTGCGGCTCATGCCTGTGATCTTAGCAAAGAGAAAGGAAGTTCACCACAAGTTCAAGATAAGCCTAGGCTACACAGTAAGCTCAAGGTCAGCCTGTCTTATATAGTGAAATCCCATCTCAAATATTAAGATTAACTATACTATTAATTACAGATGGGTAAACAACAGTCATGCATGAGTAAAATGGTAAGATAAACTATCAATCACTTGCTTGTGAATATTCATGAAACTGCCAATAGTCAAAATTTGTTTATATACATGATTGCCAAACAGTTCCGTTTTTATGGTCACTGGTTATTAAGTGTTGGAATTGTAGAAGATATCATGATTCCAGCCCAGTTATGGCCAGCGATTGCTTATGCCATCCTATGTGCGTGTGTACTAATCACGTCATCCTTTCCTCAACAGTCAGGTCCATTTTGATTTGCTAAGCAAGGACAGAACCCTGTTCTGCCCATATGAATAGAATCCTCTGCTTCCTCCTGAGCCACAGCTTCCCTCCAGCTGCTCTCATTTATTAAAAAAGAAAACCTTAGTTGTCAAGTACTTGGATTCGTCACTGTAATTTTGTTCAAAATATACTGTTTTGGGCCTAGAAGGCTGGGGAGATGGCACAGCTGCTTAAGGTGATTGCTCGCAATGACTGCCAGCCCAGAATCAATTCCCCACAACCCACATCAATCCAGATGCACAAAGTGCCTCATGTGCCTGGAGTTTGATTTTAGTAGTAGGAGGCCCTGGTGTATGCGTTCTCTCTCTCTCTCTCTGCTTGCAAATAAATAATTAAATAAAAATATTTAGAGTTAAGAACCAAGAGCTAACTACATGTGTCTATGGTCAACTGATTTTCAAAAAGGCCATTCAATATGAAACAAAAAAAATCTTTATAAAAATATGTATATATGTATAAATACAAACACACACACATATATATCCTGCTATATGTAGAGAAATGTTTCAGTGGATAATGATGTGCCTTGTAAGTGCAAGTACCTGAATGCAAACTTCAGTACCCATGCTTTTTTTTTTTTTTTAAGATTGATTTGATTCTTACATTGGATAACCAATAATGGAATTCGTGTTTGGGATTCTGTCATAATGCTTTTGTGAAGATTATGGTATCAGGAAGATTTTCACATTTAATAACTGTATAAACATTGAACATTGTGTACATAGCTCACAATTTATTGCTAAAGTTGTGATAAGTTCCAAAAGGGAAGTCTTGGCTTCTTGCTTCAAAATTTCTATTTTTCTCCAGCATCTAGCTGGTCAAGAAACTATGCTTAACATACACATTCAGTAATCACCTGGATTTGTCTCTGTCACTTATATGTGAACTTGAGGGAATTTTGATCTCTTGAAAACTTATTGGAATACATATCTCTGTTCTGTTGGATAAACAGAAAACTCCTTTGAGCTCTAAATGTTTTCTCTAAAGTATTGTTCATAAGTTCATTAAGCATCTGTCAATATATGATTAACTAAATAAATTACAACATATTGTAATGATGGAATAGCATCCTATTTTAATGACCATTTGTCTGTTAGTACCGACTAATTGCCATTCATTGTTGAATACAAAAACATTTAGAAAGAACATATACTATGACCTAATTTACATGTTTATGTTAAGCACACTGCAAGTTTAAATAATCTCTAGAAGAAAGGATTTCAGACAAATCATACTTTCTTCTTCATTTTTTCTTTGTTTATCTTTTCAATATTGTTGAATAGTTTTGAATTCATATAAAACCTGCATAAATTTTGGAAAAATACAAATGACTACAGTAGGCTCTCAGAACAAACACAAAATATAATCCTCTGACTATGTAAATTACTATTGTATATCTAACTATTTCTTCTCTTCATCTACTTATCTATACTCACAATAAAAATTCCATTTCATTCAAGTATTAGAAGGTTCTAATAGCAGAAGAATAGAAGTTGAGGAATGTGAATGTGAAATCTGCTTTTGTGATTATAACCTTCTTGCTTGAGATTGTATTCAAACAATGTAATCATTTTCTAAGGCAATGTAATACGTCAATGAATAAAAATGTGGTTCTCAATATACTAATCTGCTACTTCATTTTATTTATTGGTCATAATAGTCAATTTAACCTATTAGGAGACTTTTCCTTCAGTTTCCTGCATGTTATTTATTCCCTCTACCACACTACCTGAGCAGCAGAAGGAAGACTCAGGAGCATTGCACATGAATCCAAGTGGCACAACCCTTTACAGTTTCCAAGTGAAGACTTTAACTGTTCAGTCCTTGCTTCTTGAGATTCGGTATTCCCAATTTAGCATGTCAAAAAGCTGTGGCTAATTATCCTCATAACAATGATGATCACACCAATTATGATTCTTAAAAGAACTGAGAAGACAAAGGCACAAAAGTACAGATAAGACTCACAAAGACAAGGAAGGGGAGAAAAGAGCGATTTCAAATGTTATAGACTGAACATGCTTCCTCTTCTCCTTTTGGAAAGAATAACAGTTTAAAATGCATAAATGAGCCACATTATCCCTATTAAATCTCAGGAGGCGGGGGATCCATCATTCCTGCCAACACAGTTATTTCCACACTCAGAGACTGCTGCCAACTTCGTGTTTATAACTGTCACCACCCATCTTTAGCAGCTTTAGAATTTATCAGAGAAAAAGACTGGTAGCATCTCCAAGGAAGTATAAAAGGAAATATATTACTCATTTAATAGATAAAAAAAGCTAGAAAAAGTTAGAGAGATAGGGTTACAGACACATAACAAAGCACACATGTACACATATGTGAATGTATTTCTTGTTCTTTTACTTTCTCTAGAAAGAATATTTGTCTTTTGATACATTACTAATAGTATTGTTAGTGTTACAATGGTAATATAATGCAAGTAAAATTATCTATATTATGCTGTTAATCCATATCTCAAGTATTTAATAAGCCAGTAAGAAAGTTTTTATTTGAAAATTTCATCTTGAATTTTGGATCATGTGTCATATCATCAAAACTGGGTGGTGTTAGACTTGTACTTTCAAAAAGGCTCCTACACAGTTGGCCTTGTGCTAGAATCAAAGGGTAGGTATGATCTCAGGGATTATAAGGACAATAACCTGTTTGGATCCTGGAATACTATCAATGTTTGAAGACTGTACTTTTCCTTTGTTCTCATTTCCACAGGTAGTAAAGCAATTTTCTGAGATGGTTTGAGGAAGTTGTTATGCTAAGGATTCTGCCTTAGATTTGATTATGTAAAAAACAGGAGACATGTGGATGGTCAACCCATGATGCTATCATGGTTCTATAGACAGAGTGACTTATAACCCACTGAAAAGAGAGCAGTTTACTTCTCACAGTTGTAAGGGTGTTAGGTCTGAGATTCAGGGCAACAAGGTAAGGCTCTGGTGAGACCTCTTCCTGGTTGCAGCATATCTCTTCTCAGTGTGTCTTCTGCAGGCCAAGAGATATGCAAGACTTCTGGCCTCTCATGAAAAGATGACTCTACATTCATGATCTTTGTACACCCTAAGGGTTTCATTTCCCAATATCATCACATCGGGGTTTAGGGCACAGACTTGCAATCCTTGAGCCCTTTTATTTTGCCTTCTAATTTTTATCTTATTTTTCTGAATTTGGTAATAAATAAATTGAGTGGACAAATGAGGAAGCATTTACTTCCCTAGCAAACTCAGGCATCATAGGTTGCAGTGCACACAGATAGAGTTACGGGTCCCAGCATTACTATTAAGGAGTCAGTTCATGTAGGGGAGTTAGGCTGTCCCTTTGCTATACAAGCAGCTGTGATTTCATTCATTTTATAAAACGGCTTTAGTGGCCTCTGAGAATAATGCCAAGGGACTGTGCTGCCATATGGCTGAGATGCAGGCCTTTCTGAAAGTGTCACCCAAGGGGTTCTCTGAGGACTCCCAGCCACGTGTAAATTCCTATTTTTCCCTTTCTGCCTGCTTCTCACTCCCCCACATGCCGCCCTCCTTCCACTCTTCCTTCAAATGTTCAGTAGCTGTCAGGTTTCTTTTATAGAAATAAGTGAAATTATAATGAGACAAGAGTTAGACGTGCTGGCGATGAAAAGAAAGACTTTAAGGAAAAAAAAAAAAAAAGGAATTGCCTTGCTCTTTGAAAGCCTTAAGGAGGAGGAAAGAAGGCAGTGAAGGGTGTACCCATCTCAGGAAGCTCTTTCCTTGCATAGTTGACTTTCAAAAATATCTCTGATCTTTTCACAGGCTTTAAACTTGACTCTAACAAAGCTGGGTTGCTGAGGCTGGGAAAAGTTGAGCCCAAGAATTCTCTCCTTCTGGCCTGAAGCAGAGCCTCTGCTTTGGAAAATCATGGTTTGTGATCTCTTCCCTAAGTATGAAAGGGCAAACAGAGACTTTCCGGTTCGTGATTGTCATTACATGGACAGTTGTCCCTTATATTCAGCAAAGACAGTCCAGTCACCATAGACAAGGAAATCACTGCTCTCCAAACACATCAAAGCATAGTACTGAGCCTAAATGTAACTTACCACAACAGGGTGAAATTTTAAGGTGACAGATAGTCTCATGACCCTGAGTTGAACCCTTCCGAAAGCATCCACAAAGCAAAACATCACATTTTATTTCAAAAGTATATACAAATATGTTATGTCAATCAAAAACTTAAAACTCAGAGATGTACTCATTACAATAGCAAGCAAACATTTCTATAGTGTTATATTTTAAAAATGTGTTTATGGTTTTTATATCTTCGTTTTAGTATCTTCCTCCAAGGTCAGGGTGTTATGGAACCTCACTGCATGGTATATTTGTTTTACTGGTGAAAAATTAGGCCCATAGTTTGTAAGTAGTAGAATTAGATCTTCAAAAAATTCAGCTTTTTATTTAAAAAAAATCATGCTATGGGTGAAATAACGTAGACCCTAAAGTGAATTGTGCAAAATCTTACTTGCAAATTTAAAAGCTTAGAGAAACGTGAGTGGTCTGTCTGCCTGATCCTGAAAATGCAGAGGAGCTCTGTAGTCTCCATGCAGTGTAGTGAAGGTGTGATGGAGGCTAAAGAGTGTATATTTGAATGTGGTGAGGGTGAATTGTCTTGTGCTAGAGCTACATGGAATTCCCATATGTATATGGAACTTGTGTCCATGGAACATACCTGATTGAGAGGCTTGGTATTCATGGGTCTGAAGGAAATTTAATGTAGAAAAAGTGAAGGAAAAAAAAAAAAAAAAAACAAGAGCATTAGTTAGAGTTACAAAGGAAATACTTTTGAAATTCAACAGTGAAGATAAGAAGGACTTAAATGTGGGTAGAGAAGAATGTGACTGAATAAGCATGAGAGCAAATAATCAGATAGTTGAACACATTGCAAAAGAGTTCTCATCCATGATCATGACAGAGGAATTTGGGTTCCTTGTACACCAATGCACCATCAATTTGGGGTGTTCTTGGATCCATGTCCAATTCAAAAAATATAATCCACAATTCAAAGAATAAAATCCACAGATCAGAGGATAAGGTTCAGAAAGATTTTATCACAGTTTACAGCTTTAGGAGGATGAAGAGAAAGGGCCTTAAGCTTAAAACATAAGAGAAGCAAGCAAGGTGGGACTCTTGCCCAGGTAGGGAGGAGGAAGTTTGAGAAGTCCCATGAGGGAAGAAAGCCGAGCTCTTGCCCAAAGAGGAAGCCCCCCTGGAGACTCAGATTTGTTGTTGTTTTTTATGGGGAGTGGCTATGTGAGGAGACCAGGTTGGCAGGTTACTATGGACAAAGACCAGATTTTATAGCGTTGCCAGTGATCTTAGGTAAGGAGAGTTTCTGTCCTCTGGGAAGGGTACAAGCTTAATCTAGAAATCTCTCCTGGATGTTGTAGCATTCAGTTTCTGCAAGCTTAGTAACAGTTCCTGCTTTTAGTCAAGGAATAAAACAACTTAAACTTTTGGGGTCCTGTTACCCTGAATGCCTAGCCAATTTCTGTCTCCTATTAATCATAAAATGAACAACAATAAAACCTCTGAAAATTTATTTCTGGTAAGCCATCTGACTGCAGATCCTAACCAGACATGGCATGTGAGCTTAGAGTGCCAAGGTCAGTTTGTTCTTTTGTTTGCTTGGGTTTTGAGACAGTGACTCACCCTGAAACCCAGGCTGGTCTTGAACTCAGGGCAGACTTCCTTTCTCAGCCTCCCCATTTCTGGGGTTACGTTTAAATCACCATGCCTGGCTTCTGTACTTGATTTACCCTTATGACATAATATGTCTACACAAACATCTTAGACTGGAGTTACAATATGATATAGTGACTTGTAATTCTAAGCCATCAAAACCTATTCATTCTCCAAACCAATGGGCTTGTGTGGGTGGAAGTCACAACCGCATCCATAAGAGTGGTGAGCCCCTGTTGTTGGCAGGGCCTTCAGCACCAGGCGGGTGTCGTTTGATATTCTTGTCTCTTCCTCTAAGAACTCTGTTTACAGGATCAAGAAGCCAGTCATTTGTAATCTGCCAAGAACTAAACATTCTTCTTTCCAACTGTACTGGAAACAAGTCAGATAGAGTTGAGTTATTCCTGAGCCCATGGTGAGGTGGACTTTAGCCCAGATTTCACTTATTAATGACCCCCATGTATGTCGGGGTAAGGTTTAGGACCTACTGCCACAGGAAAGGCCACCTCGATATTTGAGAAACAGCAGAAGTAGAGAAGACTCTCTGACCTTCCTCTGCTGCTTCCTCTCAGAGGCGGGCCACAGAACCCAGCAGGCCTTCTTTACAAGCAGGTCCTAAGATCTGTGTGTCTTTGGATGAGAAACAGTCCACGTTATACCCCGATGAATGAAATGCCCTACCCTGAAGACACAGGGAGGGACACAGAGGACAATCTGAGCTCACTGGCCTGGCTAAATCTCCCGGATTATTATCAGTATTTATGAGATCATACTCCTGCATCACTCCATTTCATTAGATGTAGCAGAAAAGTAAAAGAATTTCCTTTTCCTTATGTCTTCATTTCCTAATGAAGTCTTCTATGCCCTACAAAACTACATATATACACATACATACATGTGTCTGTTTACCTTTTATCTTTTTTTTTTTTGGATGCTTTGTCTGGGAATAAATGCTGAGTGTGAGAAATGAATTTTTCTCCCCTGTCTTCACTCTACTAAAATGATTACTGTATTCCTGGTCTCCAGTGGGAGCTCTGAAACACTTTAGAACTCTTGTCTAGATGCTGTCCTTATCCCAGCACACATTTCCGCAGGTGTTGGTCACATGCCATAGTGAGTCCTATCTAAAGTTTACCTAGCACCAGTCTCTTAGCTTCTGCCAGGGAACATAGAGCAACCTCAGATGTGGCGAGATGCAAGATGATAAATACATTTTATCATGCCTTTCTCTGGGCATGTTCAGGTTATTTATATCATCATATTTTAAAAGACTTATGTAGGGTACATTGCCCTTAGCATGACATTTTTTTTAAAAAGAACATTTGGGTACACAAAATTCAGATGGGGTATAGTCACACTAGAACCAGGTTCTGTGATGTTGGTATCTGTACTTCGGAGACAGTCTGGGTACTTTTATGTGGGAATGTGCAGACTTAGAAGACGCCAGGCAGCCTCTCTCAGTCGGTGGTTGTCTTTAAAGTTCTGGTGTCTGGGTAAGAGGATCCAAGCCTGCCAAGGTATTTTGGTCACAAGAATGAACTGGGCTTTGTACTCCTCACATGTCTATTTCTGTGCAAGGTGAGATTTAAGCAAAGGTGTAGAGGTCACTAGAGAATGAAAAGACAAGTGGTCTAATTCAAGAGGGGCAGAGGGGTCTTGAAGTCTTTGCTAAGAACAATGCAGCTTAATGAGAAGGAACTGCTATGTGTGTCATGATCCTTCTTCAGTGTCAGAACCTCGGCCTGAGGTGACCTCAGCTCACCCCTTTCTTTTTCTCTCACTGCAGTGTTCAAAGACATCTGGGTTTGGCACACACACTAGATTTTTTATTAATAATTCCTCGGCATGGGGACTGGGGAAATGGCTCATTGAGTAAAGTGTTGGCCCCAAAACCATTACGACCTGAGTCCAGGTCTCCAACACCCACAAGTAATACTGGAAATGATGGTGTGTGTTTGCAGTCTTTGCTATCCACTAAAGCCCTTTCACATTGACAGGGAAATTGACGCTGGGAGCAGTTTCTCATAACACATCATCATGCAAGAAAACTGGAATTGGTTTTCTGGTTGGGGAGGCAGAGACAAGAGGGTTCCTAAAAATATAAAACTATTACTGGGGCTGGCTGGCTAGCTATTCTAGTTGAATTGGTGAGCATTGGGTTCAGTAAGAAACAGCGTCTCATGAAAATAAATTGGTGAAGCTGTAGAGAGTCAATATTGCCTTTTGGCTTCTACAGGCACATCTACACAGAGTGCACATGCACACATCCATGTGTTCATACACCTAAGCATGTGCATACAAATGCATACAACACACACAGAAACAAAGCAGTTCTTCTGTGACGACGTATGCTTTAGATCTAACCACATAATAATTTATTTCATATTTGTTTTATAGCTGAAAAGCTATTCATAAATACAAAGAATGAATACATTTACCTCAGATATTATTTGAATTCAATAAAGTACTTTTACAGGGCCGGCCTGGAGATATGGCTCAGAGGTCAAAGGCACTTTATGTGCAAGCTTGCTAAGCAGAGTTCAAATCCCTAGAACCTATGCTTGATGCAAAATGGACTAAACTTCTATGGAAGACAATGAGGAACTGAGCCAGGAGAATCACCAAGCTGTCAGGGCCAGTAAGACCCGGCAGCAACATGACACACGAGATATCCTGTCTCAAGGTATAGGAAGATGGCTAACACCCCAAAGTTCTCCTCTGATCTCCACATGGGCACAGTTACATTCAAACATATACCCATACATACCTACAAGTAATTATGATAACACAAACTTTAATGAGGTGTTGTATATGAATTAAAGTTCAGTCTTACCAATACAAAGTTATTACAACCAAAAGCTGCCACAAATGTGAACCCCAGTGCTCGCAGACACAGAATGGACGACATGAAGTTAGTTGCTTTACAGTCACAGCACTATCATGACTTACCAGCATTTATTGCTGAAAATCAGGTATTCATGATACCACAGGAACTGGGAATACTTATCAACCCTGAAACAAGGCCAACATTTTGCAAATGTTTATACTCTTTCTTTAAAAATATCTTACTTTTGTCTGAAAAAGAACTGCATATATTAATGGGGTAACTGTGTTGAGCTGATCTACGCATATATTGTAGAATTATTCCATCAAGCTAACCCATCATCTCACATGTTTGTCCTTTGCCTTTGGGGATGAGAATATTTAAAGTCTACTTTTTCAATAATTTAAAAATCTGCAAGACACTAAAGCCACTGTGCTATGCAGCAGATGACTAAAACATATTGCTCAGTATAACTGAAATTTTGAGCCAACACCTTCCTATCTCTTGACCACCAGCCCCTGTAAACACAATTTTACTCCCTACTTCTATGAGTTCAATTTTTTAAAGATATCACATCTAAGTGAAATCATGAGGTATTTGTCCTTAAGTGTTTGCCTTATTATAATGCACTTTAGTTCTATACATGTTACAAACACCAGAATTCCCTTCTTTGTTGAAGATAATATTATTCCAGCATGAACATGTAACATATTTCTTTACGCATTGCTACTGAGGTTGTTTCTACTACTTAACTCTTCTGAATAAAGCCACAGTCAGTATGGGATCGTAAGACATCTCTCTTTGACAAATTGATTTCAATACCCAGAATTAGAATTGCTAAATTACATGGTAGTTCTATGCCTAGTTTTCTGAGGAATATCAATAGTGCTTTCCACAACAGTCATTCAAGTTTACATTCCCACCATGGATGTACCACATCCTCAACACTTAGTATTAGTCTTTGAAGTAGCTATTTTTGAAGGGTTGAGGTTACTTCTTACTGTGGTTATAATTTGTACTTTCCTGGTGCTTAGTGATACTGAATGCCTCTTATGACATCTGTTGAATATTTGCAGGTCTTCTCTTGATGAATATCTGTTCAGGTCTTCTGTCTATTTTACAAACATTGATCAATGCATCAATAATTGATGGATTTCACCAGATCAAAAATAACTCTCTTTCTTTCTATCAATTCATATAAATATTCCTCAAATTTTTATGAACATATGACTTTTATGATTTGAAAAGTCTTCACCTCTCAAGGTGAAGTTTCTACTTTGCTGCTCCTTCTGTGACCTGCAGCAGGTTGCTTCCAATCATGAGTCTTAAAACACTGAGGGAAGTGGGAAGACCGGAGGCAATTGGCTCCCCTACAGGTCAGTGCAGATGCAGCCATTCTCATATCTTGGAAAGTCACTTCAGATACAAAAATCAAGGTTCTTTCACTTGATAAAGAGGATTAAAGTTGTTTTAGTTGCTGCAAAGGGTAAAACCGGGAACACTACAAGGAATTGTGAATTTTTTTTAAAGCTGTGCTTATGGTCTCACTCCAATTTTCAAAGTCATGAATTTTCCAAGTAAAGACCTTAAAATTCTCTTGGATGACCTCATAAACCATTGAACTTAGTGAACTTCCAACATAGAGCACTATGAATGTGTTTTTTGGATGAAATTAAAAGAGGAAGATCTTAGCTCTAGTGCAAGAAGTGAGATGACTATCACCTGTTTTTAGAATGTAGGATGTTTGATAGTGCAGGAAGGCTTCATAGCATCTTTGGTTATATAGAAATAGCTTATTATATCTACAGTCTTGAAATCATCCATTTTTCCATGACAAAGCCCACTTAGCTCTCCGATGTTTTGCCTTCAATAGGTACTTCATTTCCAGTGAACACAGGTGGTAATTAAATTTGACTCTTCACAACTGCTTACTAAAAAGCAGAGATATCATATTCCCTTTGACTAGCTAATTTCTATCCCCTAGCCCTATCACACTAAGCCATAAAAGCAATTCCAGTTCATCCTGCATGGTGATGTGTTATGAGAAACTTCTCCCAGGACCAATTTCCATATCAATCTGGAAAAGGCTTTAGTGCCTAGCAAATAAATAAATAAATAATAAAAAAACTAATTCTGGAGGATCCAAACAACGAATAAAGGTTTCTGGAAGACTGGCAAGGGATCCTGAGACTTACCAGGGAAGCTAAAGAACCATATGGAGAACACTGGGCAAAACAGAGTGTGCTAGGACATATGCTATTGTGCCAGATGTGCTGCTGTCCCCAAAACCCATGAAACAAGAACTTATTTGCTCTGCGAAATCCTTGAATTAGGATATGGTAGCCCCTGCTGGCACCATAACTAGCTCTTGTTAGCTTAAAGGTTTAGCTTCAAATTCAGAGTTTGTGCAATTATTCTGGCCTGGGACCCGTGGCTTTCTATGCACACCCTTATTTCTTATTGACACAAAGATGCTACCAATGCAAACATTCCAGTTACTAGTTCCTGCAACAGGAAGCTGATTCCGTTTGCGTCTGTCAGTGTAAGATGGGTCTTTATGCAAGTTTCCAGGAAGAAGATGTCAAAAATCTTCTGCTCATCATCCCTCATTCACTGCACCAGCCACACTGGTCAGATTCTTTCTGCCCCTGGAACAATCCTACCCACACATGTTCTTATATCCATTTGGGGGAACATTCTTCCCCAGATCATTGCATAGGTCATCTTGCCTAACAGGATTCCATTAAATACCATTTCCATAAAGTGGACTTACTAAACCATGCTACCTAAAGGAAAGTTAGTGACTTTTCGAAAGGGATCTGAAATCTCCTCTGTCAGGAAATAAAAGGCCTAATAATCTGTTGCCTTATTTGTTTTGTTTGCACCACTGCAATTCCAGCATCTAGAATAGTGACAGTTACATATCACAGTTCAATTTGTACTTGGGGAGTAAGTAAATCAATCAAAATCCAGGTTTTGGTTGCACAGAGGCCCTGGTGGAATCAGAGACCTGCACGGAAGTAGGATGTAAGACCTCCCATAAGTCTGGTGTGTATTATTATTGGCTTGTATTCTTCACAACAGAGTGCTCAGCATGGGATGTCTGCTCCTGAGCTCTACCTCAATGTAAATAATGCATGATTGTGAAACACTCTGGACACATTAAAAAAAAAAAAAAAAGTCAATTTCAAGCCTGACTCTCAATGCCTGTGGATTTTTCTTCAGACTCCATTCTCTGGCCAATCAGACACATTCCATGTGATGGAGATCCCACTGAGTAAAGCATCTTTGTAGCATATACTTATTTATGGCAATTCTTTGTGGAAATGAAGAACTCCTGTATGCTTTGATCACATGCCCATATGGCATGCACTGGGCAGTATTACAAATGTCAGTATCTGGGGTTTTACCACTTACCTTAGGGAGTTGGAGACATTTCCTGATGTCTCTGAAACGTCAGAAAACTTAAGAACATCCCACCAGACAAGTATTAGGGACTATGAGATTCTAGCAAGAGTGTGAGAGGGGCATATTTATAAAAGGAAACATTCAAACTTTGTGTTTAAAATGCATAAACATACTTTTGTTACATACAAAAATAACTTCCTCATGAACCAAGTGAAGTCTTGACTTTGGTTTGGTGATTTAGCTAAATGCAGGTGTGTAATGTTCAAACCCCACGGCTTGAGTCATGAAACAGTTTCTTGTTTCTGCCTTTATGATTTTAGGCAATTAAAATCATTTTGGCATTACAAACCACTGAATATTGAGTAAAATAAGTTATCAGGTCATCTTCCCAATAGTCTTGCTCTTCGAGCCCCCAGACGTCCCTCTTCATTGTATGCATGCAGGTGATGGTATAAATGACCATGTGAGTCTAAATAATATATACATCATATATAACATACATAAATTCAGTTTTATACTCCTTCCCTTCCCTTTGAATTATAAGTAAAATGTTTTTCCAGGAGATTTTCTCACTCCCAAGGAAGTATTGTTTATTCACTCAGGCCAGGTAAATATTTTAGACTTTCATTCTGGAGCTGTCTTTGCCAGTTTATGGGGAGCCAATGTTGTGAATACAGGCAATGGCTTTTTCAATCCCCTTCAGATCACTGCCTCATTTAGCTTTGGCACAGGGGAGGCTTTCCATCAACTTTAGAAATTCGTTCTCTTTTTGTTAGCTCTGCAGAAAATCATCTCCATTCTTATTGCTTTGCCTTATCAGTGATTACAACGTAAGCCCCTGATGTCACTACAAGAGACTCCTGATCAGCTTGGGCTGATTGGCTTCCCAGAGAAGAGGGAGGAGGGCAGGGCAAGCAGCTCTGGTTTGGCTTTGAGGGGAAGGCAGCTGGGGCTAAGCTGCCAAGTTGATAAGGAACAGAGGACTGTGCACCATCCAAGCAGAAAACTCAGCCTCAGAAATTGCTAAGGCAGAGAAAGGCATGAGACACATGTGGCTGGTTCCTGAGCATATGTGCTTAAGCCAGAGGAGGGGAAAAATAAGAGAAAGATTTCTTTCTTTTTTTTTGTGCCAATTATATGATATAAGTCATTCATTTGACAGGCAAACCTGAATCACTTGAGATTTCTGGGAAAGAGCATGTCTTTCACATATGGTGTAGAATATTTTTATCCCCAAATGCACATTATCTCAGAGGGAAAATTATGAAGATAAAACCATAGCAATTTTTCTGGAATAATCAGTCACTATGAAACCAATCATCCTTATATCCCACCACTCAGCCTCCAGTCATTACACTGAGCACTGAAACCTATAATCCTCCTATCTAAGTCCCCAATATTTAACATTATTTAAATAAAGTAACCAAATTCACTAAATGTGCACCAACTGGTCATTTTCAGAAGGACAAGAAAAGGGAGGTGTGGCTGCTGTTAATTTGCATGCTGCCAAGTTTTGAAATGGTGAAACTCAGAGACCCTGCATTTCTACCACATGGTATTTTATAAAAATATAAACCTAAATGGACTTGAAAAGATACATCATCCTTCTGGGTATAGACACCTTAAGATGAAACTGTTCAATTGCAGGCTAAGGTCACTTGCTATAGAAGTATTGTGCGATTAATCATCTTTTCTACCATAGGGCAACTTAAAGCTCTATTCAAATTGGTATGGCAACACAAACAATTTAGAGCTTTCTGGTATAACATGGTCTCATAGTATATCCTTCCAGAGACAGATGACTGGGAATCTTACAATATTATGCTATTTCTTCTAGTATTTTTAAATCGTTGTATTTTTCTTATATGAATCTGAATTTTTCCCCATGTGTTAAAAAAGTGTGGTTATCTCAGTACAGAATTTTATAGAGCTTTCTTAATTTCTACAGTTCCTGAGTGTAGCAGTTGCCTCGTTTATTGTTGAGACACAACACCTGATCAAAGCAGGCTGATGCAAGAAAAGGGTATATTTTGGCTTACAGTCTTGAGAGGTTTCATCATGGCAGACGAGGCATGGCAGAAGCAGAAAGCCAGACATGACGTCCGGCCAAAGCTTGAGGGATGAAGCAGCAAAAGTGAGCTTGTCTAGCACTGGCAAGCAGGGCGTGGACTGTGAGGTCCCAAAGACCTCCCCCAGTGACACAACTCCTCCAGCAAGGCTCCTTTGTCTAGGCACTGTTGGGCTTAATCACAAATACATGAGGCTAGGAGAAATGCTTCACATCCAAACCACTACACTGGAGCACAGTGCAGGGCACCCTCAGGAACTCTACCTCAAGTGGGGACAGGATAAATGGTAGACACTTTTTATATGATTTCTGAGAAGAAAGATTACCTCCATCCCTTGAACATAAAGAAAGACTCTTTATCCCAATAAGCCCCATGCTTAGTACCTTGATCTGGATGCCTAGTTTGAGTCTAGCTGTCCCAACCACCAACTTAGATAAGAGATGTGAAGTTTTCTGCTGTTTTTCTCCTTTAAAATGGAAATGATTACAACCAAAAAGTCTCAAAATTGTTATGAGGTTAAAGACATTTATTTCATAGTGTACTATTCACTCATATTAAAAAAAAAAAAGGGTCTGGAGAGATGGCTTAGTAGTTCAGGTGCTTGCCTGCAAAGCCTAAGGACCCATGTTCAACTCTCTAGATCCCACTTAAGCCATATGCACAAAGGTGAGGCAAGTGCAAGGCTGCACAAGCCCACTAGGTGTCGAAAGTGTCTGGAGTTCTATATGGTGGCTGAGGCCCTAGAACAACAATTCTCTCTCTTTCTCTTCGTCTCTCTCTCTCTCTCTCTAAAATAAAAATAATAAAATAATAAAAACTAAACAATATCAGATCCTATCATGTTCAGCAGCATGGATGGGGCCTGAGGTCATTGCTATGGTAGGAGAAACAAGCCAAGCACAGGAAAGACAACACCGCATGTTCTCACTCACTTATGGGAATAAATATGTCAAACTGCAGGAGGAACAAAAGAAATGCTGCTCACTAGAGACTACAAAGGGTGGAGGGACAGGGAGCAGAGAAACATTCAACAGAATGGCAGAACTCTTGCTGGGCGTGGTGGCACACACCTTTAATCCCAGCACTTGGGAGGCAGAGGTAGGAGGATCGCCGTGAGTTCAAGGCCACCCTGAGAGTACATAGTGAATTCCAGGTCAGCCTGAGGAAGAGAGAGACCCCACCTCGGAAAAAAAAAAAAAAAAAAGAATGGCAGAACTCTTGATCCTTCTTTAGCACAATAGGATATCTAGTAGATAAGACACTCTGTGATCCATTCCTAAGTGGATGCACACAAAAAAGTGTGAACACAAAATGTTCAGCATGTAAAAATCACAACTGGGGCTAGAGAAATGGATCAGCAGTTAAGGCAGTTACCTGAAAAGCCTATCAACCCAGGCTCGATTCCCCAATATCCACATAAAGCCACATGTACAAAGTGGAAAATGTACCTGGATTTTGTTTGTAGTGGCAAGGGACCCAGGATTGCCCTTTCTCTCTCTCTCTCTCTCTCTCTCTCTGTCTCTTTCTCTGCCTCTCTCTGTTAGCAAAGAAATAAGAAAATTTAAAAATCATAACTGATTGAATAAATAGTAAAATTTATCCTGATTTGACTTTCTACATTTTGCATACATGTATCAAATTACCATAATGTGCTTTATAAAGTTGCTTAAATTGAAAAGATAAATTATAAAGAACTATAAGTTTCCATTGACTTCTATCTTGGCAAGATATGATATTTTAAAAACATATGAATTTATAAATTTTAGAAAATGAACTGAATTCATTACATTGAATTATTTAAAATTATGATTGAGGCAAATTAAGCCTTTTAATTTTCACAGTCAAATAATCTGAAATGCCTAGCACCTGACATATGGTTAAATAATATGTATGCATTGGCCATTATCATTGAATGTTCCCATTGACATTTTATTGAAGTGAGTAGGTTTAAGTAGCAGAAAGGACTTTTTAAAATTAGTTATGTATATAGTGTGTATATAGCCATGATGATACCATCATTAACCTTCTCCCTGTCACCCCTCCCCATGGATTGTGAGTGTTGGTTTCATTGTGGGGGTGGCCATCAGTTATGGGGGACAGGCAATGTCTCTGTGCATAGTGATCCAATTTATGGCTCTAAAAATCTTTCCACCCCCTCTTCCATGAATTTTCCTGAGCCAAAGGACTTTTACATTAATATTGTATAGCTGCGCTTGGTGGAGCACGTCTTTAATCCCAGAACTCAGGAGGCAGAGGTAGGAGGATTGCCATGAGTTTGAGACCACCCTGAGACTACTTAGTGAATTCCAGGTCAGCCTGGGCTAGAGTGAGACCCTACCTCAAAAAAAAAAAAAAAAAAAATATATATATATATATATATATATAGTATATAGTATATGAGATGCAACTGGGAAGCACTTCACTGCAAGTGTACCATGAGTCTATGAGGCTAGGAAGGAAGATTTCTGGCCCCATTTTATTAGTGAAAATCTGAAGATTCCACTATAAAGTTAGGTAACAGTGGAGAAATTATACTGATTTTTAATTGAGAGAGTAATGGTTTGTATTGATTGTCAACTTGGCAGGATCTAGATTGATCTATAAGGGATTATCTAGTTAGGATAGCCTCAGGCCATGTATGTTAGGGATTACCTTGATTAGGTTAATTAACACTGAAAGTCTCACCTTATCGGTGGGCTGTACCATTCCGTAGGGTTGAGCCCTGGAGATGGGATCCTGGACTGAGTAACAAAGAGAGCTGGCTGAGCTCCAGCATCCATCACTCTGCGTCCTCACTGTGAACTAAATGTGGACAATTTCTTCAAACTCCTGCTGCCCTCTGTTCTCTGCCATGATGTACTACAACCTCTGAAATAAACCCTTCCTTCCTTAAAGTCTTCTTGTCAGGTATTTATTTATGGCAACACACAGAGTAACTAACATCAAAGGTTAAGAGCTCACTATTTGCTCACACATACTTTCCAGCCCAAGAAAAATATCCAGACAGCTATTCCAAAGTTTATGATCTCAAGAAGTTTATCTTTAGCCAAAAACACACAAAATAAGCAGAATTTTAGTTAATTCCCATTTGATATGATAGACATTTACATGGTGGTAGAGAACATATAAAGAGGAACACTCATTCACTGTCGGTGAGAATGTAAGCTGGTCAACCACTGTGGAAATCAATGTGGAGACTCATGAAAAGGATCAATGTAGAGTAACCAATAGAATCTGTTATGACCTTACTGGGCATTTACCCTAAAAGCTCCACATCTTAGTTCAAAGATATTTGCTAAACCATGTTTATAGCTGCTCAGTTCATAATAGTTAAAAACTGGAATCAACCCAGGTGTCCATCAGTGCGTGAATGGATAACCAAGATGTGGTATATCTACACAATGGAATTCTACTCAGCAGTAAGAAAACACGACATACTGAAATTTGTACAAAAATTGTTGAACTTGGAATAGATCATTCTAAGTGAACTCACAATCACAGAAAGACAACCGTCGCATGATCTCACTCATCTGCAGTTCCTAACCTGGATGAGTCTGAGTTGCTGATATACCTGAATAGCATCTTGAGGCTTGGATAATAGGGAGGGTAGGGCTTTGGGGAAGGTAAAGGGTGGGGGCACAAAACTGAACCCAAATTGAATTTGTACCATAGAATCCTATATCCTGGAAGTCAGATTAAAGATGGAACTCTCAAGAGGACCTTAGGGGGAGCACCTGAATCGAAGGGCCCTGGAGAACATGAGACAAAACCTAACCTTAAATTTCTTCTGTTTCTCTTTCTTCTCTGTCTTTTTCTTTTCCCTTCACACTGGCTTGTAATTTCCTATACCAGGATGTGGTCTATATCCACAATGAGCTATTGATCAGAGAGACCTACTAGATCTTCCAAAATTAACAAGACAGACTTCTGTCCAAGCACTTAATTACCCACCAGAGGCTAATGGTAAGACCCTACTGCTGAAGACACCATATGCTGTCAGCACAGACCATAGAGAGACCTGGTTGGAATCTGAAGGAGAGCCAGTCCCCAAACAATTAGCCAATCTACTGCTAGAAGGCACTACATGAGCTACTGGTGGAAAGTGTCCAACATCTGTCCAAGCAACTCAAACTCTAAGTGCCTCAGAAGCAAACAACCTGATATGGTGCTCACACAAGCATAGTAGTGGCACATAGCCATGGTAGGTAACCAATTGCTCTTGAATTGGCTAACAGATCTGCTCAGTGGAAGGGAACCCATATCTGGACCTGGGAAACAAGTGAGAAGCATATCCTGATAATGATTCTGCTTTCCATTGTCAAGATTCCACTATCTTTGGGCTATAAGAGGGCCCACACTCTCTAAATTCTCTCTAAATTAATAATGGTTGCTGACTTCATTCTCTATTGGAGAATCTGCTTCTCTTTTTCAGACAGGAGCTACACCTGAGGACATCAACCACACAGTGCACTCCACCCCGGCCGCAGATGAAACCACAGAGGAACTGCAGAAATGAGCAAGAGTTCTGCTTTCTTAGTGAATCTGATATCAGCACAAAGGTGGTGGATATAGACACTGGGGACACTCACACCTACCAAAGCAGAGATCCAGAGGCTTCTAAGAGCCAATCACTAAAGTAGACTTAAAATGCTCCCAGCATGGCTCAGGGAACGAGGGTGGAATGATTGCTAGAGCTACAAGTTGGGACATTTTGCACAGACATTGCCTCTCTCTGCCATAATGCATGACCCACAATCCCCATGGGGTTGTCCTGAATCCCCAATGAGGAAGGCCTCTTCAGAAAAGGGACAGGGAGGAGGGAAAGGATGGTACCAACATGTGTTGTTTACATACTAAATATGTCCATATCTAATAAAAAGAGAAAAAAAGACAAAAAAAAAGATGTTTGTTTAAAAAATCAAGGGGTGAGCTTCACAAATAAGGTGATGTCAGATTACTCCACAACAGGAAAGGCATAATTCCCATTAGGAAGTATGTGCTTGGTGACTTTTACCCAGGTTTCCTCTCTAATAGCTAGTCTTTCCTCCCTACTTAACCTCAACAATTTACGTAATCCCTGAAAATGCCGAAGCCTAGACCCAACCAAGTGCACCCTCAGGGAAGACTCTGTTGTGGCCCCTCTTATATGTTACACAGATGTTCTGTAGACTTCATGAATGTACCAGCTTGTGGTTCTGAGTCAAGCCGTATTAGTTTAAACACCACCCACTTACCATCCTATAACCCTAGCTGATAGTTTGCAGTAAGGAAAAGTATACTCACAAAGGTTTCAACCCTACCAGTGACAGGAAGGGGATGATTTCAATTGAGGCAAGATGTCACAATAGCCACACATAAAGTCCACCAAGTGCTTTTGTTGTTGTTGTTCTTTGTTCGTTCTAGGAATTCCATTCTACCTTTCTAGAATTAGTAAGGTTCCTTATACATGCCTTCCCATTCTAAAATGCTTGGGTCCACCTAATAAACTAAGAGGACATTGCCACAACCAACTCTCCTACCTTTCAAATAATAGTACTTGTATGTGCTCAACATGATTTCCAAAGTTTTGCTTAACTTAATTTCCCCAGTAAACAGACACAAAGGTCAATGAGTGAACAACAAAATCCAAAGAATTGTAAAAATTATTACCCTTGGACTCTCCATTATTGTGAAGTCTCAATGAAAAGAAAACTCAACACTGATTTTTCTTTTAAAAAGAATCTAGTCAACATTCTGAGTCCTTTTTTTGGTATGAGAATGATTCAGCAAAGACAACCCTTTAGCTGAGTATGATGGTTCATGCCTGTAGTCTCAGCACTCAAGAGCCAGAGGCAAGAGGGTAGGTTGAAAGCCAGCCTGGGCTGCATAGCAAATGAAGGCCAGCTGTAACTATGTGAGACACTGTCATGAAAGAAAACAGAAATAAAAATAAATAAAATAAAATTCATATATTTTTAACATGAGTTCCTAGAACTATGCATTTATGTAATGAACAATATATTTACATTGCACAGAAATGCTTTATAGCCTGAAATGCAGATTTTTACTAGTGTTGAGGAGATTGACTGAAATAGCTAGAATTATTTATAGAAAATATGTTTAATAAATGTGCGAATATCCTGCCAACATTTTTCAATAATCAATGTCCACCAAAATAATTTGCTCCATGTTATTTAAATTATCTTCATTGGTGGAAAGCATTGAGTATGTTACACACTATGCACTATCTTGCTATCAAATTGAACCATTATGTTCAACCCTCTTTTGTTTTGATACTGCACACTTTGAAGCCTGAAAAATTTGAAAACTCTCTTACTCAGCCTCTACATTTATCAAGATGTGGCTAGATGAAAGTTTTAGAGAATGAGACATGGCTCAAGTCAGCTGACACATTGCTTCTGCTACAGTTTTGGTGTCCCTGACTTCCGGACAACCTTTGCTGATGCACTGCACTTCTGCCTTCTTTTGACTCGGATTAGCATGTTATCTGAGTCCATCATCCATTCCGTAAACACAAGTAAAGGCCACATGAATCCCAAATCTGCTGAGTCCCTCTTCTAGAGATGGCCAGTCAGTCTCACACATTAAACAATCCAGACCTCTTGACCTATGAAAATGTAATCTGTTGCTACTGTCTGAGCGGCTACAATTTAGGATTGCTGTTACTTGCAGCTTAGTAGCTTCCCAGCTGATGTTCTCGATTATTCCGAGTGTACAGAGTGGAAGCCTGCTGTCATCGTAGGCTGCATCATTGTCATCAAATGACGTAACCTATCACTACTCCATGTAACTCCTTTCCCTTGTTTCATCTACATTGTAAAACCACAGTGCCTCATTGTATTTTCAGATGAAATTAGAAATGTCTTCAAACCTTCTTTTTTTTTGTTTAGTTATTTATTTGACAGCGACAGAGAGAAGGAGGCAGACAGAGAGAGAGAGAGAGAGAGAGAGAGAGAGAGAGAGAGAGAATGGGCGCGCCAGAGCTTCCAGCCTCTGTAAATGAACTCCAGATGCGTGCACCCCCTTGTGCATCTGGCTATCGTGGGTCCTGGGGAATTGAGCCTCGAACCGGAGTCCTTAGGCTTCACAGGCAAGTGCTTAACCACTAAGCCATCTCTCCAGCCCCTCTTCAAACCTTCTAAGATGTCACCCTATTCATTATAAGGAAGACCAAGTAGTCTAATGCAGCAATAATGCAAAACCCTCTGTAATATGTTTATCATCTATGATCCTAGACTAATCTCTCCACACTAACATATCTGCACATTTTATCTTGTTCACCTATTTCTGAAAATCTCCCTAGATGCTCATCTTCCTCCTCTTCCACTGCCTGAATTATATTTTCCTCTCTATGTGTACTATTCTTTCTCTTCCATCACACAGATGAAAAGTTACCTCTTTTAAAAATTAGAACAGTGGGGCGTGGTGGTGCACACCTTTTAATCCCAGCCCTGGGGAGGCAGAGGCAGGAGGACTGCTATGAGTTCCAGGCCAACCTGAGACTCCATAGTGAATTCCAGGTCAGCCTGGGCTAGAGTGAGACCCTACTTCAAAACACAAAAAGACACAGATAATATGTTCTTCTATAGCAGACATTCTGCTCTGCTCTTGGTTTCATTTACCTGCAGCTTACTGAGGTAAAAAAAAAATATATGTGTGTGTGTGTGTATGACAATTTTAGAAATAAAATTCATAAATTTAAGATTATGCATACTTATGCGTCATGTAATGAACTATTGTGTTCTCTAATCATATTTTACCTGACATGAATCTTCCTTTTGTCCAAGGTGACTGTGCTAAACATGCCTCCTCCCATTAGTCATGTAACAGACATCACTGTTACTGAATCACCTATTCTAGTACCACAGTTTGTTTTCAAATAACCACAGTTTACTTAGCAATGCCCCTGCAGTATCAGCATAGTGATAGTGAAAATTGTATAACAGCATATTGTTATAGTGTTCTATTTTACTATTAGTATTGATCTCCCACAATACCTAATTATAAGTCAAACTTCATCAAAGGTATGGATATATAGAAAAAATAGTGAAATAAGGTTAAATACTATCTGCAGCTTGAAGCAGTCTCCAGGGATCTTAAAACAAAATCCCTGTGATTAAAGAGGGACTAATGGCCTTCTCATTTAAGACTCTTCTTCAATCAAAGCTCAGTAGCCTCGCTGTTCAGTTATTTTGGTGACACAGGAGTTTTATTAAGTCCTATATACATGGAACTTAAACTGTGCTGAGTTTTAATAATGGAAAGATGAGTAAGAAACAGTCTTTGCCATCAATTGACATATGGAAAATATGGAAATAGTTCATTTCCATATGTAAAGGACACAGAATTCTATCATGGACTGACAACCATTGAGAAAGCAAAGGAGGGCTGGAGAGATGGCATAGCAGTTAAGCGCTTGCCTGTGAAGCCTAAGGACCCCGGTTCAAGGCTCGATTCACCAGGACCCACGTTAGCCAGATGCACAAGGGGGCGCACGCGTCTGGAGTTCGTTTGCAGTGGCTGGAAGCCCTGGCGCGCCCATTCTCTCTCTCTCTCTCTATCTGCCTCTTTCTCTTTCTGTGTCACTCTCAAATAATAAATAAAAATGAACAAAATTAAAAAAAAAAAGAGAAAGCAAAGGAAAGAGTTAGTGAACAGATGGAGAAGTATGGAAAATCAAGCGAGGCAGAAGATATAGTGTAAGAAAAGCTAAGTGAACAGAATCTCCAGGTTAGGCTTCATGAACTGCAAGCAGTTTTTTGTTCCCTAGTTTCCTTCTGCCTTATTGAAGACCAAAGTGGATGGAGAAAAATGTAAGTCAATGGACTAAAATGCCCTTAGGTTGACCTTGGTGGAAAAAAGTCATGTCAAAATGCTTTCTTAGCACCATATCATTCCTCTCATTGACCCACTAGTGTTTTCTTTCATTAAAAAAATACAATACAAAATGCTAGTGAATGTTAAAGGAATTGTTGGCTAGTCTTTCTTTGCATACGCCCCAGCACAATTCCTAGGGAATTTTCGTCTGCACTGGGTTTTTGTTACAGGAATATAGGGAAAAAAATAGCACAAAACATTAACCCTTATTTATTAAACTGTATACTGTAAATGTTTCCATCATAACGAGGCTATAATGTGGTATAATTCTGTCTTGTTTTGTTTTGTTTCTTGAGATATGGTCTCCCTCTAGCTCAGGCTGACCTCTGTAGCTTCAGGCTGGCCTCATACTCACTGTGATCATCCTACCTCAGCCTATGAGTGCTGGGATTAAAGGCATGAACCACCACACTTGGCCATGTGGTCTAATTCTTACACTTTGGTGTGAACTAACCTTTCTAACATCTAACTAACTAACTAAATAGCTAACATCACTAAGATCTGTGACTGGGAACCTCAGTTAGGGGGAAAGCAGTCTATTTCTAGCATGCTTAGGTCAGTATAAGCCTTCCTATTGATACGTTTCCCTGCAGCTTGGGGTACAGGGATCCCTCTCACTCCACCTGGCAATTTCAGCACATGCTTTCCACTTCACCTTATAGCTCATCTTTGGTCTGTTGGACAAAAAAAAAAAAAAAAAATTCTCATGTGTAGATGATCACTTCTACACCCTATGCTATTTCGATACTATTTCGTATCTGGTTGGAACTCGGAATGCAGTTTGACTTTGAATCCAGAAAAACAGATGCTGAGTGCCACAGTGATTATTATTCCAATTTAAGAGAATACATATATAACATCTCCTATGTCTCCTTATTCATCTGATTATTTACCTCTTCATATTAACAAGCATTCACTGAGCACTTAACATAAAGTAGGCACAATTCTAGGAGTGACTGCAAAGAGATAAATATGGGAAAACAGATATAGGATAATTTTCCTCTCTGTCTAATAGTTTGGTACAAAGTAGGCACTCATTATGCATTTGCTAAATTAATTATTCAAAAAACGATCAACCTAACATTGCAGAATACTCTATCATAGAGCTGCAATAATTACCCCAGAATGGTGCAACTAATAATATTTTATATTGTATTGGGCTACTTGAATTTTATTAAACTGCTCTGAGTATATTTTGACTATTTCTTAGAGAGATAAAACCCTTATGGACTGATTTGCTTCCATTGTTCATTAATCCCTTAGCTAAATACTAAAACACCTAGCACAGTGCCAAATACTAAAGGAACAGTCAATTATATGCTATTTAATGAGGGCAATGACAATAAAAGCTACAAGTCTGGAAAATGAATAGGAATGTTACAATCCCATTTTAACAAGCTAGATGGTTTTCAAAATTGCTACATTCAGGAATTTATTCTCTGTCTCGCCCTCCCTCCTTTCCTCCTCCTTCCTCTCTACTTTTTATTCCCTTCCTCTCTTTTTCTTACCACTCCCTTTCTCTTTTATCATTCTTTAATTTTCTAAAAATTTGGTTCTTCCTAAAGGAATCAGGAGATTGTTGCCAAGTAGTATGGCAGTTGAAATTCTGTTACTGATAATTGAATTTGAAAGCTACCTGTATTTATGAGGTGATCATAAAGAATATCTGAATGTGTGCCAAGGACATTTGTACTGACAAGTTTATCTGTTCATAAAATTTTCATAGAATACTGTGAGATTAGTAAATCAGCATTCAATATTTATTATATATATGGCACAATACATATGTGTTTAATATACCTTTGGTTTCATGTAGTATAAATATATCAATAACATACAATCCAAATTAGTCAGTGGAGTATACCTAATCTCATAAAAGAAGCAAATAATTCTATAAATACACAAAATATATAAAAACTGGAATCTATAAATAAGGCAGAAAGTGGTATAATATAGCTAGTTAGATAATAACAATGTTAGAGGACACTAGGGCTGACTTATATGCTCATAATCAATAGCTTGAACAGAAAAGGACTGGAACTACAAGACTCTAGATACAAGAGGAATGGGCTCTGAGGTCTGTCTCTGTCCTAACAAGGGAAGCGGCATCCTGATCTGGATTGCTGACTCTCTAAAACTGCTCCTAAAGCTCTGAACTTTATGAGAGTACTGTATACAGTAGACTTTCTGACAAAGGCAATACTGTCACCCCTAAACCATAAAAATCAAACTGAGCACACTTGTCAATCACTTGGAGATTAGGCAGTCCGTGTTCTGGAGGCTTTAGAAATATTACAAAGCGTTTCTAAAATGTAGGTCCATGCAATGATGCCCTTGGTGATTGTACCCTACATTGATAGAAACCCTGCCTGTCTTCTACATTATGCTCTGTGTGTCTCATCTGAATTCCTCCAACAGAGCTCAAAAGACCCAGGAGCTAAAGGGAGTTGAGACCAAGATTCCAATGATTGTCAGCTAGGAATTTAGTTCCTGCCAGTGAGCAGGGTCTAATAGAATTTGAGATTAAAAAAAAAAAAAAAAAGCCCAAGGTGAAGTACACTTACTCTTAAAACCAGGGTTTGGGTAGTCCTTAATATTACACAAGAAAAACTGGATTTTTTTCCGTGAATTTACTGGCAGTTCTGATGACAAAAATGGAACAAACTTGCACCTGTTGCATAAGAAAGATGTGTAAGTATTCCAATTTTATCACCTAAAAGAATTCTAGAAACTTGGCTTTGACTAGGTGCTAAGCATATCTAAAGAAATGCCCATTGCTTTATTTAAAACTACAATGGGAAAAATCAAAAATTTAATCAAGTTAAAAACTAATACTTCTCTGTGCTTAAGTATTTAAACCAAAATTTCAAGTAAATGAAAAACCAAATCAGCTAGAACACCATAGATTTAATTAAATGTATTAATGTTATTTCAAGTACTATATGGTATTTAAATAACTTAAACAATTTTTAATTAAATACAGTGTTATTTCTGAATGTTATAGATGAAATAACTCCTTAAGTAAATAATGATGAAAATAAATACTAAAATGAAGCAATAATGATGTATCTATAAAGTAATATTGTAACCCTTAGAAATATGAATGTGTTATGGGAAATGTTATAGTATAGTTTTTTTCTTCAGAGGAGCTTGGCCATTGAAGAACTGTCAAAATGACTGGATTAGAAATAACCTGAGCCTTTGAGTCATGCCAATAAAATAAATAGTACTAAACATAGGTAGGTCTGTAGTAATGGTAATGGTGTTGTTAATACTAAGAAGAGATTGGAGGCAAACTTTACCTTGGATTCAAGACATTACTCCTCCATACCCATAGTTGCATATGTTCTAGAGGGTTACTGGATAATATAGGAGATGGGAAGTTAATTTAAAGTAGCTTCTTAAGGCCATCCATAATGGAGTAAAACTTCTCAATGATGTAACTGTCTTTTGGAATTGTCCATGTTCTTATGAGGAATTTCTTGTCTATACTCCTTTATGTAACCTAAGAAGCTTATTAGTTCACCAAAGATTGTTTAGGTGGAGTTATTGCTTTGGTCTACTATCAGTACCCAATCTGGGGTAAATAGATGATTATATATCCTAGCAAAAGTAAGTCAACAGAAAGATATATTAATGATATAAAACAGGAGGGTATTTAATATTTGATGCTGTGTATTAAAAGGAACAGTATTTGAAATGAAAAAAAAATAGTTTGAAAACTTTTTCCAAATAGAGAAGTAATGAGTTGAAAGATTCACCCATAAACTTGCAGAAGGAAAGGGGAATTTAAAGCATGAAAGGGTGAATCCATGGAGAACAGACTGGGGTGATATAGCACATTCTACTTGGATTGGCATTTATAAAGAAGGAAGGGGTTAGTAAATTGTGTAGGTGTAATCTTGACTGCCTATAGAGTTCAGTTTCTTTGACCAACAGTAAGTGGTGAGAAGATACTTTGCAAATGTGATCGGCAGGTACACTCATATGACTTATGTAAAGTAGATCTCCTCAACAGTACACATGGTCTCATCCAATTAGTTAAAGAACTTTCAGAGCAGAATCTTTCCAGAAAGAAATAAGGTCTCAAAATTCTAACACAGAACATAGAAATCCTACCTGAATTTCCACCCTGATAGTTTGGGTTTTCCAGAGACGCAGAGCTAGTAGCTAAATGGAATACAGTTAAAGATTGATTATGGTATTTCTCATGAGAACACAAAATATGTATTATGAATGTATATCTGGGATTAATCATTAGAAGTGGTTCATAATTGTCAAGATTGAGCAGTTGCACATTGTGGAAGAGTCAAGAAAGCCAATGATGTAATCTGAGAAGAAAGGCCCAGAGCCATGGGGAGCCAGCATGAGATCAAATGTGAGTCTGACAGCCTGAGAACCAGCAGTGAGACTTTCACAGGACACAGCTGAGAGTGAATTCACACCTCCCTGCTCTTCTCATTGGGTTCTCAAGATATGGATTCCATGCATACAAATTGTTAAGGGCAAATCTTTTTCAATATTTTTTATTTTTATTTATTTATTTGAGAGCTACGGACAGAGAGAGAAAGAGGGAGAGAGAGAGAATTGGCACACCAGGGCCTCCAGCCACTGCAAACAAACTGCAGATGTGTGCGCCCCCCTTGGGCACCTGGCTGACATGGGTCCTGGGGAATTGAGCCTCGAAAAGGGGGATCCTTAGGCTTCACCGGCAAGCTTTTAACTGCTAAGCCATCTCTCTAGCCCACGGGGCAAATCATTATAACCCCATTTACTGACACCACTGATTTCTCCTGAAAACAGCCTCAGAGACACAGTTACAAATAATGGTGTGCCATCTTATAGGCCATCCTTTTGTCCTGTTAGATAGACAAAAAATATTCACCTCACTTGCCCTGAAAAGTCCTGCTGCAGAAAACAGTATCAAATCTCACCTGAACACCCAGCTTGCCTTTTAAATTTCAAACCTCAGAATCGCGTGACTCAATTCTTTAAATAAATCTTCCTATTCCTCTTTATTGGTCCTGGTTCTCTAAGGGATGCCCTGACTAACAAAGAGAACAGACTGAAATCAATACCTAAATTGCCATGGCTAATATATTTTTCAGAACAAAGTGAAGAATCATCAAGTTCAATGAAAGGGGATTTTAAAAACTGAGTAGGGCCTGGGGGGTTGGCTTAGAAGCAAAGCCAAAGGACTCTGGCTTGATTCCCCAGTACCCACATAAAGCCGTATGCACAAGGTGGCACATGTATCTGGAGTTCTTTTGCAGCATCTTGAGGCCATGGCGTGTCCAATGTTTCTATCTCTTTCTACCTCCTTCACTTATAAATAAATAAGTAAGTAAATTAAGTAGAAAATTCAAACACTGTGCTAAAACTACAATGTAGTAATTTAAAATAAATACTGGAAAATCTAGTAGAGGGCTGTAGAGATGGTTCAGTGGTTAAGGTGCTTGCCTGCAAAGCTGAAGGACCTGAGTTTGATTCCCAAATATACATGTAAAGCCAAGCACACCAAGCGGCACATGCACCTGGAGTTCATTTGCAGCAGCTACAGGCCCTGGTGTGTCCATTCGTGCTTTCCATCCATCCCTCTTTCTCTCTCCTTTCAAATAAATAAATAAATTAGAAAAAAATCTACTAGAGTGAAAACATAAGTTATAAAAAGTGTGGCAATACATTTCATCATCAGTGAAAACAGAGGCCAGAAAACAATGTAGTTTTAAAATGATAAGGTAGTAAAAAAGTATGCTTGCATACAAGAGTGTTTATGCCCATTCAAGTTATCATTTAGAAACATCTTTAAAATTCTGTGGGAAAGTTTATGAGCTATCTTTTCCTCAATAGAACTATTAAGGAATTTTCTAATTAACCAGTAATGATCAATGTTAGTAAGAATCAGTGAGATGGTATAGCTTGATTCTAATAGTTTAAGATAAAACAATAAATCTAAATTTAAGAAATAAAATTTTCTATGTATTTTTAAACTACTAAAGAAAAACTACTTTAATACAATAAGTTTGGAACACAGAATATTTAGCAGGCAATTAAATTTGGTTAATTCTCCTATACTATTGGTAAGAAAACAAGATTTTTATTTAGAAATCACAGCTATCTATACATTCAAAATTAATGCATAACTACCAAAGGAACATAGCAGAAATAAATGAAAAATTTTCCCATAAGGATCAATATTTGGAATGAAGAAATCAGCATTAGAGTCCCATGGTTACAACCCAGTCTGTGTGTGCTGGTTTTGAATGTAATGTCTCCATAGCCTCAGGTGTGTTTGACTAAGGTGCCTACTTAGTTCCCACCTAGTAGAGAGTTTGAGAAGTGGAGCTCTGCTGGAGGAAGTGTGTCACCAGTCCTGTTCTGTGTGCTCAGTTCAGCTAGTGCTTGCTTGTGCTGGCTGTCTCTCATTTTCTCTCTCTCTCTCTCTTTCTCTCTCTCTCTCTCCCCCAATGGATGTATGATGAAGTGAGCCAGTTTCCTCCACCATGATGAAGCTTCCCCTCAAAACTATATGCCTGAATTAAACCCTTGTCTCCCATAAGCTGCTGCTGTTCAGATGATTGTTCCACCAACAAGAAGGTAACATAAGACTGAGGAACAGGCCCAGTTGGCCCTGACTTCACTTTCCAGACTGGCTGCCTCCCCCACCCTGACTTTGGAAACCTAAGATGTTCACATTCTCCAACCCTGAACACTGAGTAGGATACTCAGGATAACTGCCCCATCCATTCAGTTCCTGAATAAACCAAGCAATGGAAATATCAGATTGGGAGTAGGCCCCATATGACTTTATTCCTTGGCTTGAATACCAGCACCATCCTAATTAGGGACTAACTGAACTGGTCACGCACCCCAGACCAGACTCATGGAAAGACTGTAGGAGAAAGGATCCCGCACAGCTTCCATTGTTCCCAGCCCAGATCTGTAGACAGACTACCATTTCACACCCACCTAGATGAAGGCTAACCAGGACACTTAACACAGACTCCACAATAGCCACTGTTACTATATTCTCAGCAAGACTAAAGGACTACCCCAGGACAGGTAAACTTCAGTGCAAAACAAATAATACATGAAAATAAGGAAATATATCACTACCAAGAATGCTCACTTCCATTCTAGAAACCTCCAATATAAACTAACTGGAGGACACTCCGAACATAATATTCCAAAATGATTATACAACAAATTTCATAAGGCAAGGAACAAATGACTAGATAAAATTAAAAAGAAACAAACAGAAAGAAGTCAAGATAGATTTAAAAAAAAGCAGAAGAGAATAACAACAAACTCAATAGATGACTGAATAAAATGGATAAGAATCAACAATAAAAAAAAATCAATGGAAAGTGGAATAAACCCATCAAATGAAAATGCAGAAAAAAATCCAAGAGACAATAAGAAAGTCAAATCAAGAAATGAAGATGGAATTCGATAAAAGGATGGAGATGTTCAAGAAAAGGGAAAACACAAATGGTATAATTTATTATAAAAGCTTCCAAGAAAGCCTCATCAACAGAATAGTTCAAGTGGAAATAGACTGTCAAAATTGGAGAACAAGTCAGAATAAATATATTGGGAGGTCAAAGTTAATTACAAGTTTAAAAATGTATGAACAGCACATGAGGGAAATGTGGGACCTCTTATAAAGACAAAACAATCAAATCATAGGTATACAAGGAGAGAAACTATAAACTGAGTGACTAGAGAATATTTTCAATAAAAACACAGAAGAAAATTATCTGAATCTTAAGAAAGAGAGGCCCACTCAGGTACAGAAGACACATGTTGCACCCAGTAGATAAGAGCAGATAAAAAAGCCCCAATATCATATTATGCTTAAACACTAAGTATCGGAGTACTAAAAGCTTCAAGGAAGAAACAGCTTGTCACTGACAAAGGTATGCCCATCACAATAATATCCTTTTTTTTCAATAGAAACTTTAGAAGTTAGAAGGATTAGGAATAGAATATTTCAAATTTTGAAGGACCTCAGCTGTAAACCCAAATTACTATATCCAGTTAAACTATACTTCATAGTAAAAAGTTAAAGAAAAACTGTTCAAGATCAAAGCTGGCTTTATGAACATATGAATAAAAATCTAGCCCTACACAGAATATTGCATGGAACACTTCAAAATGAAGGGAAAAACAAGAATAACTAAGAGGCTATAGGAGGGGGAAAAAAACAATAATTAAAACTAGAACAGATCTGTAAGCATATTAAAACTAAGAAAACACCAAACTCCCCAAAGACCTCAAGTAAATCTGAACATCAGTGGACTCAACTCCCCAATCAAAAGACACAGATTGGGACTACTGGTTAAAATGGCGGCATAGGAGCCATGCCAAACTAGCTTAGGGAGGGATTTCAGCAAAACCCCAGCAAAATACAATCTTCTTCTGGAAAATGAAGAAGTATAGGTTATTCTTAGACACAGCGGAGAAGCCAGAGAGACCAAAATGCGCCAGAAAAGAGGAAAACAGCCAGGCTAAAGGAGTTTATGACAACTAAACCAGCTCTAAAGAAAATACTTGAAGGAATTCTTAATGCTGAAGAGAAAGAAAAAGATATACAGGAGGAAATAGGAGAAAAGAAACCATACTCAACAGTTAAAATAAACGAGTAAAGGAAAAAAAGGAAACACTACAAAATAAGAAGAATGGCGAGAATAAATGCATACCTTTCAATAATAACTCTCAATATCAATGGCCTCAATGAACCAACCAAAAGACACAGGCTTGCAGACTGGATTAAAAGGCAGGATTCTGCCATTTGTTGCTTCCAGGAAACTCATCTCTGAATAAAAGATAGACACGGCCTTAGGGTTAAAGGATAAAAAATGGTATTTCAAGCAAACGGGCCTAGGAAACAAGCAGGGATTGCTATCCTTATATCTGACAGGATAGACTTCAAACCAACCTTAGTGAGAAAAGATATAGAAGGTCATTTTGTACTGATTAAAGGAACACTCCAGCAGAAGGACATTACAATTCTAAACGTACATGCACCTAAAATAGGGGTTCCCATTTTCATCAAACAAACACTATTAGACTTAAGGTCACAGATATCATCAAACACAATTGAAGTTGGAGATTTCAATACCCCACTGTCATCAATTGAGAGGTCATCCCAACAAAAAATAAACAGATGGACATCTAAATTAAATGATGGCATGGAACAAATGGACATAACGGGTATCTACAGAACATTCCATCTAAGTGCTGCAGAATATACAGTTTTCTCAACAGCACATGGAACATTCTCTAAAATAGATCATATATTAGGAGACAAAGCAAATCTCCACAAATATAGGAAAATTGAAATAATCCCTTGTACTCTATCTGACCATAATGGGATTAAACTGCAAATCAGCCACATTAAAAGCTACAGAGCATACAGAAATTCATGGATACTAAACAGTACACTACTGAATGATCAATAGGTCATTGAAGAAATCAAAAAGGAAATCAATAAATTCATAGAATCAACTGATGATGATAATACAACATACCAAAACTTTTAAGACACAATGAAGGCAGTCCTAAGAGGGAAATTAATTTATAGCTCTAAGTGCCTATATTAAGAAATTAGACAGCTCACAAATAAACAATTTAATCCTCCACCTTGAGGCCTTGGAAAAAGAAGAACAAGGCAAACCAAAAATCAGTAGATGAGAAGAAATCTTAAAGATTAGGGCAGAAATTAATGACATAGAAACCAAAAAAAAAAAAAAAAAAAAATCCAAAGAATCAACAACACAAAGAGTTGGTTCTTTGAAAGGATAAAAAAGATTGATAAAACCTTAGCAAACTTGACCAGAAGAAAGAGAGAAGAGACAAAAATTAATAAAATTAAACATTAAAAGGCACCATTAACAGGTACCAAAGAAATTCAGACAATTATAATGATATACTTCAAGAATATATAAGCATTTAAGTTTGAAAATCTGAAAGAAATGGATGATTTCCTTTATTCATATGACCTACCAAAATTAAATCAAGATGAGATAAAAAAATTTAAATAGACCTATAACAAGTGCAGAGATCCAAGCAGTTATAAAAAGTCTCCCAACCAAAAAAAAAACAAAAAAAAAAAAAAGCCCAGACCCAGATGGATTCACTGGTGAATTTTACCAGACGTACATGGAAGAACTAACACCAATGCTTCTCAAACTTTTCCATAAAATAGAAAAGGAAGGAATTCTAATGAGCTCCTCTATGAAACCAGCATCACTCTCATACTAAAAAAAGGCAAAGACAGAACAAAAAAAGAAAATTACTGACCAGTCTCCATCATGAACATAGATGCAAAAATTCTGAACAAAATATTGGCAAACAGAATAAAAGAATATATCAAAAAGATAAAATGATTATTTACCTCCACAAGGTTGGCTTTATCCCAGGGATGCAGGGATGGTTCAACATACACGAATCAATAAATGTAACACATCATTGAATGGTCTGAAGGAAAAAAATCACATGATCATCTCAATAGATGCAGAAAAGGCATTTGACAAAATCCAACATTCTTTCATGGAAAAAGTATAACAGAAGTTGGGAAGAGAGGGAATATATGTCAACATAATAAAAGCTATTTATGACAAACCTACAGCCAACATAATACTAAATGGTGAAAAACTCAAAGCTCTTCCACTAAGTTCAGGAACAAAACAAGGGTGCCCACTGTCCCCATTTATATTTAATATAGTACTGGAATTCTTAGCTATAGCAATAAGGCAAGAGACACTAATAGAAAGGATACAAACAGGAAAGGAAGAGAGCAAATTATTACTATTTGCATATGATATGATCCTATACATAAAAGACCCTAAAACTCTACCAGCAAACTGTTAGAGCTGATAAACACTGTTAGCAATGTAGCAGGATACAAAATAAATACACAGAAATCAGTAGCTTTCCTATATACTAACAACAAGTGTGTAGAGAATGAAATCAGGGAATAACTCCCATTTACAGTTGCCTCAAAAAAAATCAACAGATAAAGTATCTTGAAATAAACTTAACTAAGGAAGAGAAGGAGCTGTACAATGAGAACTTTAAAACACTGAAGCGAGAAATTCTGGAAGACACAGGAAATGGAAAGACATCCCATGTTCTTGGATTGGAAGAATCAATATTGTGAAAATGTCAACCTTACCAAAACAATCTACACATTTAATGCAATCCCCATTAAAATTCCAATGGCATTCTTCACAGGAATAGAAAAAAAACTATCCTAAAATTCATTTGGAAGCACAAATAACCTCGAATAGCCAAAACAATTTTGAGCAACAACAACAAAAGGCTGGTGGCATCACCGTACCTGATTTTAAGCTATATTACAAAGCCAAAGTAACAAAAACAATATGGTATTGGCACAAAGACAGACATGTAGATCAATGGAACAGAATAGAGGTCCCAGATATTACTCCAGGCTGCTACAGCCATCTGATTTTTGACAAAAATGCCAAAAACATTCATTGGAGAAAGACAGAATCTTCAACAAGTGGTGCTGGGGAAACTGTATATCTATATCTAGAAAGAAAAAAAAATAGATCCTTGTCTTTCTCCATGCAGAAGAATCAAATCCAAGTAGATCGGAGACCTTAATATCAGACCTGAAACTCTGAAGTTGCTAGAGGAAAAGGTAGGGGAAACCCCTCAACATATTGGCATAGGTAATGACTTTCTGAATATAACCCCAATTGATAAGAAAATAAAACCACTAATCAACTACTGGGATATCATGACATTACAAAGCTTTTGTACAGCAAAGAGACAACCTACAGAATGGGAGAAAATCTTTGCCTGCTATACATCTGACAGAGGATTAATATCCAGAATATACAAACAACTCAAAAATCAGAACAATAAGAAACCAAACAACCTAATCAAAAAATGGGTTATGGAACTAAATAGAGAGTTCTCACTGGAAGAAATACAGATGGCATATAAACATCTAAAAAAGTGTTCTACACCTTTAGCCATCAGGGAAATGCAAATTAAAACTACCTTGTGATTTCATCTCTATCTCGTCAGAATGACTACAATCAAGAAAACAAATGACAATAAATGTTAGCAAGGATGTGGAAAAAGGGAAACCCTTCTCCACTGTTGGGAAGAATGTAATCTAGTACAGCCATTGTGGAAATCAGTGTGGAGGTTCCTGAGACAGCTAAAAATAATTTGCCATATGATCCAGCTATAGCACTCCTAGACAAATATCCTAATGACTTTTCTCACTACCTTAGAGATACTTCCACAACCATGTTTATTGCTGCTCTGTTCACAATAGCTAGGAAATGGAACCAGCCTAGATGTCCCTCAACAGATGAATGGATAATAAAGATGTGGCACATCTACACAATGGAGTTCTATTCAGTGGTAAAGAAAAATGAAATTTGCAGGGAAATGAATGGATCTGGAAAGAATTATACTAAGTAACCCAGGCCCAGAAAGCCAAACGTTGCATGTTCTCTCTTACATGTGGATCCTAGCTAGAAATATATAGACTTGTGCATGATCTGGAACCAAAAATCAATAGCAGAGGCCTATAAGATAGAAAAAGGCTATAAGGGAGAGAGAAGAGGGAAGGTCTTAAGGGGATGGTGTTGTATATATGTAAGTAGAAGAACAGATTACAGGGATCGGAAAGGCCGAAGTGAGGTCAGGGGAAGAGATAGTATAAAAGAAAGGTGGGGGTGGGAGGGTCAATCAAAATTAAAGGTATTCTGAATAAGATATAAGAAAATCTACTTTCCTAAATAATGGCACATCCAGAAGCCATATATTGTTACTAGAAAATTTTCAGTGCCTGGGATGGGATACCTTCCAGTGAGTCATTGGCCAGGGAGGTCCCTGTTGCCTCCAAAACATTACAGGCTATTGCCAAGGCCCTTGGTTCCCCATGCGAAAGAGATTTTTTTTTTAATTTTTATTGATTTAAGAGTGACAGACAGAGAGAGAAAGAGGCAGAGAGAGAGAGAATGGGCACGCCAGGGCCTCCAGCCACTGCAAACGAACTCCAGACGCATGCGCCCACTTGTGCATCTGGCTAACGTGGGTCCTGGGGAGTTGAGCCTCGAACCGGGGTCCTTAGGCTTCACCGGCAAGCGCTTAACCACTAAGCCATCTCTCCAGCCCGCGAAAGAGATTTTAAGACCCTATTACTGAAGACGTCACATGCCCGAGCAGCAAAGTCACTGAGAAATCAAGCTGGTGCTGAGCATAAAACCTTCTTTCTGTAGCCTACCCAACTGAAAGCTGGAAAAAGCTGCACTGTATGCAGTCTTGTTAGAGACAGAAGTCACCAGTGGTGAAAACAGTGGACACTGGAAACCTCAAGTTTGGCCCGACAGACCAAATGACTGAATGAATGCAATAGTGGCACGTCTGCCTTGGGGGGGAAACTAACTGCTCTCTAATTGGACTGAAGGCCCACTCTATGGGAAGGAATATGTGCTTGGTACTGAAAAACTAATCAAAAACCTATGGCAGGGGAGGTCATGAGCCTAAGGGGTATAAAGCCTGCTCTTGTCTGGATAAATGCATATATTACTCTCTCCAAGTTGCCCTGAAAGCACTACACTTAATATTCATACTCATATATCAATGCTACTCTCACTTCTGGTTAGAGAAGCTTCTCTTTTCTGATGGTGATGAACACTGGGATGACCCAAAAGGCAACATAGTGCTGAGAAGAAGGCACAGAGGAGTGTCCAGCACTGAAACATCTCACACCCTCCAAAGCTCAGGGACCATTGCAGAAAAAGTGGTGGAAAGAATGTAAGAGCAAAAGGAAGGGTATCACTCCTTACATATAACTGTCTAGGCAGAATGTGATCTCGATATCTAAGACCTTGCAATGCCTAGCAATACCCACACAAGACCCTCATAATAGGAGGAAAAGATGATGACATCAAATTAAAAGAGAGACTATTAGAGAGAGGAAGTGGATATGATGGAAAGCAGAGTTATGAAGGGGAAAGTTGGGGAGGGGACTGGAGGGAAATACCATGGCTTGTTGTCTATAAGTATAGAAGTTGTCAATAAAAAAATATATATATATCTTTTAAAAAAGAGAAAGAGAAAATGCAGGCTGGGTATGGTGGTTCATGCCTTAAACCCCAGCACTTGGGAGGCCAAGGTAGGAGGATTGCCATGAGTTTAAGGCCACCCTGAGACTACATAGTGAGTTCCAGGTCTGCCTGGTCCAGAGTGAGACCCTACCTCAAAAAAAAAAAAAGACACAGATTAACAGGCTAGATCAGAAAAATGAATCTATCCACATTCCATCTTCAAAAAGTCAAACTTTCCATTAAAGATAGACATTACCCTAGGTTATAAAAGATATCTGAAGCATATGTAAAAAGGATAAACATGTGACTATACTATCTTAAAAAAGACTTTAAATCAAAGATAATCAAATTTGATTAAAAATGCCATTTCATACTCATCAAGAGAACAATTCAAAAAGAGGACATATAATCATAGATCTTTAAGCAGAAAATGAATAAAGAAACAATGGAGCTAAGCAATACCATGGATCAAATGGACTTAAAAGACATCTATAGACCACTCCACCCAAACTCTTCTGAATAAACATTCTTCTCAGCAGATCTTGCAACCTTTCCTAAAATATATCAAACAATAGAACATAAAGCTAGTCTCCACAAATTCAAAAATTTGACATAACTCTTGGTTTTATATCTGACCAAAATGCAATAAAGCTAAAAGTCAATAGTAAGAGACACAACAGAAAATGCATAAACTTTTGGAAATTGAACAAGACATTATTGAACAACAAGTGAGTCATTTAAGAAATTTTAAAAAATCCTCTAGAGATGGAGACATGGTTTAGCAGTTAAGGTGCTTGCCTGCAAAGGTTCAGGACCCAGGTTTGATTCACAGGGACCTACATGTGCCATATGTATAAGAAGGTGCATGCACCTTGAATTCATTTGCAGTGGCTGGGGGCACTGGTACACATATTCTCTTTCTCTCTACCTGCCTATTTCTCTCTCTCTCTCACACACAAATAAATAAAATTAAAATATTAGAAAAAATTCCCCTAAGTGAATGGCAATGAAACAGAACAAACCAAAACTTATGGGACACAATGAATACAGTCCTAAGAGGAAAGCTTTTAAATAAGCCTGCATTACAAAAATAGAGAAATCTCAAATAAATAACGTAATGATATATCTGAAGACTTTGGAAAATTAAGAACAGTCTAAATCCCAAAATACCAGACAGAAAAAAAAAATAAGTCAAGATTAGGGCAGAAATAAATGAATTGGAAATGAAGAAAACATTTCTAAAAATTGATGAAACAAAAAGCTGGATCTTTGAAACAATAAACAAGATGGAGACATGGCTTAGCAGGTAAGGCACTTGCCTGCACAGCCTAACGACCCATGTTCTACTCTCCAGATCCCACGATAGCCAGACACACAAAGGTGAGGCAAGTGCAAGGTCGCACATGCCCACTAGGTGGTGGAAGCAACTGGAGTTCGATTGTGTGGCTGAGGCCCTGGCACACCAATTCTCTATCTCTCTCTCTATCTAAAAAATAAGAGGAAAAAAAGATGTGGAAATCCCTTACAAAATTGAACAAAAGACTAATCAACAACATTAGAAATGAAAAAGGAGATCTTACAATAGATACCAGTGAAATAGAATCACTACAACATCTTTCAAAACTTATATTCCACAAAATGGAAAAAAAAATATGGAAGAAACAAGTGAATTTGTTGACTCACATGACCTACCTTAAACTAAACCCATATGAGAAAATTTACCTGAATAGATATATAGCCTTGAATGAAACTGAGGACTTATTTGTCTTCTTTTTAAAAAATGTATTTTGTATATAACAGGTTAAACACTACTGTCCCCTCAACCCCACTCCTGTTACCCTCCTCCATAAGGTTATGGTATTCACTGTAGGGTCATGAAGGCCTCAGTCTGTCCCTGTGGGGTAGCAGGGAACCATAACCAAGGATATTCCTACCCACTTTGTGGTTCTTACAATCTTTCTGCCCCCTGTTCATCAAAGTTCTCTGAGCCATGGCAGGCTTGTTGGCAGTCTGTTTTAGTGTTGAGTTCTTTGTAGCCTCTGGATTTCTGCTTGCATAAGTTTTGATTATTCTAAGTGTCTGTCACCATCATCCTGGGGCTGGTTGTCAGGTTAGCAATAAGAGCAGTATTCATGGTGTCATTAATCCATTCAGAGCTGACTTTTGTGCAGGGTGAGAGAATTGCATCCAATTTCATTCTTCTACATGTGGTTATTCACTTTCTCCAGCACCATTTCTTGAAGATGCTATCTTTTCTCCAGTGTGTAGTTTTGGCCCCTTGGTCAAAGATAAGGTATCTGTAGTTGTTTGAATTTAGAGGTGGGTCTTCTATTCTATTCCATTGATCTGTGTATCTCTTTGTGTGTCTGTATCAGGCTCTTTTAGTTACTATGTCTTTGTGATACATCTTGAAACCAAGTATGGTAATACCTCCATATGTATTTCTTATAATGAGAATATTTTTGGCTATTCAAAGCCTTCTGCTCTTCCTTATGAATTTTGAGACTATTTTTTCAACTCCTGTGAAGAACATTGCTGGAATTTTTATTGTAATTGCACTGAATTTGTATAATGCTTTTGGCAGGGTGGCCATTTTCACAATTAATTTTTCCAATCCATGAGCATGGGAGGTCTTTCCACCTTCTTTTATCTTCCTCAGTTTCTCCTTTCAGTGATTTGATGTTTACTTTGTACAGGTCTTTCACTTCCTTGGCTAGCAATAATCCAAGGTATTTATTTATTTAGTGGCTATTTTAAAAAATGAGATAGCATCACTTATCTCTTTCTCCATGCTTTTATCTTTGGCATATAGAAAGGCTACTGATTTTTGTGCATTTATTTTGTATCCTGCCACTTTACTGAAAGAGTTTATCTGTATAAGTTTTTTGGTGGAGTATTTTGGGTCACTTATATATAGAACCATGTCATCTGCAAATAGTGCTAGTTTGAACTCTTCCTTGTCAATTTGTAACTCTTTTATTTGTTTTTCTTATCTTATTGATTGAGCTAAAGCTTCAAGAACTATGTTGAAAAGCAATGGTGAGAGTGTCTTGTTCCAGACCTTAGTGGGAATGCTTCAAGGCTTTCCCTACTTAATATGATCTAGGCTTTAAAGTGAATTACAAATAACCTTTATTCTGTTCATGTAGGTTACCCCCATCCCTAGCTTCTCCAGTGTTTTAATCATACCACAAGCACCTGAAACTGGTGGCAGGGGAACAGAACAACCAAAAGATGTCCAGGCCCAGATGGACTCATTCCCAAATTCTTCCAGACCTTTAAAGAAAAACTAAAACCAACAGTGTATATAATTTGTATATAATAAATCAAATCATTTCTTTCTCAAAAAACAATATGATATCAAAAGAAGAGAAAAGAAAATGAAAATGAAAATTTAGTCTAAATTAAATAATCGAAAAATTAAACAAGAAATTAGATACTAATCTCAGTTAAAAGTTAATTAGAAAAGTGTAAATGTTTAAACTGGGCCTGATGGCACATACATTTAATCCCAGCACTCAGGAGGCAGAGGTAGGGAGATTGCCATGAGTTCAAGACCTCCCTGAGACTACATAGTAAATTCCAGGTTAGACTGAGCTAGACTGAGACCTTACCTTGAAAAAAAAAAAAAACAAAAAAAACATAAACGTAAATGTTTAAGACTTCCTAAATGAAATTCAAATGTTAAAAATAAGTATAAAATAAAAAACAATGACATTTACAAAGAATTTATTCATATCAGTCAAATAGTTAATTATTAAAAGGGATATTACATGATAAAGAAAGTTAATTTAAGAAGACATAATGGGTTTCTGTGAATCTTACAAGATAAAGAAAATATTCAAAATAAAACAAATAATGTGAACCTCTCATATTCACCACCATTTTATGTATGGTACTTTCAGTACTTCATCATGATACCATGTACCTATTCCTGCTTTACTGAGGACTTTTCAAGAAACAGAGTTATGATATATGAATTTTTGTATTCATGACCTACAACGAAATGTTTGCATACCCACAACATTTTTATGTCGAAACCCAAGTCCAATACAATGCTAGCAAGAATTGGCACTGTTAGAGTATGATGTTGAGGAAATTAAATCAAAAGCAGTGAAATCACAGATAAGGGAGAACAAACCACACACACAGGCTTCCGTGAGGGTGAAATGCATGGTGGAGAGTCACAAGGAGCAAAGGCAGGAATTAATAATTTTGCTATTACAAAACTGCCCTACAGATGTCTTGGTAGAGTTTATTTTGACTATAGATTTGGATTAGCTGTAAATAAATATGCCAAACTGATGGTCAACCATCAAATATAAAAGTAATTATGAATGCCATGATGAGAGTGAGAGAAAGGGAAATAGGATTATTTTGTCATGAAAAATAGAAATTAATATTGGAGAAATTGATGGAAAATCCCAAAATATTTGTGGACTAAGAAATATACTTTTAAATGATATGTTTTGAGATGTTAATAATAAGATAGTTAGATCTAAAATAACTGAGACTGGAAAATCCTAAAAAAATATTTTGAGCAAATCAAATTAATACTAGAATTAACCAAATGTTTTATCATACAATACAAGATACTATGACAAGAAAATTTTAGCATTCTAATATATATATGATTATATATTATATTATATTATAGTATTATATTATATTATATTATATATATAATCAAAGAAGAAAAGTGTCAGTGGCTTCTGATTCCATCTAACAAAACTAGAAAGCAAAGAAAGTTAAACCTAAATTTAGCAGAAAAAAAAATTTAAGTCAACAGAGAAAAATATCAATCGGACCAAAATATTGTTCTTTGAAAAGCCTAATAAAATTTATAAGACTCTACTCCAGTTAAGAAAAGACAGGAGTGAAATTACTAAAATCAGAAGTGAAAGAAGAGATATATCTAAAAAATAACTAAAAATCCTACAGACATTGATAGAAATATGAAAAGATATCAACAACTTTAGGCCCACATATTCAGTAATCTATATCAATCTCCTTAACATAGGGCTATTTAAGGTACTTGCCTTTGAATCCTAAGGCCCTAGGTTCAATTCCCAAGTACCCACATAAGCCAGATGAACAAGGTGGCACATGCATCTGGAGTTCATTTGTAGGGGTTGTAGGTCCTAGTGTGCCCATTCTCTACCCTCCTCTCTCTTTCTCAAATATATAAATAAATGAAAATTTAAAAAATTCCTTAAAATATACAATCTATCCAATCTCATTCTAAACTCTTTCAAGAGGCAGTAGATAGTCTGGATATACATACATCTATTAAAGAAATAAAGTCAATAATTAATAACCTAATAAATAGAAGTCATAAGAGTTCAATGGACAATTTGACCAAACTTTTATGAATATACCTATTGGCTATAGTCTCTCTCATAATCAGAAGCAAGGAATATACTTTTAAACTCATTTTATGAGTTCAGTATTTTCCTACTATTAATGAAGGCATTCATGTTTGGGATATTTTCATTGCTTGTCCAGTGTCACATAGTAAAAGTCAGAGCTTAGATCTATTTACTGATAAAATACATGTAGCATTATTTTTTGTGTTTTTTTTTTTTTTAGTTCAGGCATTTGGTTTTTATTTTGTTATTCAGCACAGTCACAGTCAGATATCTGAGATCACAATACACTCTTTTCTCTACTGTTCAATTACGTTTCTAATCTTTGAGCCTGAGCACATGCAGATAATCATTCTTTGATCTGGCATTTGACTAGAGCTAGGAAACCTAATAGTTGCAGGCTACATTTCTTAATACCCCTTCTGGTTTTTTTGTCCCATCTCACAAAACTTTCCCCATCCTGGCCTTTCTCTACTGCTTAAAAATCTTAATTGTGGCCTGCACTAATAATAACGCTGTTCTCAGAAAACAAGTCCAAGAAAAAGCTTCCAAGAAACTAACTAATTCCCTTTCAATTATTTTCTGTATAATTTATCATTTTTTATGTGCAACAAAGTGCATGTTGGAATATATGTCTCCCTTCTCATGCTGTGGAAATAGGCATCCAACTCTATCTAATCAAGTCTAGGTTCTGTCTCATGACCACCTATGCTTCATGCTTTTTGCAATAATGACACAACATTGCTGAATCTAAAACCAGAGAAATGTGGTGCTAATGTAGCTACTTTTAATGCTGTATGATATAAAAGGTAAACTGTGGTAATTTAATTTAAAAAGTGTGTAGGTAATTTTTTTGAATTATTTTGAAATTAAACTCACATATTTAAATATTTTCCTTCAAACAACACAAGTTTATTCCCTTGTACAACTGAAAAGTGTCCACTGTGTGTATCTGTGTGTATATATTACATCTTCGTTAGCCATTCCTCTGTTAACTGACACCTATTTTGGTTCCATAACTTAGCTGTTGTGAATAGCCAAGAGGAAAAAAATAAATGGGAGAGGAAAGGAAGATATAAAAGGATCCTCATGTGAAGATAATATGATTCCATACACAACCTAAAGATTCTACTGGAAATCTCTTAGAACTGATATCTATTTTTAGGGAATAGTCAGGATCTATGGATATTTTACTTAACCCAAGTCTCATAGTGTTCCTCATCAACTCTGCCTACCTTGCAGCATGTCCTGATCATAAAACGCAATGCTTACCATTGTTTATCCAGAACCTTGAGTGTGCCCACTGATAAGCATTACTCTTTGGTTTCTTTCTTTCTAAGAATTTCTCCTGTGGTCTTTGTTTTATCATAACTGCCCTCCAATCATAATTCCCTAAGGAGAAGAGATTGCCTAGGAGTTACATGTAATGAAATATGAAGCTATTTCCCACATGATTCGCTCTACAAACAATGTGCTTGTGAAATGCAGAATGACAACAAAGGCCAATTTCAAATGAACTGAATGTCTTGTACTGTAAGACACTCACTTTCCATATTTGCTTACCATTAGTTATTAGGACAGTAGGCTGTAGCTAAAAGGGAAGAATTGCTTTTATAACAGCCACCGTCCTGAAGTTTCTCTTCCTATACTTGAGCTCTTTACTCTGACATTCTCCTCCCTAGGGGACATACAGGTTTTCCTCAGGTGTGTTTCTTTTTACTTAGTCAATATCACATAAGTGGAAAGAACATGTCCTATGGGAAATAAGCAGAAACCAAGACAGTGGAATCCAGTTTGGATGGGCACAGAAATGAGAGAACATTCTTTTCTACTACTGCTCCGTTCTATTTTTATCCTCTCACATTTATAAGTAGGAGCCTTATGAAGCAAGATATATAATACCTCAATACTTAGTTGTGAAGTTTTAATACTCTTGTATTTCTCAAACTTCATTAGTAACAATGACTCATTTCTCTAAATTTCTGATATTGAATGGCTCTATCAAGACTGACAGAATAGTACTAATGACCACACATTTTTGTAGCCCTGGCTACTTGGAAGTTGGAGAGAAGTGCTCTATTTGTGGGGAACACTTTTGAAATTATCCTAAGGCTAACCTCTGGACCTTTCCTAACCATAAGTGCGCAAACTGCTTCTAGGAACAGAGCTGAGAAGTGGGAGAACTAACTCCTGGTACACCCAGCCCGGTAGTGGGATAGCTGCCCCTATTAGCAACCTGAGGAACAAAGAAACAGAAGAAGTTTAGTTTAAGCCCTTAGTAAATCCGCGTCACCTGCCGTCACCACTCTTCTGATCTTACTGCGGCTGTGGCTTCCTCGGTGGCATTTTTATTAAACAGTCCAAATCCAGCAATGTGTGAACAAGCAGTGTATCACATGAGTAAAGGGTAAGGAACATTCTACTCTGGATAATCCTTAAACATTTTTAAAGGCAGGAATTAAGGGATATGACCTGCTAGACTTGCTGACCCAGAACACACAGATGGATACTCTAATCCCAAATGCAATCATATGAGTTCTACCTGTGGACCCTTAGTTACTGACCTCAGTGTGTTCAATGCACTGACCTGTACTTATGCATGCAAGCTTTCTCTAAGAATCCACAGGCCATTGAAGTAACCTGGGCAAAGAACATAGCTTAAGATCAGTCAGGATCTGTAAACATTGCTTCTCAATATATTGGTCATCTGTGTTGGCCAGGCCAAATGTATGCCAAAGCATAGGAAACCTAGTCACATTGCTGTAAGATGGTAGATTACATAGCTGTAAGACTAAGTTTAGCATCTCACAGCAATAATATTGGGAAAGTTATATGCAAGGTTCATTAGAAATATTCCCGTAGTTCTTTACCATTATTCATTCCCATATTTCATTCTTACATCTCATTCCCATAGTTTATTCTTGCAGTTCATCCCGACAAGGAGGAAAGATCACTGAGTCGAGGAGCTGTGGTCTAGCCTGGGCAAAGAGACCATAATTTCAAGGAAGATGCAAGGAGTAAAAAAAGGATGAGGAGATGGGAGAAGAAGGGATGATGTTAGGAAAAGGAATGAAGTGAGGGAGAAAACCATTTCATGTGCTCAATTCTGAGGAAAATGGTAAGGTTTGGGTTAGATCATAGATTGTGAGAGAAAGGCAGTTAGGATTTCTTTATCTTTTTTTTTTTTTTTTTTTAATTCCAAGTGAGGGTCTGATTACCCTCCACATCCACTCTTTTTTTTTTTAAACTTTATTTTTGTTTGTTTGAGAGAGAGGGGAGAGAGTGAATGGGCGCACCCGGGCCTCCAGCCACTGCAAACAAACTCCAAAAACATGTACCCCCTTGTGCATCTGGCTTACGTTGGTCCTGGGGAATCGAACCAAGATCCTTTGACTTTGCAGACAAATGCCTTAACCGCTAAGCCATCTCTCCAGCCCCGTTTTCTTTATTTTTTGTAGAACCTTCCTCAACTAACTTGACTTTAGTTTTTGACATGGAAGTCATAAGTCCCCTGAGAAAAGTACTATTTTATAGTTAGTGTCTGGAGGAGAATATCTACTATATTCTAATAAAATAAGTTACAATATTACCAGTATATATCTTTGTGAATAACTGCTAAAACAGAACCTATTTTCTATGACTTTGTAACAATTTATATCTTCTTTTATCCCAGAAGACTGTGAGGCCTAACCTTGGAGAAGTGTGTAATTTAGGTCAGTGGGATAAAGAGTAATGCTTTCATTGTTATGAGTTAATTTTCTTTCCTATAAAATACAAAGCTCACAGCACTGGTGTGGGGGATTCGCTACTTCAGCATTGCTGCCATTGTGATAAACAGGGGCACACACATTCGCTCTACTTCTTGGTTTAAAAAGTTAAGGAGGGGCTGGAGGGATGGCTTAGCACTTAAGGCACTTGCCTGCAAAGCCAAAGGACTCAGGTTCTGTTCCCCAGTACCCATGTATAGCCAGAAGCACAAAGTGGTGCATGTGTCTGGAGGACGTTTCTAACAGCTGGAGACCCTGCACATATTCTGTGTGTGTGTGTGTGTGTGTGTGTGTGTGTGTGTTTGTCTTTCTAGCTCTCTTTCTCTCTCTGCATCTATCTCTCTCTCAAATAAAAAAAATAAAATTTAAAAATATTAAAACGTTAAGGACAATTATACTAATATAGAAAATAATGGCCACTTGCTAAATTGTATAATCATGAACATGTCTTCTAAAATGTTAAGAAACAGACTTTGCAAGTTACTTTCTAGTTTGAACAATTTAAGTCCAAAGAAATGCTCTTCTCTTTCTTAATGTACTTTCTTTTCTTATCTCTATCTAGAATTTCAGCTAATAAATATGAGTGACAATAGCTACATTAAGGAGCTACCCCATGTTAAACATCGCTTCAGTAACTAACAACATTGCTATATGGTTTTAGTACAGAAAATTTTACTCTGGACAAGAGGCCACTAGCTCATGTAGAACCGTTTTATTTCACAACCAGAAGTTTTAGTGGACACAAGAGCTCCTGCTTCTTTAGAAAATTCTACATTTACTCTTACAGTGTGAAATCCTGACCATTCTATATGATGCCATCTTTTAGCCTATGAAATTTTTCAATACCTTAAATCTGATATCTCATTATCTCCTGAAGTTTTAATATTATTGATCAAATTGTTATGTGGTATGTATATAATTTATGACATAATTTTTACCCTTGGAAAGGAAATTATTTTAATAATCTTCCTTAGGTTTATGTTTAATATATTTTCTAGGTGTCTCATGATATAATCTTGCTGATTATTTTTAACTAAGTATATAGCCTGAGCTGAATGTTTCTCTTTTTGAAAAGACTGCATTAATATCTTTCAATTAATTTAAAGGAATTGTCAGACTTGGATCACATTTTTGTTTGGTTTTAATACGTTTTGGTTTGTGCAGGGTCTCACTCTATAGCCTGGCTAACCTAGAATTTGCTGTAAAGTCTACGCCATTCTGGAACAAAAGATGAACCTACTGACTTAGCTTCCAGATTGCTGGGATCATGTATATGAGCTAACATCCCTGGCCATGGGAACACTTGTGAATGTTAACCTCTGCCCCACGCTTTTCTGGGATATGAAGGAAGCACATGTTGGGATTGCAATCCTTCTATAGACCCTACTATTCTCAGCACCTGTGTAAGACCATGAATTCTCAGGATGGGCGATAGCATTTTACCCAGAGGAAGAGGAGGCTAAAAAGACCAATTTCCCCACTTTATGTGCTTGGCTGGTGGACAAGCTTATTTTTTTTTATTTTTATTTATTTATTTATTTATTTATTTATTGGTTTTACAAGGTAGGGTCTCATTCTGGTCCAGGCTGACCTGGAATTAACTATGTAGTCTCCGGGTGGCCTTGAACTCTCGGTGATCCTCCTACCTCTGCTTCCCGAGTGCTGGGATTAAAGGCATGCACCACCATGCCCGGCACTCATCTACATTTTTTCTGTCTCCCTTTTCATTGGGAATGTGGCATCACCTTTCTAGCTTTTTGCCATCTCCCTCTCCCAAGATCAAACATGTATTCCACTGAAACTCCAACATCTTCCTTCTATGACCTTGAATCTTCCCATGAAAACCTTTTAAAAATTATTTATTTATTTACTGCGAGAAAAAGAAATAGGCAGATAGAGAGAATGGGCACACCAGGTCCTCTAGCCACTGCAAGTGAACTCCAGATGCATGCACCACCTTCTGCATGTGGCTTTATGTGGGTTCTAGGGAATTGAACCTGGGTGTTTTGGTTCCTCAGGCAAGTGCTTTAACCACAAAGCCATATCTGCAGCCTGGAATCTTGTTGTCAACACATTTTGCTACCCATCTTTTCTTTATTTTCCACCCCACAATGTTTCATTTAGTTTCATTAGGCATAAATAAACATCTTAATGAATGTTCATTTTAATTATTCAGAATGTTACTTTGCTGTGTATTAGAGTTTTTCAGCCTACTTGCTGTATCACATTTTCATAGACAAATTATGTATATATATGTGTGTGCACATGTGTAGTTTCCACTTAAAGTGTTTTTGTTAGTATTCTTTGGCAGAACTTTATCAATCATCTCATCTCCTAAAACATCTCTCAGCTTCAAAAGATATGTGCACCATTATTCTTGAGTAGCAAATACTTTGTCTTTAATTCCTACTAATGAAATTCTCACTCATTAAAATGTAATATCCTTGAAGGCTAGGGAGATGTTTCAGTGGTTAAAGGTTCTTCCATGCAAAGCCTGCTAGCCCAGGTTATATTCCCTAGTACTCAGGTAAAGTCAAATGCAAAAAGTCTAGTGTTCGTTTGTGGCAGCTGGAGACCCTAGTGAGCTCATACACACACACACACACACACACACACACACACACACACATACACACATGCAAATGAATAAAATATATTTGTTAAATGTACCATCCGTGAATATTATATCATATCCATAGGCACAGGAAAAGAAACCAGATTTTAAAGCCTCATAATAAAAATTAGGTAAATCAATGCCACATAACTAAGAATAAAATGTGATTCATGGCTTATCAATAAGGCCCTTGCCTGCCAAGCCAAAGCACCCAGGTTTCATTTTCAGGACCCACGTAAGCCAGATGCAGAAAGTGACCCATGAATCTTGAGTCCATTTGCAGTGGCTGGAGGCCCTGGCATGCCTATTCTCTCTCCCCCCATCTCTCTCTCTATGCCTCTTTTGCCCTCTCTTTCAAATAGATAAAATAAATATTTTTAAAAATGTGATGCCATGTGTTTTAAAACCTTTTATTTTTTTCATCTGAACATTTTAAAAAGTATAACTTCTGTGTGATGATTCAGTATGTCTCTTGACATATTTTGGAAATGCCACCCAAATTATTAATGTTAAGGATATTACTGCTAAGAGAAAAGTTAAAAATATATTGCATATCAAGAATATGATATTCTAAATAATATGACATGAGCTTTTCATCATAATTGTTGCTGAAATCAAATTGGTCACATGAATTATCCAGAAACTGTCACAGTGATATTTTCAGGTTCTGGCCATGTTTGATGTTCAAGCCGGCTATTTCCACATCTGTTATCACTTCATTGTGCCAAATTTAAGATGATTCAGTAAGAAGCAAGAAGGGCTCATTGAGACTCACAAAAGATGTTATGCTATAAAAATAGTATGGGTAAGGAGGAGATTGGTATGAGAAGAGTGTGAGAAGATAAATTCTGAAGGCTCGGTGCTCATATCTGGGTCATTTTAATTATGTTGGCAATAACTAACTACCTTCACATTGTACAGGGAAAGCTCGAGAGTCGGTGCCACAACAAGGGATCTAGCTTAGAATCCAAACCCCAGGAAGGCTAGAGATACAGGTAACAAACTGAGGTATTACTTCTAAGCCACCAATGAAGTGTTCACGAAAGGTCAAAACAGCGACCCAAGTACTCGGTGTGGGCTCAGCCTGGCACAGACCTAGTCCAAGAGTTTCAGGACATCAACTTTTATGCTTTGATTAGTGACTATAGATAGCTTTTATATGCCAAAGGGAAATACAGTTAAGATATAATTGATAATGTAATCTTTCATTTTTAAGGGAGTGTCTCACAATAACCCAGGCTAACCTGGACTTCACTCTGTAGCCCAGGCTGGTTTTGAACTCACAGTGATACTCCTACCTCAGCCTTATGAGTGCTGGTATTAAAGGCTTGTGTCACCACATCTGGCTGATAATATAATCTTAAGCAGAGTCTATTTTCATTAACAATGCTCCATGTTTCAATTACAATATATAGTGGGTTTTCTAATTGTAAGATTATATATATTCTTCATATTTCTTTTTAAAAATATTTTATTTATTTATTAGAGAGTGAGAGAAAGAGGCAGATTGAGAGGTTGAGAATGGGTACATCCGGGCCTTTAGCTGCTGTAAATGAACTCCGGATGCATGTGCCATCTTGTGCATTTGGCTTATGTGGGTTCTGAGGAATCAAACCTGGATTATTTGGCTTCTCAGGCAAACACCTTAACTGCTAATCCATCTCTCCAGCCCCTGAATTTCTTTTTCTCCAAAAGCAAAACTAATTAGAACGGCTATGATGAACCTTAGTTCTTGGGTGGATGTCAACTGACATATGAAAGGATGGAGGCTGGGATATGCTGATGGAGGTGAATGACTCAGAAAGACTTGAAGTTCATCAAACAAAATAGACCAGATGTTCATATTATTGTTGTGTTTAACCACAATTATCACAAATACTTCAATACTTGTGATTTTAATTATTATTACTATTATTGGTAACAGTCTCATGAAGGCCAGGCTGGCCCCTAACTTATTCTATAACAAAGGATAACCTTGAACTGATGAACCTCATGTTTCAACCTCCCCCATGTGAGGTTCATAGGTTTTCATCACCACAGCAGGTTTCATGTACTGCTGGAGGTAAATCTGGGGCTATGCGTGCTCCCTGCCAGTTAAGCTGTATTTCTATCCCATACATATGGTTTTAATATTAAGTTAGGACATGGTTTCCTTTCACTTGTATGAGCTGGAATTATTAATATGTCTTCATGATAATTACAGCAGAGCAAGCATTTTAGATGAACTTGTTTATAGAGTAAAATATGCTTTTGATAATGGTTGAAGCTAGTGTTTCTATGCTAAAGAGAAACATAGTTAAGATATATTAGATAATATAGTCTTAACAAATGGAGTGTATTTTCATTAACTGTGCCTCAAGTTTTAATTAGTACCTATTTATGGAGAATGGTTTTATGTTGCATAAATTAATGTTATAAAAGTCCATTTTCATTCTAACATACTGTATAATTTATGATTTTCAAGATTCTACCACAAATATCTTTGCTTTTTATAATTGCTTTAAATTAATATATGAATCTAAAGCTTTATAATGTAATATCAGTTCAAAAACTTCTATCTAAAGCACTGTACAAAGCCTTCCATTCCACAGAAGTAAGTAAACGATAATCAAATTTTAAAACAAATGAAGTCCGCATTCCTACACTTATTGGAATAGGCTTTCTGCATTGTGCACTCATTGTGCCATTCTTAACAGAAAACAGAAATCTTATATTCAGGAATTATTATTCCTTTTTCCCCATTAATTATCAGATGAAATTCACATGTGAATTCTATTATTAATAATATGAAAGGATATTTCTGTTTACATTAATTACCAAGAGCTCATTTAAGAAAATTAAGATGCTTCTTTCTAGGAGAGGCAAATCTAAGAAATTATGAAAACTTTACAACGGAAATACAAATTCTCTTTGGCACTGTCTGTACATACAAAAGTATGTACAAAAATCAATGTATGGCAAGTTTATGGACTCTTTTCAGCTATTTTTGCTCATTCAAAGTTATTACTGTTCCATCCTGGTAATTTGCAAAGAATGCTTATAAACCAAATGACAAGTTTATGACATGAGATTTCTCTCTACCACACATCTGTTATCTAACAGTAAATATTAGTTATTCTTCCCACTTGATAGAGATAGTAGAGTCCATACAATATGACAATTTAGTTTTTGGAATCTTTTATTTGCTGAGTTTACATTCAAAAGAGAATAATAGTAGAGGATTGCACTGTTCTCTCTAAGGGTTTTCTACAAAAGAAATCCCGAACACGCCCTACTCATTTCCACAGACCTTCTACTTTCCCCTTGCGGGGAGTATTTCTCAGCATTATTGGCACCGTGTTTGGACATAGAACTTACTTTGCCCAATTAATTAAGAATAGAGACACTGCAAGCTATGTTTAGGTACTGTATGTGGGAAAGGGTCACTTGGCTTGGCCACTTAATGTTCAAAAGTCTTTTAGACTGGCATCAACTGTAAAGAAGAAATGCATAGCTCTGTGACAAGACACCCCTAGAGAAAGCAAATAATTACATTAACTGTATAGTTTCTCAGGTCATTTAGAAGGAACTAAGGAAGGGTAAAGGAAAAATTAAGACAAGTCTCATGGAAATTTTATAGATTTTAGAAAGAAAAAAAAAAACATTTATGTCCTACGTCCTCTTGGCCTTTTGTTGAAAATTGCTTGGTTAGTAATTGTTCTAAGGTGTGCTAACTCAAGAACTTAGCCATACTTCAAAACTTGCTCATTTTATAAAACAATTTGTTCAAATTTGAAGCTTAATGTTCAAAATAACATTTTAAGAAACAAACTTTCTAAGTGAAAAATCAAGTTTGCCTGTTTTATATCACTTTGGAAAAATGATTCTATGAAGAATAAGGACTGAATGTCTTCAAATTTTCCTACAAACAACTTTTCTTCCAGAGAATGGTTTGAGACACAGTGAATTGAGCTTAATAAAGGTCTTCTCACCCACAGTGTACAAATAACAGATGTGCAAGTTCATTCTCATAAAGGGAAAATTGAAATTTGAAACAAAGTTTTCTTACCTTGATGATCTGAATTATTTTCTATTGTTAGCCTAAAAATTAAAATGACAGAAAAAATTAAGTATTTAGTTTAAAAGGGTTATGTTCTGGAAGGTTGAATACACTTATTAGCTGACATAGCTTTCCTCCTCAAAATTGTCCTGTGCCCATATGTATAAAATGCCTGAATTTTCTGTCTTCTGAATTTGCTTACCACTAAGAAGGCAGCAGCAGCTGAGCAGAATTCAGTGTGATTAAGCTCTGACAAAGCTCACTTAGGAAGACCAGGTAGAATACTGCTTGGATTAGATTTACAACTGTCAGAGCTGCCTGCTCTGAGATGTAATAGTCACTTTTTCTGTTGAACCAAACAAATAAAATGTCCTGTTCACAAAGCAATTATACCTGCATGTACTCTTCAATAAAGCTGAAACTATGAAAGTAGATCTTGCCTGCCTATGACTAGAATGAAGACCTAAATATCTGTGGAGTCTTGAAATCAATGCTGGTAATATCTTTATTTTCTGTTCCCAGCCTCATATGGCATTTAGAGAATGAGGGAAAGGAAATAACTTCCTTCACTCTGAATTGCTGGATTTTGAGGTGGAAGCTTAGTTTCATTTGCTTTGGCTCTGAAGTACTCATGCAATTTGTATTCTTATAATGAAAATTAAAAACATTTACACAGAGCTGAGACATGTCAACATGTGGTATCATGAGACAAGCTTATGTAAACCAGTACGTGTGATGGGTACTCTTGATTACCCACTTGATCAGATGAAAGGAAGAAAGAAAGAAAGCCAGCCAGCCTATGAGATAGGTGAATACACACTGGGGGGGTGGTGGTGGTGAAAGCATTTCCAGATTAGATTAGCTAAGGGAGGAAGACTTACTCTTAATGTGTGTGGCAGAACCGCTAGACTGGGGCCCAGATGGAATCAACAGAGGAAAACATGAAAGCCTGCTAGAACCGTCATTCTCTTTCTGCTCCTGGACACCATGCGGTGAGCACTTCCAAACTGAAAGTCTGAAGGGATCCCAAACCTTTTCATTTATTGTGTTTTTCTATTTTTATTTAAATTTTATTGGGAACTTTAATATGTGAACATATTATATACTGGTCATATGCCCATCAGGGTATCCCCTTCTGTGTACTCTTTTCCATCTCCCTAAGGGCCCTCTTCCATGGGGTATCAGTGTTCACTATTAGGTCATGTTTACACCAGTCAGTTCCTGGGGTGGGCAATGCCTGAGAGTACGCCGTCCCACCCTGTGGCTCCTACATTCTTTCTGCCCCTTCTTCCCTAAGGCTTTCTGAGTTTTAGAGAGCATGTTAGAAGTTTACTTTAGTGTTGAGCTCTTGACAACATTTTATGTTTTGCTTTGATGAGATTTGAGTCTCTAAGTGTCTACCTCCATCTCATTGAGAAAATTCTCAGGCTAGCAGTGAGGGCTGCACTCATATTTAGTCTGCCTCTTCCTCATAAGTGTTTCCTGGGCCCTGACAAGTGCACTAAAGATGACATGTCCTATGATAGGCACTTGGCTTCATCTTTTTGTCATTCTGATAGGCCTTGTGTCTCCCAAGTATTCACTGCTATCTGATAAAAGCAGATTCTGTAACCACAAAGAAGAGCAGCATTGATAAATGGGGACAAACATAAACAATTAGAAGAGTTTTTGATGGACATAACCTGTCCACTTAGCCAGAGAACAGTTTAAGTTTCCTTCTGTGATATATGACCTTCTAAGTGCCAGACATAAATTCCCTACCATAGAACAGACTTCTTATATAGTAAAGAGCAGTTGATTACCCCCATAGCTTATGTGCTACTATTGAACCAGTAGGTAATTCCTAACTTAATTTTGTAGCTTGCAAGATACACTGCTGGTTCACACCGTCAGTGACTGTAATTTTCCAGCAGCTCATAGAGCATTTTCCAGAACTATGATAGTCAACAGGAAGTGGACTTCCATCGCAGTTCCAGTTCGATTTCTCAATTCTAGCAATCACAGCCCATGCTGTTTTCAGCACTAAGCCTTACCATCTAGTTATGGTGGGTAATCATGTGCTTTGGCAATGGCCTGCATTGTTTTGGGGACTCATTGGCCTCCCTGACCAACATCTGACCCAGAGACAGCCTACGGTCTGGGGGTTAGGTAAAAATTCTCCACTGCTACAGGCTGGTTCTGCACAAACTACCCATCTCTTTCTATCTTATTCTCTCTTTTTAATCAAATTAGCTAGCAAAGAGGTGGGATTGTCATACTTAATTCATGCCATCATTAGTTTTGTGTATGTCCTTCCTCCTCCCATCCTCCCCTTTACCCCAGTAACCTTCCACCCCTGTATTTTGTTCCTCCACCTCCTGTGTAGTATCCCCTCCTCTGTTCTCTTCCTGCTTCTTTCTCCTCTCACCAAGCCTCATTCTAGCTTCCTAACCAGTATTGCTGGTGCGTACTGTTACTTTTAAACAGGTCAAATTATTCCATGCTTGGTTCCACATATGAGAGAGAACATGTGGCATTTGCATTTCTGATCTTTGTTTACCTCACTTAATATATTTTTCCGGGTACATCCATTTTCATCAAATTTCATAACTTTATTTTCCTTACTACTGAGTAGAACTTAATTGTGTATATATATATATCGCTTCTTTATTATCCATTCATCGGTTGAAGTACATCTGTGCTGATTCCATTTCTTACCTCTTTTCAATGCAACATCAACAAACATGTATCTCTAGAGTAAAATAGAGGGTCTTTGAATATACCACCAAGAGTTTTGTAGCTGGGTCAAATGATGGATCTATTTTTAGATTTTTGAGAAACCTTCCACATTTATTTCCAAAGTGGCTGCATAAGCTTATACTCCCACAGACGGTGACACAATTTTCAAAAATGGTACTAGGTAAAACAGATCACAACATGTGAAAGAATGAATGTAGATTATCTTCTTTTACCCTGTAGAAAAAAAATAAAGTAGAAAGGGAACACAGACCTCAACATACAACCTGAAAAACTATGAAATGCCTGGTGAAAATGTAGAAGGAACTCTCCAAGATGGAAGCGTAGGGAAATAATTTCTTAATAAGACCCCTGTAACTAAGGAATGAGAAAAACACTCAAACTTGGAATCTAAACTAAAAATCCATTGTACAGGGTAAACAAACCCTCAACAGAGTCAATAGATAACATATGGGATGGGAGAAATCGTCATGTATGCATCTCACAGCTGTTTAGTATCTCGAATATACAAAGAACTTAAAAAAACTAAGCAATAAAATATCAATTAACCCACTCAATAAATGAGTCACAAAACTAAGCAGAGAGTTCTCAAAGGAAGAATTACAAATGGCCAATAAACATCTTTAAAAAAAGTTCAACAGCTTTAACTATTAAGGAAATGCAAATTAAAATTGTTTTGAGTGCTAGAGAGATGGCTTAGCAGTTTAGGCACTTGCCTATGAAGCCTAAGCACCCAGGTTCAGTTTCCCAGTACTTACATAAGCCGGATGCACAAGGTGAGGCAGGCATCTGGAATTCATTTGCAGTGGCTGGAGGCCCTGGTGTGCCCATTCTCTCTCTCTCTCTTTCTCCAATAAACAAATAAAACATTTAAAAGTACTTTGATATTCTATGACACTCTGGTCAGAATGGTTACCATCAAAAAATCAAGTGACAATTAATGCCGGTGAGGATGTGTGTACAGGTGCACCTGTTATCCAAAATCTTTTTCTACACCAACATAACAGTCAAAAGTGTTTGGATTCCACACCATTGTGGATTTCAAATGTTGGTTTAGGGATTCTTAATCTGCAACAGAAGGGAATTTTGTAATGCAAAAATAGTGCAGACAGAATGCCACATCTAATCACTCTATCTATTTGCTATTTGCATACTCCATTGGTAACAGCAGTGCTTTATCCACAGATTTTAATTTCCTGTCATGTGTTGCTGTGCTGTTGTTTGACATAATGTTATAAATTAATGCTTCATAAACATGTCTAAAATTTTAGCTATCTGTCACCAGGTGGTGACAAAGTCACAGTGGTACATAGTTTGAATACTAATGGTAAATCGCAAATCAAAATAAATATATTAAACACACACACATACACACACACACACACTTAAATGCAGTATCAGGGTTGTTGTTGATTTTCTAGCTACTTTCTAATGCTAAATTCAGAAAGCACACAAGTATCCAAAATCAGGCTCCTATCCCTAGAAATTGATTTTCCCTGGCTCAGGGCCCCATAAGATGAACAAACCATTCACATGTGTGCCAGATTCTCCAATTCAGTTCTCTTAGAAGTTGGAATGCATCAAAAAGATTGGCCTATATTTTTCTTCTGAGTTAAAAATGATTGAAATTCACTTTGTCCTCTTGTGTTAAAATGTTTCTTTCTCCCTTCTTGAAATATCAGAAAGAGGAAAGACAAAGCAAGAACTTTCCAAATACCAAATAACTTAAAACTACATGGCTATTATTTACTGATCAAAAGGAGAAGCGTACCTTTTCAGAGATTGGACTTCCTCCTCGGTGTCACCTTAACCTTTCAGACTTGCCTTCCACACTTCACTTTGCATATGGTGCCAATTAAATGAGCTCCCATCACTGTTTGCTGGGAACATGTCCAGTTTTCCCAGACCCAGTTCTTGCATCATCTTGTATGCTCCATGCTTTCTCTGCTGTCAGAAACATACCATAATTTCAGTGCAGCCCAAATGATACCACCACATCAGGTAGACACTATGCTTGTAATTCTTGCCTCTCCTAAATGCATCTGTCTAGTCACTCATTTCCTCAGCCCTTACACACTGCCCAATATTATCTTTGTTTTCATAGTTTTGTTTTACTGTTAGGTTAAAACAAGAGCATCTTATTGCACTGCAAACCTTGCTGTCTCTTATGATTTCTCTCTTTCAGTAAAAAATACTGTAATACACTTTTTCCTATATCTGAAATAGAACTGAGTTATGATGAACAAAATTTACTATATTACATGCAGTATCACTTTACTTTTTGAATTATTTATTTACTTATTTGCAATCAGAAGCAGAGAGAGAAAGAGAGAGAGAGAATGTGAGCATCAGGGCCTCCAGCCACTGCAAATGGATTCCAGATACATGCACCACTTTGTGCATCTGGCTTTGTGTGAGTCCTGGGGAATCGAGCCTGGGTCATTAGGCTTTGTAGGCAAGCACCTTAACTGCTGAGGCATCTCTCCAGATCATCACTTAGTTTTAAAGTTATATTGTATTAACATCATTTTAAAGCAGAAATAAACATTTTTTAAGAAAAATTTAACATGGAAGAATGAAAGAAATCTGGTGTGCACACAATTTATCACATAATGTCAATCTGAATCTGTTTACAAAGACATACATGTTTGGCTGACTATTTTAACTACTTTTAAAGTATCTGATACTAAGCCAAAAAATAAAAAAATAAAAGAAAGAAAACCATAAACATGGAAGAAAACGATTTTTTTTTGCAAGTTTGAAAGTATTCAGGACTTTGTTAATGTTTACTTGGGTGGAATTTAGAGGACTTTTATGAGAATCAAGATATAGCGTAAAGAAAGGGACATGGAAGATATTTGAGAGTAAAAGATGAAAACACTAAAGTGATAAACTTGAAATGAAATAGAAGAAAATATTTGGGGAAATAATTAGAGGGGAAAATTGTTTACTAATTGTGGGCATAGGCAGCTTAAATTTTACTCATAGGGAAAAAGGTTCAAGTAGAATGCTGCAAATAAAAAAGTAAGTATATGAACCAAGTGGTAGAAATGCATGATTACATTTTATTTTATTTTTTACTTTTATATTTTGTTTTTTCAAGATAGGTTCTTCCTCTAGCCCAGGTTATTCTGGAACTCCCTACATAGTCTCAGGGTATCCTCAGACTCACAAAGATCCCCCTACATGGGCCTCCTGAGTGCTGGAATTAAAGGTGTGAGACACTGTGGAAAGCATGATTGTTTTTTAAATGCAAAGCAATAAAAGCTAAATGAAAGTTTCTTCAGTAGAAATGAGAACAATCACACAGGAAATGTTTCACTGCAGAATGCAGAGTAAGTTTGGGACCTAACATCCATCTCAGTAGTTGACCTTCTCAGAAGAAGGACAAGCAAGAGATGCCAAGAGGATATCTGAAATAATCACAAAGGGGCACCATACAATTCTGAGGACCATAGATTAATGGAACTGTTGAGTACAAACAGCTTTAAACTGAAAAGAGCAATAACACCTGCAAAATAAAATCCTGGGAAGGGTTTTTGAGATAGTTAATATTATACTCATTTCCATTTTGAAAGTACTTCAAAGCCTTTGAGGGGGCACTTATATCAAATACAATTGTCTTATTAAGATTTTATCTTGCTAAAATATATTTTAAAAAAATGTTTTGTGCTGTAGCAATTGTTCAATAAATTACTTACCTGAAAAGACTACCAGCCCAGGTTTGATTCCCCAGTACCCTTGTAAAACCAGATGTAGAAAATGGCACATATGCATCTATGATTCCTGTACAGTGGCAAGACACCCTGGTGTGCCCATACTCTCTCACTATTCCCTCTCTCTTCTCCCCCTCCCTCCTTCTCTTCTTGCAAATAGTTAAATAAATAAACTATTGTTGAAATTTTATTTTAGGGTGCTGGTTCTGTAGCTTAGTTGGTAGAATGCTTGCCTAATGTGCACAAAGCCATAGCTTGCATCCCAAGCACTGCATAAATTGGGCATGAATGTCAATTCCTATAATAACAGCACTAAGGAAGGGAAGGCAAAAGGATCAGGAGTTCAAGATCACTCCCAGTCACATAATAAATTCAAGGCTAGCATGGGCTCATGAGATTATTTTTCAAAGAAAAGAAATTTTTAGCAATTTCATACTTACATCCATACATTACAGTTCTACTTACCTTTGTTTTAGCCATAGCCCAGACATCATCTGTCTTTGTGAATGTGAGCAAATGTAGGAATCTTCCTTTTGTTTATTTTTTTTTGTTGTTGTTGTTGTTGTTGGCAAAACACAATGACTGACTTGGAGTTGGTGAGGTACTGGGAGGGCAAGGAGAATTGGGTACCATGGGGCAGATAACCTATGAAGAATGCCCTTGAGATGCCTCAGTACACATTGTGGAACTTCTTTAATTAAAGCGTTTAACTTATGCTTTGTTAAAAAAAAAGTTTGTTTGAATATTTTAAAAATACATAAATTCATAAAATATGCTTCAGTTCAAGGGATTTTTTTATTAATTAGCTTTGTACTCAGTGAATACAGCCAAGTTGGTAGCATTGTTAGCCTCCTCCCTGTCCTCCCCCTCCCCCTGGCCACTCCTTGTTGAGATATATGGGTCATACATTGTGGAGTCAGCCCTCAGTTATGGGTAGGAGGAAATGTCTCTGTGTATCATGACCCAACGTGTGGCTCTGACATTCTTTCCACCCTCTTTCCCACAAATTTCCCTGAGCCATGTTGGGTTCATTTTAGGTCTGCTTCGGTGATGAGGTCTTGGGAGCCTCTGTGTCTCTGGATATCTGATTTGGTAGGAGTTGTTTGTTCTCTGTATCAATCTCCTTCACCCTTGTGGTGGTACCAAGTTTACTGAGAAGACAGAACACTTGCTTATTTTGCCAATTATTCTTAGTTTCAGCTGGGGCCCTTTTGAGATATGATGGGGTGGTTGTCTCCTTACACTCTGCATTTATCTGAAAAAGAAAAGCAGATTTTCTAATGGAGAGTAAAAAGTTAGCACCAGATAAATGGAATAACCCTTATTTTTTAGAGAGAATTTAATAGGTGTAGGCCCTCTTGTAACCCACGATTGGTGGTAGCTTGATAATGGATAGTGGGCTCATTTTTGCATCTGGTTCTTACTTGTTTCTCAGCTCCGGCTATGGGTTCTGTTCCACTGATTGGATCAGTTAGCCAAATCAAGAGCAGTTGGTTTCCCACCATGGCTGTGCGCCACTATTGCACTTGTGTGAGCATCATGCCAGGTTATTTGCTGCTAAGTAGGTTAGACCATGACTTGCTTGGACAGATATTGGTCATTTTTCCCCATTTGCTCATGTAGCACCTTCAATGGATGCACTGACTCTCTGGGGACTAACTTCAAGGGATTTTATTCCATGACTTTTGAAATCTGGTCAAGGTCAGAGATTATGTCTCATAAAAATGTAAAGGCCAAGTTCCTTTAAAAATCATTCTATTTCATGCAAATATTTCTCCTCTAATGCTACATTATAAAATCCTCACCTCTTCAGCCCCCACTATTTCCACTAATTAATCAAGGACTTAGAGATATATTACTGTTAAAAACGGAACAAATGAAATTTTAAAAAATCACCAAATATATAAAATGAATGAACCAAAATGAAACAGAAAAGATAAACCAAGATATTTTTCAGAAACTATGTGTAATATGTTATGCCACAAGAAAGAAATTATATCTGAGATATGTATACATATATATAATATACATTATATATAATATATATATATGTATATAATATATCTGCATGTACCATAAAACCTGTGAAAATGCTTAGCGAATAATCAATGCCAAAAGAACTTAATACCAAGTTGAATTATAAATATATATACATATAGTGTGTATTTTATTTTTGTAAGTGCATATATATGTATACATATATATACATATATGTATTTGAATTCTTCAGAAATCAATAATTACATTATGTAAGTTTAAGTTCATAAAGCCTCAGTATCTTTCCCTAAGCATTACAGTTCTACCAACAAAGTTGAAATATTCCACAGTTGTAGTCATTTCTAGTTAGGCCCAATATACTAAGCCATTACACTTAAATTTGTTTTACATTTGTTGAAATGAACTTACCAGTTGGAATGCCACCTTGTGTGTGTTTTAGTGATTTCAAAACACTCTTTGTTCTTGCCTGAAGTATAATAGATATGGAAGACTATTATTACAGAAATACAAGGAGAACTTAACTTGAAAAATCATTTGAAAATTATATATCATTTCAAAGAATACAAATAACTTGAATTCAAATGGATTTAATTAATTAAATTATTTAAACCTTGTTTTGGGGGCAAGGTCTGAAATATAACTCAAGTTTCTTTGAATTTATTACGTACCCTCCTGCCTCCACCTCCTCAGAGTTGGGATTACAAGTGTGTACCATCATGGATGCTATTCAATTATTTTGGCATTGATTTCTTGCTAAGCATTTTCACAAATTTGATGGAAATGTATACATGCTGTGTATACCCACAAACTTGGGACACAACACCAGGTCTACCTCCTAAAAATGTCATAGAAGCATACCTCCAAGTGAAAACAGCAGAACTAAAATAGACAAAAGAAATAAGCAAATAGAGTGTAAAGAGTAAAAACAAACAAACAAACAACAACAACAAAAAAAAAACAGGGGGATAAAACAAGGGAGAAAACCATCCATTTCCACAAATTCTCAGTTGCAACAAAGAAACTCAGAGAGAAAGAGGAAAGCACCACAACTCCTCCCCAAACTCTCAATGACCCTACAACAGGGACAGAAAACAATAGCAGAAATCATTTAGAATACTACTTTTAAAAACAATTAATGACAATGCAGAGTCTACAACCAGGCAAATGAATGAAATATTAAAAAAATTGAAGATCTTGAAAAGACAATCTCCAAAGTGAATGAAACATTAAATAAATTAGAGGAAAAAGTAATAAACTTGGAGGAAAAATATTGAGAAAATTGAAATGAAGAATGTGAATGAATCAAGCAGAAATCAGAGAAATGAAAGCAGTGATCACTCAAATTAAAAGTACATCAGAATCCAATCTAACACACATGACCATGCAGCAGAATGAATCTCAGGGATGGGGGACAAAGCTGAGATACACAGACTCATAAAAAACTAAAGAACATGCCCAATATTTCCAAAAAATCTGGAATAAACTCAAGACCAAACATCAGAATACATAGGTCGAAGAAGCTGTAATAATTTGAAAAGAAAATTGATCAACTATTAAATGAAATCGTAAGAGAAATCTCCCAAATCTATAGGAAGAAATTGGAACCTGTATTAGTCAGCTTCAGGTTCACTGAGATGAAATTCCAGACCACGCACAGTTATGGAGGAAGGGATATTTATTGAAGCTTACAGATCCAGGGGAAGTTCCATAATGGCAGAAGAAACTGGTCTGCCTTCACAGGCCCAAGCAGAGAGAGAGAGAAGTACAAGCCTAAAGGTCAAAAGCCACAGCACACTTCAGGAACTCCAGCTAGGCACACTTTGCATATCTTTAGATTGAAATCTAAAATCCACCACCGCACCTTAAGATCCACCCAGTGACCTTGCCTCCAGCCAGGTGGCCAGAGATGCAAACTACAAATAAGCAACTGAATATATTGGGGGCCATCTATTCTATTCAAACCACCACAGAACCTAAATATAGAGACCTGTAGAACTCCAAATAGCCTTGACCAAAGAAGGACCTCTACATCATCACAGCCTAGTAACCATGTCAAAAATCCAAATCAAAGAAGCAATACTGAGAGCTGTAAGGAAAAACCATCAACATGTCAGAATAAACTCAAAAATACCATCAGCTGGTACAACCACTTTGGAAAGCAATATGGAGACTTCTGAAAAAGCTGAGTGTAGAGATACCAACAGACCCAGTTATTTCCTTACTGGGCATCTGCCCTAAAACCTTCAAACCACAAGCTAGAGAGATTTGCTCAACCATGTTTGTAGAGGCTCAATTTGTAATAGCTAAGAGCTGGAATCACCCCAGATGTCCATCACTAGAAGAATGGTTAACTAAGATATGATATATCTACACAATGGAATTCTACACAGCAGTAAGAAAAGAAATGACACAATGAAATTTGAGGAAAAATGGTTGAACATGGAACAGATCATTCTCAGTGAACTTACCTAATCACAGAAAAAAAAAAATCGCCACATACTCTTACTCATCCACAGCACCTAACCTGAGTCTACCCAAGATACCTTACATATCCAGCAAGCATCTCATGGACTAGACACTAGGATGGAAGGGGAGGGAAGGGAGGGCATCAAAGGGGTGGGAAACACAAATCTAGACTCAAACGTGAATGGTACCATAAAATTCTACTTACTAAAAGGCAGACCAAATGGCTGATCCATCACCAGGCCCTTACAGGGAACACCTGAACCACAAGACACTGGAGAAGGTAGGATCAAGACTAACCTTAATCTTCTACATCCTCCCTCCCTCCCTCCCTCCACCTCTTCCTCTCTCTGTCTCTCTCTCTCTCTCTCTCTCTCTCTTCTCTCTATCTCTTCTATATTAGTTATCTTTTTCCTCATTTTCTTAGTGGGCACTGACCTGTAACTCCCAATACCAACATGGGGCTATCATCCACAATGAGCTTTTGATCAGAGAGATCTACAAGGTTTCCTAAAAGACAGACAGATTTCTGTCAGAGTACTTGATGACCCACCAAAGGTTAGTGGTAAGACCCTACTGCTGAAGACACCTTATGTGGTTGACATGCAAAATAGAATGGCATGGCTGGAAGTTGAAAGAGAGTCAGTCCCCAAACAGTCAGGGTGTATACTGCCAGAAGGTGCTACATGGGCGACTGAGGGAAAATGACCAATATCTGTCCAAGCAACTCAACCAACTGGTCTAACCTACTTAGCAGCAAATAACCTGTGGTGATGCTCACACAAGTGCAATAGTGGCAGACAGCCATGGTGGGGAACCAACTGCTCTTAATTTGGCTAACTGATCTCCTCAGTGGTATGGGACCCATATCTGGAGCTGGGAAACAAGTCAGAACCATATCCAAACATAAGCCCACTTGCCAATATCAAGCTACCATCAATCATGGGCTACAAGAGGGCCTACACCTATTAAATTCTCTATAAAAAAAAAGTAAGGGTTATCTCATTTGTCCTGGTGCTTACTCTCCGTTGGAGAATCTGCTTCTCTTTTTCAGACAGATGTAGATCCTAAGGAGAGCGCCACCCCATCATACCTCAAAAGGGCCCCGGCTGAAACTAAGAACAACTGGCAAAACAAGCAAGGGTGCTATTTTCCTGATGAACCAGATGCCAGCAGAAGGGGGAAGGAGATGAACACAGAGAAAAATCAACTCCTACCAAATCAGAGAGCCAGAGCCTCAGAGGCCCCCAACACCTCATCACTGAAGCAGACCCAAAATGAACCCAACATGGCTCAGGGAAATTTTGAGAAAGAGGGGGCGCAAAGAATGTCAGAGCCACATGTTGGGTCATGATATGCAGAGACATTTATCTTACCCATAACTGTGGGCTAACTCCACAATGCATGACCCCTATACCTCAACAAGAGGGGCCAAGGGGAGGAGGTAGGTCACCGATGAGCCTAATAATGGTACCAAACTGACTGTATTTGCTGAATACAAAACTAACTAATAAAGAAAAAAAGAAAAGAAAAAATAAAAAATTAAAAGTATATATCATCAGCAATCCCATATGTCAGAAAGACTAGAACAATATATTACAAACTCTGAAGGTAAATAACTTTCAAACAAGAATGCTATACCCAGGAAAATTATCTTTCAAAATAAATGGAGAAATAAGGATACTTCAAGACAAACACAAACTAATGCAATGTATGGCAACTAAACCAGCTAGCTCTACAGAAAAGGAACACTCATAGGGGAAAAGAAGAAGCAAGATGGCCAAATCTGTGAGAATGCAAGGTAGAGTGTACTTCAGAAAAGAAACAGATGTACAAGGGAGAACAAGAAAGATTCAACTATGCCTCAAACAACAAATCAGCAAAATTTAAATGGAAAAGGAAATGGAAAGACAGCCCTCCAGCCATACAAAAGTATCCCCAAAATATTAAGGAACTACAAACATCTTTCGATGATACCCCTGAATGCAAATGTCCTCAATTCTCCAGTAAAAAGACAGAGACTGAATGATTGGATTAAAAAACAAGACCCAACTGTTTTCTGCCTCCAAGAAACACATGTATCTAACAAAGGCATTCATAACTGAATAGCTAAGGCTAAAACTTGAAGGACCAAGAAAATGGAAGTTGAAAACATGTAGGAGTATTGTCTATCCCTATCCCAAAGTAGAATGCAAACCAAAATTAATGAAAAATGACAAAACGGACATTTCATCTTAGTAAATCGAACCACCTATCAATATGATATCATAATTGTACACATGTATGTACCAATGTTGGGATTCCTAACTTCATAAATAAACACTAGAAGACATAAGTCCTGACACAATGATAGTGGGAGACTTTAGTACCTCATTCTCTTACTGACATAGGTCATTCAATATCAAAATCAGAAGAGAAACTTCAGAGGTCAACCACACCACAGAACAACTAGGCCTAACAGATTTGTCCAGAGTATTCCATCCAACAGATAGTGAATACACATTCTCCTCACAGACTCACAGAACCTTCTCCAAAATTGATCACCTAATAGGCCAAAATCAAACCTTAACAAAAAAAAAAAAAAAAAAAAAAAAAAAAAAAAAACAACTTGAGATCATCCTTTCTGTCCTATCAGATCACAATGGAACAAAAGTAGAGATGACTAAAAAGGGAGTATACAGAAACTACACAAATTCTTGGAGCCTGAATAACTTACATCTGAGTGAGCAATGGGTCATGCAGGAACTCAAGAAGGGGAAAAAATATCCAGAAACAAAAGAAAAATAACTTACCAGGTCCTCTGTGATAAAGCCATGGCTATTCTAAGAGGAAAGTTATAGGTATAAATGCCCACATCAAAGCATTAAAATTATCTCACATAATCAACCTAACCTACTGCAAACCAAGCAGCTGAAAAGAAATAATAAAAGTTAAGGCAGAAGTAAATGAAATATCCAGAATGAATCAAATGAAGAGTTGGTTATTTGTGAAATTATAAGATTGATAAGCCTTTAGTCAAGCTTACAAAATGAAGAAGGCATAAAATCCAAATTGATAAAACTATACCAAAATGGAGTTATTACAACAGACCCAGGTGAAATCCAAAACTGTAGTAGAGAATACTTAAAAAAAATTATACTCCAAAAGCTGCAAAATCTAGGATAAATGGATAGATTTCTAAACACTTACAAACTTCCAAAATTAAAAGTGGATGGCATCAATAACTTAAACAGACCCATTACAATCAATGAGACTAGACATGTAATAAAAAGTTTCTTTACAAAGAAAAGCTAAGACTAGACAAATTCATGGAAGAATTCTATTACACTTTGGGAGAAGATGTAATCTCAACTCTCCCCAAGGTGTTTCACATCCAAGTTCATTATGCAAAGTCAGTATCACCTTGACCCTTAAACCTGATAAAGAAATAGATGAAAGAGGAAACTACAGACCATTTTCCATAATGAACATAGACTCAAAGAATCTAAGAAAGCATCAAGAAGATTAGCCATCATGATCAAGTTGAATTTCTAGCAGGGATTCAAGTTGGGTTCAATATAAGTAAATCTATAAATGTAATACAATACGTAAATACATTTAAGGTTTGATATCACATGGCTATCTCAATTGATACAGAAAATTACTTCAACAAGGTCCAACATGCATTCACATTGAATGTTCTAGAAAAAAATTGGAATAGGGCTGGATAGATGGCTTAGCGGTTAAGCGCTTGCCTGTGAAGCCTAAGGACCCAGGTTCGAGGGTCGATTCCCCAGGACGCACATTAGCCTCATGCACAAGGGGGTGCACGTGTCTGGAGTCCGTAGGCAGTGGCTGGAGGCCCTGGAGGGCCCATTGTCTCAATCTTTCTGCCTCTTTCTCTCTGTGTTTGTCACTCTCAAATAAATAAATAAATAAATAAATAATTTTTAAAAATTGGGATAGATGGAATATACCTCAAAATAATATGGGCTATATGGACAAGATCATAGCAAACATTATGTTTAATGGAGAAAAACTGAGATATGTCCTCTGAAAACAGAAATGAGACAAAGATCCTCACTCTTTAATGTATACGCGATTGAGAACCTTGTCAAATAATGTGAGGTAAAAGGTGAGAGCACTGTAAGGACACACAGATGGTCCCACTGTTGTATTTAGAAAACTCAAAAGCCACAGTATTTGACAAGTGTAATGCACATAAAACTAGAAAAGACATGGTAGAATCCAACACCACCATAAATCAGCAGGAGATAAATGACATTTAGGGAAGACTTCACCCACTGGCAGAATGGTCTACTATGGCACAAAACACAACATAAAGAGCTTAAGATAACACAATCATGAAAGTTCTCTCAAATCACAATGAAATAAAGCTAAAATCAATGACAGAAAGATAGCTAGTGAATTCCAAATTTCTCTCAAGAGAATTTAAAAATATTTTGAATCAATAAAGCATGTTAAATTTTCATAATGTGTCAAAATAAATACTTAAAGGGATATTTATATCATTGACTACAGGTTTTAGCTTGTCCTCTGACCTACACACATGCACGGTAGCAAGCATGCCCTCACACTCACATGCATACATATACACAAACACTCACATGAAGATAAAGAAAAATGTGAAGGACAGAAGAATACTTGTATGCAATGTTTATTAGTTAAAACAAAGTTGAAGTAGTACTGTATTCCACAATAATATAGGAAATAATTTATTAAGATGTATCATAAAACACCCTTTTGAGTAACAACAGAGCTTTCAACATGGAATCAAAAAGTGATAGAAATGACCAGAGAAATACATCAACAACTTCTCAATTTCATGAAGTGACTATAAAATCTCTCTTGATAGTGGATGAAAGAAGTGGACAGTAAATTCAGAAAGTATATAGAATTCCTGAGCAACAGTGACTCCACCAAATAGAATGAAAAGATTTATACTAGTTTTCCAAAAGAGTAGCTGAATATAAATTACTTAGGAGCCCACAGAACTTAGAGAATGGCCTATATTCAAAAGGCTATGTAAAGAAGTTTCTATATAAAGAGACTTTGTATAAAGTTTCAAGAAATACAATGTAATTCAACCCTATAAGTATACGCTATAACCATAATAAAATTAAATTAGAAACCGACAGAAACCAACTCCCCAAATGTTTGGAAATGAAGTAAACTACTATTACATATTATATAAATAAAAAAATATATAGGAATTCAGACATATTTTAAAGAGAAAAAAATGAAAATACACCATTGAGTACCTTGGGACTTAAGCAGAGGTGGTACCTAGAAGCACATGCATATAACTAAACATTACACAAGGAAGCCAGGTCTCAAATCAAGGACCTAAGCTGATACCTATGAAACACAAAAGGAACAGCAGAACCCAATGTAGACAGAATGACGGAAAAGAAAAACAAAAAATAAGTACATTTAATAGTTTTAAAAAGTGTCTTTGAGAAGATCAATAAAATTTATATATGTTTAGCAAGGCTCATTTGTACTAAAAGTAAATACAAACTACCAATATGAGACATGAAAATGTTATGTAACCTTACTCAGTCTCAAACAACTTAGATGAAATGGAAATTTTACTTAAAAGATTACTTTAAAAATTACTTAAAAGAACTCACCTATCAAAGTTTGGATATGATTATATTAATGGAAACACACTGTATCTCACAAAGACGTGGAATTTGATGTTCAGCACCTTTCCATTAGAGACTAGTGAATTATAAATATTCTAGAAAGAAATTACTAATTCCACAGCAAATCTTCAAGGAAACATAAAAGGAAAGAAAATTTCCCAGTACGAAAATTACATAAAAACATAAACAGAAAACAGATAAACTTCCATTAAGTTTCTTAAAATTTCATCTGATCAAGCCATACATAATAAGCATATACATTCATGTATATGTACATAGATACATATATAATCTACTCATGTATATATGTTTTGACAAGGATTTATTATGGGAATTCATGATGATAAAACATCAAAATTCAATCAGAATTCAAAAATATAGTAAAGTGCAATCATTTTAATTAATGAAGAAAACTTATTGTATAGAATTTAATATTAACCTATGATAATTTTCAGTGAACGGAACTCCTTGATCTTTATTCCAAATTGGGTATTTGTAGTATTCATTACAATAAATTCTTACTATTTTTCTATACCATGAAATTTCTTTGTTCCTTTTGGTGTTTTAATTGACTTTAAAGTTACTTTAATGCCTAGAGGAATTAAATTGGCAATAAAGGATCAGACTCACATTTGGTTCTTTTTTTAATTTTTTTTGTTTATTATTTATTTGAGAGTGACAGACAGAGAGAGAGAAAGAATGGGCGCACCAGGGCTTCCAGCCACTGCAAATGAACTCCAGACGCATGCGCTCCCTTGTGCATCTGGCTAACGTGGGTCCTGGGGAATCGAGCCTCTAACCGGGGTCCTTAGGCTTCACAGGCAAGCGCTTAACCGCTAAGCCATCTCTCCAGCCCTCACATTTGGTTCTTGACTGACTGATGGATTTATGAACATTATAACATACTAGAAATATTCAGTAGGTAATTTATTTTCATTGCTGGGAATTGAACCCAAGGACTTACAAATCATAGGCATGCCCTTTCTCAAAGAACTACATATCTAGCTACTTTTTCCAAGACAGGTTCTTACTACATAGCCTAGACTATCCTCAAATATGCGATTTCCCAGCATCTCTCTTGGGTATCAGGCATAGAGGTGCCCATCACCGCCCATGCAATAATTGGTAATATGTACTTCTATGTGCCAGGTAAAATGCTAAGGAATAGACCTCAAAAATATAGTGAATTACATAAAAATTTGACCCTGTTATAATTACAGTTTCTCAGGTTAAGAAATAAGGCATAGAAATGGTCAGCAATGTACCCAAAGTCACATAGATGGTAAATGACAGCTGGACTTTGCTTCCTATCTTATTACGGGGCCTGTATTTCTGGGGTGAGGGGAGGCTTCCAGGTAGGGTCTCTCTCTAGCTCAGGCTGACCTGGAATTCACTTTGAAGTCTCAGGCTGGCCTCAAACTCAGGGTTCCTCCTATCTCAACCTCCCAAGTGCTGGGATTAAAGGTGTGTACCACAACACCCAACCAGGAGCCTGTATTTTCAACCCTACTCTCTCTGCCTCTCAAACAAGACGTAGTAATATGAGGAAGGTTACAGAAGAAAGAAGATGTGTTTAACCTGGGTCATAATAAGTTTAAACTTTTACATAATGCAGTCATCTGGCTTCTAAGTGTAAATGGAACATAAATCACTTGTACTGTTTGCCCTCAATACCATCAGGGGAAGTGTACAAATGCAGTGATTACACTAACAAGCACGCATTGACAACCTTTTATCTGCCATGGCTGGGCCAGGCAGGGGATCCAGAAATGAATTAAACATAATCTTTATCTTTGAAGATTTCACAGTCTACACAAAACCTGACAAATTAAAAAGTATTTTTCTGTGTCTTCATTTTTCCCATATCATGACCTTATTTTTATTTTGAATTCATAAACAAAAGGTGATAATAAGAAAACATACTTTAGTCTTTCCAAACAAATAGAAATAAAATTTCTATGTTTCCTCCCCCCTCTAGAAGTTGTGATAATTGAATTTTTTCTATATGAGAAGGATTTAGATTGAAGTAAATAAAACATAGGCAGTTAAATATAGATCTTGTGACAATCTTGTCTTATTTTGATCTTTATGGAAAAAAATCTCAAGAGTATACATCTGCTCAGAAACCTACACATATGCTAAAATCAACATCCCAAGCTCAACTGTATTACTTGGTCAAAGTTGTAGAATTCATTTTGCCAATTATTTCCTATAACAGCACATGGGATGGTTAAATCTTAGCTACTTTTTTTTAAAAATACTGATTCCCTCCCTTGTTTGTTATTTTTTTAAAGGTAGGGTCTCACTCTAGGCCAGGCTGACCTGGAATTCATTCTATAATTCCAGATGGCCTCAAACTCAGAGCCATCCTCCTAACTCTCTGCCTCCCAAATGCTGGGGTTAAAGTCATATGAAACTGCACCCTTCTCTGATGCCCCTTTTTTATACACTTCAATATCAGAGAATATATTATGACAAAAACTATAAAGATGACTTGAGACATCAAGGAAGATATGGAGTATTGCTACTTCTCAAGTCTTATTAGCATCAAAACACATTGAATACTTCCTGAATTTGAAAGAATGAGATTATGTGGGTCAACTCTTATACTGGTACATTGTATTTCAGTTCTAATGGGTCAGTTGAAACATTGTGTTAATTTATCAGCTCAAAGTCATCTGATGTAATCTGGTAAAGTGACCCTCACTGTTTCTGGATAGTGGTTTTACAGTACAGAATGTCAAAGGGAACTCCCTCCCCGTATGTAGTACTAGAACATACAGCATAACAAGGCCAAAGTTCCGGAGATGCTCAAAACACATTTTCTTATGGAGCCGTAAAGAAAGAGATGGAATTTTTCTTTTCAGTTTTGTGTTTACAGTTTCGGTTCGGCACTGCGTAGAAACCGTAGGCTCTTGATTCTTGATGGAAGAACTTGGGGTTACTTCTGGGCATGGAAGATTGCAGGTAGATTTTGGAAAATGGGGTTGGGAGAGCTAATTTAACAAAGGGATATCTAACTTTATTCTTTAGAAGGATGGTTTGGCAAGCTAAGACACTTAGAAGGTACTGCCTTTAAAAAGAGAAAAATAGGGCTGGAGAGATGGCTTAGCAGTTAAGCGCTTGCCTGTGAAGCCTAAGGACCCCCATTCAAGGCTCCATTCCCCAGGACCCACGTTAGCCAGATGCACAAGGGGGAGCAAGCATCTGGAGTTCGTTTGCAGTGGCTGGAGGGCCTGGCGCACCCATTCTCTCTCTCTCTCTCTCTCTCTCTGTTTCTCTCTCTCTCTCTCTCTTTCTCTCTTGCGCGCGCACTCTCCCCCTTTTCTCTCTCTGTCATTCTTCAATAAATGAATAAATAAATAAATAAATAAATAAATACAGAAGAATAATGAATTTGGAGTAAAAATGTGTAACAGCCATGTTAATATCCAGACATAAAAGTATTTGTCAATTCAAGAATTCGGTTGATTTTGAACATAGAATGATATTAAAAATATAATAAGAAATATTTGTCATGTCAGCATTATAATAAGATAGATTTAATTTTACTTTATAGATCCAAAGGCAAAGAATACTAAAATTCATCCTGGATTTTATCATATTGGTGATAAAAATTTTAAAGGAGTCATTTTGTTTCCAAAACTAGCAAAATTAGTGAACTCTGGGTTCAGTGAAAGATCCTGTCTCAATAAATAAGGTGGAAGATAAGCAAGGAAGAACCCCAACATAGGCATCTGGCCTGCACACACATACACATATGTGTACACACACTTGCATTCACACATGCATGAACATACATCTATGTATGCATACTTCATGCATATTGCCAGAAGAAAAAAAAATCCACAGAAGTTTCCAAGGTGAAATTTGGGATACATGTAATAAGGAGATAAATGTTAAACAGAAAATCAACAACTCTTATATCTATCACAAAAAGGCAGGTGAATACAGTAGTCCCAGCTCTCTGAAAGTAGAAGATGTTAGTGGAAGTTACTGGGAGGACTTAATGGGAAACCGACTCATTGTTAGAACCCAATGATGAGCTATCTGGTGGGGGGGGGGGATTAAAAAGTGTTAGGAGTCCAGCTTTAGGCAAATCTCCACATTTACATGAAATGTGCCTTGAGAAGCTCACATGGTCATGTGTCAGAATGAAGATTGGAGAAACATTTCCTCATACCTTTTATTATAGGTCTGGCAAGTCCAAAATCTACAGGACAATATTCTACATTCTGCTGTTTTTTTCTGAAAACCTAAAACTGCTCTAGCAATTATAGTCTATAAAAGACATAATAAAATTGCCATACTACAAGATAGAAAATTAAATTTAGCCTCTCATCTTTCTCTCCTACAGGTCAGATAAAAGTTTAATTTTCTATGTAAAGTTTTGGTATATCTAAATAGAAGAATCCTCCTTTTCTCCTTATTGAAGGAAAATGAGGTGTTAAGTCAGAATTTAAAGCTACATTAGTCTTCAGCCATCCTGACTCTGTTAGACATGCTGGTCAGTGTCAGCTCTCTATCCCTAGTTGTTCAGTCAGTTATTTTCATATTGCAATCAAATTGTTACCCACCACTTAGTCTATGATGGTCCTGTGTGAATTGCTTCAGATGTATTTTTTTGTGTTTACCCTCTTAAAATAATATGGAAAATGATAAACAGAAGAAAATTCAGAATCCTAATTTTATATGTTAATGAACTTTCAGAAAAAGAACATCATTGTACTATCATCCCCTGATCCATTTTTGTACAGGTATATAATGCACTTTTACCAGGTTCCACCCCCCCATGCCTTTATCCTCCCCTTTGTTATTTCAGGCAGCTTCACTTCTTCACCCATGGCATCTATATAAAAATCTAGTATCTACAAAAGAAAGAAAATGTGTTATTTTTAGTCTAATGTAACTCAAGAAGCCATTGCATCTTGAAGAGTACATCAAGAGGCATTTGAGGGCTAGAGAGATGGTTCAGCCCTTAAGACATTTATCTGCAAAGCATGACAACCCAAGTTGAATCCCCCAGTACCCATGTAAAGCCATATGCACAGTGGTGCATGCACCTGGAGTTTGTTTGCAGTGGATGGAGGCCCTGGCTTTCCCATTCTCCCTCTCTTCTTTCTATCTTTCTCTGCTTGCTTATTGTATGTGTTAATAAGGAATCCCAGTGGCATTTGAGAGAGCTGATATCCAGAAGGAAGTAGTTTTGCATCCTGATACTTGGTACCACACACAGTGTACATACCCAGACCCCATTCTGTCATCGCATTTGCCTTGTATCTCCATTTGGGACTGGGAATGGGGGGTACAAGGTCCTGTTAGGTTAGTTATGAGAGACTGGTTTTTCCCATTTTAAATGCCAATATATTGTACACATTTAAGTCTGTATTTTCACATTGAGAGTTCAATTAGAAAGTGCATCTTCTTCCAGATGAATTTAGTAAAGAAATAGAATTGGGTTAATCAAGGGGAAAAACTATCCAGGAGAAAAATCAAGTGAAATTACCAAGATAATTGACTGAATAATAGATGCTAAATAAGGAAATTCTCACATGAGTATGGGTCAGATATGTTCATGAGTCTATTTTGAAGTGCTGTCAGTGAGCAGTAAGGACCTGGGTGGTGGTTAAAGTGCTTTAGAAGCACAATCTATGGACAACTCCAAGGAAGTACCAAAAAAGACTTTCAAAAAGAAAAAAAAAAGCATATTTTAAAAGCTTAAGAATAGAACATTTTCTTTCTTAAAATTTATTCTAGTATCTCTTTTTGGAATTTATACATGTAGCTCTACCCTCTCTGGGTACTTGCTAATAATTAGATTACTTTGTATTCTTATCTTAGGCTATTAGGGCTATTATAAAAATGTAGCATAGCCTAAGTGGCTTATAAGAAGTAGAAATCAGTTCCTCATAGTTCTTGAGGGTGGAAGTCTATGATCAGGATACCATCATGGTTGGGTTCTGACAAGGATCCTTATCAGGCTTAAAGCTATAACTTCTCACAATGTGGTCATGTGGTGGAAGGTTTCCTTTAGTCTTTTTACAAGGGCATAAATTTCATTGTGAGATCTCTATCCTCATGACTAGACCACTTTCCAAAAACCATACCTTCTAACATCAACATTACGGCAATTAATATTTCACATATAGTTTGAGAGATATAAACATCCAGTCAAAGTCTACAAATTTTATGTGTCTCTGTGACTGATTTCAGCTTCCCCAGCGGATGGTAGTACTCCTCGGAGATGTATTAATTTTCATATTCTTCCTTTTATTGTTTAGGAACCTGCTAGGTCAAGTTCTGCTTCATTTATTTTATTATAAAGAGAAACTTTAGAAGACATTATAATAAATAATATAATCATAAACCCAATTATACAGTAGCCTAAGTACAATAAATTTACTTAATATGTCCAAAGACATTATACTATGGATTTTTTAAAATGTAAAATAAAAATATACTGTATGCTAATTTAGGAACTATTTGTAGTTTGGAATTTATTATATTACAATACACCAGAAATATGTAGAAGGAAGAGTATCTCACACAATTTTACAATCTACATGAATATGTATAAATAAGCACACAAGAAGGAAAACATAAGTTCAGTGAAGTGAGATATGTCACCTTGTTGGAGACAGTGGAGAAAAGAAAAAATCCTAGCTGTTTGAATTAGGTGGCCCCCATAAACTCATGTATTTTGAATGTATGGATACCAGCTGATAGCAATTTGGAAGGCAGAGCCTTGAAGGAGGTAGTGTGTTGTTGGGGGAAGATTTAGGGGGGTTAGCTCCCACTTGCTAGAATTTATCTTAATCTCCTGTTATTGTTTCCAACTGCTGTGGCAGAGTTGATGTCCAGCATCTAATCATGCCATCATGGAACTCCCCCTCAAAACTGTAAGCCAGAATAAACAACTTTCCTCTGATCAGGTGCTTTTGGCCAGATTCTCTATCCCAGCAACAGGAACAGAATTGGTATCAGCGCCATTGGGTCATTACTGCTACAAACCTGACTATATGGCATTTGACATTTTGGACCTCATTTTCCAGAGGAATGTGGGAGGATTTGAAATCTTGGTCTAAAATACACTTTGCAGTGCTATAAGTACAGCTTGATGGATTCTGGTCAGGGTTCAAAGGATCGAAATGCAGAAAGAGATGTGGATTGTGTAGTCTTAGTTTATGTTGGGAGGAAAAACCATTGTCCAGATTAGGCTGCAGAGAGTTTGCATGGAGATTTACCACACTCTCCATATCCCAAGAATTTGTGTAGGGTTGGGTTGTGCAGGAGACAGTATCCCTGGTCCAGAAGCAATTTTGGGAGAGATTACTACTATTGATATTGGGACAGCAGAAATAATGTTCTCTTTTGAAAGTAAGGAGCTGGAATGCCAAAGGAGTTTTCCTACTCTTCAAAGAAGGCTTTAACCCACAATAGATAAACAAATTTGGTAGCCTACCTGGTATTATGAAATTTAACAAATGCAGGAAAAAAGGGCTGGATTTTCCACAGTTTGTGCTTTAGAGGTGGCCCTGAGGGGCTGTAGAACAGGGTCATAAATAGAGGCCATGGGAACATGGAGTGGATAAACTGTGGGATGTAGTGAAATCTTTAGGATTTTATTAAGATGCCAGGACTCTAGGATGGCTGCTGAGAAGAGTTGCTGGCTCAGGGTGGATTGTTCCCCAGGCTATGAGCAGCCCAGCTGGAGGGGCAGAATTGGAACTGCAAAGACATTGTCACTGGTTAGAGATATTGCACTTGGAGCTACAGGATTTGACGTTTGTCCTGTTTGTTTTTGTTTTGTTCAATCTTTTCTTGCAATGTCATCTTTTATAGTATGAATTTTTACTCTGTACTATTATGTAATTTTGGTTTTATAGCTCACAGAGAGACCTTGGGCTATGGGGGATATTTGAATAGTATTGGGATTGAAAATAAAACTTATGGGGACTTTTAAAGTTGGACTGAATGCATTGTATTTTACAACATGGACAGTGGTCGTCAGTTTATGGGGGTCAGGGGTGAGATGTGGTGTTTGAATTAGGTGTTCCTCATAAGCTCGTGTTTTCATTGCTTGGATCCCAACTTATGGCCACTTAGGAGGTAGAAGGTCCTTGCTGAAGGACATGTGTTATTGTGGATGGACTTAGTAAAGGTGTTATATCCATCCATCTCCCCTTTGCTAGAGTTCAGATCACTCTCCTGTTGCTGTTACCACCTGCTGTGGGAAAGGTGATTTCCAGCCTCTGCTTTTGCCATGTTTTCCGCTGCTATCATGGAGAATCCCCTTGAGATTATAAGCTAAAATAAACAATTTTCTTCCCACCAGATGGTTTTTGTTAGGTGCTTTATAACACAGCTCATGGGAAAATAATATTTGTTGGAGTGTTAAAATATGTGCAGTTTCTTGGAAAGTAGACATGTTAGAAAGTGAAACTCTCATGAGTTTCATGAGAGAAAGTTGGATTCTGAGTGAATGAAGTAGGCCATGTTATCAATATGGAGTCCAGACTATATGCATAGGATGTGGTAGGATAAATAACATGAGATTTGGATTAAAAACTGAAAGATTATTTGTACTTTAACATCTCAGTTTCAAGTTGTTCTGTAAGCAACACTATGCATGTATCCTCCAGGAATCCTTCCGCTTTTATAGCTATTTTATGGCCTCTACTAGGAATTTGATAGTCTTACAAGCTAATGGATTGATATACAAAGTTATGACACAAAAGGCTTCGGAGGGCTTATGTAAAGGCACCACACATCATTTTTGAGCACATTTCATCAATCAGAACTTGATGTATGGAACCTGCTAGATACCAGAAAATATCAAAATTCAGACTTTCTGAAAGTCCTGGAGCAAAATCAGATGGGATGTAAAGCATATAGTGGTATCTCCACCACAAAGAACAACAAAATTGCATTATAATTAGAAAAAGAGGACAGATTGAATTAACAGAAGACCTTGAATGTCAAGTCTGAATTTTCTTGCTAAAATTTCTCTTTCTACAACTCAAGGTACATTATCCCAGTCACACAATATTGTTCACAAATCAAATTTCACTGGGTGATAGCAAATTTGCTAGAAAATCAATATAAAAAAATAAATAAAAGAAAAATATGTGAAGCATATAAATACTTAAAATTGTCATGTCTCAGTTTGAAAATACAGATCATCAAATAAAGATGTTTCAGAGCATTTCTTCTTCACCTTAGCTTGTATGGATTTCTGAGGCACAAACAGATTATAGTTAATTTCCCCTCTGTCTTAGAAGTACTATGACAGTAAATATTATTTTAAGATATAGCCTTTCATAGCCAGTTGATTTCTTTATCAGTTTTTTAAAGTATTTTATTTATTTTTTTTTGAGCCAAAGAGATAGAAACAGGCAGAGAGAGGGAGATGGAGACAGAGATAGATAGATAGATAGAGAGAGAGAGAGAGAGAGAAAGGGGGGGGGCACAACAGGGCCTCCAGCCACTGCAAATGAACTCCAGATGCATGCACCACCTTGTGCATCTGGTTTATGTGGATAATGGATCCTTAGGCTTCTTAGGCAAATGCCTTAACCACTACACCATCTCTCTAGCCCTCTACTAGTTGTTTTGAAGATAGTTTATTGAACATAGCATATCCACAATGTTTCTTTAATATAAACAATTTCTAAGTTATCTGCAGCACAGCATCTCTTAAGAGTATGTGATTTTTTATACCACCTTTATGGCAATTATGTAAAAGGCAAAAACAATGTCAAATATGCTTAGGTAGCAGTGAATACTTAATATATGTCAGGTACTAAAATTGGGCTTGGAAGTCAAAATTAAATAGATGATTAAAAATCAAACAAAGAATATTGATGTAAGTTGGGAAAATGCCTGGTAATCTTAGATCAAAGGTAAATAAAAATGCTCCATATACTCAATTTTTATATGTGTATGTGGTGTTATGCATGTGAGCATATGTATATTCATAATGTATGGGGAGGCCAGAGGTTGACATCAAGTTTCTTCCTCAGTTGCTCTCTACTTTTATCTACTGAGGTATGGCCCTTCACCTGAACTTAGAACTTGCCAATTTGGCTTGTCTTGCTACCTCGAATTTCCCTGGGATCCTGTGTTTCTGTCCCTGAACTCTGAGATTGCAGGTGGTCTGCTATTGCTTCCTGCTATGTAACTTACGTGGGTGCTGGGGTGCTAAACTCCCGTCCTCATACTTGCATAGCAAGTGCTTCATCCATTGAGCCATCTTCTCCATCCCTTCTCAGATTCCTTTTACCCAGCTTTCTGAAGGCACCATAAACTCTTCTGTCCAAATGCATTAACTGGGTTTTCTTCAGGGTACCATCAGTGCAGATGGAATTTAGTGAAGCCTATTACTTCCAGTGAGGAAAAGTCATCCATGACTGAGAGGTTTGGCCATGTATGTGCTGGTAATGACTTAGGAATATTGGAACAGGAACAAGAAATAAAAAAGAAAATTCGTGACATAGACTTCAACTTCTAGAAATTGAGCAAGGTGGTCTTCAAAACAGATGACATGACACTTTCTAGTCTCTTTTTGTTTTCTATCTCATTCTTGATGTTCATTCCAGCTATTTTTTAATTGGATACAAGCCGTTTTCTCATAAGGAAATGCTTAGTTTGTTGGCTTAGATAATCAAGTTCATAGCTGCTAATGCTATTGTGATTTAACTGGTGATTTACCACCCATGTTGTTATTGCTACTGTGACCTACTAGCTACACATACTCTAGATTGCAGTATGAAGTCACATATCTTTTACTTCATCAAGTTTGTGACAATATATACTGCATTGCTTTGTATGATATTGAAAACATAATGTCCTCCAGGAAAAAATTAAAATATTTATCTTGCTTAGCTTTTATTACTTGAGAAAAATAGATGTCCTGGGAATATTTACTGATCAAAGAATTCTTTCATGAGGAATTTAGAGATATGTGGTTAAGACAGTGTGAGTCTTTAAAAAAAACACTTAATGGACTGGAGATATGGCTTAGTGGTTAAGTTACTTGCCTGCAATTGCTTGCAAAGCCAAAGGACCCAGGTTCAATTCCCCAGAACCCACATAATTCAGATGCACAAGGTTGTGCATGTATCTGGAGTTTATTTTCAGTGGCTGGAGGCCCAGCACATTCATTCTGTCTATTTCCCTCTTTCCCCCTCTATCTCACTTAAATAAATAAAAATAAAATCAGAAAACACCTAAAAGAATAGTGTTATGTGAAGAAGGCTGGAGACCAGACCATCTTCCATTAGGAAGGAACACAGAAGGAATTAACTAGGAAAAGGACACTTAGATGGAAAGTGGAACCTTCAACCAAATTCTAAAGTGAAGCCAAAACTCCATTTCAGCAGAGACCCTTTGATTTCTCCTACCTTCAGGATACTTAATAATCAATATCTTAGCTGGACCTGGTAGCACACACTCAGAAGGCAGAAGTAGGAAGAGTGTTGTGAGTTTGAGGCTAGGCTGAGACTACATAATATATTCCAAGTTATCCTGGGCTAGAGTGAGACCCTACTCAAAAAAAAAAGCAAAAATCAAAACAAAACAAAAAAGAATCAATATATTCTATTCTAAAAATATAGATTTTTTCTTGTTTCCAAGATATCACAGTTGCTGTCATATCTCAGATCCACTCAGCATCATCTGAAACGTTGAAGTAGTGCAAACATTGCATATTGATAGAGTGTCATGGCTTCCTCAAACATATCTCTGAAACTCCATTCTATTTATCAGTCCTTCCACTTAAGAGTATTGATAACTCTTTTTTATCTTTCCTTTTTCTTTGACAATTTCTCTTTTGCTTACTCTTGTTTCCTGAAACTTTAGCCTATAAGTCATTGTGTAATCAAGGTGAGAATATGTGGAGATAAGAGGGGCACTGAAGATGATGGACAGAGAAAGGGAACCACATAGGCCTGGCGAAGTTGTTAGGAGACTGAGCAGGGGAGAACAGTGTTTATTCCCGAGGACAGCTTGCTGCAGTGTCAGTGTAGGCAGTATTAGGAAAGTAGCCATAAAAAATGTGACAAGGCCAATCATAGTCAGGGTATGGGAGCCAGAGCAATGTGAGAAATAGTCTGGGAAGGGCTGGGTCACAAGAATGCCTAATCATGAGTCTATTACACAAAAGAGTACTTAATGATCACCCTGAGGAAAGATATTTATAGTATTGAATGAAAGCCTGAGAGAGAAAAAAATTGAGGATTCTTGTTAAGGACCTACCTGTCCCTGAATGTCTAAGCTTGGGTAGGGTGAGTATACTTCCAAAATCAGGAATAGAATGCATGATCCAAGCATGGGGTAGATGCCAGATAATAATAATGATGATGATAATAATAATAATAATAATAATAAATTATGAAGTCAGGGAAAACAAGATTGATGTTGACAAAATTTATTGTTACCTACATGAGGTTTAATGGAATTAGTAAAGATGGATGATTGGACTGTTAGCCATGTCAGAAATGATAACTACAGAGAGAGACAAGAGAGAAAAGAGCCCTGTGTGGTGATCTGGAGATGCAGATGTTGTTGATCAGGAATAGTGGGAGAAGCATGTATTATATGTATTATATGTATTATATGTGTGAGAAGAGTACTTACATAGCGATTTTCACAATGTGTCCCCTGGAGTTCTTCAGTAATGTTGTTACCTTCTTCCTGCTTGGATGAAGCATCTGACAAAAAAATCATCTGAGGGGAAGACAGGGATTTTGCTATGGTTGTTGTTTTTAATTTTGACTTGCAGTCTTGAGGAGAAGCTTCATGTTGGCAGAAGAAAGCATGACATGAGCAGAGACTGAGTATCACCTCTGTTATAGCAGGTAGAAAACAACAGCAAGAGAGTGAGTTAGTCACTAGCAAGGGGAAGGTTACTATAACTTCCAGAAGTTACTATAACTTCTGACCTTAGCAACACAGCTCATCCAGCAAGACTCCACCTCTAGAATTGCTAGGGATCAAGCATTCAGAACATATGAGTTTATGGTGGACATCTGATTCAAACCACCACAACTGAGGTAGCCAAGAAGCAGGGACAGTCCCCCAATGAATACACCTAGTGTTTGGGGCTTGGTTGATAAATAGTGTTCTTTTAACACAGAAAAGGTTGTCCATATGGAAAGTGTAAATGATCTCATAATATTGTTTCTAAAACTACTAAGTTGTGTTCTCTAAGAATCATGGGAATGACTAAAAGATCACAGAAGGAAGATTATAAAAACCATTTGAGTAACAAAATATTGCTAATAAATTTTAATTCATTGAATGAAACTGCATAAACTGGGATTCCAGGAAAACATTAAAATTTAACAGAGAATAAGAAATAGATATATTTAAAAATGTCTTCCTACAAAGTAGTTATCAGTTACATAGGAATGAAAAATAATTTACCTTACAACAGCCTGGCAGGAATAGAAAGATAGCTCAGAGGTTGCAAGGTGCCTGCCTGCAAAGCCTAAGAACGTGGGTTTGATTCCGCAGTACCCACGTAAAGTTGGATGCACAAAGTGGTGTATGTATCTGGCATTTGTTTACAGTGACTAGTATCCCTTGTGCTATTCTCTCTCTCTCTCTCTTTCTCACTCTATGCTTCTTTCTCTGTCTCTCTCAAATAAATAAATGAATAAAATAATTTTAAAAAATTTAAATCCTTGCAAATCTACCTCAAGTAACTGGTACAAGTTATTGTCAACAGTGAGGAATGGCTCAAAGTTATGTGTGTGACATGATGAGATGAACCGAGAAGTGCCTATGTCACTTCAATGAAATCCTCATGAAAGATACCCACTGAGAAAACTCTGGACCATACTGGCCTCTGCTCTTACAGGTGTAAAGCAAATGAAGGAATGATTAAGGCAACTCATGATCCTGACCACATGATGGCAAAATCTGTATCCAGCCAGAGGATTAGAAGGTACTGATATATCAATGTTAACTTTCTGATTTTTATGGTTATATTTACAGAAGAATATTCTTATATGTGGAAAATAGAAGTAAAGTATTCAGAAGTTTATACAGTGATTATTTCAGAGACTATAAAGTTATTTTTAGGTATGCATATTAATTCAATTTACTTCTTAAAATTTGTTCCAAACATACACTCACACAAGCATGCACACCCCCTTCACCCTAAATCGTATAAGTAACTTATATTCCTTTATCTTTACACTTACACTTGCACCTGGCTGACTCAGTTTTTTCCATGTAGAAAATGCATGCTCATTAAAACTCCAACTTACTGGTAAGGTAGCAATCTACTTTACAGAATGTCACATGAATCCACAAGGAACTATGCACCATTTGGTCCTTATCATATGCATTACTTCTCCTTGACACATACCAGATGACCAAAAAATTACATGTAATAATTTACCTATGACTCTACTTTATTCCTTAGAACGTAGGTTTTTTCCTAATATACTATTTTTCTAGAATATATTGTCTTTAATATCTGACATGTAGTATATGCTCTAATATCTTCTGAATAAATGAATGACTGTTCTGTGTCAATCTGCAGTATTTTGTATGCCAAACCATCAACCCTTCAATCATTGACAGTAATATCTTAATTAGATAAGTATGCAAATATACTGAACAAAAGTATGGATCCTGCCAGATTTTTACTATAGATGATAGTTCATAATATTTTGCAATAACTTCTGCTCAGAGACAGCAAGAAATCTATTGTCTGTCACAAGATTTGCTGCCAATAGCTGCTCTCTCCTAACTTATTCCTAAATTCCTTTCAGAACTTCAAAAGAGGACCAGTCAGTGACCCTCTCCACCCACTGTGGGATTGTAGAGGCCTACAGACCTAGAGTTTGATCATTCTTCAGAATCTTCTAGTGTGCTTGTTAAAACATAAACTTGTTTGTTTGTTTGTTTGTTTGTTTGTTTGTTTTTTCAGTAGTGCCTGGCTGTGGCCTAGGCAAACCTGAATTCACTATGCAGTCTCAAGCTGGCCTCAAACTCATCACAATCCTCCTACCTCTGCCTCCTAAGTGCTGAGATTATAGCTGTGTGCCATCACACCCCATAAAACATAACTTTTGATCCCCAACTCTAGAATATTTGATTCAGTAGATCCAGGTGTTACCAATCTGTTGACTGTGGTCCTTTTACTTTACCTATATATGAGGAAATGCTCTTTCAGTATTGGTAATCCAGTCCCTTGAGCACGCAAGAACAGGGTCTTCACTTCTGCCTCCATGCCTCAGGGAGAGGTGAGGCCCTACAGTTTCATATTTTTCTGCCATGTATACTATTACATATATTTTTCTGCCTCAACCCTTAACTTTAGGAGTTTTACCTTGTACAATCTCGTTTACAATGTCTAACTCCTTCCTATTCTTTATAGTTGGCTTTGCCCTGTCTAATTCTATCCCTGTAATGGAAAATGGATAGTATTGCAATGAATATTGTTAATCATATTCTTAGGATACATATTCTTTTTATAACTAGTCTTTTTTCCCTCTATACTTCACATGTGAACTTCTTAAGTCCACTGTATTTGGTCTCACACTTCTTTTCAATCCAAAAAGCTCTGCAATTCACTATAGTCTTCTCTTATTTCATAAGCATAACTTCAGAAACGTCTTGTTTCCAAGGTTAACATGTGGTGTAAGTTAAGGAACATATCGTTCTTTCTCTTGCTTTTCTCAGTCTTCTTTGTAATTATCTCATTCCTCTCTTGTCACCTGCCTACAGTTATTCAGGGGAGCATATCTTAATGATTCTCTTTCCAGGTAGCCCATTAGTCACCTCACCCATTATGTTGCTCTATTGTTTCTCTCAAATATTGGGAGAAAATAGCTATGATCTATAATGAAATAGTAGAAAGATTCTCATTCAGGAATGAAAAAGAAAAAAAGATATTTCTAAGTAAGTTGAAGTTACCATTTATAAGTGAATCTCTGTAAACTCTTCCTGAGAAAGCAGGAAAATAGTAGTGGCTATCTTATTTGCACAGTCTAACAATTCCTATCATTTAGTGAAACTATTGAAAATAACTATTGATATGGTTTAGTATTTTTCACCTACTAATGGGCTGTCTGCATTTTCCCCAAATTGGTTTATTGAGGCAGCCTTATTCTTTTCCTTTTGCCTTTCTGGGAGTTAGTTTTTATAATGTATTATTTTTATTATTTTTGGTGACTAATGTAGATCCTAAACAAAATGGTAATTATTTAAAAACTACAAGAATCTACTTGTGATTAGGAGCCTATCACTTTTTCTTAGATAGTACTATTTCAATTATTCCCAATGGTATGTACTATTTGATCATACATTTTACTCATATTCATGTAATAGTCCCATGATTAAAAATATGTTATATGTTCTTTTAGTTAGGAAGAAAGGGTTTACTTTTTAATATCTATGTATATATTTAGCATCTAAAGTAGTTTTCTCTTTGTGATATCAAAACTTACCTCTATTATCTTTTTTAACTTTTTATAATTATAATTAGTTTTGTACTCAGCGAATACAGTCAATTTGGTACCATTGTTAGGCTCACCCATGTCCTACCCCTTCCCCCTAGCCCCTCCTAATTGAGGTATATGGGTCATGCATTGTGGAGTTAGCCCACAGTTATGGGTAGGATAAATGTCTCTGCATATCATGACCCAACATGTGGCTCTGACATTCTTTCTGCCCCGTCTTCAGCAAAATTTCCCTGAGCTATGTTGGGTTCATTTTTGGTCTGCTTCAGTGATGAGGTGTTGGGGGCCTCTGGGTCTCTGGATCACTGATGTAGTAGGAGTTGATTTTTCTCTGTGTTGTTCTCCTTCACTCTTGTGCTGGTACCTAGTTCACCAAGAAAACAGCACCCTTGCTTGTTTCACCAATTGTTCTTAGTTTCAGCCGGGGCCCTTTTGAGGTATGATGGGGTGGCTCTCTCCTTAGGGTATACGTCTGTCTGAAAAAGAGAAGCAGATTCTCCAATGGAGAGTAAGTTAGCACCAGACAAATGAGGTAACCCTTACTTTTTTATAGAGAATTTAACAGGTGTAAGCCATCTTGTAGCCCATGATTGATGGTAGCTTGATATTGGTGAGTGGGCTTAAGTTTGGATATGGTTCTGAATTGTTCCCCAGTTGCAGCTATGGGTCCCGTACCACTGAGGGGATCAGTTAGCCAAATCAAGAGCAGTCGGTTTCCCACCATGGCTGTGTGCCACTATTGCACTTGTGTGAGCATCACCACAGGTTATTTGCTTATAAGTAGGTGAGAGCGTGAGTTGCTTGGACAGATATTGGTCATTTTCCCCCAGTCGCCCATGTAGCACCTTCTGGCACTAGACGAGCTGACTGTCTGGGGACTGACTCTCTTCCAGCTTCCTGCCATTCCAATTTATGTGTCAACTGCATAACGTGTTTTCAGCAGTAGGGTCTTGCCACTAACCTTTGGTGGGTCATCAAGTACTCTGACAAAAATCTTTCTTACTTTTAGGAAACCATGTAGGACTCTCTGATCAAAAGCTCATTGTGGATGATAGCCCCATGCTGGTACTGGGAGTTACAGGTCAGTGCCCACTAAGAAAAGGAAGAAAAAGATAATTAATATAAAAGAGTTAGAGAGAAAAGAGAGGGGGTGGGAGAAGCTGTAGAAGGTTAAAGTCAGTCTTCATCATACCCTCTCCAGTGCCTTGTGGTTCAGGTGTTCCTTCTAAGGGCCTGGTGAAGGTTCAGACATTTGGTCTGCCTTTTAGGATGTAGAATTTTATGGTAACATTGCTGTTTGGGTCTAGATGTGTGTTTTCTACCCCTCCGTTGTCCTCCCCTCCGTCCCCACCCATCCTATTGTCTAGTTCATGAGATGCTTGCTGGTTATGTAAGGCATCTTGGGTAGATTCAGGTTAGGTGCTGTAAGTGAGTGAGACTATGTGGCAATTTTCTTTCTGTGATTGTGTAAGTTCACTGAGAATGATCTGCTCCAGGTTCAACCATTTTTCCTAAAGTGAGTAGCATGCTGTAGGTTTTCTTCAAGTTCAGGTCAGGTAGGAGCAAACTATTTCTGATGTTCTTAACCTAAAACTTATTGGTACTGAACTTATATGTGAGTAACACTTGGCTGTGTCAGCAAGCCAGTTTTGTCTCTCCCCCATGGACATCCATGGTTTCCTCATGAATGCCACTATTTCTTACATTATAACATGCTATCATGCCTTTTCTTCTATTTATATTTCTCAAGATTTTTCTGATCTTCTGAAATCTACAATAACCAGTTTTTTACCAGTTTTAGAGAAATTCTGATTCATTCTTTTCAGCTGTTCACTCTATTTTATTTTCTTATGTTTTTATCATTCAGTTTTTCACATGAGAAACTATGATATCACATTAATGGGTCTTTTTATTTTTTATTATTTATTCACTCATTTCAAGTTCATTGTCTGTTGTATTGTTTCCAACCCAGTCTCAAATCCATTGTTAGGCCTGTCTGCTTTTGTGTTTAAGATACATTTCATTTTAATTCTAAATCATCCATGTTGTCCTTCCTGCTAGTTGTTTTTCGCTCCTGTAAGATCCAATCTGTTTATTTGCCGTGTGTTTTCCTGAAAGTCTTTGCCTATATTTGAAATAGTTCCTGTCAAATTCTTATCCATGAATGCTGACATTGTTTATGGTACCATTTGAGTGTGTGTGTTTATGGTGTTTTCCTTCTTGATTATGGGTCCTCTTTTTAGGTAGTTCATAATTGTATAATTTTTAATCTATACTGGGCATTGTCATTGAAGATCTGTGCCATATTTCATTGAAGGGTACTGGTTTTGTGGTTGTTTTTCATTGTTGATGTTGGTTTGTTTTATGAATTTTGTTTTGGGTTTGCATATGTGTTTCTGTGGTTATAGGCACACATGTGGAAGTGTGCATTCATATGTGTGTGTGTACACATAAGAGTTAGAGGACATCCTCAAGAATGATGGCCACGGTGGGCGGGGGCTGTAAGCCAAAAACAAAAAAGTATTTGATAATGGATTTAAAACAATAAGGAAACATTGGAGCAGAAGGGAGTGTTACAGGTTTAATACAATACTACCAAAATAGTAATGATTTGGTATGAAGATTAATGAGTTTTACCGTTTGCCAAAGAAAGTCAGTAGGCTGATGCCCATTATTTCATTTCTCTTTGACAGTTCTCCTATACATTATATATATATACACACACACACACACACACACACACACACATATATATATATATATATATATATATATATATATATATATATATATATTTGATACTTAATGATTCAAATTTGCTCTTTAACACTTCTCATGAATATGCTCCTTTCACTACTGGGGTTTCCTTCCACATCCTCAGCTTATCAACTCTTTCTACATTGCCACCCGGCCATTCCTTCTTTCTTTTACCTGTTGTCCATCTGCTGTTGTGTTCTTCTGAGAAGAAATGTCCTTACTCTCTGAGGCAAAGTAAACTATGAAGGCAAGTTAGAAGCTAAGTGAATGGATATAAGAAGGATATATATATATATATATATATATATATATATATATATATATATACCAATCTAATCCCATAAAGCAACAGATAGCATAAGGGAAAAATTAAACTTGTGTATGTTTGCCATGACTACAGTTAATAAGAGCCAAGAGCCAAGGCTTAATTTAAGGGAGGAAAAATTTCTAGCTGAAATTACTTAACACATGATCCAATTTGCTTTGCTTGACAATTTCTTCTTTATACTTTAAGCATCACTATTATCAAGCAATCAATTGAGAACAGGATGATACAAAAAGAAACTATAGAACAGACAGTATAAAATGGTCCAACAATATCTTGTCTAACGCTTCACTGTGATGGCTGTTTTGATGTGTCGGCTTGGTTAGGCTAGTTATTCAATCAAACTCTCATCCAAGTGTTCCTGTAGATAGAATTAAAACCCCCAACCAATTTACTTCAAATAAGAGACATCATCCTGAATGGTCCATGGGGCCTTTATTTAATCAGTTGAAACATCTTCAAAGCAAGGTCACAATTTACCCGAGAAGAAAACTTGCCACTGGACAGTAGCTTTTCTTTCTGCTCATTAGTTCTGGTTTCCACTGAAAGTTCCTTATCCTCTTGTAGACCTTCATACAGACCTTAGCCAATTACAAACAATTGCTCTCTGAGAAAATGTCTTGCTAAAGTATGTCCAGTCATGTGGCTTTCTCAATTTCTAATAAAATGATGAATTTTATCCAGGACTTGTTGGCTCCATTGATTTGGGTCTGTATCAGCACAGAATATCATAGAGTACATGATATAGAAGATCAATTTAATTCAGAGAAAGAGAGAGAGAAAAAAAGAGAGAGAGGAAGGAAACAGAATCTACAATATCCTTTGAGGGTATGCCTCAGTGATCCAATCTCCCACCAGGTCCCACCACTTAATGATTCCTTCACCTTCCCAAAGTACCATGAAGTATGAGCCAAGGCTTCAGCACATGGGCCTCTAGGACAGTTATCTAGAGCACACATAGTCTAAACAGTTTTGTTATTTTGAACTTCACTGTATAAGCAACTTGTGCTTTGACCCACTCCCCCCATGTCATCCTTCGATATATATTTGAATTAATTTTGGACATATTTACTATGGATGCATCATCAGTTGGTACCATCCTTTCCCTCATCCCTACCCTCCTTCTGCTGGGGACCCTCCTCAGTGGGGTTGCTGGGATTTCCTATGGGGTTGTGGGTTATGCATTGTGGGAGCATCAGTCAGTTGCTGGGAGAAGGCAATGCTTCTGGGCATGATGTCTCAATATGTGGCTTTTACAGTCTTTCTGCCCCCTCTGCCACAGGATTCACTGAGCCATGTTGGGTGTCTTTTAAGTCTACTTCAGTGTTGAGTGTTTAGGATCCTCTGGATATCAGCTTTGGTTGAGTATATTCAGCGTCTGTGTCCTTCACCGTTGCACTGATTGTCAGGCTCGCCATGGTAGCTGCATTCTCGCTCATCTCCCCCATTCCTCTGTAGTTTCAGCTGGAGCTTGGCTGAAGTGTGAATGGTGGTTTATCTCCTCCTGTCTCGCTTCCTTCTGAAAAAGAAGAGCAGTCTCTCCAATGCAGGGTGAAGTCAGCAGAGGTTAAATGGGATAGGCCTTGTTAGTTTAGGAAGAGTTTGCTGGATGTAGCCCCACTTTTATCTTGACATTGGAGAGCATAATCTTTGTGTCCATAGGATTCTGACCTGGATCCCACTTCCAGATGTGAGTTCCTTTTCGCTTAGCAGATCTCTTAGCCAATCAGAAAGCTATTGGTTACACACCAAGGCTGTGTGTCACTACTGCACTGGTGTGTACATTCTGTCAGGGTGTTTGCTCCTGAGTAGCTTAGATCCCTGGTTGTCAGACCGTTGTTGGCCACTTTCCCCCAGTTGCTCATGTAGCACTTTCCAGCACTGAACAAGCTAACTCTCTGGGGACTGGCTGCCTTCTGGATTGTGGTCAGGTCTCTCCATGCTCTGTGTTGGCAGCATATGGTGTTTTCAACAATAGGGTCTTACCTTTTGTCTCTGCATGGTAATCAAGTGCTTTGACAGGAGCTTGTCTTATTTTGGGGATCTCATTGGTCTCTCCAATCAACAGCTAGTTGTGGGTAGCAACCACATCCTGAAAGTGGGAGTTACAGGCCAGAGCTAAAAAAAAAAAAGAAATTAAGCTTAGGCTTCATCCCACCCTCTCCAGGGCCCTTCTTTTCAGGTGCTCCAGCCATGCTGCCGTAGAGGTTTCAATCCTTTAGTTTATCTTTAGGGATAAAGTTTTCTGTGGTACCAGTTCATTTTGGGTTTAGTTTTGTGTTACCGCTACTCTCTTCCTCTCCCCCAAAATTCTTCTATCTCTGTCATCTGGACCTTAGGTTGCCTATCATGTATGTCTGCAACTCACGCTGATCCATGCTAGGAACCACAGATGAGTGTTACCCTTGTATCCCCTCGTCCCTGCCTATCATGTATGTCTGCAAATTACGCTGATCTGTGCTAGGAACCATAGATGAGTGTTACCCTCGTATCCCCTCATCCCTGCCTATCATATATGTGAGCAACTCATACTGATCCATGCTAGGAACCACAGATGAATGTTATCCTCATATCCCCTTGTCCCTGCCTGTCACGTATGTGAGCAACTGGCGATGATCTGTGTTAGGAATCACAGATGAGTGTTATTCTAGTATCTCCTCATCCCTGTCACCTTTTTACTGAGGGTCCTCCTGATTGTCATTGTTGACATTCACCTTGGGGTTATGAATGCATCATTCAGTTTCTGTGTGTCGGGGGGAACACAAGCCGCAGGATACTCTCTCCCACCCTATGGCTCTCACAATCTTTCCTCCCCCTCTTCCATAATGTTCTCTCTGCTTTGGCAGGTATGTAACATTACTTCAGAGTTATCATAGACAAGATATAATTTAAGATTAATGATTTAATCATTGTCTTAAGTAATTATTTAACTAGCCATTAATTTAATAAAATTATTTATAATAACTTTTATGTCAGTGTTTTCTTTTAATGTGAATCCCTTGTTTAATATGCAAAAGTTATATTCATTTTCAGTCACATGAGATGATACCCAATCACTGGTACTTATTTTTATAGATTCAAGATAGCTACGTAAATCAGATCAGGACTTTTGTTTTCTTTCTGAAGCTGGCTCTGTTGTCATGCTCTGCCAGCATTAGAAGTATATCTTTGCATAGCCTTTCAGTGATGTGAAAGCAGAATATTTCAGACTGAAGAAATAGTGGAAACAAGATCAGTTAGGAAGGCACCATTGCTTCTTTTTTGTGGACACAATATATTTTTCAAAGTCAGCCCTCACTGTAAAAGGATTTCTAAATTTTTGTACACTTATTCAGAGAGGCAACATGGCTCAGTGGTCTGAAAGAACAGTCTTGAAGATCAAGGTCTCTGAGCACTTATTTAAAAAAAAAGAATAAGCAAAAAATTTTCTTGGGCATTTTAGATATCTTTGAAATGCCTACTTCTTCAATCACGAGTCTCATTTATGCTTTCTTAGTTTGCTTTTGCGTAGGTGGCCTTGTTCACGTGGATTGCGAACACAACAGTAAAAGCAAAGGCCCCGTGACTAAAAGACACCACAAGAGCATGTGGAGTTGGGACTTTCAGATACCATGACTTCCTTTGTTGTTTGATCAGCTACTGAAATATTTTGAAAATGTTTTAAAAGTATTGCTTTAATAAAAGGAATGGGATATGAGTAAAAATGAAGGCTCAGGAATCTCTGGCAAATGCAGGGGACTATTGTAAAATTATAATTGAGCGGGTTCTATTTATTTATTACTTTTTATAAATGAGATATGACAGTATTCCCTAATGGTAACTAAATTTCTCTTTGAATTTCTCTAAACAGTCAGAATGAGTCAAACCAACATTAAATACCTTCTGCATATCATTTGTGAATTTTAGTGTGTTCCATTGGATTATATCTTTGACCACACCTACTTTTTCTTCAATAATTCATTTGTATTGTCATAATTGTTGTAATATGTTAATATGAATTTTGTAAAATTAAGAGCAAGAAATGCCTCAATGTAAGCATAAATTTAAATTAACTGGTCAGTAGAAATGATATTAGGTGGTTTCTGATGGATCAGAGTTAGATTAACACTGATATTTAAAGCAGATCCAAAGCCAGGTATGGAAGTGCATGCCTTTATTCCCAGCACTCGGGAAGCAGAGGTAGGAGGATCACCAGGAGTTCGAGACCACCCTGAGACTACATAGTGTATTCCAGGTCAGCTTGAGCTAGAGTGAAACCCTACCTCAAAAAACCAAACAAAATAAAAGTAAATCAAAGCCAGTGACTCTACTTCCACCAGCAGGGACCACAGATAACAGGTACATACTAACATCCTGCAGATACTGGGAATTGTTTACAAAATCCGTGTAAAACTTTTCCACCTATGTTTTTAAAAGCCTCTATTTTGAACCTAAAATACTAAATGATAATCACATATATCCATCTTGCAGTAATGAATTTTACTTTTAACAACTCACAGTATTATTTCTGATATGATATCAGGAGTTACAATGTGGAGAGAGCATATATTTAATATATATTGCCAAACCAAACTTGGTGGTGTGCTTATATAAACCCAGCATTTTGGGAGGAGGCTCAGGCAAGAGGCTTCTGTGATCAAGGTCAGCTTGGGTTACATTGTGAGACCCTTTCTGAAAAAAAAGCTTATATAATTATGTATGATATATTATCACAATAATTATGTATTTCGTAATTATAACATTATGTATTCATAGAGATAAATGTGTATTTATATATAAATATGTTATATTCCTATAGACAGATGATAGATACAGAGATGTAATATATCCCAAAGGAGCTTAATCAATGATAACTATAATTATATATATTTTATAAAAGCAAAATATTTATATAGATCAGTCTAATTCTGAATTATAAGAGTCATTATTTTGTGACTTCAAAAAGATCCACTTCTAATTGGAAACCATTTAGAAACTTCCAAAAGTAGGAAATAGACGAGTCATAGAAATGTAAACACTATAGTTAATATATATGCCTCAGCCTCCTTTGGGACAAAATAAATGGTTTTAATTAAATGATGAAGTTCCATTTAGTTGATGCCTTTATTCAATGAAATCATAATTCACATCAAATTTCTTAGCCTGCATATTTTCAAATATACTAAATGTTTAAATTTTGATATATTATAATAAGTTACATATTAATTATGAGAATAAATGTGTATATGACTAGTTGTTTAACAGAAAATTCTAGCAGAGCTATAAAATCTTGTCAACATTTTGGCTGCTCTTGATCAGTGAATATCCACTGTAGAACAAGCTATCTAATTCTTTCATGGTTGACTTCTTTTCCAGAAGTCTCACAGTATTAAAGTGTTTTATGAAAACTTTTGACTGCAAACACTTTCATAGTTATAAAACAAATTGCTCAGAAATGTTGAAGGCATGTGTCTTCATATTAAAATTCATAGAAAGTTTGTAAAATAGCCAAGTTTGAAATAAATTCTTCCTAATAAAGGAATTTTATTTTGTTTAGGCCGTTACTTGCATATGATAAAAATCATTAATGATAAAAAAATTAGAATAGTAAGTGTGGTGGTTTGATTCAGGTGTCCCTCATAAACTTAGGTGGTCTGGATGCTAGGTTCCCCAGCTGATGGAGATTTGGGAATTAACACCTCCTGGAGGCAGTGTATTGTTGGGGGCAGGCTTATGGGTGTTATATCCAGTTTCCCCTTGCCAGTGTTTGGCACACTCCCCTGTTGCTATTGTCCACCTTATGTTGGCCAGGGGCTGATTTCAACCCTCTTCTCATGCCTTTATTACCATAATGGAGCTTCTCCTCGAGCCTGTAAGCCAAAATAAACCTCTTTTTTTTTTTTTAACAGCTGCTCTTGTTCGGCTGATTTCTACCTGCAATGCAAACCTGACTGCAACAGTAAGCACATAACAATTATTAATGTCCACCCAGGCCTGGCAGGAAACTGACTAATCACCATCTAATTCAATAAGTTTCCAAATGCATTAATTTTATAGCAAACTATATGATAGTTATCTTACAAATATAATGGAATCTATTTCAATCTTATGGCAGCACTGGAAAGAAACTGGTGATTATGCCAAGATGGCATACCTAAGAGCTGGTAGAGGACGAAAGTGTAAATTGTGAATTTAACATCGTAGATTATATTTGCTTAAGCTGTTTTATTTTTATGCAAGGAAGAGATTTATTTCAAGCTCACAGATAAGAGCTATTTTTTTAGTTGGATGTAGTCTAGTGTCCTTTGTTTAATGAAATACTAAAGGATCCTGATGGAACCAACTAGTCAAATGGCATTAATGATGTACATTTGATATTTATTACATTGTCCTTATCATGATTTGGCAAAAAAAAAAAAAAATGTGTTTGCTCTTGTGCACTTGTCGTTCATAGAGACTCTTTTTTACTCATACATACAAGCTTCATTTGTTTTCTGAGACTATGCTTTTTTATTGAAGCTCTGCACTTATCATCCATCACAACTTCTTCCATGAATATTCATGTAAGCCCTTTGCCAATCCCTCCAGTTTAATCTTTCTGGAATAAAATTTTGACCTACTTCTCTCCCAGTGAACATTCCTCAAGATTCTCTCATACATGACATAAAATCCTTTCTGCTAAGACCACCATCTTCTTGTAAGGCAAACTATACACTCTCTGCCTCATTTTTTAAAAGATAAACTTTTGTCTTGGAATATGTACAATGCAAGGATAATACTGGGTACACACTCAGTATCTGCCACTAGAGAGAAGCTTGTCATCTATATTCTGTGGTTTGCATAGAGTGCTTAGAGACTGGTTCTCAGAGTGGCAAAGCGAGTTGGTGAAATATTTGAGAGGTGGAGCCTACTGGAAGACAGCTAGGTCCATCCTCATGATCCCATCAATACTATTTGTGGCTGAAGTGGCTAAATTCCCATGAGAATGAGTTGCTCTAAAGAATGAGATTAAGCTTTTTCAGGTTGTCACTAATCATTCACCACGATCCCAGTGTCATGCTGTTTGGACCTTAAAGCCATCAGTATCATGAGTCAAATAAACTTTTGATTCTTTTTTGTGTAATACACAGCAGCAGATATTAATGCAAAATTGACTAAGATATCATAAGAAATTCAACAAAACCAGAAATCAACATTGGCATGTTACTCTTCTCTAAACTCTAGATTTTATTCATATAGCATTAGTTTTTGGTGTTTGTGGTGCTTGAATGTAATCCTAAGGCTTCACTTATGCTAATTAAACACTCTACCACAACCCATGCATTAGGTTTTTTTTTTTTTTATTTATTGTTTGTTGTGCATAAGAGGGGTATGTACTGTGTGTATGCGCTTGCATGTGCAGATACACGTCTTCAATCCACATGCACGCAGAACCCAGAAATGCATAACCACTGGGCATCCCCCCTATTGTTTTTATGCCTTATTTGCCCAAGACAGGGTGTCTCATTGAACTGAGGCTCTCATGAATCAGTCAGATTGGTTGCCCACCAAGTCCCTGCTATTCTTGTGCCTCTGTTCCTCTCACAGCTTGGGTTGCACGCATTCATGACCACATCATATAAGCATGGGTAGCAGTAATGAAACACAGGTCATCATGCCTGGGAAGCAAGTGATTTTACTTGATGAGCCATCTCCTCAGCTTCCCTTTCCATTCAGACATCCCTAGTTTTTACCTAGTGTTATTTTTCTCTTCCAAGATTCAGTTTATTACATTATATTTTGTCATCATGTCTACCTGTAAGAGTTACACAGTCTTTATATCATATCAGTCTTGTCATAACCTCAACCATTTTGAGTACTTGTTAGATATTTTGTAGAATGACCTTCAATTTGCATTTGTCTGATGACTGTCTCTTGATTAGTCTAGGGTTATAAGACTGGGGATAGAATATTACAAAAGGATGATTGCATAATTTCTGAGGGTGTATCATCCAAACCTGACTTAAGACTCAATATGAACCATTCAGATGTGATAAAAGTATGGTTTGCCAAATTTCTCCACTGTAAAATTACTACTTTTCCTTTTAATCCTTAATTCTTCAGAATTAAGCCTGCCCACATTTCTAGCAATTGGAAAATCAGCATACTATATTTTTACCTCCTTGAAGGGAAACTTCTAAATAAAATACAGAGAAATATATATATATATATATATATATATATATATATATATATGTGTGTGTGTGTGTGTGTGTGTGTGTGTGTGTGTGTGTGTGAGAGAGAGAGAGAGAGAGAGAGAGAGAGAGAGAGAGAGAGAGAGAGAGAGAGAGAGATTTTAGCATAGACCCTTCACATAAACTTATTGTATGTTCCAATTTTAACCATTTGGTGCTCTTTTAAGACTTGGCCTGTTTTCCTCTATTTTCTTGCTGGCATTACTTTATGATGTAAGAAGATGCCCCAATCTTATCTCATGTACTTCCTTTCCTAGCTCTAAAATCTTCCCTTTTATTCCAATGAATATTGATGTATTTTAATAGTGAATATAATTTAGAGTATGGACTTTTATTCTAAATGTACAATCTTAAAGTTGAGTATATGTTTCTACCATTTATCTATATATACTGCCTTTAACTGAGTATGTGTTTCTAAAATAGGAATTAAAAACTCTCAGATGATTTTCCAGTCTGACAGGATATTGTGTTTGAATTTTTCAACAGTGTGGAATGTTTCTGCTAAAAATGAAAGGCAAACATACCCTTCCTTGCACAATTGTAGAATCTCAAATATTAATATGTAACCAGGATCATGAATTCCTTCACAGATGTATGTTGCTATACATTGCTAGAGTACCCCTAATACTTGGACCTAAATACGTATCCTAACAATTAGTCAATGAATCCTGAGAAAAGGAAAGGAGGTATGGGCAATGTATATAGACACTTCCTTTCCTCCTAGATATTCCCTTTGCTCACCCTGAATCTAACGTAAGTAACGCAAAAGAGGAATATGCATGATATTGGAGGGGCCAAAAGTATGGCTGACTTCTCTTTCTGTGCTTACCCAACGCATCTTCCCACCTTTCTATCTACAAGCATTCGTTTCTGTTTTCACTTAATACCTCTGGAGAAACATGATCAGCTGCTGTGGTAATTTCAATGCAAAATATCTGCTGTAGGTTCTTGTGTTTGAATACTTAATCTCCAGTTGGTGTAGTTTGGGAAGGTTGTGGAATCTTTAGGAGGTAGAGTCTTTCTGGAGGAAGTGTGCCACTGGGGTGGGCCTTGAGGTGTTCTACCAAGGCCCTGTGTGCTGTTCTCACTCTACCTCTATACTTCCTCCCTGCAGGTGTGACTGTGGGACTCCATCTGTCTGCTCCTGCCATGCTTCCCCTCCGTCATGGACTGTAGCCTCTGAGCTATAACCTGTACTGCAATCTTTTCTTTCCACAGTTACTTCTGTTTGGGAGTTCTTGTCCCAGCCATGAGAAAGCTAACAGATACATCTTCTAACTGTGACCTCTTATGAACCTGGATGAGTTTCTCCTCTGTCTTCTTTGCCCATTCTCATGATGAGTGTTTTCAATGGATGCTGTTTGAGTACTCCTGATGGTCCTGACTGTTGCAAACATGAGGGAACAATCATAAATACAAAGGATAATCTATGAGAAGAAATGGATACAGACCATCAGTTTCTTGACATTTTCAATTCTTTTTCAGTTGCTGCAACTTCTGTTTGGCATGTGTCTTGATGTTGTAGCATATACTTGTGCCTGCAAGGTGGCTCTTATTCTGACATACAGATTTGTGAGTGTTGACAGTCTACTGTAGTAGCCCATGATTCCAGGCTTGGAAAGAACCTTGATTCTTGTGACCTGGGAAGAGTACTGGGTTAAGCTTTACTCGTCAGAGGTACCAGGTTCACCAAGAAAACAGCACTCTTGCTTGTTTCCCCAATTATTCTTAGTTTCAGCTGGGGCCCTTTTGAGGTATGATGGGGTGGTTCTCTCCTTAGGATCTGCATCTATCTGCAAAAGAGAAGCAGATTCTCTGATGGAAAGTAAAGTTAGCACCAGATAAGTGGGATAATCATTCTTTGTTAGAAAGAATTTAATAGGTATAGGCGATCTTGTAGCCCATGATTTGTGGGAGCTTGATAATGGAGAGCAGGCTCATTTTTGGATATGGTTCTGACTTGTTTCCCAGATCTAGCTATGGGTTTCGTTCCACTGAGCAGATCAGTTAGCCAAATCAAGAGCAGTTGGCTTCCCACCATGGCTGTGCACCAGTATTGCACTTGTGTGAGCAACACATCAGGTTGTTTGCTGCTAAGTAGATTAGACCATGAATTGCTTGGACAGATATTGGTCATTTTTCCCCAGTTGCTCATGTAGCACATTCTGGCACTAGGCACGCTGTCTGGGGACTGACTTTCTTCCAGCTTCTAGCCATGACATTCCATGTTACGTGCCAACAGCGTATAGTGTCTTCAGCAGTAGGGTCTTACCACTAACCTTTGGTGGGGCATCAAGTACTCTAACAGAAATATGACTTGTTTTGGGAAACCTTGTAGTTCTCTCTGATCAAAAGCTCATTGTGGATGACAGCCACCTGCTGGTACTGGGAGCCACAGGTCAGCATCCAAGAAGAGAAGGAAGAAAAAGATAAGTAATATAAAAGAGATAGATGAGAGGGAACAGGGAGAGACAGGAATAGGAGAGAGAGAGAGAGAGAGAGAGAGAGAGAGAGAGAAAGAAACAGGAGAAGATTAAGGTAAGTCTTCATCGTATCATCTCCACGGCCTTGTGATTCAGGTGTTCCCTCTAACGGCCTGGTGAAGGTTCAACCATTTGGTCTGTCTTTTAGGATGTAGAGTTTTTTGGTACTATTGCCATTTGGGTCCAGTTTTGTGTCCCCCACCTGCTCCCTTACCCTCACCTCTCTCCCCACCCACTCTATTGTCTGGTCCTCAAGATGCTAATTAGTATGTCAACATCTTGAGCCAATTCGGGTTAGGAGCTGTAGATGAGTGAGACTATGTAGCAATTATCTTTCTGTGATTGGGTGAGTTTACTGGCAATGATCTGTTCCAGGTTTGACCATTTTTCCTCAGATTTCATGGTGTCATTTTTTCTTACTGCTGTGTAGAATTCCATCGTGTAGATATACCACATCTTAGTTATCCATTTGTCCAATGATGGACATCTGGGTTGATTCCAGCTCTTAGCTACTACGAATTGAGCAGCTATAACCATGGTTGAGCAAATCTCTCTGAACTGAGGAGTGGAGCTTCTAGGGTACATGCCCAGTAAGGGAATAACTGGGTCTGATGGTAACTCTATAGTCATCTTTTTTAGGAGTCTCCATATTGCTTTCCAAAGTATTTGTACCATCTTACATTCCCATCAACAGTGGATGAGGGTTCCTTTTTCTCCACATCCTCACCAGCATTTATTTTCATTTGATTTTTTCTTAATTTTTTTGTTTATTTATTTATTTGAGAGTGACAGAGAAAAGGAGGGAGAGAGAGAGAGAGAGAGAGAGAGAGAATGGGCGTGCCAGAGCTTCCAGCCTCTGTAAACGAACTCCAGATGCGTGCGCCCCCTTGCGCATCTGGATAACGTGGGTCCTGGGGAACTGAGCCTCTAACCGGGGTCCTTAGGCTTCACAGGCAAGCGCTTAATCGCCTAAGCCATCTCTCCAGCCCTTCATTTGATTTTTTAATGTTTGCTATCCTTACTGGGGTAAGGTGGAATCTCATAGTTAAAAATAAATCTCATAGTTAATTTGCATTTCCCTAATGACTGTAGATGATGAACATTTTCTTACGTGTGTGTTTGCCATTTGTATTTCTTTCTCTGAGAACTGCCTGTCCAGTTCTTTGCCCCATTTTGTGAGTGGGTTGTTTGACTTTTTATTGTTTAGGTTTTTGAGTTCTTTGTCAATTCTAGAGATTAGCCCTCTGTCAGTTGGAAATTCAGCAAATATCTTCTCCCACCCTGTGGGTAATCTATTGGTTCTGCTTATTGTAAGTTTGTGAAGAAACTATTCAGCTTCATGTGATCCCATTGGTTGAATGATTATTTAAGTGCTACTGAGGTTTTGTTCAGTAAGTCTTTTCCCATTCCTATATCATTGAAAGTTCCTCCTACATTTTCTTCCAGCAGTAGCCAAGTTTCTGGTGTTATATTTAGGTCTTTGATACATTTGGTCTTGATTGTTGTGCAAGGTGAGATGTGTGCATCAAGTTTCTATTTCTTGCATATGGGTATCCAGTTTGTCCAGAACCATTTGTTGAAGATGCTGTCTTTTTTTCCAGACTATATTTTTAGGGCCTTTGTCAAATATCAAATAGCTATAGTTTCTTGACCCAAAGTCAGGTCCTTGATTCTATTCCACTGGTCTATACTCCTGTTTTTATGCCAGTACCATGCTTGCTAATATAGTTTTAGATCAGGTATGTTGATCCCTCCAGATGTTTTGTAGTATATTTCATATGTACACTGTCATAAAAATAGAGTGTCTGTACACTGTGTGAATTTGCTTCTCACCTCCCTTCTCTTCCTTTCTCCCTATCTCTCTCTCCCTCTCCCTCCTTCCTCAATGTCCATCTCCCCCTCCTTGCCTCCCTCCTTTCCCTCCCATTCCCTCTGTTTCTTCCTCAATAACCTCCACCATTCCAAATCTCACACTACCATACACCGTTATGAAGACAGCATGCAGCCAGCAGAAGCGTGTTCTGTGCTTATTTTTGTTTCACATTCAGCACATCCCATCTGAATGATTACCAGAGTCTCTGAGAATGCTGATTTCTAACTCCTCTTCTTCTTAGTGATTTTTGCTTAAGGAAGGATGTTGTTGTCCAATCCAAGAAGATGACAGGGCGATAGAAGGACTTAGAAGACAGAGAGAATTTACATTTCTTCTACGAAGTCACTGCTGCCTTCTGTGAAGTACCAGCACCTTGGTCTTTTTTTTTTCTGCCAAAATTGCACTCACTGGTGACTCCAGCTTTCTTTACAATGAGGGAGGGGTGCGATCATGACCCCCAGTGGGCCTCCATCTGTCTGCCTGGAGCAGGTGGTCAGTCTCATTGCTATTACTGTTCCCTCTGGTTAGAGCTTGTTAGATGGGCTGACATTAATTTCAGAACCTTACATTCAATTGTTTTCTTACAGTCTGTTTCCCTGTACATTGAAGGAGTCTGTGATGATAAACGATAAATAAAATAAATAAACCCATTTACTTTAAGGTACTTCAATACAAGAATGCAAAGCATGATAAAATAGTCTATTTATATAGAAGGTATGTCAACCCAGAATAGAGATAAAAGCCTAATTTAAGCATGTCTATGCTGCAGTGTATTCAATTGACCATTACCTATGACCTCTGAAAATAAAGTGATAGATTAATGGTGGATAAGAGATAGAAAGATAGTTGATAGATAATTAAGCAAGTATTTGGAAATTCTTCCAAGTATTCTAAGTTAAAGACTTCATTTTTGCTTTGCCAGACTATAAAAGTCCATATTTTTAGCCAAATCTGGTTCCAAACAGGACTAGAAATAGCATAGTTGCTGACATACTGGGAGAATTTTAATTCCTGTAAGTTCCAGCTGGAAGTTTAGCAAACAGGCAGTTCTTAAGAAATGGCACAGGTTCTAGGACAGAAATGAAAGTAGACTGCAGCACAAGATCCTCACATGACCACAACCACCACCAAGACAGCAGGGACAGAACCCCGCTGTGACCACAGCCTCCACCAAGACCACAGGGATGAAACCCAGCCATCAAAATGCTGTGGTATCTGAGGCTCAGCTTTCATTTTATTTATTTATTTTTTTAAGTAACAGCAGGGGAGTTGTCAGAGCTCTAACTACACATGGATAAAATCAGATTTTCAGAACGGTGAAAACTTTTGTATTCCCTGGTCCAAAAGGTGGCACCAGAGGGAATATTTCACATTGTCATAAAACCTTTCATCCTCTGCCCATGCCTCCCTGTTTGCTCCTCACCCATTAGTTGGCATTGCCTCTTTGAAAAGGAGGTGTGTAAATAGGACTCTCAAAATGCATTTCCTCCTCCGCAAAGCATCACGCTAGAGAAAGCAGCATTATTTAATTTACAGCACAGAGAAGCCCCTCTCCCAGCCCCTCTGACCACTGGCTCTTCTCCCTGTTCTGGCAGCTACACATCTGCATTTCATAAGAAGGACTAGTGTGTTTAATGCTCTGTTCTCATTGTTCCAAACAGCAATCATGAATTTTGTACTATAAGCCATGATTTTTATTTTTATTTTTTTTTAACATTAGGATTCCAATCATCATGCTCATACCAAGATCCTTTCCCACTTTAAGTGTTTGAGAAAATTTCAAATGCCAGGTCTTCATTTGTAAGTTCACTGCTGTAGTGGTTTCCTCTCTGTGCCCTTTTGAACTGGATTGGAGTCCAGCCCTTGTGCGTGTGTCTGTGGACCGTGAGGCATCTGTGAATGTCTGTAAATCTGTGAGTGTGTGCATCAGTGTGTGTCTGTTCTGAATGTTTGTCTCTGTGTGATTGGGTGTGAGTGTTTGTGTGTAAGAGAGAGATGTGTGTCTACGTGATTGCATGTATTTATATGTGAGGGGGGGAGCACAGAGAGGGTGCAGGAAGTCAACTCAAAAATCTTGGACGGGGGGGGGTCATTAGAAAATGGGAACCACATAGCAATGTCACAGGTCATTTCTACGTGAGTATGTGGTGAACTGAAATGTCCCCAAGCTCCCCAAACAGACACTCTTCTCCAGTGAAACATATAAAGCCGGGGCTCAGCAAGGTGCCCTTTCCTGAAGTAGGGAAAGGGACGCAGCTCCCAGTAGGGAAAGTGGTGACAGATCAGATGACAATAAAACACGGTGGTTTCCTTCAGAGAAAGCGCACTGCAAAATTAACACTTTTAACAATATAAAGGCTAACAGCTTCCATCTTTGCCCTGTAGAAGAGCACAGGAGCTCTGTATGCGCCCAGGCTGCGGGACATCGCCCACAACAATTCCCCTAATGTAGCAACAGTGCCTGCCTGCAGCTCTGGGAGCGCAGGGCTAATTGTACTGTGTCAGATGGTAGGTGTGTCGGTGGCAAAATTTTAAGAGGCACATCAGTGCAGCTTTATACAGCATAATAGGCACTGATTAGACAGCCCTGTGGCATGGCAGCAATATGCTTAGTGCCCACTGTTAGCTGCCAGCATCGAGGTCGCCTTGAGACAGAAAAAAACACAGTGGTGCTGGAGGTATTATAGTGGTGAAACTCCCATTTATTTCCCGGGGGGATTAGCTACTGCCCTGGGAAAAAGTGGGGTGGGGACAATTGCAAATCTCCCTTGGAAGGCTTAACACGTGCCTGGAATCAGCGCTGACAACAGCCTAAGATCCCTTCTGTCTCTTGCGTGCCTGTAGCAGCTAAGCCTACACCATGGGGCACGTGCCTGGGGGCCAGTGAAACCACGAGTCCAGACCCCTGTCCCCAGGGAGGACTACATATAAGTTACCAGAAGCATGAGTCACACAAGGTAAACATGGCCGTGGGCAGCTGCTGTTACTGCTTCTGCACATAGACAGTGTTCCCTGGCCATCATTGTCACAACGGCCCTGTCCAGCCTGGAACCCGTGTGAAGAGCGCCTCCTCATGTGTCCCTCCACCTGTTCCGAAATGTAATTTTAATATCTATGTATTCATTTATGTAAAGTTTCATATATACATGCATACAAATATATATTAATTATTATGATTGGATTCAAACCCATTACCCTCACTGGTCTCCATTCCACTATTGCTGAACCTCTTCTTTTGCCAAACTAGTCTTCCTCCTCCTCGTATTTGCATGGTGTGTTTGCGTGTGCATGTGCGCATGTGTGTGCATGTGTGTGTGTGCATGTGCTGAGTGTGTGTGTATATGTGTGCATGCATGCGTGTGTGTGTGTGTGTGTCCTACTGAGTTGAAATAAGGTTGATCATGAGGCACGGGTGAGGGTTTATTTACTAGGACATAAGTAACTTACCAACGACCACATCACTGAAGAAAATGACTCAACCCTGCCTTAACCCCCAATGTTGGGTCTTTGTCTTTGCTTTTCTGATTAACTCCCTGCTTTCACTTGTGAGTGAAGCCCCTGAGCCCCTAAAATAGACCTTGGAAATAATTACAGAACTCACAACTGCCAGAAAAGCTCTTTAAACAACAGATGTTCCATGTGTCCTCTACACTTCAGACGTCCAACAGGGATCCAGTTCTCTTCTTTGTCTACTTCACCACTACCCTGTTCCTGCAGCACAGCTGTGGATGCCAATGCGCTGGCTTCCTGTCACCTGTGCATTTCGTGTCTTTATTCTCACTTCTCTATCCCATATGAGGGATGTTCTCATTTAATGCCTGAGAAAGCTACAACTTGTGCTAGTCAAAATTTATCAACCTTAAAATGTCTTTTCTGATGGTCATCTCACTCTGATGACAGGTTGAACCCTCTATGATTCTCAGTGCTCTGGGGTTAAGAATAAAAGGGGCTGACCCTAGTGAAAACTAAGTCAGAACTTAAGTCCATTATTTCAGTCTATGTCATAGTTTACTTGTCATAATACAGAAAAGACTTCATGGGCTATGTTAGAGAATTTCATATGATAACTTTAAAAATACTGACACCATGTTGGCATGTAAGAAATGATGTTCAAGAATAACACTGCTTTCATGGTTTATTGTATTATCTCCTAATTCAGGTGTTTGTAGCACCTCTGTACATGGGTCATGTTTTATTGTCATTCACTAATAAGCTGCTCACATATGTAGAGTCATTTAAGCCTTGAGCAGCCCAATGACAAGTATCATAAATCTTTATCCTTGGCTTCTCCCTGAATACTTGCCTTTCCAGATCACCTGTGCTGGGGGTTGAAATTCAATACATGCTACAATCATTTGTCTACTTAACATTAGGAGTTAATAAATGGAAAATCTGTCTCTGTTACATTGTTTATTAAAGTAATGATACCACCATACTCATTTCAATATTACCTTATTACCTTCAAATCCCATAAACAATGATTTAAGGATGTTTTATAAAATTCAAATGTTCAACACATTGATAAACCAGGGGGCTTGTTAGTTTTCTGTTCATTTTGTTTTGCTTTCATGATAAGTCTCATATCAAGCTAAGTAAACTTAAAGAAATATAACCTAAGACATTTATGAGTCATAAATCATTAATCAGTCCTTGCATATTGTTTGCATTGCTTTTATTTATTTCATTTAAGTAGTAAATGGCTATATCACAATACTTACTATGACATGAGATCCTCTAAAATTGTATGTGTTTGCCTAATCTTGACCATTAAATTTAGATTTCCCCCAAGTAGTCACTTAGCTGTTGTTCATGGAAGCTCTTATATTATGAATAAAAGTATTGCAAATATATTAGTCACTTGTGTTGTCAGGCTCTTCTCTGTGTTCCCTTCCCATACCAAGAATAGATTGGGTGTTCTAGTAATTGAGAAACACAAATGTGGAGGATTAAGACCTGATAGGTATCTTGAGACCTGGACAATAGAGGGGAGGGCAAGAGTGGGGGAGAACACAAAACTGAACCCAAATTGAACTGGTACCATAGAAACCTATATCCTGGAAGCTAGAATAAAACCCTCAACACTGCCTTAGGGGGAGCACCTGAATCAAAGGGCCCTGGAGTGGGTGAGATAAAGCCCAACTTTAAAATTCTCCTGTTTCTTTTTATTTTATTTTTCCTTTTTCTGTTCCCTTGTCACTGGCCTGTAACACCCAGTACCAGGATGCGGTTAATACCCACAATAAGCTATTGATCAGAGAGACCTACAAAACAAGACAGGCTTCTGTCAGAGCACTTGATTACCCACCAGAACTTAATGGTATGACCCTATTGCTATTGGCACGAAACATGGAGAGACCTGGCTGGAATCTGGAAGAGAGTCAGTCTGGAAAGTGCTAGATGAGCTACTTGGGAAAAGTGGCCAATATCTGTCCAAGCAAAACAAGGTCTAAGCTACTCATCAGCAAACAACCTGACATGATGCTCACACAAGTGCAATAGTGGCACACAGCCATGGTGGGGCAACCAACTGCTCTTGTATTGACTAACAGATCTACTCAGTGGAAAGGATCTTATATCTGGAACTGGGAAATGAGTCAGAATCATATCCAGATAACGATTCTGCTTTCCAATATCAGACTCCCACTAATCTTGGACTATAAAAGTGTCTACACCCATTAAATTATCTCTAAATTAATAATGGTTCTCCCATATAACCTGTGCTGACTTCACTCTCCATTAGAAAATCTACTTTTTTTTTCCAGATGGGAGTGTGACCTGAAGCGATAAACACTGCAATCCATCCCAGCCCCGGCTGAAACCACAGAGGAATAGGGGAAATGAGCAAGAGTGCTGCTTCCATGCTGTTCCTGATAGTGTCAGGGTAAAGGAGACAGACCCTGAGGATTTCAACACCTATAAAAGCAGAGATCCAGAGGCTCCAAAGAACCCATCACTGAAGTAGACTTAAAATGCACCCAACATGGCTCAGGGAATTTTGCCAAAGAGGGATCGGAAAGATTGCTAGAGCCACAAGTTGGAACACTATGCACAGAGACATTGCCTCTCCCCCATAAGTGTCTGCTGCCTCCAAAATGCATGACCCACAATCCCCATGGGAATGACCTGCATTCCCAACAAGGAGGGTCCCTTCGTAAATGGGGCAGAGATGAAAGAACTGATGACATCATTATGGGTTATTTATATGTTAAGGATATCCATAACTAATAAAAATAAAATTTTTATAAGGACCCTAAGATAACAAGGAGAACCTTTAGAAAGTGATGCAGGAGACCCTGCCCTGGAGGGTGCATGTGTCAGACATGGAGTTAGTACTCCCAGTTTCCTGATCCTAAAGGTAGCGAGACCAGAGAAGATAAACTACACCTTGTACTTCAGCCAAGCCACAGCTGAATCCACAGAGGAATGGGGAGACGAGTATGAGTGCTGCTTCCGCTCTGGTCCTGAGAATCAGTGCCAGGGTAAAGGAGACACACCTTGAGGATACTCAACCAATTACCAAAGCAGAGATCCAGAGGCTCCTAAGATCGCATCACTGAAGTAGACTTAAAACTCACCCACCACGGCTCAGGGAATTTTGCAGAAGAGGCAGAAAGATTGTAAGAGCCACAGGTGGAGACATCATGCCCAGAGCCATTCCCTCCCCCTCAAAATACCTGACTACTGCTCCCACAACACATAAGTCACAACCCCACGGGGAATACCTGCCACCCCACTGAGGAGCTTCCCAATGGAACAGGGTCAGGGATGAGGGAAAAGAGGGTACCAAGACATGATGTATCCATATGAAACATCTTGTTAATAATAATAATAATAATAATAATAATCTAATAAACATTTTTAAAAAGAAAAAAAAAAAAGAAAGTCATGCAGGAGATGAGGAAGTAAAGGTTTAAGCCTGTGGGGCAATTCTAAAAATGTTACAATCATTATATGGGAAGACATCATGCCAAAATGGCTCATTAAAGATAATCTTTGCCTTGGAAGAATTAAGCTTGAATTAATACTTTCGCTTAACATGAAGGTAGTCCCTGGAAGTGAGTAGCTATAGTCCTCAGCAATGTGTCTGCCCTGCAGTACAAGATGTGGGCTGTGCATGTCTACAGCCAATACGTGCATCTCTCCATCTCACAAGAGAAGAAAATAGAGAGGTTTCGAAATGCTTATAAGGCATGTCTTTAGTGAGTTGTACCACTGAATTTTTATACAGGTGATCTAACCTCAGATCCCATAACAAGTAGATATATCAGTAAAGCAGGTAGATCATATATAGAGAAAGACAGAAAGAATGAAGAAGATCCCAAGTTTAAGACCAGTCTGGAATACATAGTGAGTTGCAGGCCAGTTTTAAGCTATGTGTGTCAAAAACAAGCAAACAAATAAATAAGCATAAAAAAAAATCAAAGGCTGAGGATGTGTCTCCAAGAGAGTGCTTGACTCTCATAACAAGGCCACAGGTATGATCCCCAGCACCAAAATCTTTACTTACCTATTTTAAAATGCTGCAAATCATTCTTAATTTTCCAATCTCACAAGAGATTGTCTCTTATCTATTCAACTTTAATAAGTCGTGTATAAGATTCCTGTGGTAAATACTCCAAGTTCTCTCAATTATAGGCCCTTTCCCCTTAAATGCCTTACTTTTAGACAGATTCCAAAGGCTTTTGTATGTATATGGAAGTAATTTAAAGATGTGTTTACGAGATTGTGATTCTGACTAAGGTTATTGCTATTGTACATATGAGGACCAACTTTTAAAATCTGTGTCAAGATTATTCCAGAAAATCTATTGTCTTAGAAATCATATTAATGGGCTGGGTACATGGCTCCGCAGCTAAGGCTCTTGCCAGCAAAGCATAACAATCCTGGTTTGATTTCCCACTATAGACAGATGCGCAGGGTGGTACATGCATCTGAAGTTCATTCGCAGTGGCTAGAGGCCCGGAGTACCTATTCATTCTCTCTCTTTCTCTCTCCTACCCTCTCTGTTTGGAAATAAATAAATAAAATATTTTTTTAAGAATTACATTAACATGAGAATGTTCATAATAGACCCTCAGTGATTAAATCTTATCTTCCCCATCCCTGCATTAACGACTCTCCATCACTATGGAGGAAGGAAAAAAGGTGTACTTTGGCTAATGGTTTCAGGGGGTTCTGTTCATCATGGTGGTGAACAGAGTGTGTCAGAGCACAGTAGTTCTTTCATCAGACCACGAGGAAGAGAAAGATAGTGCCAGTGCTTGACAGCTAGCTTCCTTCTTATTCTCATTTCTTTTAGTTTGGGTTCCCACCCCACAGAACGGTTCTACCTATATTCAGGATGGGTTTTCCTCCTTCAGCTTATCGTCTCTGGAAACACAAGTAATCCCCAAGGTTTGTCTCTTGTATCTCCTATGTGATTCTAAACCTAGTCAAGTTGGCAATGAAGATTAAGCACACAATCAGTTTCATTCTTCTGGAAAATTTGCAGTGTCAATATGACTATGGCCCCTTCAGGGTAGACTTCTTATCTCCTTACTATCACCATAAATCCTTGAATACTATGAAGCAACAGAATGAACAATACACTGCAAATTAGAGAAGAGTGGAGCTAGTTTTAGATCTGCCATTTATATGTCATGGAAACACAAAAGAGTGATTTGTCTTTCTTAGCTCATGTTCCCTTACTGAAAATCCTGCTCCTCTGATTTCACAGAGTTATGATGTGTGAAATATGAAAGTGCTTCAAAAACTGTACATCAAGTACCAAAGGCTGGCAATCCTTGCTCTATTCACAACAGAAGATAACAGATCAAACTTTATTGAGCTCCCACTTTGCTCAGGTTCTGTACAAGGCGCAGTAGAGTGATAAACGTGACTTAGAAGTCAGAAAGTAAGTGTTGATGATCAAAGAAGATGCCATAAAGCTGTAATAAAAGATAGCAATGCAAAGAAAATATGACAGCAATTTCAAACTAAAACAGTGTGGCAGAGATAAGAGGATGCTAGAGATAATATTTTGATCACTATGAATTAGGAGAGCCTTGCTAATCATTTCTGCAACAATCTCTAAGTGATACCTTGAGGTAACCAACACTAGCTAATGCTGCCAATCCCACTTCAGGTTTCTCACATATATCCCTGAGGTTTCACAAATCAATAAAGTTTCTTTAAAAAGTGCATTGTGGGCTAGAGAGATGGCTTAGTGGTTAAGCACTCGCCTGTGAAGCCTAAGGACCCTGGTTTGAGGCTCGATTCCCCAGGGCCCACGTTAGCCAGATGCACAAGGGGGCACACGTGTCTGGAGTTCGTTTGCAGTGGCTGGAAGCCCTGGCACGCCCATTCTCTGTCTCTCTCTATCTTCCTCTCTCAAATAAATAAATAAAAATAAAAACAATTTTTTTTAAAAAGTGCATTGTGAGGGCCAGTATGACTTAGGTTGACTTATACACTACATTTTTTTTTTTGCTTCAACTGAAAGTCCATTAATTTAGAGTCATCTGTGTCAAAATTCGCATCTAGTTGAAGAGTATATGTATAAAACATTGCACTTGATGGATATGGCTTGCTTTGTGTATGAGCTATAAGAGTTCACTTGGTTAATAGACTGTATAATAATTTACCTCATAAGCAAATATGAAAACAAGATCAGGGCAGAGGTCATGTCAGGACTAAACAAACAACCACACAGGGTTGGAGGTTGGCTAACTAAACAGTGCAATGACTAAGCGATTCCACAGATGGTGGCACACTGTTAAATGGCAGGAGGCATTGCAGTACAATTAAAACTATTGCTACCTAGTATTTCCTTTGGGTCTGCTAGTTTTTTCAAGCATACCTCAATAGTTTCCAATGTTTAAAAGTATACTGCCAACACAGACAGAAAATCACTATAGATCTTAGGAGGAATTTATATTGGCTAACACTTAGTAATGTTACTTTTGTTGGATAGAGCTAGTCTAGGTACTGGATCAGTTGAAATAAAAACATCCATGACTTAATGTAAAACAAGCTTGCTTTCATATTGTTGTTTATTTAAAAACAAATTCAGAAAGAGACCATTTCAGGAAGCCATTCAGGTAGGTGCCTTGGTTATAAGCACTACCATTTTTCAACAGTTAGTTTCCAGTGTCACACTGGGAACCAATAGTTAACCAGCTGAGATAGAGAAGGGCTCACGCAGGATACTTTTATGAGTAAGAGTTGGGCTTATTGTCTGTTACTTTCAGCCATAACTCAGTCAGATGTCCACTCCACACTGCAAAGGATGTTTTGAACTTTAACATAGTTGTGAATCCAAAAGAAAAATGAACATCTGAGGGTGAAAAACTAGAGATTGTTTGACCCAGGTACATGTAAGTGTATAGACGTATGGTTCTGATACCATCATAGATTGCTTTTATCTGGTTTGAAGTCACTGAATCATAAACAACCCATGAATTACTGCAGTCATCCTTATCTTTGGAAACAAGCCTTTTTTAAAGCCTTTTCTGTGTCATTTGAATTGTCGACAGTCACGTACCAGCTGGTGATGTGGATGTCTGGGACTCAACTCCAAGACTTCTACCTACAAAACTTGGGGTCTTTCTTTAGCCTGCTCCATGAGCTTCTCTGTGCCTTATGCTTAATGAGAGAGAGAGAGAGAGAGTGAGAAAAAAAAAGAAATACAGGAATTAATGCATCTTGCCTTAATAGTGGTAGAAGAAAACACACAAACAAGGAAGCTGAGATGTAATTAATAAGAAGTATGTAGAAAAACACATGCAGCATAGCGTATTCATAGGCTAAAGCCAATCAGATTTGGTAAAATAATCTGTTTACCATTACATGGGTGGAAACCTAAGATCTAGTTTTAGGGTTTCAGGCTGAAGAGATGGCTTAGCAGTGAAGGCATTTGCCTGCAAAGCCTAAGTACACATGTTCAACTCTTCAGATGCACGTAAGCCTGATACATAAGATGACACAGCATGCAAGGTCACACATGCACACAAGATGGAGATGCATGCATTTGGAGTTCAGTTGCAGTGGCTGAAGGCCCTAGCACACCAATTCCAATTCAATTCAATAGAGAGAGAGAGACAGAGAGAGAGAGAGAGAGAATGAATTGAATTGAATATACATGCATATATATACTTACACATATATATATAATAAAATATTCATAAAATAAAGTATTAGTTCTAGGGTTTCAACACACTTTCTTAGAAATAGAGAATGTCTCTTTTTTTTTTTCATAACTCTGGAAACTATTTTTTCATCCCCATCCTAAAATGGGTTCCACCAAGTACTGATTCCATCTGTGGGATTTGATCTCTTCCAAGCAGTGATTCATGGAGCATGTTAAACAGAGAACAATCCTATGCTTAAAAAAAAAAAAAAAAAACTTATGATCCTGCTGAGAAAAAAAAATAATCTCAATAATATTGGAATCAGTCAGAGCATTCCAAGCACCTAACAGAAACTAGACACTGCAGGTGATATTCACAAACATTATTTTATGTGTTCAAATGAAAGCAAAATAGCATTTGTATTATCTGGAGGTAAAAGTTATTCATATTATGCTTGGATCTCTTTATTATGGGCAAATGATATTTGACTCTGGTATCTTTCCCACATTATTACAAACTTTTCAAAAGTTTGCTTTACCCTTTAATAAAATCACAGGTCTCAGAGTGCAAAGAGCTGTGAGAAGCCCATTCGCTTTGCCCTCTGTCCTGTGGGCACAGCAACTGCTTACTGCTCTTCAGACATGTGGCCATAAGCCCGTCATGCTTCTAAGCTGGAAGACCTGTGCATGATAGATCATTGTCCTCATAAACCTTCTCTGTTTCCTGAGCTGATAGTTAGGAGCATTAATGTGTATTATACTTCTTAACCTTTAAAACAGTAAGTATATACCACAGGCTTTTCTATTCATATTTTTAGGGGTGGCATATGAAATGATGGGATTCATTATGGTCTTTTCTTTTCTTTTTTATTTTTTTTGTTTTGTTTTTGTTTTATGAGGCAGGGTCTCATTGTAACCTAAGCTGGCCTGAATCTCACTCTGTAGCCCATGCTGGCCTTGAACTCATAGTGATCTTCCTTGGCCTCCAAGTGTTTGGATTAAAGGCATGCACCACCATGCCAAGCCACTTTGGTATTTATTTTTAAATATTTTATTTATTTATTTGAGAGACAGAGAAAGAAACAGGTAGAGAGAGAGGAACGGAAACAGAATGGGCATGGCAGAGCCTCAAGCTCCAGATATATGTGCCACCTTGTGCATCTGGTTTTATGTGGGTACTAGGGAATCGAACTCTGGGTCATTAGGCTTTGCAGGCAAGTACTTTAACTGCTGAACCATCTCTCCAGTCCCATTATGGTATCTTCATATACCCATGTCATTATACTTTGTTCTTAATAATACCCACCTCCCACTGCCTTTCTCTTGCTGTTCCCCTTCTTCCTTCAAAGTAGCACTCCTTCTTCTGCTTTCAGGTCACATGCATTTCATTCTTTTCTCTTCTCACCTCTGCCTTAAGATTTCATCATTCCCTTTATGGCTCCTTTGCTAATTTCATTACCAACACACACACACACACACACACACACACACACACACACTCATATTCTACTACGTATGAGGAGGAACATGAGGCTTTTGTGTTTCTGAATATGGTTTATTTGCGCTACGATAATAGTTCCCAGTTCCATTCACTTGCCTGAAAATGCCAAGATTTCAGTTCTTTATGCCTGAAAATTTCATTTGTGTCTGTGTGCCAGATTTTCTTTATGTGTTCATCTATTGATGGACATGTAGTCTGGTTCTGTCTCCTAGTTATTATAAATAGTGCAACACTGAGCATGGATATGCAATATCTCTGTGGTATGTGGACTCTGGTTGTTTCTCATTACCATAAAGTGAATGACTTGAGTGAGGCTGACATTGTACAAAGAACATAATAAATATTGCAAAGTCAGATACAAGGCTCTGGATACATAGATTCACTCCAGGACTACCACTCTCTCTCTCCATATATATATATATATTCATACATATTTATGTATATGTATGTGTGTGGTATGCTTTTGTGTATGCATATTAACATGTGTGGGGCAACTGTATATGCAAAGGAATGTAGAGATCAGAGGTCAATATCAGGTGCCTTTCTCAATCACTCTCTACCTTATTCTTTGAGGCCAAGTTAGTCACTGAACCTAGATTTAGCGAGATTAGCTAGCCTGTGAGTCCCAGGATCCTCCTGTCTCTGTCTTTCATTGCTAGAATTACAGGCACACACTACCATGTCCAGCAATTATATATATATATATATATATATATATATATATATATATATATATATATATATATTTGTTTATTTATTTGCAAGCAGAGAGAGAGAGAAAGAGAGATAGACAGACCTTCAGCCACTGCAATCAAACTCCAGAAGCATGTGCCACTTTGTGCATCTGGGGATCAAACCCTGGTCATTAAGCTTTCCAAGCATGTGATTTAACCACTGAGCAATCTCTCCAGTCCAAGCCCAGCATTTTTATGAGGGTGTCTATGATCTGTGCTTGCTGAGCATAATTATTTTGTTCTGTGGGCAAAAGGGGTAGAAGCAATGCTCTCTCCTGATACAGGGAGTTGCTGGCTCCGTAAACCATGGCACATGCACCTGATGTTCATTTCCAGCAGCTGAAGGCCCTGGCGTGCCCATTCTCTATCTGCTCCCCCCTCAAATAAATAAATAAAATATCTTTAAAAAATAAAAGAAAAAAAACAACCTTTAGAGGTCCCAGCTTATTTCTGTTGGTAAGCACTTAAGCAGAAAAGACACCGTAATTAGAAAATGAAATTCCTTGCATCTTTCTTCCCAGTGATTGGTAAACTGGCGCCAATGTGTGTCTGAAGGAACAAATGCCATCGAGCTGTGTGTTATGATTTTTGCCCTTTGATAGGATTGTACTTTATATGTTTATTGCAGTTAGTGTTCGGAATCTGTGCCTGAGTGTCCCCTTTGAGAATTTATTTCATATGCTGGTAAGAATAAGCCAGTCCCCGTTTGGAACATGGAATTCTGGCTGTACAAAGAGATGCTGGAGGCTTTTTAAATACATGGATGGAAAATCATGTTGGTAAGTGTGCCCAGAATCATTGTGGCATTAGGGGCATTATGATCAATTGAAATAACGAAGAAATTAACACCTGCTGTGTTTTGCAGTGGGAATGAGGTCAGTTGCCATTCTCTGGGAAGTCCCTGCCTTCTACACATGTAGCTTTCAAGAAGATGGTCACAGGAACATCAGCATGCTCGCATGCAGATCTCTTAGCAGGCATAAGGGCAGGAAGAACACGTTATACATTTAAATACCTCTGCCTGTGCACTCTTTCAAAAAGAATTTGATCTCTACAGGATGATGTCTGATGGCTAGGCTGAATAATGCTTAGCTCTGCTGGATAATTTATCTCTTAGATGTCATATTTCCATCAATTGCAAGAACTAAGAGCTCCTTACAGTTGATAAAATGTTGTAGCTGAGTGTGTTGCCTCAAAGATATTCCAGTGCTACAGTCCCAATTCCTAGTATCTTGGCATATGACTCTATTTAAAGATGGCATTCAAATAGGGGTATTAAGGTACATTCAACTGCTTTCCTTCATAAGAAAAGGAGATTTTCATAAGAAAATGTACAAAGGGAAGACCCTGGAGAGATGGAACTAGAAGGTGTCCAGCTTCAGACCAAGGAGAGAGGCTTTGGAAGAAAGCTATCCTGGGGATACACTGAAACTGGATTTCTGGTAACCAGAACTGCGAAAAAAAACAACAGCAACTAGATAAATAGATTAAAAAAAATAACCCTTTCTGTTGTTTCATTGATCTGGTCTATAAAATAATAAGGGTAGCAAAAACTAACTACTATCACTGACTTATCAAAAATAGCTTTGTCCAAAGCCACGATTATATTATTTAAAGAAATTATTGGCATCATTTGAGAAACTCTTGTGTGTTAGGCTTGATGGTAGGTGCTTGGGGTACACAAGTGAAAAGATACTTCCTGCTATCAGATGTTAGCAGATTGGTAAATTCTACCATGTCCCTATCAAAGAGGGAAAAGTAAATTAAATAAATATTGTAAAAGTCCATTACTCAAAAATAATAATTATTAAAATTTTTAAAGTAGAAGAAAATTGAAAAACAGAAACTGAGCTGGAAAGATGGCTCAGTGGTAAAAGGCATTTCCTTGCCAAGCCTGCCAGACTGGGTTGGCCCATATTCACTTCCCCAGCGATGACATAAACCCAGATGCACAAAGTGGCACATGCATCTGGAGTTCATGTGAGTCGCAAGAGGCCCTGGCATGCCCATTCATTCTTTATTTCTATCATTTTCTCTACTCTTAAATAAATAAAAATGAACAAATTTTAAGTTATTATTAAAAACAATAAATTTGTATCAAGTTTATTCATAAACTAAAGACTGAATTTTGCAATACAATTAAGAAAATCCCTACAATTGATAACACCTTCAGCTTCTGATTTTTTCCATTCTCACAAATGAGCATTTGTTTTACATGTTAGGTAAATTTAGGTGTGTTAACTACATTACTATTGTCCACCTTCTAGACTGTAGCATCCCCCTGTAGTTTATAAAAACACATATTTAGTGAAGTAAAGTTAAAAATACTTCAAAGGGAGACAGGGAAATGGCTCAGTTACAAAGTGCTTATTGCCCAAGCATTATGCATTGAATTTTATCCTCAGAATCCATGTATAAAATGCAGGCATGGTGCACCACGCTTGCATCCCCAACACTAGGGAGGAGACAGGCAGATCTCTAGGGCTCACTGACTAGCCACTCAAGGCTAACCGGTGAGCTCCAGGCCAGGGAGCAATGCTCTCTCAGCAGTCACAACAACAACAAGGTAGCTAGTATTCCTCAGGATAATAACCAAGGTTATCCTGAGGTGTTCACACAGATGCCCACACATATGTATACCCACAAAAAGGAACATGCCCACATACACATAGATATATAGCTTTTAAAATATTTTTTTTTAATTTGAGAATGAGGGAGACAAAGAAAAAAGACTGTGTGTGTGTGTGCGTGTGTGTGTGTGTGTGTGTGTGTGTGTGTGTGTTTGTGTGTGTAGGAGTGCTAGGGCCTCCAAAACTTGCAAACAAATTCCAGACACATGTGCCACTTTGTGCATCTAGCTTTATATGGGTACAGGCGAATTGAACCCAGGCCATCAGTATCAATGCCTTTAACTGATGAGCTATCTCGCCAGCCTGACACATACTTTTTTTTTTTATTATTTTTCAAGGTAGGGTCTCACTCTATCCAGGCTGACCTGGAATTCACTGTGTAGTCTCAGGGTGGCCTCAGACTCACAGCGATCCTCCTACCTCTGCCTCCCGAGTGCTGGGATTAATGGCGTGCGCCACCATGTCTGGCTCTGACACATATTCTTTCTTAAGGAACGGGAGTGGGGCTGGAGAGATGGCTTAGCAGGTAAAGCGTTTGCCAGCAAAGCCTAAGGATCCATGTTTGACTCTCCAGATCCCTCATTATCCAGACCACAGAGGTGAGGCCAGTGCAGGGAGCACATGACCACTAGGTGGCGAAAGCATCTGCAGTGGCTCAGACCCTGGTACACCAAGTCTCTCTCTCTCTCTCTCTAAAATAAAAATAAATAAATAAAAACTTTTTTCAAAGAACAGAAGTGGCTGGGGAGATGGCCGAGTGGATAAAGTATGATCACCTGAATTCGGATCCCCAGCACAGACATCAATGATGGTTGATGGATGGGTGTGGTGGTCTACTTGTAACCGCAGTGCTCACGAGGCAGAGACAGGACATGCCCGGGACTGCTGCTTAGTTAGACTAGCTGAATCCATGAGCCCTTGCCCAAGTGAGAGACCCTTTTCCCTTAGTACACAAGGTGAAGTGTGATCAAAGAAGACACCTGATGTCACCTCTGGTTCCCACCGGCACCTGCACACATGAATCCTCCACTCACACATACACAAACACTTGCAAAAAAAATAAATAAATAAACAAACCAAAGAGAACCGAAACACTACAGAGGGAGAACAAACAGTAGTCAGCTAGAATTTCACTTCACGGAAAAAGGGAAAAAGTATTTCAGGCTGTTTCTTATGCACGTAACATGTGAACTTGTCTGTTTTATATTTTTCATAATGCTGTCACAATTCGTCTATAACCTGATTTTTAATGAATATTGTGTTATCCACATTCTCTTCATGGTGCACAGTCTTTTGTGCTACTCACCAAATCAGTCAGCAAATAACTGCTGATTCTCTCTCACCTTCTGAGTCTGTATGTGGGAGGACTGCTCTAAATCAAATCAGTCATAGCCATTGCCTAGCACATGTTGGTACCCAGTCTCCTAATTATCTCAAATAATGAATTAATTCCCCGACAGATATGTAGTAGGAGCCCTAGTCCCCTGTGTCTGATAGAGCATAAATTTAGATTGACCTATAAGTAGAAATAAACTGGGTTGCTTCTGGAGAAGAACACATCGTTATACTTACATTTTGATTTACATCCCAGCAAAGCTCTTTTCCTTTTCTCATGGAACCAGGAGTGATAAGGATGGCGCCTGTTTTGTCTGTGTGTGTATTAATTTATTTTAATGCTATAAAAATTAACTGCAAGCTGGCTGGTATGCTCATAGCTTTGGAGACAAGAAGTTTAAAATGTCTTACAGGGCTGAAATCAAGATGGCGACAAGGCCAAGTCCCCTCTGATGACCTTACAGGAAACTTTGCTTCCCTGTCTTGTCCAGCATCAGGAGTCACACTCATTCCAATCCAAGGTGTGAGTTTCCCTCTTTCAGCTTCTAATCTAGAGCTTCTTAAGTCCTTTTCCCCTTACAACCCCCTTTCTCCCACAAAATTTTTTATGCAACATCATGTATATAGGTATATCAAGCATAAGCATCAAACATACTGCTAAAAATTGGAAAACGCTTCTGTAGTATATATATGATTCTATCGTTTTTCAAAAATCATACCCTGCATAAAATGAGATGTCTTTGTTAATTTGTTTAATATAAAGAAGTAAGTGTTGGATGAATATTTGATACTGCAGGACATATATAGCAACTTCAACATGTTTCAGAAATGATTGATATTTTTATTTTGTGATTGTCATTGTTGAGAATCCTGCTTTGCATAAATACATATAAAATGGCAGAAATATATTTAGGGTCATTTTAAAAATTGTTGGAAATCCTGTCCTAATTCATTGCCAAAATTCATTTAACTATTTTTAATGTTCAAACTAAAAATAAAATATTTAAAATCAAATATTCTAACACAGTATAATTCAAAGAAATGCTAATTTGAATCTTACATACTGGAAATGAGCAGGAAAATACTTACAACCTTTGTTTTCTGTAATTAAGGCTATTATATTTCTATAAGTAAAGAAACCTTTCTATGTACAGTGAAAACACCGAAGTTCATATTGTACATTAGTCTTGAATCTGAGCCAAGTTGTTTCAGGCAATGTTCATTAGCATTGTGTGGTATGATTGCATATATAGTGCAAAGTGTACGTTTCATGATCAGAACTAAGGCTGTGGTACAGTCCCACAATGTGGCTTGGCCAAGGACTGTCAGAAACAACTTGGATTTATTAGGTGTTTGAGTTAACTTTTGGATGAGCATTCAGAGGTATTTTACTATTGACAATGTTTTTTGTGTGACTACCAAATTCAGTCATACAACCCAATGAGGTCACAACCCACATTTAAGACATTGGGTTCTATCCAACCAGCAATACGCTCTCTTGTACTCTGTGTCCCATGGTCTATTACATGACTTTTTCTTCACCTGTGGTCTTCAAAACTACTTGCAATTCTATTTAGGGCTAAGATGGACAATCAGAGGCTGTTTTCCCATAGAAATATGCTTAACTTGATCATAGCTACAAGCTTCATTTTCTGCATAAGGTAACATGACCAGGTCCTAGGGATTTTCACTTGGGAACCGTGGGTATCTTTATTCAACTTACCACATTCTGCATCGCATGGAGAGAAGTGGGCCACATTTCTCATCATACCATCCTGAGCATTAGATGTGAGCACTGTATTTCTCTAGGCTACTAAAAGTAAAGAATTTGTTATTTTTGTTAACATATCATAATTTAAAACATGCCAAGACAGTTATATTTAAAGTTTCTATATTATATTTCAATATCTAAGATGCACATTTTTAATGTTTTCCTACAGTGTAAGGTTTAAATGCATCTTTTTAGAAAGACCTTCATATAACTATATCACAGTTTATATAGTAAATATCTGATTGTAATTTAAGTTGTATCTGATATTTCAATTAATATCCTAATATGTGAGTCATTGAGATATCCCTAATTACATTCTTACATATACTCTAATGAATATATATATATATATATATATATATATATATATATATATATATATATACATATACATATACATATACATATACATATACATATACATATACATATACATATATGGTGTTTGAGTTATAGTAAAGGCATCCAGGGGCTGGGAAGGTGCCCCATCATGTATGAGTGCTCATTGCACATATTGCACAAGCATGAGGACCTGAGTTCCATTCCCAGCACACACGTATAAGCTGGGTATGGTCATTCATGGCTATAACCACAGCAGTGATGAAGGTAGATTAATGGGACTCACTGCTCAGGCAGTCTAACTGAAAAGTAGAGAGTTTCAGGTTCAGTGGGAAATAAGGTGGAAGAGCAATAGATAGCTGTTACAGTGGGCTGAGACAAACATCCTACCAGAAGCAGCTTCTGGGAAGAAAGGGTTGATTTCAGGCTCACAGGATCCAGGGGAAACACCATCAATCGTGGAGGGAGCTGGTTCACTTCTGCACCCACAACTGCCAGCAGCAGCAGCAGCAGCAGCAGCAAGACCAACAGCCAGAGCTCAAGCTTGGCTCTGCTCACACCTAGCAGGGCTGCACGGAGATCCACCTGCAGTGTTACGCTTCCTCCAGCAAAGCTGTGCCTGCTAGGGAATTAGGCCCAAACCTTGTTTGCAGGAAAGTGGGGATGGAGAGGGAATTATCATGGTTTACTGTCTATAATTATGGATGCTATCAATAAAAATATTAAAATAAATTTAAAAAAAAAACTAAATAAGGCCAGGCACGGTGGTGCATACCATGAATCCCAGCACCAGTGAGGTAAAGGTGGAAAGATTGCTGTGAGTTTGAAGCCAGCCTTTGAATAGAGTGGGTTCCAGGCCTGGGCTAAAGTAAGACTCTGCCACAAAAAAATAAAAAAAAATAATAAATAATAAACCTTAAGTCTGTTCAGGATATACAGTACATTTGCACTCAAACCAGCCATAGTACTTAACATCTTTCTCTGGCCTCAACAGACATGCATGTGAGGCCAGTGCATCCTTGTGGTGTGTGTGTGTGTGTGTGTGTGTGTGTGTGTACATGCATGCACACACACACAATAAAAAAAAAACTTCCAAAATTGTTGCAGAACAGTAGCATTTGATTCATTCCATTGTTTGTAACCCTAACTCGGGGAAAACTTTGTATTTTTTAAAAATTATTTATTTATTTACTTATTAGAGAGGCAGGTAGGTAGAGAGAGAGAGAATGGGTGTGCCAGGGCCTGTAGCCATGCAAACGAACTCCAGACACATGTGCCACCTTGTGCATCTGGCTTATGTGGTTACTAGAGAACCAAACCTGGGTCCTTATGCTTCACAGGCAAGTGTCCTTAACCACTAAGCCATCTCTTCCACCCAGGTTTTCTTTTTTTTTTTTTAATTTGAAGATCTTATAAAAGATTTAACTAGGTCAGTTGGTAAACTTGGGATACTGAACTAATCAATTCTTTGTAAAGTTTATGAATTATTTAATCTATTATTATAATAAGTTAACTGCTATTTTATGTAGTATAATGGGGTGTTAGCGTTTCAGAAATGTCCTTGAATCCTAAACCCTAGATCCATGGCTACTTTTAATCAAAGAAATTGAATACAAAAGACTTAGAAGGATAATTCTTAAGTCATCATATTTATTTAGGGAAGTACAGAGCCAGGGAAGGGCACCCATGTGGCTAGAAATCACATGCAGAGGGCCTGGGGAGTCCAAGGAGAGAACAGAAAGAAAAGAAAGTTCAAAGAGCTCTTGCCACGTGGGGAGCTGAAGGGGTAAAGAGCCCATGTGGGGAAGAAAGCCTAAGGGGCCTCTCCCCTCAGCTCAGTGGGCTGGGCCCAGGCCTAGCCGAGTGGAATCTCATCAGCAGGTGGAAGTTCAGAAGAGGTCAGGTAGCACAGAGGGCTTGCCCTCCCCTTGCAAATGTGTTTAGAACCTTATAATGGTGGGACCACCTTCTGGCTCAGCTCACCTGAGGACAGCTGATTGGTTTGGGGTAGGGCCTGTCTCAAGAAGGGGCTAGCCATGATGCCAAATTCTGGGGGCTGAACTCTGACCAACCACAATGTTGGGGCTAGATTAAAATACTAGGAGAGACTTCCTTCCCAGAGCTATCTGAGGGCTGGAGAGATGGCTTAGTTGTTAAGTCGCTTGCCTGTGAGGCCGAAGGACCCGTGTTTGACTCTCCAGATCCCATGTAAATCAGATGCACAAAGGGGAGGCAAGCACAAGGTCACACACATGCCCTCTAGGTGGCATAAGTGTCTGGAGTTTGACTGCAGGGGCTGAAGTCCTGGGCACCAATCCCCCTGCCCCCTCTCTTGCTCTCTTTCTCTGAAAAAAAAATAAAAATAAAAAGCTACCAACTCCCTCTCAGTAGCACTATCTCTAACAAGTCTCACCCTCATCCATATCCTATACACTGGAATAAAGTGATGTTTAAAAAAAGTGAATTCAAAATAAAAATCACTGAATAAATGACCTCATTCTAGGGGAGAGTTGATGGAAAATGAAAGCAGACCTTAATATGCAGTGATCACTTTTAACAGGGTCATTTCTTGATTGCAAGTTGCCACCTAGCTATCCCCTTTTCCTTGCTGTCCACACTTGTTAGTGAGGCCAACTCTCTGTGGGAAGAAGTGCACTCGATCAGGCCAATGAGGCGGTGACTTTCTTACCAGCCCATCCATCGTCGAGATGCGGTAACTGACAGGAGACCGTGACTCAGCCTGTGCCCCAGCAGGAAGTAAGCGTGTCATCTGCCAGGGCACCTGAACTCTACTCGCCAAGGCCTGAGCCCATCCAAGAGCCCCAGAAAGACAGATGTCCAGGCGACAAGCTGCCAGCCAGCAAGCAGACATTTCTCCATAAAGTGACTATTTCTACCTCTTCTCCTCCGCATCCCTGCCACACTCTCTAGTACTATTTAGAAGAGTCATCTGAGCCTCTGCCTGTCTTTTTGCCTGTCTCCTTTGTCAGACCTGGTGAACCATTTGGCGGCAAGGCGGCGGCCATCTGTGCTGTTAGAATGAAATTCTTCCCCCATCACTTGCCTTATCTTTCCTAATCCGGAGAGTCTTGGCTTGTGGGATGCCGGTGCTTCAGTTTTCTGGGCTTGTTGCCACTGACTGGGTAGATTTCACGTCTCGGGCCAGCCTTGCAGGTAGGAAAATCTAGGAGGGATTATGTTTCCTTGACAATTTCCTTTCTGTTTCCAGAGCAGTGAAATTCACTTGATGCCCCCATGGGCTGTTCTACTGGCCCTTCTACTATAAGGCATTTATGCTTTTCCTAAAAGTCCCTTCAGCCAAGGGAAATGATTCTGAACATGATCTGAGCAGCAGGGAATGATGAATGCACTGGTCTCTATTTCTTGAGGAAAAAAAAATGCAAATCCAAATTGAATGAAATTCAAGTCATTGCATAGGGGTTTCCAGGTTTTAAGATACAATTAACAGACACTAACAGAATCTGTGGGAATAAACTCAATTAAATATTTGCTTCTCACAATGTTTTATGTTTCCTCGGGTCACATATGAACCAAAGCCATTCACTGTTAGAACAAACACAAGGGGGCCTGACTTGTAAAAATTTACCAGCTAGGAAATATGATCCTCATTTAAAACAGAAATTTTGTGAGTGTAGTCTTTTAACTTATTTTATTTTTTTGTCTGAATATTTTGTCAAAGATCAGTACAACTAGTAGTGAAAGTGGAATATATTAAAATCTACAAGCTATTTGGTTGATCAGGAGTGTGGCATGAAGGGAACCTTTGTGAGGAAACGTGAAGCAATTCAGGTCAGCAATGGGATCGATGTCACATTCCTGTCTCAGGAGAGATCTTAGAAGTTACTGAATCTGCTTCTCTCTTCTTTGTTTATACTTAAAGTGGGGGAAAGAAATGTCTCTGTCCTTCCTAGCTCAATGCAATATTGCAAGTATAAAAGTAATTAGTGGTTATGAAGTCCTTAAAAGCATCGTAAAATAAAAATGAAATTGAAATGCTTCCAATTGTAATAAATTCTCAAACATCCACACACTTTTCATTTAGAAGTTAATGCAATATAAGGAGACATTTCAAAAGTTTACATTATGTCATGTGGGAAGAAGTCTTTGCTAAGCAAATGAGGAGGTAAACAGATGTTTTAAAAGAAGGCATATATCAAATACATATAATTATAATCTCTTGAATGATTGCTTATTAGAGTGTGTGATATAATTTGCACTCATCATGATCACAACCATACCTGAGAAAATAACCCTGTAGAAAATAAGTATTATGCAGAATCCTATATATTTATTAGGAATTTTTAAATCTCCATTTTTATGTTCATTTAGAAACTTGGTTTATAACATGACCCAAATCTTTCATTTTCACTTTTCTTTGATGTGCATAGAAATATGACCTCAGAGCTTGGTGCGGAATGCTACCCTACAAACATGCAGTAAATATAAGAGCAAAACAACATGTTATGGTAGTTTGAGAAAAATCTAACAGGTCTGGCAGGAATATATTCTAAACAGACACCTCTTCCCTTCTCTTTGGTTACCAGACTACTGAAAAGATACCCCAATAATTTCTCCAGGAATCTTATGCTGTGTGGATGAACCAGCTGAAGCCTGATGCCAATCAAAAGGAAAATTATCTCTTCCCAGAAAGAGACTTCATTGGTATAGAAAACTTGCAGGAGACACTGATGTCTAAACAGTGATGGGCAAGACCATATCTTTAGCAGGAATTCTTTTTTCTTTTTTTTTTTTTTGGTTTTTCGAGGTAGGGTCTTACTCTAGCCCAGGCTGACCTGGAATTCACTATGGAGTCTCAGGGTGGCCTCAAACTCATGGTGATCCTCCTACCTCTGCCTCCTGAGTGCTGGGATTAAAGGCGTGTGCCACCACGCCCTGGCTAGGAATTCTTAACTATGTATGTCTCTGAGCTACTTAAACCTCATGTCAGGATTCAGAAGATGGACTTAGGATGAGGGGGAGTGGAGATGGAGGAGGAGGAGGTCACTGGGTCTCTCTCTTCTCTCATTCCAAAGTGGCCAGAAACCATTTCCGATGTTTATTATTAAATGGCTTTTTAAAAGATTTTTATTTATTTATTTATTAGAGGCAGAGAGGGGGAGAGAGAGAGAGAGAGACAGTGAGAACGGGTGCGCCAAGCCCTCCAGCCACTTCAAGTGAACTCCAGGCGCATGCACCACCATGTGCATCTGGCTTACATGGGACGAGGAGAAACGAACCTGGATCCTTAGGCCTCACAGGCAAGCGCCTTAACCACTAAGCCATCTCTCCAGCCCATTGATTGGCTTTTTTAAATTGATATATGGAGCGTGAGCACTGGAACCAGGATTTGGTGGCTAAGGCTCATGTTCTCACCCTAGTAACAACTCCAGAAACAAAAGGAAGCATTTAGTTCTCAGTAACCATTGAGCTATGATGATATTTGAACTGGGCTTTAGAAACGGGCACAACCTGTACAGAGTAGAAATAGAAAACATCATTCTAGGGAAATCCCATAAAAATAAAGCATACAGGTGCATAGTGCATTACAAAACTTCCAAATAGTTCTTCATTGGTGATTAATAAATAGTAAGCTATACAAAGTAGCCTTGACATCAAGTTCTCTTTGGTTCTCATATTAGACAACTTGAAATTCTATTGAAAATGAAAACATCTTGATATATTTCAGAAGGAAGTTGCCGAACTCTGGTAAATGATTATGGAAGAGGCCAATGATACTAGAAACTGACTCCATAAAAGGAGGAATTCAGGTTCTGGGGTAAGCTAAGGGAGATAGCAGTTGTTTGATAAAGTGTGAGGCTACATCCAAGAAACTCCAGGCTGAAGTTGCCTATGAAAATAATAGCACACGTAATGTTTTGTGAGATACTGAGAAGTGAGCAAGACTTTTCAGAAAATGGACTAAAGACAGAACTCATCATGATTAGACTGAAGAATATTGCTTCAGCCTAAGAACCGTGTATAATTGGAAGGGCACAGAACTCAGAATAAAATTAAAGCTTTTTACAGAGGGCAGGTTAAAAAAAAGAAAAAGAAAAGAAAGAAAGAAACTTGGGCTGAATAAAACCCTTGCCAAGCAAGCATGAATACCTGTTTGGATCCCCTGAAGCTATGTAAACCTCATTCTGTAGTGAAATTATATGTAATCCAGAGCACTAAGAGGAGATAGAAGGTGCAGACAGAAGAATTGCCAAGAAGCTCAAGGGCCAGCTAGTCTGTAGAACTCAGCAATGAACAATAGACATCGTGTCTCAATCAAGGGGGGAGGCAAAATGACACACCAGAAGCAGTTTGTCCTCTTACCTCCACTTACTCACCATGACACATGTGCCTCCATCCAACCCCCTGGCCCACACAAAAGGCTTTCAGTTAAGAGACCCAAAAAGGAATTACACAGGGAACATCAACGCACAGTGTCTGGGATGTTTGTTGAAGCCATATAAACAAATAATTCAGGAAAAATGACTTTATTCGAACTGTCAGATATTATAGAGTCTGAATTAAATGAAATTAAAGACATTATTAATATTATTTTATTTCATACATTTAAATATATTGATGATCCTTGAAAGTAGTGTTTCTGCGAAGAAAATAAGAGGGTAAAACAGCATGGAGCAGAGAAAAATGCAAGAGCTAGACAGATAAGTAACATAAAAAATAGTCATTTTCCACTTAAGTCCAAGTTCAGGAAAAATAGACATTTTGATGTATCAAGAAAAAAATCAGTAGAGAACACTAAAGATCAAAGCAATGAAAAGATCAAATAAGTTAGTTTATAAAGACAAGTCCTACAGAAAGTGAGAGGAGATGGGTATAGAGGCTCTGGTATAGGTAAACATATTGGAAAGAAAAGTGGTCTCAAATTTATTGGCAATAAGAATAAAAAATAAAAAAATATATATTACTGAAATTACTGAGTTTTGAGATGTTGATAAAAAATTGAAGTATTTCACATCAGCTGCCCTTGAATTTCTTCACTGAGATCCAAGCTCAGTTTGTGAGAAAGTGGGAAGAGTTTAGACTGGGCCTGTTGGAATGATTACAAGATGCTCTGATGATAGAATAGACCCGAGAATTCATTAGTGGTGAAAGAAATACTGACAACAATTAGTTGGTACAAATGTGATATTGAATCACATTATTTCATTGTAGTTTTATTTTCTTTTTATGATACTAAGAAGTATTCACTGTGAATGTGCGAGAGATTATAACCCAAAGAGAAAATTGTTAACTACAATACTATCAAATAAAGACAAGTGATCTTATGTCCTGACATGTATTTTATTAAATTTATTTTAAGAGAGAGAGAGAGAGAGAGAGAGAGAGAGAGAGAATGGATGCCCCAGGGTCTTCAGCTACTCCGAACAAACTCCAGATGTGTATGCTCCCTTGTGGTACATGTGCGACATTTAGAATTTGTGTAACTGTGTATGTGTATACGGCTATGTAGGACCTGGAGATTCAAACATAAGTTCTTAGACATCACAGGAAAGCACCTTAACTGTGAAGCCAATCCTCCAGCCTATAATATGTATTTTTATCTATCTATAACTTTATGCATGCATATATATACATATATATATATACATATATATATGAATGGCAACTTCATATTAATCAGGATCCTAATAGTAAAATGATGGTCCAACACACCTTCCAATACGGTCACTGAGGGGAGTGCAATCAGAGGTCCATTTCAGAAGATGTTGGTTGGATAAAGAGGAATTGTGATTCATCAGTGATATATCTGGAGCTTCACAGTTTGGAGTGTGTGGGATGGCTGAGAGTGTAGAAGAAAACATATATGAAACTGTAAGATCCATAGCTTTAAGAAAGGGCTACTCAGCAGGAATTGTGGACTTTGCTGAATTGACACATCTATTGAATATGTTCCTCTGATGGGATGAAGATGAGAAAGCAAATATTATATCTGATCTTTCCTACCTGTCGACTATTCTAGGTCCCTTCTGTTGTCTGAATGCAGCAAACATGAGGCAGCAAGAGTGACTCTGATGCAATCCGCAGATACCAGATCCGCGAGGGAAGAGGTAGATAGGCATAATGAGTCTGAAGGGACCAAGAGGAGAGTAGATGCATCCTCTTCTACGGGATTCAAATTCAGCATCGCTAAAGCACGGAAGAAGAAGTAGATAGTTGAATTTACCTCATGTTTCTAGTGAGACAGAATAAAGCAGGTTCCTTTGTTGCCCAGAGGGAGACAGCAATATCTCAAGTCTTTTTGAAGATAAACTAGAACAATTCAGTTCAAAGCTCAGTATTATTCAAGAGACAAATAGTCAAGTTTAAAAGAACAGCATTTATTTTTCCTTTAAACTGCAAGGAGTATGGGCAACAGCACCCTCCTTGTTCTTTAAACTATTTCCCTGGACTTGGAGACATTCTCAAATGATTTGGAATATATAGGACAGACAATCTTGTTGTGACTTCATTAACACATCCCAAGTAAAATGAGATTCTGAATTTTGTTGGAGATACTTTATTTTTTCATATATTTAATTTTCTAAATCAAATTTGTTATGGTGGTAATAACTTTCATTGTTCCAAAAACTACTTTTTAAATCATTCTAACTTGTACAAAGAGAGTTTAACATAAAGAAAGTATGGTAGTGTAGAATTCATCAAGGAGAAAAACTAAGGAAGGCTGAGGTTGACATGATAATTACTAAAACAAACTTTCAATCAAAATGCTTCTGAATATTCTTCTGACAGGTGCTTATTGATGCAAATTGAATGGAAGATGAAGTAAGCAGATTGCCATTTAAATCATAATTAAATTAAGACTTAACTATCCTTCCAATCTTTCTGAGTTCTCAATAAACAGAAGACAAGACTAAGGAAGAAGGGGGAAAACCTGATGTTGCAGCTTAACCTGTTTTTTAATTTACCATTTACAGCCTAAATGAGAAGATGAGGAACAGGAAATAAAGAAGAATTCCCTAAAGTGTCACTGGTGGCATCTCTGAAATTGCATCAGTTATGTTTCTGCCATCACCCTCTATCCCTGCATTACCCACAAACCCACAGTGTTCAGAAAAACTTCATACAACTTCTGTCAGAATTGCCAAGCAATCTTGTTGAGCAAACTCAATACAAATGGACATTATTGAATTTGGTGTATATTTGGAACAGAGACCTTGCTTTGAAGTCTGTTACAGATTATAATCTAGATATCATAATTCTGGTTTATTAAATCATTTTTTCTTATCCTGTTCCAAATGCTTGGAAAACTAGTTGGTTTTATGGTTGTCTTACATAAAGTTTGTTGTAATTTAGCCAACTAGATGATTTTTTTCATTGATTTTGCATAGTTTTAGAAGTTATCTGTCGAAGTTCCTAATATCCAAAATTTAAAAAGGCTTTTGCTTAATAACAACATATTGAGCATAATTTTGAACAGTGTTTTATGCAAAGCACTAGTGTCATGGAAAAAAATGCCATGTCTCCCTATCAAGAAGTTACATTCTGTTATTAGAAAAAGTTATATAAGTAAATAAATGCCACACAGTGTAGCACACATTATAATTTCAAACAGAGTTCAAAGTACTCCAGGAGAGAATAATGTGAGAAGTATCTGGCTCTATCTAGGAATAACTGTAGAAGCTTCTTAAATAGGATGACACCATTGAGTTAAGGAATTTGAACCAACTATAGGGTTTTGTCTCTGCTTAATTCTAAATTCACATTAGGCCTGTGCACTGATAAAAACTCTCATTCAAAACTTTTAAGTGAACAAAGTCAGAAAAATACTCCAAAAGCACTTTTTAAACTTTTTATTTTTATTTTTATTTTTTTGAGAATGATAGACAGAGAAAGAAGCAGAGAGAAAGAATGGGCACACCAGGGCCTCCAGCCACTGCAAACAAACTCCAGACGCATGTGCCACCTTGTGCATCTGGCTTATGTGGGTCCTGAGGAATTGAGCCTCAAACCAGGGTACTTAGGCTTTACAGGCAAACGCTTAAGCGCTAAGCCATCTCTCCAGGCCCCAAAAGCACTTTTATATAATTCATCACACCTAGGCACATATCTATTCATAACAGAAAGTAGATACATGTTGAACAATGCTAAAACTGATGTTGCATCTATTCAATTTATTATATAAGATAAAGTGGATATTATTAAAAGTATATTTAGCATCTGACTCAGAAGATTATAGACATAAATCCTATATTAGAATTTATATAGATGACTAGATGATACATAGATAGATAGATAGATAGATAGATAGATAGATAGATAGATGATAGATGATAATGGATAGAATGCGAAAGCAAAGACCTTGTTCTAAGGATTTTTACATGTGAGTAAGGGGGCTGTACCCTCATAGGAATGGTGTCAGAAATCAAATGTCTGCTCAGACAATCATGTACAATTTAAAAAGAGCTTTACTCAGGTGATGGAAAGAGAGTATTCTATCACACAAAGTCTCCAAAGTTTCTTCCAGAAACTAAGAATTCTATTCACATGTATAAATTGTTTCCTGAGCCATACTGACAGGATAGCCCTCGGGGTAGATTGTTGTGACCTCCTTGAGTCCAGAATCAGCTTTCAAGACCCACACAATGGTTGGTAAAGCTTCCACAGCCATGTGTGTAACCTATAACAAATATAATTTTGACTGGTCTCATGTTGGAAGCAATATGCCCTTGACCTCCATGTCCATGGCCATTCATTAAGCCATGGTGACCACTGGGAAAACGAAAATAAAGAAAGAGCTACAACTGTAAGTCATGCAAAATTTGAAAACTGTTGAGACTTCTACTAACAGCCTATCATGACTGAGTAATGGGTGCCTATCTATAGGGAAAAAACAGGATTTTTTTTTCAAGCTAGTATCAAGTAAAAATGAAAGGGTTGAGATGACTATATTAACCAGCTGCATTAAGGAATGCTGCCTTCAGTTTGTTGCAGGCATAGATGTTCTTCTGTGTATACTTTTTGGGCTGTGCAAGACATGTGGAGTGTTCCTACTCTCAGACAATGAGATTTATTAGGCTAAGCACTCAAATCTGCAGGATGTCATGGGAACTTTAAATCTCAATAGTATCTTCAACTGTAAAATGAATCCAATTGGTCTGTGAATGTCATGGGGCAGATTAAAAATGGCTGAGAAGCATGGATTTTAAAAGCAACAAAAAGAAAGTATCAGATAAATGGTAAATAATCCTATTACATTTCTAGACACCAAAATGGCAAATGGCAACAGATAAATGCTCAGTAGAGCCTATTTCATTTGTATTTAACTTCAAGAAAGTTTGAAGTCATTCTGTCTTTATACACTCTAGTTTTTTCATAATCATAAATCCTGTTTGTGTTTGAGTCTCCGTGAAACTCTTGGTTCCTGGGTTCTGCTTGAGCAAAGGTAGTGAGAAGATTCTTTAGACTGCAAAACCACAGAAGATGGAGTTGGACGTTTTCTCATGTAAACCTGCCTATTCCCATGAGTGATAACAATGTGTTTTCCTGCTAATGTTGGTTGGGGGCTGGTTATACAGCTCAGTGGTCAAGTGTTTGCCTAGGATAAGGTTGTGTTCAGTCCTCATTTCTTAAAAATATAAGTCTGACCAAAACAAAAGTTGGTAGGGTATCTTTAAAGTGTTTGGAATTAAAGGATAGTTATTGACAGTAGAAACTATGCTCTACAACAAAACATTGAGTATTGGATGAGGTTTACCACAATAAAGACAATGAACATGTGATTAATGTGGTTGTTGGAAGACAAGAGAGAGTTTTCAGAACTCTGCAATGACTTTATACAAATTCATTATATACAGTTTTGAAGGAATTAGTACATTTAGTTGGCACATAAAGGTCAGTTGACCTAGGATAAGTTATTTATAACCAGTGCCTGGGTAAAAGAGAAATAACCCCTGGCTATATTTAATCACTGATGTAATGAGCTGTCTGCTGCTATATGATAATTCTGCCTGTACTTACTAATATATCACAACTAAACTTCTCACTTCTCTTTAGTAGAAGAAGATGAAATGAACATTTTTAATGACTTAAATAAGATACATACCCATACATGTCCATATCTCCTTCAAGAAGCTTTAAATAAGAGAAGAAAAGGGAAACTCTATAAATATCCTCCAATTACTTCTCTCATTTCTAGAAATTATGCTTACTTGCTTTTTAACATTTCTAAAAGAGGTTCCCCATGCATCCTTAAAGCCCAAAATAAAACTTTCAAATAAGTGGCCTGCCTAAACCCAGCCCTCAGGATGACTATAGGATTCCGGGATTCTGCCTCTCATTTCCATTCTTAAGGACCTTGTGGAAACCTGAAGAATCTTGCCTCCAAGCAATGGTACAACTATGACAGGCAACAACATCTTTGCAAGTGTCACCTGTGCAGACATAACAAAGTCTTCGCTTAGCAAAATGCTAGACGTGGCTTGATCTTTGCCTTCAGCATTTGAAATTCTTTTTTAAAAATATGTTATTTATTTACTTATGTCTGAAAGAGAGAGAGAGAGAGAGGCAAATAGAGAGAGAGAGAGACAACGGGTGTGCCAGGGCATCTAGCCACTGAACTCCATATGCATATGATACCACCTTGTGCATCGGGCTTATGTGGGTATTGGGGAATCAAACCTGGGTCCTTTGGCTTTGCAGGCAAGCACCTGAACCTCTAAGCCATATCTGCAGTCCGGCATTTGAAATTCTTAATCATTCAAAAGGCAAATACCCTGCATTTTCTATTGAACCATGATCTAAAAATTATATCGCTGGTCCTAATTCAAGACAATATTTTGTAAGGTCTGGCAATGCACTTCATATGGCCTGGAGAATATGTCAAAATCTTTGGCAGAGCTCTGTTTCTTGCTGTCTATAGTTGCTGGCCTTAGTTTGACAAGAGGAAGCAAATTAATGACCACTCCATAGAGGTTATTGAATTCCAAGTTTAACATATCCCATATAAAGCCACCCTCTTTGGTGATTTCCACCTAAAAAGAAAAGCACTAAAATGGCCTTGTGCTAGGTACAAATGTTTCCCAGGAACCCCAGAACTGCATGCCTTATTGAAGTTCTACACTTAGGTAACTGCATTGTAATTCCCCGTTGTTGTGAAATGACAAGCTATCAACTCAGAAGCTTTTTGTTAGAGGTCACCAGCAACCAATGGAATTAATTTTAACATAACAACAATGAATTCAAATTATCACTTAATGAAAAATGAGTTGATACAAGTTTCACTTTTAATATACCGAAAAATTCTAGTATGGTTGTCAACTCTGTGTGAGTTTTTGGTATGTGGCCTCAAATCCATGTATCAAATTATCAGTATGGTATATGCTAAATAAAGGAGGTTCTGTCAAATGGAATATGAGTTTCATTTCTAATTATGTTTATTACCTCACCTCCTTCATCAGCTCATGTCCACAATGCTTTGGATTTACTGTGAGTGTTTTGTCTTTTTCACGAGACAATAAGAAAATAGAGGCACCAGTGTCTCTCTTTTAATATCTCCAGTTCATTTCACAGTGTAGTCAGTAAGTGAATACTTGATTGACTGGATGAATCTTTCCTTTGCCAACATAGGAAAACTCCAACTACATAAGTAGTGAAACAAATCCATGAAGTCCTCTCATTGTCTCACTTACCCTCACTGATTTTATGTGTATGGCATACATTCATATTTAAGGATTGGTTGTGCAAAGATGTCAATGTACATAATACTACTTAGCTATGTATTTAGAAATGGCTATAGCAAAAACTTTCATGTTATGCTTTTGACCACAATTAAAATAACATTATCAGCAATAAAACAAATGATCCAATTAAAACCAGAAAATTATCTGAGCAGAAGACACTGCAACAAAGAAGTTACTCAGATAACAAATAAGTACATGAATAGGTGTTAAACAGCATTTTTCATTCCAGAATTACAAGCTAAACAATAATGACATATCTTTGTAGTATTAGAATTCTAAAATAAAATGATAATTTCTGAAGGGAATTTGGAGCTTTCTGTTGCTGACAAAAACACAAAATGTATCAACTTTGGAAAGCTGAATTTCTTGCAAAGTCATACACAGTCCTACAAGTAATCCAACAATTTCACTTCTACATACTCATCCATGAGTGGGAGAATCACAGAAAAACATGAAAACAAGTGCTTATAACATGATTACCCCAAAACTAGTTGCAAATGTCTTCTTTCAGTAGGTGAATGGATAAGGTTGAATATATTCATACAATAAAATAATAATTAGCAATAAAATAAACTACAAAATACCCAAATTAATCTGAAATACATATTATCAGAGCAAAGAAGCCACTGGAAAGACTATATGTACTGTATAATTCTAATTATGTGATATTCCAGAAAAGACAAATATTTACAAATATTATTAGATGATTAGTTGCCAGGGAGCTGGAGAAATGAATGATGAGAGGTAAAGTATAGGGTTTACATTAATAAAAGACTTCAATATGCTAAGGACAAGGTTAGTTTATTATATTGGACATTATTGACACTTCTAGAACTCTATTATACAAATAGTAAAGCTTAATTTATGCAAATTTTAAAACACGATAATCGAATTCTCAAGAAGGAATACAGGTGCTGGAGAGATGACTTAGTGGTTAAGGCATTTGCTTGTAAAACCTAAGAATCCAGGTTTAATTCCCCAGTATTCACACAAGCCAGATGCACATGGTGGTGCATGTTCCACAATTTGTTTGCAGTGGCTAGAAGCCCTGGTGTGCCTATTCTCTCCCTCCCTTTCCCTCTCTCTCTCTCTCTCTCTCTCTCTCTCAGAAATAATCAAAAAAAATAAACAAGAATAAATGAAGACTATTAAAAATATAACTAATTCATGTATGAAACAATTCAAGTCAAGGAAACAAGGCAGGAAATAATTGGGGGATGGTAAGAGCCAGATTACAGTAAGAATTTCCAGATAAGCAAGGTGAGAAGATTCAAATGACACGTTGTAATGAATCAGGGTTGGAACTTCATAATGAACTCCTATGGTTACACATAAAACCAGCTACTGATATATGTGATGTGTGTCCATTGATTGATATGTGAACAAATAATTTGCCCTGTTTACTGAGAAAGCCTAAAAGAAATGTGAAGTGGTTTGACCTTCTGAGATCCAACCATGCTCTCTAAGAAATGCATGGATCATTTTATAGTTGTTCCCCATGATTTAACCACCTTCTACCTAAGGATCCACTATCCATCAATATTACTGTTCTAGTGCTTCAGAGATGGTTTAGATAAGGCACTTGCCTGTGAAGCTTAAGGGCCCACGCCCAACTCTCCAGATCCTACATAAGCCAGATGCACAAAGGTAAGGCAAGCACAAGGTCGCATATACCCAGTAGGTTGCACAAGAATTTAGAGTTTAATTGCAGTGGCTGAGGCACTGGCATGCCAATTTTTTTCTCTGTGTGTGTCTAAAATATAATTAAAATTAAAAATAATAAAAAAATAAAAATTATTGCTCTAGGGACCAAGCACACAGCACATAAACCTTTAGGAGACAAACTATATCCAAACCTCCCTTCCATTGAAACCCTTTTGCTTTCCTGCTAGTTTCTCAACTATTTTCATGTGCTTTAAAAATATATTTTTGATATGCATTTCTACTATAGCTAGTGAGGTTGGACATTTTTGTATGTTTATTGGACGTGTGTATTTCCCCTTTTTTAAAAAGTTTCTGCTCATTTCATTAGCCCATTTATTGATTAGTTTATTTGTTCTCTTGTTCAGTTTTTTGAGTTCTTTGTACATTCTAGATATCAATCCTTTGTCAGATATATAGTTACAAAGATTTAATCCCACTCTCTCAGCTGTCTTTTCACTTGATTATCAATTTATTTTACTGTTCAAGTGTTTTTAATTACAGGAGGTCTTCTTTATGATTTGTGGCCCTATTTTAACAGAGTTTCTATTCAGAAAGTCATTGACTGTACTTATAATTTAAAGTATTTTCCCTACATGTTCCTCCAACCATTTTAGTGTTTCAGGTCTCATTTTAGGATCTTTGGTCAATTTTGAAATTACTTTTATTCTGGGTGAGAGATAGGTACTAGTATTCTTCTGCACATGGATGATTTTCTAAAGGTTACTGGTTTCTTTATGTCTAAAACTATGAAAAGTAAAGCCTATTTAAAAAGTTAATATTTGAACTCCACAAATAGAAAAATACAATTATATATAGTTTGTTTTTTATACTTCAAATCTGAATTTTTTCTTTCTTCTTTTATCCAGATGTTTCTTTCTAATGAATTGACCATTACTTTCCAAATTTATAAAATGGCCAATAGACCATAGAAAGACACTTCTTTAAGCTCTTACTTGAAGACAACAACTTCAGCAAACTGCTAGCCATGACTCAAGGCCAAATTCTATTTATACTGGCAGTAGAACATACGATGGAAAATGTTGAAGTTTTATAAGCCTGTACAATTTTTTGAGTTGTTTTGAAAGGCATGAGTTCTCCTTGAGTTCCTCTCTATGTTTTGAGAAAAAAAAAATGGTTTCTTTAGAAATAGTTCAACTTCAAAAACATTAAAATCTTCAAAATGTAACCCATAAATTGCTCTTAAAGTATCAGAAAAATATTTACCATTTCTCCCTCTACATATCTGATATCTGCCTTTAGTTGATATATATTTTCCAGTTCCTACTTCCAATCTCATTTCTTTACCAAAGTAACTGAAATCAAGGATCAGTGTTTGAAATCTTTGCACCTAAAACTCTTGACCATGGCTATCACTACACACATGCATTTTATTGCACAAGGAAAAGGGGAAACTGCCACTGTGAAGATGTCATCACCATCGTCCAACAGTGATTCTATTCTGACAGTGGGCATTTCCAAGACATCACATGTGCTTATTCTACTGCCGCATCTTAGAATTTATTATCTCAAATTGAAGAGTTTATTAAGTGAATTTGCAAATCAAAAGGATCAAAACTCAGTCAAAACTGCCCTTTCTCCTAATAGGCCTTTTGTCTCATGTATTGATCACAAAGATCGGTGTGTTGTTTTATTCATAGAATTTCTGCTACTGCTTTTGTGGAAGCTGTGTTTCATTCAGCTGATTATGACTGTGACTGGATGTCTCCCATTTTCCTAAGTTAATATCTGGTTTTTAAAAGAGAGACATCACTTGCGAGGCTCTGCATATACATAATGATCATATAAAAGACACTTTGCCTAATGTGGAAAGTCAGCTTTCATTTTTTTCACCTCTTTGTAACTTCTTTTCAAATTGACACCACTATTTAGGAAATGAGTTTTATATTCATCTCTTTGGAGACTAATGTAAATTGCATTTTATATCACTCGTGTCGTACCCTGTTCTAGGAATTATACTTGGAAGCCAGCCAGGTAACTGGAGAGAAGCACTGAGGTTTAAAGGCAGACCACCTCGACTGGAAGCCTGCCTCTGCCTGTGGCATATGCATGCATGTCTCACATCTCAGCTTCTTCAGCTAGAGAAAGAAAATAAGAATTACATTCACTGGTTTGGTCTGAGCTTTTACAGTGCCTGGCAGATAGATTCTTCATATATGCATATTATTGTCTTCCACATTACACTTGGGACCACTCTGGTTTTAATAAGTCTCTTATTTAAAGGTTAACAGGAAAGGGGAAATCAAAGTGTCTGAAAGTGCATATCAGAAGAAAACTAAAATTAATAATACTCAGGGCCTCAATGGAACTAGTTTTAACTTTTGGTATTTGTATATTCAAAACATGATATGGGTATGTGAGGGAGACAGAGGAACAGAACTTTTATAATTTCTGAGTTATTTGAAACAGTGATTTTGAAAATAAATGCTGGAGAACTTGAGTTGTTTAAGTAAATGCAAGGACATATATAAGAAGAATACAAGACAGCAATTCAGGATCAGTACACAGCTACAGAATGACTAAAATTGAAAAGACCTGATATTATTAATTCTTAGCAAATATCTAGAGCAATTTTATAAATGCAAATTGGTACAAGACCTTAGTGAAACCCGTGGGCAGTTTATAATAAGGTTAAATAGACACCAATGTTATTGCCCAGCAATTCTACTTCTAGGTCTCTTTACATAAGAGAAATAAGTTCATATGTACAAATATGAAAGGATTCATGCCATAAAGTAAGCAAAATCTAGAAGCAAACAAGAGAATGGGGATTACATCATCTTCTACTCATAAAACAGTTCATCAGTGACCAAGTAATCAAAATATTGATATATTCAGTGTCATGTGCACACTGCCCAGATATCTCAGTCAAAAGGCTTCCAACTTCTCTCCCATTTAAATGAAGTTCAAAACCAGACAAACTGGGGTAGGGAGATAGCTCTGTGGATAAACTGTTTGCCAAACAAGCACGAAGACCTGAGTTTGCATTTCCAGCACCCACATAAATGCTAGACAGGATGGATGACCATCTATAATCAGAGCACTTGGGGGGGTAAGACAGGGCATCCTCAGGAAATGCTTAGTATCTAGACCTGCCAAACAGCATGAGCACTTCTGGGTCCAAATAAGAGACCCTGCCTCAATGAATAAGGTGAAGCGCATCAACATCTGGCCTACACACACATACATGTACCAACACACATTTGAAAACATAGATATACACATTGTACATATACATGGAAAATTATAAAACCAGATAAACTCAGTGCATGACAACACAAATCTGAACAGTGATAATTAGTGGAGTGTAATTAATGGGAAAGAGCCTGAAGAAATTATCCAAGGTGATGACAATGACATCACTCTTGTTCCTTGCTACGGATGCTCACAAATTCCCTGAAACTGAAATTTTAAAATTTGTGCAATATGAAACACATGAATAGAACCTCAGTTTTTTTAATCTATAAGGAATAAAGCATTCTTACATCTTAAAGCAAAATGTAAAATTAGCATAGAGCTTAAAGAAGTACTTTAAGCCCCATTCAGTCTCCAGGTGGAACCTTAAGGCTGACCAAAAGTCACAGGACTATTTTCACGAACAAAGAATTTCTGGGCTGCAGAGATGGCTTAGCAGAGAAAGCACTTGCCTGCGAGCCTAAAGAGCCAGGTTCGATTTTTCAAGTCCCACGTAAGCCATGCACATGGCACATGGCACGTGACACATGCATCTGGAGTTTGTTTGCAGTGGTTAGAGGCACTGGTACTTCCTCTCTCTCTCGTCCCTGTCTCCAATAAATAAATGAAAATAAAAACTGTCAAAAAACCAGGACAGAGAATTTCTTCATAGCATGGCCAACAATCTGGAGAAAACAACATTAAAGGCCACATTTGGTTATGGCCTGTGATTGTGTTTCGCATAGGCCAAGGAGACATTTCCTGGGTGGACATGGCATTTGTGTGTTAAGAGATCAAGGACACATCCCACAGCTCTCTATTTTCCTACATGCTTTTCTCATATAATGAAAAGTTATCTTGCTGCTTTCTGTGGTTCCCTTAATGTCATTCCTCTTCTAGAGAAGGATGTATTACAAAGTAAGGATGACTCAAATAAAGCAGCATACTCCATTATTAACCCCTAAAATACATTCTTCTAGTTCCATTCAATGTCTGCTGAACCAAGTCTCTTTATCTTCTATTTATGCCCTTTTGACAAAGTCAGATAATGTCAGATACACTAAAATGGCGACTGATACCTCACAATACTCTTTCTAACAATTGTAATTTCCATTCATTTTAGGTAAAGCTTTAAAAAATGTCTTGTACAAACCCAGTGGTGGGATATTTTGTCATTTAGTCAATTACACCCACATTAGAGCTGGCATCAAGAAATGGCTACTCACTGCCATTCTTCCCCTTGCCTACCCTGTGTTTTCTCCCTCAGTTCTTTCCTTGTGCTTTAAATCATCTCATTTATAATTAGCTAGAGGTGAAAACACTAAGTAAAAATCCAACTTAATATTTTAGCACATGGTTGCCTTTGATGACACTATCAAGGATATATTGAAATCACCAAATGCTCAGTTGCCAAATCGGGGAGTAGGTTTTTGGCTTGCCCAGTCACATGCATTTCAATGTGCCACATCATGCTGCCCTACCATGTGACACGATCTGAAATAGCAAAGTTCCTCTTGCATGCTGAAGACTGGAGTTCTGAGAAACTATGTATAATTCTCATACATATTTAACATATTTAAATTTTTGGAATGTAACTTTACATGTTACTTTTTTGTCAAGAGTTAATGCCTTAGGATGGACTCATGGTCAGAATAGTGTGTGACAAAATTTGTGAGCCATGCCTTAACCGTTCATTGACTCATGAACACAAATTTAAGGGAAATCACATAAGAATTTGTTTGCTGATCAATACAATAAAAATGGGGGGGGACTGTAGGTCATGATAACATTCTATTAAAAATAATAAAAGTCACTGTCACTTTATTGCTTCAATTGTTCTCAATTTAGAATATTGAATAAAAGATCAGATTTGGTCAAATTAAGAATATATTCCAGAGAGGTGAAGACTTTGCAGAATTAGGAAAGATTAACTCCTCCTTCAAAATAAAACAAAAACACAATTATAACTTCTTTTGGATGCTCTGGAAAGTTTTTAACCCTTTTAAATGTACCATAAGACCTTGCAGTAAAGGCTGCAATCTCCTTTCGAAAAGAAAAAAAGTTGATTATGAAGACAGCTTGTGAATATTTTCAGACAGTCTCAAAAAAAAAAAAAAAAGAAGATGAATCTTGAAATGAATGAGGTGATTTTGCCACTTGCCAAGTATGTCTTTTCAGACTGCATATTCAAAAGTGGAAAATGAAGCTGGATGTGGTGACGCAATCTTGAAATTCCAGAATTCAAGAGACTAAGACAGGAGGGTGATTCTAAGGTGGAGGCCTGATCTACATAGGAAGTTCAAGGCTACCCAGGTCCATGTAGTTAGACTCTGTCTAAAAAATATCCTGAAGATAACAAAATAAAGTAAGTAGGAAATTAGCAGCAGGTAAATTTAAATCCACTGGATATACCCAGCAGCACAGTGTGGACAGAAAATTATTTATCAGCTAACTCCCATACATCTTCACCTGAACAGAGTCCTCAGATGACTCAGTTCCCTCACAGTGAGTACACACCCAGCATCTTGTCTCAGGGACCCCTGGTCCCACTCCTTCCCTTCCTAGAAGGCACAATCATTCTAGCTAATGACTCCAGTTCTCTTCAATGAAGGGAATGGAGAAAATGGACAAAGCACACTCATGACAACACCACAGTGTATTTTCTCTAGAAATCTTACAGAGAATACCTCTAGCGTGCTCTAAGAAGTATGATCATTTCCTCACCAAAGTACAGATCTGTGCTCCCGTGAAAATAATGTCCTCTGTGACCTCCCATTTCCCATGATGAAGGGATGAATAAATCGGCACACATTACATTTCTACTCAATGTTTTGCATCTTTTCCTCCACATCATGGCTAGAAAATCCCCACTTCAGATTCATGTTCTATAGGACAACACTGAACCCAGGTTGTACTCAACTGTGTAAGCACATTATGAGAACCTTCCATAGCTTCCTAAGATAACAGGAAATTCTGAAGCTCTCCTACAAGTATCCATATTGATATATTTGCCCATCCCAAAGTCATTGTTCTTTTTCCTCTCTCTCTCTCTACATATGTGTGTGTGTGTGTGTGTGTGTGTGTGTGTGTGTGTGTGTGTGTGTATTTGGTTTTCCGAAATAGGGTCTCACTCTAGCCCAGGCTGACCTGGAATTCACTATGTAGTCTTGGTGGCCTCAACTCCTGGTGATCCTTCTACCTCTGCCTCCCGAGTGCTGGGATTAAAGGCGTGTGCTACCACACCCAGCTTTTTCATTGTGCTCTATATTTTAATTTACTTTCTTTATCATGGGATTTGAACCTGGGTAATTGTGTATGTTACATAAGAACCCTAGCATATTCTACAAAGCATCCCCAGCCTTTGTTTATTCACATAGCTCCCACTATTTAGCTCAGGTTGGCATTGATATATAATCCAAGCTGATCTTCAACTCATAATTCTCCTGCTTCCACTTCCAGACTACTGGGATTACATGCATGCACCACCACTCAAAGGCCATATAATGAACCATACAGTACAGTTCTTTGAGGATATAAATTAACTCCTCTGAGGTCACACTTAGTACTCATTTTCCTTAGTGAAGTAGGGCCAGACTCTAGTATGAGTTTGGAGACCACACAAAATGGTGAGTGTTGATCTTTTGGAAACAAAAATTTCCTTGCAGTAAAAGGATATTATTAGAGTGTGCACAAGGTAGAAGCAAACTTACTCAGAGAAAGAAGCGAAAGAGGCATCTGCGGGTGAGGTGAGATAGAGAGGATTCACAGGGAATGCAGGAAATTCACCTGAATCCACCCAAATTTCTTCATTATAAGGAAGTCATTCCTCCCCCTCAGTGGCCTGACAGTCAAATAAACGACAAGCACAAGAGACCGATTTCAGCCATGCTGGAGTTTCAACACACTATATTCTGACGTCATAGGATTCCTTTCCCGCCACTCGCTCTCTGCTGTGATTAGTGGTGTTCATTATCATAGCACCGCTTCTCCAGTGCAAGTAAGACATAGCTAGTGGTCTCCACAGCACCAGAGGCAGGCTTTCCATCATGTGCTTGGCCAAGTCTTCTCTTTGGTGGGCACATTTAGGGCTTATGAGTTAAAATCAAGTCTCCAGTATGAACACTACAGTAGACATCAGTGGACAAGTTAAGTCATTTAAGTAAACGCCATTGTTCCATACACCATCCATACTCAGAAGTAACATATTTCAGAAAGTGGGGTTTGAAGAAACAAATATTTGGTTAGATACTATTGTGACAGACACTGTGGTCACTGAAACCTTGTAAAAACAGAGCTACAGAGTATACTGAGAAAGAAACACTAAACCAGATCTCTATCTTGCCAACCAAGGCTCAGGGAGCATCGTGGAAGAGGGCGAAGAAAGACTGTAAGAGCCTCAGGGTGGGTGGGGTAACTTAAGACACCAGGTTTCCCCATCCCTGCAGAGACTGACTGAGGCCTCTTAGTCTCCACAATGAATAACACACTGAAGACCCTCCATAGAATTGGGGCAGGGGAGAGTGGGTCTACGTGTGTAGCCTTTCTATTAAAACAATCTATAAATTTATTTTTTTAATTAGGAAAAAAAATCAGAGATTATTATGAAACAGCAAACTTCAGCTTGGAAGAGGCTCCACAAAAGTTATGTGACTATGAAAGCCTGAGAAAACTAAATTTATTATACACATATTTACATGTGTTAATTAAAATATATATTGTCATTTCAAAAGTAAAGTGAAGCAGCTAAAAAGAGAATTTAAGCAAAAACAACTCTTATCCTCATTACCATTTTTTGAAGAGTATTGGAGATGACGTTAAAATGTCCCCTACAGCTCTGAGACTTGTGACCTTGTGCTCTTCATATCAGGTCCTTCCCTTCCTGGCCAGTGCGAGGCTTCGACAGGCGATAAACAGTGAATCTTACTGGAAGAGACATTGATTTGCATCCTTGTCACCTCTCATTATCTCCAGAGTCATTCTCCACTCACATTTGGCAGTACAAGTAAGACAGGTTTCTTGCTTCTATAACTTTTCTTCTATATTCCATATATGTTTTCTTTCCTTTCATCGTGAGAAAATCACCATTCCCCTAGCTAAAAAATGGAAAAATGTACCGTTGTGTCTATAGATTAAATTTCCTCATGGTGGCACTCGGTATCGAGTTCTCTTAGCAAACACCTCAGTCAGGGAGGCCATGCTTCAGCATGCGTGATTCTTTTCAGTGATACTTTTGTGGATTTCTGAAGAAAATATGACATGCAATCTAATATTTCCATCTAGTATTTTTCCCCTTGCAACCATATTGTTGTTGGAAGTCAAAACCAGTTTTCTTCCTAAAATCTTTTCAACTTGATTAAAGAGTAAAAGAATTTGTAAATAAAGTTGAGTTTTTTTCCCCTGACTTGTTTTTAGAAGATTTATTAAGATATAAATCACCCATCATAAAGTTTGCCTGTTCGAAGTACAAACTTCAGGGTTCTTCTGCACACTCATACAGTTGCACAATCATCATCACTAAATAAATTTAGGACATTTTTCTTGTTTCCTGTGAGAGTTAATCTTCATTGTCAATGAGACTGAATTCTGGATATGTCTGTGTGGATGTCTCCAGAGAAATTTGAAAAGACCCAATGTGGATGACACTATCCCCTGAGCTGGGCATAGACTGAATAAAAAAGGGAAAAGGGGGCTGGAGAGTTGGCTGAGCAGTTAAAGTGCTTGCCAACAAAGCCTAAGGACTCAGGTTCAATTCCCCAGAACCCCTGTAAGCAAGATGCACAAGGTGGTACATGTATTTGGAGTTCATTTCCAGCGGCTGGAGGCCCTGGCTTGCCCATTCTCTCTCTCTCATGCACATGCATGTTCTCTCAAATACATGAATAAAAGTTTTAAAAAAAAAAAGAATAGTGGACATAATTTAAAAAAAAAAAAGATGTGGGGCTAGAGAGATGGCTTAGCGGTTAAGGCGTTTGCCTGCAAAGCCAAAGGATCCCAGTTCAATTCTCCAAGACCCACGTAAGCCATATGCACAAGGGGGTGCATGTTCATTTATAGTGGCTGGAGGCCCTGGCACACCCATTCTCTCCCTCTCTCTTTCTCTCTCTCTCTCTGCCTCTTTCTCTCTCAAATAAATAAATAAAATATATTAAACAATAATGATGTAAAACAAAAGTATGTGGTGGGGAGGAGGAAGGCAGCAGGGTGTCTGAATTCCCCCCTCTGCTTCCCCAGGATGGGTGCTACTCCACTTGCCTCCCGTTCCCACTAGCAAAGCGAGTGCTGCTCCCAGGAGCGCCTTCCTGCCATTATGGACTAGGTCATGCCCACCTACCCACCCAAGCCAGCCTTGCCGTACTTTGGTCAGGTATTTTGTCACTGCATGAAAAAAGCAACTAATACACCCCAATATTATAAATCCCACATCTCCATCCCTAAGTAACCACTATCCATCCTAACCTAGAGGTGCCCATTCTGCGAATTTTATAGCAAGTGAATCACACAATTTGTGATCTTTCGTGACTGTATTCTCTTTTTCATTAACAACATGTCAAGCTCAAAATGATTTTGAATTAAGATTACATGAAGAAAGCTTTAGATCAGATTTGATGTATACAAGTATGATTACTAGAATGTTCTCTTGAGATATGAAGGGATGACTTTCAAGATCTCATGATCTAGGATCTGATGGTTCAGGCAAAACTTGTGTAAACTAGTATTGGGCATGATGTCATGAGAGATCTGGGTAGATTAATAAATACTAATTATTTAGAAATAAGATGTTGTTAATAAAAAAAAAGTCCCTGTGACCTCATTTGTTACCCCCATCTTCCAAACCTTCATTAATTTCTAAAATATCTCACAAAGTGTGAGATAGCCTAGAATTTTAATTTTTTCCTACATATTTTGGAAGCTTAGTCAATATCTTATCGGTTTAAGAAAGGTTTGCATATGGGAGCTATGTTATCTCCTTCCAAATCCAGAGCTGTAAAACTCTCTTTAAACATTTAAATAAAATTTAAATACTTTAAACATGGCAACCGGAAGAGTATGTCTTTAAGAGCTGTAAGTAATTTAAGAAGCTCAGTGTGGCTTTGTCTTGAAGGGCTGCGTGAGCACATCTGCAGGGGAACACATCTACCAGTGAAAGGAGAGATGATGAAATTATGTGTGTATTTATAGAGCCTACATTGTTCCCTAGCTCTTTATATAGCCACCTTTCACTCTGGGATTTTCTCTCATGGTGAATGTTGTGATTTTATCTGCTTGCTTGTCTTTTCTTTGGGGACAATGGAGTATTTGGTATCTCCTTTTAAAATCTGTTTAGGGGTGTGCATTTTAACAGCCTTTCTGGGTGCACTATTTGCTTGATTTCCTTCCTGTAACATGTCTTCTTTATAATGCAAACAAAGAAAATAATTTTGGGTTTGGGGATAAGAAAGAGAATCTCGTGATTTAGAAAAAAGAGAAAATGAAACACAACATAAGTTTTAAGTGGATTAGATGGGTTTTACCAGAAATTCTTCATTTTTACAAAATGCACAATAATATTAATGGAATTAAGTTATTACTAATAGAAATTATAGTGCATTACCAGTATTTTGAAGAACATACATTTTAATGTATTTTTAAAAGAATTATATATTCATTTATTTAAGAGACAGATATTGATAGATAGAGACAGAGGAAGAACACTAGGGCTTCTGCCACCTCAAACAAACTCGATTCATGTGCGACATTGTGCACCTGGCTTCAGTGGGGGAATTGAACCCAGGCTTTCATGCTTTGCAAGCAAGCACCTTTAAGCACTGGGCCATCTCCCCAGCTATTATTTATGCATGCATACATACTGTATTTTTAACCTCACATTGTAATGATGTGAAAGACAGGTGTTTTGTTTCTATGATGAAAATTAGGCAAAAACCAGTATTTTTTTGAAAATCACAAGGTCAGTGTGGTGGTTTGATTAAGGTGCCCTCCATAAACTTAGGTTTTCTGAATGGTTGGTCTCCAGCTAATGGAAATTTGGAAATTAAAGCTTTCTGGAGGCCATGTATTGTTGGGGGTGAGCTTATGGGTGCTATAACCAAATTCTTCTTGCCAGTGTTTGGCACATTGTTCTGTTGCTGTTGTCCACCTAATGTTGGCCAGAAGGTGATGTCCACCCTCTGCTCATGCCATCCCCCCTCCCCTGCCACCCGCCATCATGGAGCTCCTCCTTGGGTCTGTAAGCCAAAATAAACCCTTTTCTCCCACAAGCTGTTCTTGGTCGGGTATTTTCTGCCATCAATGTGAACCTGACTGCAACGGTCAGTGTGCCAAAGATCTAAGAAAAGTATATCTAATGTCTAAGGCTGAAAATTCTGTGTGACTAATGACACTCACATCAGAGAACCTTAAATGTAAAGGATAAGGGCAAAGAAGGAAAGAGGCCAAGGCAGTAACATATGATAAGTGTAATAATTACTATATTATTGCCATTTACAGCCAATTATGGGCAAGGGATCATTATGTACATCACCTAAAATAGATTTTCCCAACTTTCTCTAAGAAATAATAGCATTGTTCTCATTATAAAATCAAAAATGAAACTCAGTAAAATTAGGTATGTCATTGACAGCCACATAACTAGTGCATTAGGGATATGGGGGTCTAACTGTGTTCCAGGATCGATACTCAATCTTCTGTCCCTCAGTAAGCTACATTTCTTCTATACTTGGGGTTTCCTCCCAGAGAGTCAGCCTCATGGAATACAGGTTTGTTAATGCTAGTATAATGTGACATTTATAGAGCACCATGATCGGAGGTGTCATCATATTTACAGAGCCATTCATCCCATTCCTTTATGGTTAGAACAGGCTTTCTGACAGTACTGAAGAAAGGCTGGGCACAGGTGTGCAAACCTTCTGTGTAAGCCAGAAATCTCTTAGCAACTGATAATAGTCTCAGTGGATAAGCAGAAGGAGAGAACGTGTGATGTTAGGTCACTAAAACTCCAGAACATTTTTTTTTTCCTTATGATAAAAAGTAATGGGTTACATTATATCATTTTCATACACATGTGTCATTTTAATTTGTTTTAATTCATCACCTGTCCACATTGCTCTCCCCCTGTGCCATGTCCCTGACTTGTTGGTACCTTGTTTTTTTTTTTTAATTTAGATTTTACATATGTATATATTTTGTATTTTGATCATATCCATTCTATTAGTCTCTCTCTCTTTTCCCCCTCACACTCCTACTAAGGGCCTTCTTCTTTCCAAGTAACCCCTCCCTACTTTAATGCCTTTTTGTATGTGCAACCCAATGATTTGAGTTAGGGTAACGTGCATGAACATGCATGGAGTATTACTTAGTGAAGTACCAGGCAACTTACCAGTGGCTGAACCACTGAAGGAAATGCCTCCTCTTCCTCCATAAACTACTAATTGCCAATAAACTCCTCTATGGTAAAATGTTGATGGGTCCAAGCCTCTGCAGTAAACCACAGCTGCTGTGTGCTCTTGATTTTAAAGACCATGTCACATCCAAATGTGATGATGCACAGCACTTCTCCCAGTTCTACGGTTCCGACATCCTCTCGGCCTCCTCTTCTGAAATACCTGGCTAGTCTTGGGAGGAGATGATTTAGGCATCTCGTTTAGGGCTAAGTACACAAAAATCACTCTCAGAGCTTCCTCCAGCTATGCATCTCTGCACTGATCTCTGCCTACGGCAAAAAGAAAATCCTATGATTGAGGCTGAGAGAAGCACTTATCTACAAATGTAAACATAGATATTTAGAAGGCACTTGGACAACCTATCCATTTAGAATAACAATAGTACTAGGTTACCAGCTGGGTCAAGGATCTTCCCAGCCACAAGCGCTGGAGGTTTCTGATGACACGTGTGGATTTCCTCGTGTGAAGAAGGCCACAAAATCCACTCAGGAAGCTGGTTGTTACAGACATAACAGTCATGACACTGTTGCACCAGTGAGCACGAGTCCTGCAGGTTCATTGTGGAGTATACATGGCCCATCACTGAGCAAGGCTGGTGATGGCTTTTCTCCCCCAGCAACCTGTGTATATCTTCAGCACAATGAATGCTAGCCAGCAGGGAGGAAGCTTCCAGCTCAATCTCACTTGGGTTTTTTGTTGTTGTTGTTGTTTGTTTGTTTGTTTGTTTGTTTTTTCTGTCTTGCAACTAAAGTATGTGATAATGTGATATCTTTAGTAAAACAGATGTACCATCTAGTTCCAGTGGAATTCAAGAGTAATGGCAATAGCCTGTAATGTTTTAGTGGTCTCTTTGACCTCCCTGACCAACAAGTGGCAGGGCAATACCTCACCCCTGGCATTTGGATTCTGTTTAATAACCTACAGCTTCTGGAAGCTTAATCTACCCATGTAGGGTATCTTCATGTAATCTCTAGCTTATTTATTTATTCATTTTTGTTTCCTCACGATAGAGTCCCACTCTATGCTAGGCTGACTGAAAAAACTCACTGTAGCCCCAGGCTGGCCTCAAACTCACAAATGTTCTCCTACCTCTGCCTTCTGAGTACCTGAGTGCTGGAATTAAAAACATGTACCATCATGCCCATCCAAAGATATTTTATTTTATTTTATTTTATTTTATTTTATTTTATTATTTTGAGAGAGAGAAAAAGAGGCACAGAGAGAAAGAGAAATAGAGAGAGAGAGAGTGAATGGGCACGTCAGGGCCTCCAGCCACTGCAAATGAACTCCATCTCCTTGTGCAGTCATCTCCTTGTGCATCTGGCTTACATGGGTCCTGGATACTTGAACTGAGATCCTTTGGCTTTGCAGACAAACACTTAACCGCTAAGCCATCTCTCCAACCCCAAAGCTCTTTATAAATTATATTTTAATTATCTTATAAAATAGCAAATTTCTATATTGCTTTTTATTACACTTTAGTTTTAGACAAGCCTTATTCCATTCCTTCCTGTTATCATCCTTGCTTAAACCTCCCTGTACTCATCTTGTTCATTTACATATCACATATATTCTATTATCCCATGCCAGAAAAAAAGAGAAAAATATATATAAAGTTTAAAGTGCCTCATTTTCAAGTAGGATTTACAAGTACTATCATGCAAACTATATCAGTTGATATTTACCCAGAACTACAGATCTATCAAGAGTCAAGTTCTGAATAATTAATAATAATAACAATAATAATAATAGGCCATTTTTTATAAAAGCGTTCCTCAAGATATGGAGAGACTTCCAATGTTTAAATTAAAATTTGTTTGTGTTTATCTATATAGCTTGTCATTTTGTATCAACGAAGGAACTATCTTAGTCTGCTTTGGCAATTATAACCAGACAACATAGATTAGAGAGTGAAACAAGAGCCATGCACTTCTTAAGATTGTACAGGTTGGAAGTCCAAGAAAAGAAAGTCAGATTGGTTGGGTTCTGAGCAGAGCTTTCTTACTGCCTTAACGATGGCTAGCTTTTAGCCATGTGCTTCCCCAGTCAGAGAAAATTCAAGCTTTTCTTTGCTTTTATGTATTATACAACATTGCTTTCACATTGGTTAATACAGATTGACACCAATATATAAGGATATGTAATTATGTGTTTCATTAAATATGGTTGCAAAGATAGCTTTAGTAGAATCATGTGTAAAAATAGAAGTGATCGCAGCACCTTCAAGTTTTTACTTATATATAGCATAGAAACTGTCTTTGAAACAGCTGGTAGAAGTGTTGCTTTTTGCTTACTGTGTAACTTTGACTTAGCCTTATGGCATGAGACATTTGTTCTCAATCAGCATTACAGGTAGGCTGACAACAGAAGCACCTAAAACCAAGCCTCCTGGATCTCTTGAGCAGGCTGAACATATCACAGAGGATTGTTTCAGGTCTTAGTTTGATGTTCACTAGCCTTTGGAGCAGCAAACCTTTCTGGAATTCACCTGCAATTGATGTACAGAAGTAGGTAGTAATTTTCTTTCCAAGAAGAAGATTTAGGTGTGTGAAATGTGTGTTTCTAGGTTTGACTACCCCATTGTTATGGATATTAGTAAAACGTATGAAGTGTCACATAGGAGGAAATTGTGTCCAACATTTTGACATTGCAACACAACGTTGTCATCAACAAAATTTTCACTCAAGAAACTCACAACTGAGTTACAAGAAAACATTGCAAAAAAAAAAAGAAAAAGAAAAAGAAAAAGAAAAAAACATATGGCCAGTCAGTTCATGATGTTGTATCGTATCTCATTCATAACTGTCCTTAACAGCATGAGTCCCATGGACCACAGGTGGGCACATGTGGCTTAAACTATGGTGTAGCCATTTAAGCAAATACTTTATAATTGTGTCTAAACAACTGGGGTAATTGAAATAGAAACAAATATATCAGAGAATGAGAATGGATATGTAAGCAAGCACCTTTAACCTCTGAGTCCTACCTGCAGCCCAAAATGAATAGTGAACTACTTCACTGCCCATCCCAGCAGAAAATTCTGCTTGATTTCAGGTCATTTGAAAAAGTGAAGTTATACCTGAACTAGAAAGCAAAAATGTAGTAGTAGTAGTAATAATAATAATAATAATAATAATAAATATTTGGTAAATAGATAAAATGACATCCATATATTTCCTCAAGAGAATAAAAATTCTGAGGACTTCCTTAGACATAGAAATGAAATAAGATCAAGATCTCAGAGAAGCAGAGTGAAGAAAAGCACGATGAAAGTCCAGTCAGAAAGAGTTCTTGCTGGCCTTTAGGGAAGCTCCATGCTCAGCACTGGCCCAGGGGAGGAAAGAGCCAAGCTTAAATTCAAAAGCTAAATGAGTTCAAAAGTGAGCCATTGATTTATCCAAACTCAAGCTACTGAACTGAGCAGGGGGCAATACCTTTACATCCACATGCAAGCAAGCACCAGCTGGGTCTTGTAGGTCACCCCAGCTCCCAACTAGAATGGAGGAGACTGCAAGACCAAGGTTCCTCTTCCATCCCTATTACCCAATAAGACTATTACAGTCAGAACCAAACTCAGCTAAGCCTGTTGAGACAAATTCTCACACAAAAGGAAAAATGCAGAATTTAAGAGTGGTAACAAACCGTCAACAGAAGGAACTAAACTTTTACTGCCTACTTCAAAATGAGTTTAGCTAATATCCCTCTGAGATCTATGTGAAAGAGGAAAATTTAAGCGTATTTGCAAAATAAAAATCTCAGTTGAATTGAATTGCTATGAAGCAACATTAATAAAACCAATTAATTATTGAATTTAGATATCAAAGTGTTTTCCTATAATGTAGTATATTTCCTGTAAACAAAAAAAATCTATAAAAGAAAACTGAAAGGCACACAGGACATATTTTAAAATTCCAACAACCACTTAAAAACAGGAAGTGCTGAAAGACAAACTTCATAAAAAGAGAGACTTGTAATATGGTGTTTCAAATTAGAATCTGCAGAAGATACAAGAGTAGCTTATAAGAACCAAATGAGACTTTCAATGGTTAAAAAGAAGGTTTCAATGGTTGGATTTAATAAGACAAAACAAATATGCCAAAAGAAATAGTAACTGAAGATTATAGCAACTTAAAAAGAATTAGGAAAAAATAAATGGAAAAAAAGCAAGAAGAAGTTAAAAGTAAAGAAAGGCTGGATGAAAAGGACTGAATGAATATCTAACAAAATTTCAAAAAAATTTAAAAGAAAATAGGGACAAAAAAATATGAAAAAAGATAGAAAAGCTAAGAATTTACCTGGAATTGTTGATATTCACAAACCTTCAAATTCTGGAAACTAACCAAACTCAGGAAAGATTTAAGAATTAATGTAAACTTGAGTGCATGTGGTTCCAGAGTGTCGTACTTATCACACCTGCTTTACATACGCGAGGCCCTGGGTTTGCGCTCCAGTGGAACCATGAGCCCTCCAACCGAGGATATGGAGCTGCTCAGTGGTAAAGCACTTGTCCTGCAAGCTTGGGGACCTGAGTTTAGATCACTAGCACCCAATTAACACCAGACTCGAATGGTGTCTCCTGTAATCCCAGTGCTACAGAAGGGAAGAACCCCTGGGACTCGCGGAGCTCAGGTTCAGCAAGAGTCCTTGTCTCAAACACCAAGTGGAGAACAATGAGGAAAACACCTAACAAGGACATCTGGCCTCCACTCACATGCACATGCACCCAGAGGCAAACAAGAGAAAAAGAAAGAAAAGAAAAAGAAACCACAGGTCTAAGATGTAAAAGAGAATGGAGAAGAAAATGTTTGAGAAGTTATAAGGAGATCAAAATATACATTTACCTAGCTGGCCATGGTGGCTCATGCATTTAATCCCAGCTCTGGAGAGGCAGGGGTAGGAGGATAGCCATTGGTTCAAGGCCACACTGAGACTATGTAGTGAATTCCAGGTCAGCCAGGGCCTGAGTGAGACCCCACCTTGAAAAAACAACACACACACACACACACACACACACACACACACACACACACATTTGTCATATCAAACAGTCAAATTGTGGAAAAAAAAAAAGATAAAACTGAAATACGAGGACAGGCTATCACACAAATGCAGAAGGCAGTCAGTTGGATGCACAAAGCTTAGCAAGTGTTTTCACTGGCTAGGAATGAAGTAAAGAGAGCTGTAGTAGAATTGCTCACAAATCATAGTCTCGACTTACAAATATGTGAAGGAAGGGAAATGAAAACAGAAGAAAAGTCCTTATACTCACCACAGAAGAAAGGAACTGTTACAGAACTATCTTTTGGGCATGACATACCCGTACCCTCTTAAACTGTCAGCAGCTGTGATTACTCACAGGAAACCTGCACAAGATTGGGGTCCCTAACTTTAATTCATAGATGGGGGAGGGGGAATCATGTGGCCATACCCTTCCTCAAAGACCTTCAGACAGTCAAGGGCTGCTGGGAGGAGGGACTCAGAAGGCCTCACCCAACCCCTAGACTTACACAGTTAGTAGTTGGTAGGAAAGGGGAGGTCACGCGGCTTTGCCCTGTCCCTAGGATTTACACATAAGCAGTTAATGGTTGCTACAGGGAGGTGCTCATGAGGTCTACTTCTCCCCAGGTATTTATTGATAATTAGTGGTTGCTAAGAGAGAGAACATTTTTCTTTCCGGTGGTGTGACTGTTCATAAGTTGGCCCTGCTCCTATATATAGCCTCCTCACCCATGCCCCTGTTTGCAACTCCAGTTAGATTCACTGGTTCACCATGTAACACTTTGATGGGATTGTTTGTTTCTGTTGCTGGTGCCTTACTTGGCATGAAAAGACATTTGTTCAAGTCTCCTTAGAAAAAATTCACACAACAGTAAGAAAATAAAGGGTGCGAGAAAGAAACAGGAAGCCAGGTGTGTCCCTTCAACATGGTTGGGAGGCTGAGGCAGAGTTAGGAGAATTGCAAGTTCAGTGTGGGCTCTACAATGAATTTGAAGCCAGCTTGAGGGGCTTCCGGTTAAGATGGCAGTGTAGGTACCACACCAAAGCAGCCCAGGGGGGAAAAAGCAAAAAAAAAAAAAAAAAAAAAACAGTAAAATACACACTTTTACTAAAAAGTGAGGTGTATAGGAAACTGAAACAGCAGCAGAGAAGCAGGAGAGATCCAGAGCCTCCACAGCCTGGCCCAAGCTGCTCCGGCACAGCTCAGCAGTGGCCTGTGAGCCAGCCGCCAGGCTCGGCATGTGCCGCAGGAGAAGCCAGGCGAGGGGATTTTCCACTCACACTGGAGCTCTCCGCAAACTCAAGAAACATGAAGGGAGAACGGCAGTGAACAACGGAGGAGCAGATCACAAGGCAGAAGAACACGTGGAACAGCGGGCAAACTAGAGCAGCATCGGCTACCTCTCCCTCCCCCACCGCCAGTGCCCAGCCCTCAGGAACAGAGCAGCGGTCCAGAGACCCGGCCTTGCCTACTTGAACTGACAAAGCACCAAAGAGGGACCCAATCAAGAGCGCAGCTGAGACCAAAATCATCCCAAAAGGTAACCAGGATTACACCAGGTCACTACCCACCTAATAAACGTGGTATAGAGGCCTGAACCAGAAATGCTAATTGCACCTTCCATATCAGGATAAATTATATGTTAAATCGGATGGATGGCCAAATTTGCCATTCTTAAAAAAAGCTGTACTTTGGGCTTGTTATTTGTTGCTTCTTGAATTATAGTGGCTTTGTTCACTTTTCTGTTATACATTAGGGAAGGGTCTCACCTGGTCAGAAGCTGACTTGGAACCCTCTACAGACCAGAAATCATAACCCCCTTGTTATCAGTATTAAGGCAGTGGATGAGGCACCACACAGTCTAAGGGGCAGACAGAGGATCGGGTTGTCATAATACCTACTCTTGGATAAATACTCTGTACGTTTTTTCAATGAAAGTGTACATTGTTTACTTAAATTTTAGAATCTGCCTGTATTTTGTTCCACTTAGCCTACTTGAATACTCTCATAGCAGGCACACCCAACACCTAGAGTCACATTTGTAGATACTCTGAGAGTCTTCAGACACCTAGTGCCTTAAGCTCCTACCCTGAAGGTATATAACATCAGATTGATTGATACATCTCTTAATACCCAGCTAACTGGAAAATACAATCATTAAATAATCCAAGATGCAAAAATATATACATTATAACACAAGAAACACCAAAAATCAAGACAATATAAATCCACCAGAAAGTATTAATGCATCATAAGTTATCTCCAGTGAGAACGATTTAGAGGAAATGCCTGAGAAAGATTTCAAAAGAAAGATTATAAATCTCTTCAAAGAACCCAAAGAAGAAATCAAAGAAAGCAAAGAAGACACAGAATGCCAATTTAATGAAATAAAGAGGTAAATACTAGACATAAATAAGGAAATAGAAATAATAAAGAAAAAACAGTTAGAATAACTACCAATAAAGAACACAGTTAATGAAATAAAAAAACTCTGTAGAAAATCTCGCCAGTACAATGGATGAGAGGACAGAATATCTAAGCTAGAAGACCAGGTGGCAGATCTAATAGACTCCAACAAAGAGAAAGACAAACTAATAGAAAAGTATGAGTGGGAATTTCAAGATATCCGGGACACTATGAAAAGATCAAACATAAGAATTCAGGGCATAGTAGAAGGAGAAGAATTTCACTCCAAAGGCATAGTTGGTGTCTTCAACAAAATCATAGAAGAAAACTTCCCCCAAATTGTGAAAGAGGTGCCAATGCAGATACAGGAATCCTTTAGAACACCAGCCAGACAAAACCTGGAAAGAACCTCTCCTAGTGATATTATAATCAAACTACCAAACACACAAACCAAAGGAAAACTATTGAAAGCAGTCAGAGAGAAAAATGAAGTTACCTACAAAGGCAAACCTATCAGGATTACAGCACATTACTCAACACAAACTTTAAAAGCCAGAAGGGCATGGAGTGATGTATTCCAAGTTCTGTAAGATAACAACTGTCAACCAAGGTTACTTTATCCTGCAAAGCTATCCATTCAAAGGGACGGAGAAATAAGGACATTCCATGACAAAAGCAGGCTAAAGGAGTATTTGAAGACAAAACCAGCTCTACAGAAAATACTTGAAAGAATCCTCCATGCTGAAGAAAAAGATAAGCACACATATAAGGAACCAGGAAAAAACAAACAATACTCAAATACTTGTTAACACAAGAGAACTAAGGTAAAACCGGAAGAACTACAAAAAAAATGGCAAAAATGAATACACACCTTTCAATAATATCTCTTAACATCAACAGCCTCAATGCCCCAACTAAAAGACATAGGTTTGCAGACTGGGTTAAAAAGCAGGATCCTTCAATTTGTTGCCTCCAAGAAACCCACCTTTCTACAAAGGATGGACACTATCTTAGGGTGAAAGGTTGGAAAATGGTGTTTCAAGCAAATGGACCTAGAAAACAAGCAGGGGTTGCTATCCAAATATCTGACAAGGTAGACTTTAGTCCAACATTAGTTAAAAAAGAAAAGGAAAGGCCACTTTGTATTGATTAAAGGCACCCTCCAACAGGTGGACATATCCTAAACATATATGCACCTAGCTTGGGGGCCCCCAAATTCATCAAACAAATGCTATTAGAGCTAAGGTCACAGATAACACCAAACACAGTGGTAGTGGGTGACTTCAACCCCCCACTCTCATCAATTGACAGGTCATCCCAGGGAAAAATAAACAGAGAGGCATCTGGACTAAATGAGGTCATAGAAGGAATGGACCTAATAGATACATACAGGGCATTTCATCCAAATGCTGCAGAATATACATTCTTTTCAGCAGCACATGGAACATTCTCTAAAATAGACCATATATTAGGACACAAAGCAAATCTTAACAAATACAGGAATATTAGGGCCAGCTTGAGCTACATAGTGGAATCCAGTCTCATGAAAAATTACCAAAAATGTAGAATGAATGAGAATGTAACTTAATCATAAGTAAATGCAAGACAGAAATGTGGGAAAAGCATAAATCAAACAAAAGTAAATGGATTGAATGTCCCTGGGAAAAGTCAAAGGTTTCTGACAAGATTTAAATAGGTAATTATTATGTCCAAATACTCATTGCTAGATTTGCTTTGCTAATATTTATTTATTTGTGATTTTTCTCTGTTGTGATCACAAGTGATGCTAAGTGGCTTATAATTTTCTTATTTTATACTTTGTTCAACTGATTTTACTAGTTCACCTACTAGCTTTATAGTATGTCATTATGGGGCCTAGGTTGCTTTGCTTTGTTTCGGCTTGTTGGGTGTATATATGTTGTTATATTAATATCTTCTTTGAACTTTTGGTAGGAGATGCCTAAAGAATCGTATGAGCAACACATGTTTTCACTGATGTTTTTGTGTTGGAGAGATGATAATTTTTACCTGTAACTTCAGCCTCTTTACTCATGAATTTTGATTTTGACTTGTATTTCTATACTCATTGGTAAATTCTATCTTCTTGAAAAAGGCCAATTTTGACTGTTTTAAAATTAATTGCCATAGAAACCTTTCTTGTACTTTTTCCACATGCAACATTTAAACCCTACTGTAGCTTGAACCCTCTTCTTCATTTCTAATGTTTGTTATCTGCACTGTCTTTTGATCTTTGATTCCACACAGCTGGGTTTTATCTGCTTTATTAGTCTTTTCTCGTTGACTCTATCCATAGTGTCTTTATTTTCAACGCAATTAATTTTACCTTATACCTTCTAACTCCCTCTCTTTAACTTTTACTGGCTTTACTTTATTCTGTTACTGAGTAGGGAAAAATAAAACAGTCCATGACAACACCATCAGGCAATGGCTTGGCCTGGAAAATCAGATAGTTCTTTTATACCATGTCTGTTTCTTATATGGGAAAGGTGGTCATTCCTAATGGATTTATCATCAAATTTAAAAGGAGAGTAAAATATATGTCATGAATTTCTCTAAACTCTATATTAGTCTGTCTAAAACACTAAGATTAGAAAGCCAATTGAATTTTAAAGCCAATGTAAAGTGTAAACTCACAGCATCAACACACTTTGAGAAATAATAAACTTTGAAATGCCTGGACCAAACTTAATAGTGCTGAACACAGGAAAACAAAGCGGCCTTTAGTACTAGCTTCAAAATCAATTGTACAAATGATACATTCAAATGTTTTTCTATTGACATGGTAGGATTATATTGGCTGTATAATGGCATTTTCTGGCAAATCACACAGAGAATGGATAGTCCATTTCCATCCTACAAAAGAAAATTAAATGTTTTATTGGTAAGCAAAGTTACTGGATGATGTTTTTACAAATATTTCTTGAAAGATATTTTATTAAAGTACCACACAAATTAAATTCTTAAATTAACATTGATACTCCTTCCTTAAGGGAAGCATATTTAAAATTAAATTTGTGTGTGATTACCTCAAACATAGCCTTATTAACAGCCACCTAGATGTTTGTGGGTTTTCATGCATTAAATTTTTGTTCCAGATTATTCACGGTTTGTTAATTGGTGTGATACTTGATGAATATTGATGGTGCATATTGTGGAAATAATTTCCATATGAAAGGGGGTAAAAGCATTTCCTGCCCAGGCAAAACTCTGGAAATAAAAATAAAAGAATAGTGAAAGCCTGAATTTAGAATATGAGTTGACTCTTTTATTTATTAAATAGCTAAGTATTCTCTGTGAGCAGGCCTCCCAAATGTATGCATGGCAGATTAGAGTCGAACACTTTAATGATGTCCAAAACAAATTAAGAAATTAATTTATTCATTAGGATAGTGTTTAAATGCTTAATATGGAGGTTAAATGTTTGCTTTATTTAAATGAGATGTTCAAGCCTTAGAAAAATCTGTGCTATTCAACTTCTACTTCTCAAACATTGTGTCCTCGGGGTGTTTGTTCTTCTCATTGCCCAGCAGTTACATGCACCTTGCCAATGCTGCTGCATGGGGAGACCCCAGGAAACACAAGTGTCCTCCTCAGGCAACAGGTGATTATCATTTACCAAGAGAAACAAGCCTCACATGACTGTATTCAGAGCAATTTGCTTTGTAAATTTAAAGAAATCAGAATCTGTTGAATGTCTTTGTATTCATAAAGTGAGATCCTAAGGACTCAATAAATACTTGACTTTAACAGCCATTTACTATGCATTCAAAACTACTTGTGCAGTATGGTAGACACCATTTAGACTTCTCATTCTGTCTTCATTGGCCTCACCCTGCAACCGTCATAAGAATAACATTAACTGGGCTGGAGAGATGGCTTAGCGGTTAAGCACTTGCCTGTGAAGCCAAAGGACCCCGGTTCAAGGCTCAATTCCCCAGGACCCACGTTAACCAGATGCACAAGGGGGCGCAACCGTCTGGAGTTTGTTTGCAGTGGCTGGAGGCCCTGGTGCGCCCATTCTCTCTCTCTCTCTCTATCTGCCTCTTTCTCTGACTGTCACTTTCAGATAAATAAAAATAAACAACAACAACAAAAAAGAATAACATTACCTGGAGAAAGTTAGCTATCTGTTGTTTTAGTTCCATGCCCTACTTTTTTAGAAAACTATGTACTTCTTAGAAGTATGCACAGAAGACAGAACCTGGGAAATTTTCATATGTGGTATCAATGTGAGTTTATCTCTCAAATTTGTAAGAATAAGAAAGCAGGGAAGTCGGCATGATAGAGGTCTAGAGACCTCTTTCCTTGAAATTGGGTGACACTTTATGAGCATAAATATACCACCTTTAGTCTTATATTAACTTTATATCCTCAGTTACTCTGTAATACTCAGAAAGGGCTGATAGGAATAATAGAAGGCCCAGAGAAGGAAAGAATGTATAATAAAGTGTCTTCTCCAAACCTTGCAAATATTTTATTAGCAGAATGCCCCCTCACAGAGTTAGGCTTCCTTCACAAACAGTGTACATTGTCTATCATTGGTTTGCTTTTCCAATTTTACTTTCTGCCAATTTTTATTGTCTTGTTTCCTTTTCTACAAGACAGACTTCAATCAGTCCAGATATCATCTTTGTCTTTGTATCATATGCCACTTATATACCATTTCATGCTATTTTTTCCTTAACCACTAAAAACTAATCAGTTTCATAACTCATACCCAAAACAGCTACTAAGCAGGTGGTTCAAGACTCATTTTCCAAGTATAACTTTCAAGAAAAGAGTTTTTCTTGAGACATTAGTTCTTGACAGTCTGATTGTATGTATTACTTGTTTGCCTCAGTGTATGTGTGTATGTGATGCATGTGGCCCGTTTGCATGCCTGTGCAGACCAAAGGAGGGAGGACTTCAGGCATCCTTCTCTGTTACTCTCCTGCCTTATTTCCTTGAGACAGACAGTGAATCAGGAGCTGTTGTTTTTCAGCAAAACTGGCTGACCAGAGAGACTCAGCAATCCTCCTCTCTGATTTACTAAGCACTGTGGTTACAGGTGTGCGTGTCTATACTGTGGTTACATTCATTCATGATGTGGTGGTTTGAATGTATGTCCCCCATAGGCTCAGGTGCTTAACTAAAATTTAGTTTATGGGCTGGGGAAATGGCTTAGTGGTTAAGGCAATTGCCTGCAAAGCTGAAGGACCCAGGTTCTATTCCCCAAACCCACGTAAACTAGATGCCCAACGTGGCGCATGCATCTGAAGTTTGTTTGCAGTAGCTGGAGGTCCAGGTGTGCCCATTCTCTCTCTATCTCCCCCCCTCTCTCTACCTCTTCTCTCTCTTAAGTAAACAAATAAAAATAAAATATATTTTTAAAACATTAGTTCGCAGCTTCAGCCCCTAGCAGACAGACTCCTTGGTACAAGGTGGAGGGGGGTGTCACAAGGGTCAGATGTGAATCCCACCCTAAAGGTGTGCACAGAGGTCTTGAGCTCCGGCTGTGCTTGTTTGTGGTGCTGGCTGCTTGGCGGTTTCTCTTTGCTTGCATTTACGAATGGGATCCGGCTTGTTCTACCACTTGATGGATCATCCCCTAGATCTGTGAGCTTAAAATAAATCTCTTCCTCCCATAAACTGCTTCTGGTTTGGGTGTTCAACCCAGCAACATGAAGCTGACCACAACTCATGGCTGTGCCATGGTTGCTGGTATGCATGGCTAATATGTGGGTACAGTCATGCCAGGCCACGCTGTGGGCACAGGATGGCAAGGTCTACACTGTGGTTATAAGTGCGCGTGCGAGACAGACTTTTTGTTTTGTTTTGTTTCTCTTATGAAAGCTACTGATTGTACTTAGGTCCTCAAGCTTGCACAGCAAGTACTTTTACCCTCTGAACTGTCTCTCTACCCTTCATTATTCTTTGTTTAGAAGCTTTTTGCATGTATATGTGTGTGTGTGGTTTGCATGTGTGTGTGTGTGTGTGTGTGTGTGTTTCTGAACATGTGTATGTAGGTACATAGGCACAGTGTAGAAGCCAAAAGTTGATATCAGGCATCCTCCTCCATTACTATCCACGTTATTTTTCTAAATATTATTTATTATGTTTTATTTGGTATGTCTGTGCACATTGTGAGTGTGGGTGAGTGTTGGTACATCCATGCCACAGTGTACGTGAGGATGTCAGAGGAGGATTTTACAGTCTACCTCCTTTGTGTTTGTTTTCTTGTTGTTTTTTGAAGCAGCATCTCTCACTGGTCTAGTCTTATATTGCTCAGAAGCTTGGATCCTCCTGTCCCCACATCCCCAGCACTGAGATTACAGGCATATGACACCATGACTGGCTTTTTATGTGGTTTGGGACACATGAACTTAGGCCCGCATGCATATGACATAAGCATTTAACCCATTAATCTATCTCCCCAGACTATATGCATTTTTAAAGGAAAAATAATCTTGCTTCTTTCTCTTTATAAAATTAGACTGTTAACACAGGCAAAAGTCTAGTATATTTCCACATATCCTGAAACCATATGGATTTGAAATAGCTTAATCATTCTACATAATTTTCTGAAGACCAAACGTACTACCACTGGGTAATGCATTGGATAGCAGAAAGTCAATTATTTCTTGGAAACCAACCTGTTGCCAGCCTTCCCATCCTTGCCAAATCAATGAGCTCCTAAATTAAGTGGTTGTTACTGTAGGTAAGCTAAGCAAAATGATCTCTTACTCATCAAAGCATCTAAATAGGGTCCTCTAAGAGTCTAACTTGTCAGCAGCAGAGACCACAAAAGAACTGCCTACATGGCAGCTTCATCGGTGGGCTCACTCACCAGCCTCTGGGGCTCAGTGATTACTTTGGACCATGCCCGTCACCAAAAGGGAAATCCTTTACTCGCACTAGATTTGTTACTTTCTCTGTGGGGCTTAGCCTTATGTACGGATACATTTTATAAAACAGTCCTCCATAGATTTATAGAATACTTTAATTGGTGAATATATTTCTTACTTCTACCAAGGCAACAGAATTGTGGCTATGTAAAAACCCACTCCAAATATTAACAAAGCAATTATTTTATCTTTTACAATATTGACTCTTCATTGGGCAGTTCAGCTCTTCCTTGTGATGTCATTTGATTTTATAGCCATTGGACAGATCAACGAGGCTTGGACAGATCAATGAGGCTTAGAATATCTATAATGCATGTCATTTAAATAATAGTTTTAGCTGGGATTGCTAGATATTGCTTTCTCTCTCTCCTTTTTTTTTTTTTTAATCTTATCTCATGTCTTATGTCCTCTCATTTCTAAGGCCCTCTCTCCATGATGTAGTTTTAGAGTCTAGAGTCTACATAGATCTTTCATCAAACCTTTCTACATGGTGCCTTAAGATATATTAGATGACATTTTAAAACTGGGCTGGAGAAATGGCTTAGTGGTTAAGCACTTGCCTGTGAAGCCTAAGGACCCCGGTTCGAGGCTCCATTCCCCAGGACCCACATTAGCCATATGCACAAGGGGGTGCATGTGTCTGGAGTTCGTTCACAGTGGCTGGAGGCCCTGGTGTGCCCATTCTCTCTCTCTATCTGCCGCTTTCTCTCTCTGTCTGTCACTCTCAAATAAATAAAAATAAACAAAAATAAATAAATAAATAAAAACCACTAAAACCAAAGGAGACCGAGGCAAAGAAGAAAGAAGAGAAGATCATGCAAACAAAATAAGGCAAAACTTCAGAACTAATTCAAGTTGTTTAGTTAATACTATCTTGGTTTCAAGAAGAGGAGGAAAATCAGAAAGAAAGAAAGAAACAGAGAGAGAGAAAGAAAGAAGGAAAGAAAGGAAGGAAGGAAAGAAGGAAGGAAGAAGAGAGGGAGGGGATGGAAGGAAGGAGGGAGGGAGGGCAGGAAGAGAGAAAAAAAGTAGAAAGGCAAACTGCCTCCAAAGTAAGAGAAAACTGAGAACTGTGGAAACAGACCAGCAAGGAAAAACTAAAGCTATTACAAGGAGAAGGACATTCAATGTAGAATCAAGAGTGCTTGCCTAGACTCCAAAGAGAAGAACGTTGTTCTGGAGAGTAGGCTACTGGGAGGGAGACCATAGCATACGATGAAGCTAGCCCAGAAAACCGCATTTCCTCCTGGCTTCATTCAGGCTACGGGACCGTATTATGAATGATGTGGAAGGAGGCCATTCAATGATTTTAGGTAGGAAGATTAAATGAAAAGATTTTTCATTTTTGACAGGTCATGCTGGTTAGAATAGAAAACGGTTTGGCAGGGAGCTGGAATAGAAACAGAAAGATCATTTAGTAAGCTGCTGTAATAAGATGGGAGAGGGGTAATGGTTTATTAGACTAGAGTGAAAACATGGCAATAGGGGAAGCCAGACTGTTTCCAGAGATTTATGAGACAGATTAAGCAGGACTTTATGATTAATTAAATGTGGGTATACACATCTCTGGCTTGAATCACCAGCTACACGAAGGGGATGAGCAGGGCAGGAAGCAGGCTGAGAGGCGTGCGATCATTTGCTCTGTTTGAAAATGCTGAGCTTTGGTTAATGAGAGATAGCCGGATGACATCGTTAAGCAGACACTAAACTCTTTGGGGATGGAACCCAAAAGGGAAGCTTAATGTTATAGAGCTGGTAAATTACGAATTGTGATGGTAGCTGAACAATGGTAGTGAATGAAGCTGTTTCCCATAAGGCAAATGCAGGATAAGAAGAAAAGAGGCTTAACTACATATTCTCTAGAGATCCAAATCATTTACTATGCCATACCAATATTATACCAATGGGGAAATCTCACCTGGCAGGTTGGTTGTGGAGCAGTCAAGGTCTACAGCTGGGTAAACCATTGATGACTTTCTCCCGGCAGCAGCCTGGATAGCAGTCTGGCCCGATGAGCTGTGAGAAGCAGGGAACAGGCTTCCAACTCTTCCAGCTTCATTTCTCTGATTCTTGCACTGAGGTGTGTGATTTCTTCAGTAATCAGGGTCTTACCATCTAGTTTTAGTAGCGAATCAAGAGCAATGGAACTACCCTGGACTGTTTTGAGGCTTCGCCTGACCAATAACTCACAGGAAGATGGCTCACAACTGCACTAGCATTTTAATAACCCATGGCTTCTGGAGACAACATTATCCACCCATGTAGAGGACCTCTATTCAAAATATATATATATATATAGTTAAATATAGATTAATATAATATGTGCATATAATTTATTTTAGAAAGTAGTAGGTTTTTATATAACATTTTCATACATCCATAGATGTTGCTACTCTTCCCTCATCCTCATGGCCCATCCCAATTTAAATCTTCTAGTCTCCAATACTCCCCCCCTACTTTCATATCACATGTATTTTTACTATCCCCTCCACTTGATGCCTCTTCCTTCCCCATTCATGCCATGACTGCTGTTCTTTGTTTTTATTTTCCCCCCTGAACTCTATAGACTCTCACTGCAACTTAAACACAGAAATCTAAAATTTCTTAGCCAGGTCCACATTTGGGAGAGAGCATATGATGTTTGTCTTACTGGACCTAGGCAACATCATTTGGCATAATATTTTCTAGGTCCATCCATTTTCCCACAAAATTTCATAATTTCATTTTTCTTTGTAGCTGAATAAAATTCCACTGGGTATATATAACACACTTTCATTATCCATCCATCTACTGACTGTCTCCCGGCAGCATGACTGACATGTAGGCTGATTCTGTTTCCCAGCTACTATGAATTGAGTAGCAGTAAAAAATGGATGTAGAGGTTTCTTTCTCATAGGACATAGACTCTTTTGGTTGTATGAAAGAAGTGGTAAGCAGGGGGACATGTCAATGTTATTTTTAGTTTTCTGAGGAACCTCCACACTGATGCCAACAGTGTCTATATAATTTCATGCTTCCTTCACCAATGAGAAGGAGTTCTCCTTCCCCACAACTTCACCAAACCTTGTTCTTGTTTACTTGATGCCATTCTGATGCAGGTGAGATGCAATCACAACCTACTTTGAATTTGCATGTTCCTTATGGCTAAAGATGCTGAATACTTTTTAAAGTATTTATTAGCCTTTTTTTTTTTTTTTTGAGGTAGGGTCTCACTCTAGCCTAGGCTGACCTGGAATTCACTATGGAGCCTCAAACTCACGGCAATCCTCCGACCTCTGCCTCCAGAGTACTGGGATTAAAGGCGTGCGCCACCACACCCGGCCTTATTAGCCATTTTTATTTCTTCTTTTGAAAACTATTTAGTTCCACATCCCATTTTGGACTGAGTTGTTTATCTTATTGATATTTAGTTTGTTTTTAGTTCTTCCTGTGCTGTAGCCATTAACCCTCTCTTAGATATATAGCTGGTGAAGATCTTTTCCCATTCTGTAGGCTGCCTGTTTACTGAAGTTTCCTTTTCTGTAAAAAAAAATAATAATAATTTAACTTTAAACAATCAATCTTTCACAGAAACGTAAAGAGATAAGATCATGCAAATAAAAGAAAACCCAAGGGATACGTTGTAATCAGTAGTAAAGAAGACAACTACTTAAGAAGACAAATCCATGAAAATCCAAAGGAAGGTATTAAAGGGACAGTAGTATCATGAGAGCAGAAGTATAATTATGATGTGGCAAATAAATGCTCAGAAGAATAAAAGAACTGCATAGCATGTAAAATTGCATCTAACATGCACATTAACAAGTTCCTCCGCCACATTCATGAATGCTAACAGAAGACAAGATTTCGTAGAGAAATCGGTGCTGTGATCATACTGAATAAACCTTGCAATCCACCAGTCCATGAGAGGAATGTTTGGTAGTACATCAGTCCTAGTGATTTTTGTTACAGGGAAAGAACCCAGAGCTTGTTTTTCACAATAATTTTAAGTGTACAGTAAGCATGGTTTTGCTCTTCACTCTGCATGAAACACTCATTATCTTCCAAAATTACTCAGTGGACAACCATTCTGTAAAAGACAGACTAGATAATAGGCCTCTGCTCCAGAAATTTCCAGAATAATAAAAGATCAGGAAAGAATTGTGTCCCAGATATAGAAGCCCAAGACATTTGTCACTGGCTGATTAAAGTGGGAGTGATAGCCTTCTGATGCTTTGTAGATATTTGGAATAACAGAATCACATGATCAGAATATGAGAAATCCCTCCATTTTAAGGTGAACTTGAGTATTTTAGTTCCTGTTTGTCCACAGATTTTGTTCGGCATGATGAAAACAGCAATCGCAATTTTGTAGAGATGCATACAATTACAATTTTAATTGCATAATGCAGTATTTATGCATACAAGTTCTAGAGACAGACTGCAAGGAAACTACCAATGTATTGTACAACATTGAAATTAAGAATTTCTAGGCAATGAAAAGTAATAATAGGTGAAGAGCTGGTAAAAGAAAACATACAACAGAAAAAAGTTCTAGTATCTCCCGTGAGAAACAGATCAATAAGTTCTACAAAGCATCAGCTAGAAGAAATGAACAAGCCACAGAAGTAAGCTTTGATAATACAATTCACATAAAAAGAAAAAAAAATAGTCCAGAAATATTAAAAGAGATGCTCTACTGGAGTAGTGACAAGATGCAACCTAAATCAATGAGTTACCACATTATTCCAATCGAATAATAATCAAAAAAATATACTGATAATAGTGAGGATTGGGGGCAACTAGAGTCATAATGTTAAAGGGAGAAGGATGATGCTGCCTTCTTGAAAGCTATTTGCTGTTGCTTCAAGAAATGAAGTATTTCTGTTAGCTTTATATCACTATAACAAAGTATTGCTCAAATTAGTAATACAATTTATTAGCAAGTTGTTATTATTTGACCACAGTAGTCTGCAAGGCACACCATGGTTGAAGCCCATGGCAAAGCCCAATCACCTACATAACAGCCAGGGAAACAAAAAAGAGACAGAAAAAGGAACCTGTGACAAACCCACAATCTGTTTTATTGGAGGACATCAGATTGTCCTAAAGATCTCCCACATTATCTTCAAGGTTCCAACACCTCCCAGTAGTACCATACCAGAGACCAAGCCATTCACATACAGGCCTTCGAGGGACATTCAAATCACAAATTATGGAATTAAGAACATGGGGAAATTAGAACCACAAGCAGTGTTAATGGGAAAAGAATGATGCAGATTTTCAGAAAGCCATCTGGTGGTACTTAGGGAAATGAAATATGTTTATGCAAATGCTACAATTTAGAAATTTTTCTTCTTGAGTAGGTACCAGACAGACTCTCCTATGATTTCATAAAGAGATATATATGAACAAAACTGCTCTTAGTACATATGAAACTCACAGAAATATTTTGGAAGAACTGATGTGCATATATATCCTAATCAGAAGATTATTAATAATTCAGAGATACATAAATATTATTACCATAGTTAGTGGTGATGGTGTATTAGGACTAAAATATCCATTTTGACTATGGAGTACATGGGATATTCTTCACATGTCCAGGTATCATTTCTTCTTATTTAGGTGTTGTGAATATCTCTCTATGTTCATTAGTATCAAACATGCCATTTCTATTCAGTTTCAAAACTCTTGCAATGTGAAAAAGAAACAGACTCTCATTACTTAATTCTAATATTCTTTAGAAACAACTTTCATTGAAATACACTATCTTGTCTCTACAGTCATCACAGGTCAATAATTAATGCTGGTACTTTTCATGACATTATGTCATCGATTTTATATTCTTCCATACATAAGTACTGCCACCTGATGACTCTTAATGATAATAGCCACAAATGCAATTTTACCCAGATTATACAGGTTATTGATAATAATTTACTCTTTCATGTTAAAGGTAGTATATAATGAGTGTCACTGTGGTAGTTTTAACATATGTCCTCCAGAGTCAGATGTTTTATTAAAATTGAGCTTTAAGCTTCAGCTCCTCGCAGGCAGACTCCTACAACATGCGGGTGTGCACTGCAGGCAGGTCTGAGTCCCAACCTAAACGCTTGCAGAGACGTCTTTGGCTCTGGCTGTACTTGCTTATGCTGGATGTTTGGTGGCCTCTCTCTCTGCTTGGATTTATAAACTGGAGCCAGTTCCTTCTGCCATTTGATGGAAAGTACCCTGGACCAGTAAGCCTGAGATAAACCCCTTCCTCCCATGCATGGTCTCTGGTTTAGATGTTCATCCTGTAATGGATAAAGCTGGGGTCCCACAACACTTCCTGGAGCCCCAAGCCCTGAGTTCATATCTGCAAATTAACTAAAAACTTGATAATTCCAGAGTAAGGAAAATGATTTTAAATCACCGCATTTTATCTTTTATTCATATATCACAGGAATGTATGTAAGAGAAAGGGATGAAGGGATGAGGAAGAGATGGTAAAATGGGAGGGAAGGAAAATACACCATGGCCAGGAACCCATGTGAACAAACATGAATCTTTTTTTTTCTTTTTTTTTTGATTTTTATGAGTTTTTATTATAGACATTAATTCTTTTTTTTCCTTTCTCAATTTTTATTAACATTTTCCATGATTATAAAAAATATCCCATGGAAATACCCTCCCTCCCCCCCCCACTTTCCCCTTTGAAATTCCATTCTCCATCATATCCCCTCCCCATCCCAATCAGTCTCTCTTTTATTTTGATGTCATCATCTTTTCCTCCTCTTATGATGGTCTTGTGTAGGTAGTGTCAGGCACTATGAGGTCATGGATATCCAGGGCATTTTATGTCTGGAGGGAGCAAACATGAATCTTTGATAGTGTGTGTGTATGTGTGTGTGTGTGTGTGTGTGTGTGTGAAGGGGAGAAGGAATTAAAAAAAATTAACGTGCTTCCAAGGAGATTAAAGAGACAACCAATAATGAAAAAGTGTCCCTTCCCCACCCCAGCATGGCTGCTGGAGTGGGAAAGATAATTATACTGGCAAGGAGATGCCAATATATTGCTGTACCAGCTTGTAAGGGCCCAGAAAATGTAGACTTTAGAGTTCACACTCGGCACACCTGGACACACCTACACCAGGTATCCCAGCCAATTGGCCTGGGCTCAGAGGAGGAATCCACCTACACCTGAGCAGGGTGCATGCTCAGGAGAGATCTGACTGGGTGAGATGTGAAAACATTGAATCCCACAACTAAAGAGGTGGGGTGAGCTGAGATAGGTGGGGCATAGGCATGGTGATGCTGTGACTGTGACTGTGTGACACGATTGTAAAATTCTCCTTTAAGGGCCATCCTGCCTCCCTGTGGCTATCACAGCTTCTCACAAGTCCAGTGACATGGAGCTGACTACAACAGTCAAGTTGCCTAAACTCACGTCTTGTCTTGACTTTTTTGAACCATGATCAATGGATTTCTAAGATGTGCATTCCTTTCGCCCTAACTATACCATTCTGCTACACATGCTATCAGTGGGACAAGGCCAGGGGGGCCCATGGGTCAGGATCCATTATCTCAAGTAATGCCCATACTTCATCTTTCATTGTTTAAGGTCAAGTAGAATTGCAGGATAATATCATATGGGATTGTCTGAAGTCTTCTTTGTATGACAGGAGGATCTGTGTGCAGATCTAGAAGCAGATTAGCTCAGTTGCAGTTTAGGAGTTAGAGGTTACATAAGGAAATTCTCTAAGCAACATGTTCTGAATGTCAGTATTGAAATACAAGGTGTAACAAGCCAAAATAGTTACAAAATCATTAGCCTAATGTCTCAGAAACCTCTTAGGTAACACTTCCTAGATTGTTGGCCCCTCAAGAAGAACTGCCATTACTGCTGTGTCAGTAACTTTTACACACACTTATGAATTTGCCCATGTGCTATCTGTCAGTTCCTGACATGGGCCATAGAGAAACCATTGATTCCTTCTCTAGGTTTCTTTCAACCTATGTTAATCAGTGTGCGCTAAAACCTCATCAGCACTACACAGCTGCAACCCCAAATTATTGGAGATTAAGTGCCTAGAGGATGAAGGTTGGCCAAGGAAGGATAGAAGCCAGAGGATGAACAAATGCTTCCTACTTTCATCCACTCAAAGAAAATCCCAAGATGCTTTACATGCTAAGAATAAGGAGCTGCGGAGGGATCAAAGGTCCATCATGGGTAACAGAAGAACTGAGCTCATACATAGTTAGAGCACACTTGTCTTGTCACTTACACATGCACTCTAGAATCATTCCCAAATGAACTACCTGAATAAAACCATTGTCTCCCCTCTCCTCTCTTGAGAACCTAGGTCAAGTCACATGCGTAGTAATCTTTTAAAACATGACTTTGTCTAACAGGAATAATAAATCCACATGAGTTAAATCTATAGCTCAGGGATACTTACAAATTAAAAGTATATGCATTCACCCAAAGAAATTCAATGGTTTTAGATTTTGAAGAAGACATGCACACACACACACACACACAGAGAGAGAGAGAGAGAGAGAGAGAGAGAGAGAGAGAGAGAGAGAGAGAGAATAGAGTTGATACTTTTGATAGAGAAATTGGAGGGATGGGAAGAAAATGAAGGTAAATCCAATGAAGATAACAACTTGAGATCTGAAAAAATTACTTATTGACTTTGAGACTCAAGGTTTTATATAAACAGTGATATAGAAATAGTGATATGAAAGGTGGGCATAACTCAAACAAAGGAAGATATTTTATGCCAAGGAATAATACTGTAGGTTCTTACTAACGTTTACAATGAGCAACATGAAAAAAAGAAAAAGAGAGAGAGAGAAGAGCTATAGGATTTTCTAGATGACTTGTGTAGACGTGTTTCTCCATCTTCCTTCTCTGTTCATGGGCGTGCTGATTTGACTGGCTTAAATATTTTGTTCATCCTTTTTATTTATTTATATTTTATTTTAGAGAGAGAGAGAGAGAGAGAGAGAGAGAGAGAGAGAGAGAGAATTGGCACACCAGGGCTTCCGCCACTGAAACTGGACTCCAGATGCTTGTACCACCTAGTGGGCATGTGCGAGCTTGCACTTGCCTCACCTTTGTGCCTCTGGCTTATGTGGGATCTGGAGAGTAGAACATGTGTCCTTCGGCTTCGCAGGCAAGTGTTTTAACTGCTAAGCCATCTTGCTAGCCCTATTCTTATTTTTATTTTCTGGTTTTTCAAGGTAGGATTTCACTCTAGCCCAGCCTGACTTGGAATTCATTATGTAGTCGTCTCAGGGTGGCCTTGAACTCACGGCAATCCTCCTACCTGTATCTCCTGCGTGCTGGGATTAAAGGTGTACACCACCATGCCCGGCATTCAGCCCTATTTTTTTCATCTTTGCTTAACCCTGGCTTTACCACAGAGTATTTGGAAACTTAGAGTAGGAATAAAATAGCCCTTTGAAGTCCATCTTACTTATTCCAGCTATTGGACTTATTTGCTGAAGATATTGCCTACTGAGATTGCAAGTGTGGATAGAACAAAACAAAAGAGACTTTATAATACAAAATTTAGCACTAATACTGCCTTTCTCCTTTATACATAAGAATTCAGAATTTTTAATCGGCCTTCCTGGGTATTTTAAGAACTACTATAATTATTTTGCCAGCATCCTTTTCCATATTTGCATTTGTTCTGCTTTTTCCTTCAGCATGTTTGAATGTTAAAGAAAGAAAAATCAAAAGAATAAGGAATTGAAGACAATGGTGGCCTGGGCTTCTTGATCCACTGGTGCACTGCCGTTCTTCTGTGTGGTCTCAGTTAAGTTTCCTCATAGGGAAGGGAGAGCTTAGTGGGTTAGCTGGCATGTTTTCTGTCTCAAAGGAAACAAAAGAAACTTGTTTTGAGCAAGAAAATAGGACTTCCCATCCATGATTGTGGGTACTAAGAGGCAACCATAAAAGGAAAATGTATCATTTACACCAACTAAGTTCTCTTGTATTTTACTATTGCAACAACAAACCGAAGCCTTTTCTTGTCTCCCAGAGGAGTGAGGAGGTGCAAGCCAGGCGTGAGTGCAGCCTGTGCACAAGCTTGCGAGACCTGATAGGTGGAAAGCAGAATCCTCGGCACAAGTCCTCCGCTGAGTGTGGGCTGCTGTCAAGGCCACAGAGTAATTTGAGAATGATGTCTGCTGCCTATCATTCCTGTCCCTTGTTTCTAAAGCCTTTTTCTCATTGCTAAAATGTGGCGTGTTTTCTCTATAAAAAAAGTAAGAGTTATCTCATTTGTCCTGGTGCTAACTTACTCTCCGTTGGAGAATCTGCTTCTCTTTTTCAGATAGATGTAGATCCTAAGGAGAGAGCCACCCCATCATACCTCAAAAGGGCCCCAGCTGAAACTAAGAAAAATTGGAGAAACAAGCAAGGGGGCTGTTTTCCTGATGAACCGGATACCAGCAGAAGGGGAAAGGAGATCAACACAGAGAAAAATCAACTCCTACCAAATCAGAGAGCCAGAGCCTCAGAGGCCCCCAACACCTCATCACTGAAGCAGACCAAAAATGAACCCAACATGGCTCAGGGAAATTTTGCACAAGAGGGGGCAGAAAGAATGTCAGAGCCACATGTTGGGTCATGATATGCAGAGACATTTATCCTACCCATAACTGTGGGCTAACTCCACATTGCATGACCCCTATACCTCAACAAGGAGGGCCCAAGGGGACGGGGTAGGTCACCAATGAGCCTAATAATGGTACCAAACTGACTGTATTTGCTGAATACAAAACTAACTAATAAAGAAAAAAAGAAAACCTAAAAAAAAAAAGATCCTTTCAGCTTTTTAAAATTAGTATTGCCCTGGCAAAAAGCAGATCACAAACTTTCAATAAGTTCACATTAAAGATTTCAGACTTGTGTCTTATTTTTTTTTCCTCCCAAGAAACATGAGTTACTTTAAAGGGACAATTGTGAATGGTTGAAATTACAAGTGTTTGAAGGAACCTGTAATTTCATCAGTAGCATCTTGCTGCTTAGAAACTACTGAAAGATAAAGTAGACCCCCAACCTTCTCCATGGGGGATATATTCTAGGAACCCAGTGGATACCTGAAACCATATACAGTTCAGAATTACATATACAATATGTACTAAGCATGTAATTATGTTACATACAGTAAAAGATGAATGACAATACAACACGAGCAGTCCCTCAGTCTTCAAGACCCCAGAAGATGCCTGAAACATTTGATAGCATATGGCCAAATATATGCTGTGTGTTTCCCATATCTTCCTTTAGATATGTCTATTATAAAGCTCAAATTATAAAGTATGCATATTTGAGATAAATAGTAGTAACCATGGCATTAAAATATGTTATAATAAAATTTACCGAAACACTTTCCATACATATGGAGAAATATATATATATATATATATATATATATATATATATATATATTATACATGTATTGTAATTTAATTTTACTGTACTCACCTTTTACCTTGTCTTTGGGCATCTGCAACCATGACAAGCAAGAGATATTTAAAAGCCCTCTGTGTTGTCTACATCTACAAAAGTAGTCCATAGCAAAATATCAGGGTCAAAGACAAATATCTAAGCATAACTATTCTTTTTTTTATTACTTTTCTTCCTGCTTCCATATCATGTATTTTAAGTCTTCATTTGTATTGGCAGAAAACCCATCTAAACTGTTGATGATCTTAGTCTTCATGCTCTATTTCCTCTTATTAATCAAAAAAAAATCTGTTTTGGGGCTGGAGAGATGGTTTAACAGTTAAGGTGATTGCCTGTGAAGCCTAAAGACCCAGGTTTGATTCCCCAGTACCCATGTAAGCCAGATGCACTAGGTGGCTAATGCATCTGGGGTTTGTTTGCAGTGGCTAAAGGGCCTGGCACGCCCGTCCTCACTTTCTCTCTCTGCTTCTTCCTCCCCTCTCCCATTAAATAAATTAAAAAGTTTGAAAAATCTATGTCCATTAAGTTCTTTAGGAAAATTAAATGAGAATGAATAATCCATGCTAAGAATTTTTAAGTAATTTCGATTTTTAAAGTACACAGAACTATGAAAATATTTAATGATTATAAAAATTATTCCATAATATACAAATTGAAGGAATACAACAATTCTTTTTCTCCAACAAATTTAATTTTTTGATGGAACTCTAACTGAAAATATCCTTTCTCTGTCATATGACTCTATTCTTTCTATTGCATGATATAAATGTCCTAGCCTTATATTTCTTGAGTAGACAAAATAGATACATGAGGAGGAGGGAAGGAAAGAGGGAATGAGGAAGGAAAGAAGACTGATTGATTAATGGATAGATGGATGGATTTATTATAGAAAGTTGACTTAAAGTATTATAGTGACTGAAAAACCTAATGATTTGCTTAGTGCAATCCAGGAAAATCCGTGGCATAAATTGGAATGTCCTGTGAACCAGGAGTTCCCATGGCTGAAGCCCTGGTTTCTCTGCTTAGCTGTCAGGTACAGAAAGAGTTCAGCCATCCTCCAACATGTTGGACTTTCTTTTCCCTCAGGCCTTCATTGTGTTGGATGGTTCTCTACCAAGAAGAAAACAATTGTCTTTATTCAGTCCACCAACTCAAATGCTGTCACACTGCACCATTCCATAGGAACTCTAAAAATAATGCTTAACCAAATATCTATACATTCTTTGACTCACTCAAGCTAGCACAAAAGTTAATTATCACATCCATGATCCTTTAATGTATCATTTGATGCAAGTCACCACTGAAAGAGACCTCTAGGTTGTCTCCAGGTTGCCTCCAGGTGAATGAGTCCTTCGGAATCCTTGACTGATTTACAGTAACCAGCACAGTAGACTTAGGGGCATACATTATAAAACATTATAAACATGATCTTTCAAATGCATATATGAGCAGAAGAAAAAGAAACACTTTCTCTGTTCTAGAATAGATCCCCAACATCACCCAGAGAATGGCTAAGTTACTTCCGAATAGAAGACATTTATCTAGACGACAAGAATGTCCCAGTGCCCTTAGATGCAATGGCTCACCTAAAACATTTTTTATACAATTGATGTGATTATTACTCCAAGTTTGGCTTGTTTTGCCAGAGTGCCATATTAGTGTGTTGGTCTAATGTCTGATGAATATGTTTTCTTTTTTCTTCAATTTAAAAAAATTACTTATTTATTATTAACAATATCAGGTGGCTATAGCTACCTGAACTTACATCTGGGTCCTCTATTTTGTTCCATTGATCTTCATGTCTGCCTTTATTCCAGTACCATGCTGTTTTTGTTACTATGGCTCTGTAGTATAGGTTAAAATCAGGTATGGTGATACCACCAGCCTTTTGTTGTTGTTGTTGTTGTTGTTGTTGTTGCTCAGTATTATTTTAGATATTTGAGATTTTTTGTGCTTCCAAATGAATTTTTGGATTTTTTTTCTATTTCCATGAAGAATGCCATTGGAATTTTGATGGGGATTGCATTAAATGTGTAGATTGCTTTTGGTAAGATTGCCATTTTCACAATATTGATTTTTTTCTAGGGCTTTAAGGTAAAGCATTATGTTGCTTACTTGACACCTTTCTAATTTCTTAATATAGGCACTTAAAGCTATAAATTTACCTCTGACTGCCTTCATTGTGTCCCAAAGGTTCGGGTGTGTTGTGTTATCATTATCGTTTGACTCTATGAATTTTTTTTATTTCTTTCTTGATTTCTTCATTGACCCAATCATCATTTAGTAGTGTACTGTTTAGTTTCCATAATTTTGTGTATGGTCTATAGCTTTGCTTGCTATTGATCTGTAGTTTGATTCCATTGTGGTCAGATAGAGTGCAAGGAATTTTTTCAATTTTCCTGTATTTGCTTTGTGTCCTAATATATGGTCCATTTTAGAGAATGTTCCATGTGCTGCTGAAAAGAATGTATATTCTGCAGCATTTGGATGGAATGTCCTGTATATATCTGTTAGGTCCATTTCTTTTATGACCTCATTTAGTCCAGATGCCTCTCTGTTTATTTGTTGCTGGGATGACCTGCCAATTGATGAGAGTGAAGTGTTAAAGTCACCCACTACAACTGCATTTGGTGTTATCTGTGACCTTAGTTCTAATAGCATTTGTTTGATGAAGCTGGGAGCCTCCATGTTAGGTGCATATATGTTTAGGATTGTAATTTCCTCCTATTTGAGTGTGCCTTTAATCAATATAAAGTGACCTTCCTTATCTTTCCTAACTAATGTTGGACTGAAGTCTACCTTGTCAGATATTAGGATAGCAACCCCTGCTTGTTTTCTAGGTCCATTTTACAACCTTTCACCCTAAGATAGTGTCCATCCTTTGTAGAAAGGTGAGTTTCTTGGAGGCAACAAATTGAAGGATACTGCTGTTTAACCCAGTCTGCAAACCTATGTTTTTTGGTTGGAGCATTGAGGCCATTAATCTTAAGAGATATTATTGAAAGGTATGTATATATTTTTCCATTTTTTTCTATAGTTCTCCCAGTTTTACCTTTGCTTTCTTTTATTAACTAGTATTTGAGTATGGTTTGTTTTTTCCAGGTTCCTTATATGTGTGCTTTTCTTTCTCTTCAGCATGGAGGATTCTTTCAAGTATTTTCTGTACAGCTGGTTTTGTCACCAAATATTCCTTCAGCCTGCTTTTGTTGTGGAATGTACTTATTTCTCCATCTACTTGAATGGATAGCTTTGCAGGATAAAGTAACCTTGGTTGACATTTGTTATCTTTCAGAACTTGGAATACATCATTCCAAGCCCTTCTGGCTTTTAAACTTTGTGTTGAGTAATATGCTGTGATCCTGATGGGCTTGCCTTTATAGGTAATTTCATTTTTCTCTCTGACTGCTTTCAATATTTTTTCTTTGGTTGGTATGTTTGTTAGTTTAATTATAATATGGCAAGGAAAGGTTCTTTCCAGGTTTTGTTGGGTTGGTGTTCTAAAGGATTCCTATATCTGCATTGGCACCTCTTTCCCAATCTGGGGAAGTTTTCTTCTATGATTTTATTGGAAATGCCTACTATGCCATTGGAGTGAAATTCTTCTCCTTCTACTACACCCTGAATTCTTATGTTTGATCTTTTCATAGTGTCCCAAATGTCTTGAATTTCCCATTCATACCTTCCTACTAGTTTGTATCTCTCTTTGTTGGACTGTATTATATCTGCCACCTGGTCCTCTAGTTTAGGTATTCTGTCTTCTCCTTCATCCATTCTACTGGTGAGATTTTCTACAGAGTTTTTTATTTCATTGACTCTGTTCTTCATTGCTAGTAATTCTGACTGATTTTTCTTTATTATTTCTATTTCCTTATTTATGTCTAGTATTGACCTCTTTATTTCATTAAATTGGTGTCCTGTGTCTTCTTTGATTCCTTTGATTTCCTCTTTTATTCCTTTGATTTCCTCTTTGACTTCTTTGAGTATATTTATAACCATTATTTTGAAATCTTTCTCAGGCATTTCCTCTAACTCATTCTCACTGGAGGTAATTTCTGATGTATTAATACTTTTGGTGGATTTATATTGTCTTGATTTTTGGTGTTTCTTGTGTGGTAATGTATATGTTTTTGCATCTTGGATTAATTCAATGCTTGGATTTTCTAGCTAGCTGCAGTATTATCACATGCATCAATCAAACTGATGCTATATATCTTCAGGGTAGGAGCTTAAGGTGCTAGGTGTGGCTCTTAAGACTCCTAGAGTATCTATAAAAGTTACCCTTGATGTTGGGTTTTCCTGCTATGAGAGTATTCAAGTAGACTGAGTGGAACAAAATACAGGCAGATTCTAAAATTTAACTAAACATGGTACACCTTCAATGAAAAACAGCAGAGAGTACTTGTGCAAGAGTAGGTATTATGATAACCAGATCCTCTAACAAAATCACAGTCCCTTATGATGTGTGTTCCCCCACACCCTTAATCCTGTCAACTAGTAGGTTAAGATTTATGGTCTGTTGAAGGATCCAAGTCAGCCTGTGACCAAGTGAGACCCTTTACTAATGAACAACAGAAGAGGAAACAAAGCCACCATAAATCAGGAAGCAACAAATAACAAGCCCAAAATATAGCTTATTCAAGAATGGCAAATCTGACCATCCATCAGATTTAACATATAATTTATCCTGATATGGAAGGTGCAATTAGCATTTCCAATTCAGGCCTATATACCAGGCTTATTTGTTGGGTACTGACCTGGTGTAATCCCAGTTACTTTTGGGATGATTTTGGTCTCAGTTATGCTGCGGTCCTGCTTGGGTCCCTCTTTGGTGCACTGTGCATTCAAGTAGGCTGGCTGCGTCGCTGGATCGCTGCTCTGGTCACCGGTACTGTGTGCTGTGAGCTCCCTTCCCCTGTTCTCTGGTGCTTGGTGGCACTTGAGCTGGCAGTGGGAGAGAGAGGCTGTGGATGGTGGCTCTAGTTCTCCCACTGGTCCACGTGATCCTTTACCTCATCATCCGGTCCTCTGCTGTTCGCTGCAATCCTACCTTCACATTTCTTGAGTTTGCAAAGAGCTCCCGTGTGAGTGGAAAATGCCCTTGCATGGCTTTTCCTGCTGCTCAAGCTAAGCCTTGCACCTGTGGCCCTGTGGACCTGGTGCTGCTGCTGCTGGAGCTGCTTCTGCCTGCCTATGTGGCCTCTAGATGTTCTGGATCTCTCCTACTTCTTTGCTGCCATTGGTAATTTTTTTATACACCTCACTTTTTTTTTTTTTTTTTGCTTTATTTTTCCCTAGTCTGCTTTGGTGTGGCTTCTATGCAGCCATCTTGATGAGTATGTTTTCGATGCCCTACATTAACTGAGTTTGGTTAGGTAGCATTTTGATGTCGGATATGTATTCAATCGATGCTCATGCATTGGAATTCAATTATCTAGTAAGTAATTCTTGTTCTAATATTCATTGGTTGTGTGACTTGAAAAATTGTTGAATATATCTATTATTGTATTTCTTAATCTGTAAAGTGATGGTAATTATTGAATTAACTCCATATTATTATATGGAGCATTATATGAAGGCCATATGGAGTCATAGATGGAATTTATACAGGTCATGATGATTGTGGTGTATTAACTATGGGAGGAATGAACAGCTAGGTCATCCGAGCCCTACATAGCAATTTCACAATAAGCGGTATCTTCTTCTGTATGTTTTTGTCCTTGATTCCAGAAATAGATATAGTGTTCCTTTAGAATGCAACCTAAAAGTAGCTTGTGGCTTTTCAAAAATCATGTGTGAAAGAGAGACCTGCTTGTCCCACAAAGGTGCCGTCTGTCACCTGGAGGTGTGAACTTTTATACAATTCCAAATCCAAGGTCATTGGCTCAGTCTTTCCAGACATTTATTTTGTCCCCAAGCCTTGATTGGAAGGTGACTGAGATCTCATCTTCTAAAAATGAGCCAAGTTTCAGGCTGTCTGGAAACTGTCAAATTTTTCTTAGTTCTTAGTTCATACTAGGAAGGAACTGGGGCTCATTATGTAAATTAAAATAACTTATACACAACCCCAATTACTTTAGGTTATACTAATGAGTTCTAGATAAGAGGGAATGAAAATAAAATTGCATCAGGGGTATTCATGAATAACTGCCCATCTGAAAGAATAATGAGGTAAATTGTAGCAGGAAGCTATAGACAGGTATTTAACATAAAATTTCGTATCTTCAATCATTTATAAAATACACTCACCTGCTAACATGTAGTACATCTGAGCTGTGGAGGTAAGAAGACATCCTAAATACTGGTCAATATTGAGCTTGCCAAGATATGGTTTTGAATATGAGAATATTTTTCCTTAAGAAACACCAACCCTGAGAACCAGAGGTTCTTATTCTAATGCCTAAACCTGACAATTTGGTGACTAGGCATAGTAGTGAAGGGATATCTTACTATGTTTCATCAAGATGAAATTACTGAAACATTGACATTTTCTGCAACATATAACTCTTCACCAATTCTCTCAGCTGCCCCTGCTGAGAGATGAGAGAGGGGAACTCAACCTACATGAAAGTATCCTGGACTCCAATCAGCAGAATGAACACACATAAGATCTTCAAAGATCACTGAGCTTTTCAGTAAGTGACTTAAAACTAGTTCAGGAAGTAAAGAGACAAGTTCAACATTTGAATTACAGGAACAATTCCTAAAACCACATTGCAGAGCTAAGTGCCAAGAGCAATCACTGCTGAGAGCATGATCAGTCAGCTGCAGAGTAAGGAAAATCCCATCAAACAAACAAAACTGCCACGGGTTCAGAACTATACTGTCTTTACCGCATATTCCACACTAAATTGATGCCCAAGACCTTTCTCTTTCATCATTTGGCTTCTTCAACCAGGGCTTCCAGAGCGGGAACCCAAACAGTAATTCCTAAGGCACCCCTGAATCCCTTCTGGAAATGGAGTGCCAGGCATTCAGGCTGTATATTAGGATACCATCAAAATGTACATTGAATGAGTAAGTTCATAGCATCAGCCTCTCATTGGAAATCCCAGTGAGCTTTCATCTCAACAAGTATGATATAAAGGAAGAAACAAACACATGAGGCAACATCTCTTGTGACTGGTGTAGAGTAGCAATGGACCCGTCCACGTATGAGAGAAAGGCAGATCTCTAAACCTGATTGGGTACAGACCCTTCTTGTCTTCCAAACCTGCTTCATAGAAGCCTTCCAATAGGTCATTCCCAGAAATTGACCTCTTACTTCATTGCGGGTAGTATTTGGGTACTTGTCACTACTGAGAAGAATGAATTTCTTTGCCATCCCTACCACCAATGCCCTTCTCAGTGTGGCACCATAAAGAAAGTGATCATCATAAGGAGTCCTCTCAGAAGTATTTTCAGGAAGGAACATTTGTATATAAGAAGGGCTTGATTACAGAATCACCAAGAACCATGACACTTTCACTGTTTCTTTTAAACATTAAATAAAACTGGGGTTAGGGAAATGTCTTTGTAGGTAAAGTGCTTGGCACACAGCTTAAGGACCTGGTAGCATGCATATGAAATCTGAGCACTGGGGAGGTGGAAATAGGAAGGTCCCTGGGGTGTGTTGGCTAGCTGGTCTAGGAGAATCTGTGAATTATAGGTTCAGTGCCAGACCCTGTTTCAAAAATAGGGTAGAAAGTGAGAAGGACATTTAACACCAACCTCCTGTATGTGCAGCTAAGCACATGTATACACAACGCACATATGAACACACACATACATGCACAGCAGAGGCCCACACTAGTGAAAATTAAATATTAAATGAAACTAATTGATTTAATGGTGTACAGAAACAACCAAGGGAATATCAAATGATTTCAGTGAGTGGAAAAAGGCTACTGACATTGGAAAAAAGTACAAGTAGAGAAATATCTTAGTTAGAGTTTCACCTAAAGTTATCATATAAATGTGTGTGTAGTTAAGTTAACCTTGAAATTTTCCAAATCACCCATAAAATCTATCCTAGCATATGTCCTATATATATGTATGTAAGCCCAGAGTATAATTCTTATAGAACCAAGACTAAAAATCCATAGTTCTAAAGAACTTTGTGGTTAAGGTATTTTCCTGCAAAGCCAAAGGATCCAGGTTCAATTCCCCAGGACTCATGTTAGCCAGATGCACAAAGGGGCACACACATCTGGAGTTCGTTTGCAGTAGCTGGAGGCCCTGGTGCACACATTTTCTCTCTCTCTTTCTCTCTCTGTCTCTCCCTCTTTCTCTGTCAGATAAATAAAAATAAAAAACTAAGTGACTGAAAGAAGAAAGAAAAGGAAATGTTATACACATATGTCTCAATAGTCAAGCTAAGGTCTTTTCTTAAAACCCAAAAATATTCTAAACTAGTAGTAATTAGGAAATGTTTAAAATAAATATTCCCGTGTGTGTGTGTGTGTGTGTGTGTGTGTGTGTGTGTGCATACATTATGTGCATTCTGTGGTATGTGTGTGATGTGTGTATGCATGTGTATGTGCAGATGCAAATGCCCTGTACAAGTCTATATAGTGGCTAGAGAACAAGGTCAAGTCTCCTTTTTTATCACTTATCTGTGCACTTCCTTGAGAAGTGGTCTCTCCCTCAACCTGGAGCTGCTGTCTGTCAGCAAGGCCAAGCAATGTTCTAGTCTCTGATCCCTGTGGACTGAGGTCACAGATGTTCATAGCCACGGCTACCTTTTTACATGGATTTAGGTAAATTGAAGTAAGTGTCTCTTCCCAGAAGCCCTCACATTTAAGAAAGCACTGCAAAATTCTGAGCCATCTCCTCAGCCCTGATTTCTGTGTTTCAATAACACTAATTGTGATACAGCCAGCCTCTGTATTCAAAGGATCTTCATCTATGGATTCAAACACACTCAGACTGAAAATAATGAGAATAAAACATATGTGTTATGGAATAGAGACTTTTCCTTATCAATATTCACTAAACCATAGATTACAACAGATATTTCCAAAGTATTTACATTGTATTATGTATTATTATAAGTAGTGTATAAATAATAAAATATAGGGAAGAATTTTTATAGTTATATGTAAATGATAAACAATTTCATATAAGGTTACATAGGTGTATATAAGAATATCTAAGGACTTTTATATCTGTGAGGGCCCCTGGAACAAATCCTCATCTAATAATGAAGGATACGTGTTCAATTCCTGTGTGTGTCAGGGGGTGAGGCTTCAAGGTATAGTACTAGTATAGCCCTGGCTGACCTGGAATTCACTATGTACTCACAAACTGGCCTCGAACGCCTACCTTTACTTCCTGCATGTTGGGATTAAAGCATGTGCGACCATACCTGGCACATAATACTCGTTATTATGTGAACTAATCAATCTGATAGGATCAATCTTAGTTGGGGGTACAAAATATTGACTCTAATGTTATCCACTTATGGAAAGACAAAAGAAAGAACTATGCAGACAAAGAGAGGTCTTAATCTTCAGGGTAGAACTTATTTGAAGATCTACTTCCTGATTCTGTCATTGACAAAAAAAATACTACTTTTTCTTATCTTAGTTTCTCTTTCTGAGAAATGTGGTTGAAGGCACAAGAGCATTCTACACTTCATTCTTGCAAAATTTTCTTCAAACTAGCCCTTTCACCATACTCCCTTTATTACTTAGTTCAATACTGACTTCTGCAAGTCACCTCCCATCTTGGGGCAGACTGTGATGGTCTGTCATAAGCTTTGAACTATTTATTCAAACTTATTTATATTTAGTCAAGAAAGTGCCTTTTTGTTATAAGATATTCTTATACATCCAAGAACCATGCTTATATAAATGAGTGGCTAATAAATTTATCCTTCAGGAATAGAAAATGAAGCAATAGAATCTTAGAAATATTCAATGTTGGTCACGTTTTGAATTGCTGATGCAGGTTTGGAATTTCTTTACAGTAATATATTACACATAATATTTAATAAATAAAGTATATAATATATAATTTGTTATATCATAGATTATATATTATATATATTATTGTAAAATTGGAATATATATGCCAATCTTTCATTGTAAATAAAATAGAAGCCAATATTTTTATACAATTTGTACTACCACTGCCTTAAATTTAATGGTTTCTCTGCACAACCTCAAAAAAGATTTATCCATGATTTTATTGAGCACATTTTCTACTCTAGTTAAAATACAACCTAAAAAAAATATACAACCTTGTCCTTGACTTCAAGAAGCTCTTAAGCTAATAGAATAAAAGACATGGAGACAAGTAAAAACAGATGTTTTCCAAGTATGATACAATTTTAAAAGCCCAGGCTATGTTGTCAGTCAAAGGGGAAAGCTATATATTCTAATTCCAAGGTCATACTGAGAGAAGACTAGCATGTCATGTAAAAACCTATGCCAGATATATCAGGAGAAATAAAAATAATAACTTTGCTTACTATATACAAGAGTCTATCATAAGCACTTTATGTTATTAAATTACTTGGTATTGAGAAAACACTTTGTGGCTTGTCCAGGGGCAAAGCCATGTTAAATAGCAGGTCACGCAGTGAAGTGGGATTTCTATGGTGGTATTATGGCTCTTAAGTGGGAAGTACTACAAGAAATGATTCTTTCCCCATAGGACTTCATAAAAAGGAATATAAATGAAAATGCATGAATTTTGCTAGTTTCCAAGCAAATGAAAATGAAAAGTAACATATAGAGCTTAACTAAATGTGGATTCTATATGCTGTAACAAGAATATGATGACAAACTTCTCTGAAACTCATAGATGAGCCTTGATGAAGAGAGTAGCCATGATAATATCATCCCAAGTGAAGACTGTACAGAAGATGAAGTACACCAGTCTAGTTGACAGAAAGCGGATCAAGGCTGGAGGCAATTTTCTTAACCACATGCATAAATTTGATTTTTCAGGTGACTGGTGGAGATGTAGTAGGGTATGTATGCATATGCATTCCACATACACATGGAAATGGGTTACATGCACTGTTTCAAAAAGAATGTATTGAATATTTCACATTAGTCATCTCATAGCTATAAGAAAGCACACACTGTCAAAGGATGGAAGTTAGTAGCAGCAAAGATGCTGGTTTCAAAACAGGGCAAGCACTTCTCGGTAAATGATGGCTGAATTGAATCTGTTTCCTTTTGTGGTGCACACACATTATAATAGCAACATTTACATGATGCTATGGAAAGAGAGGCAAGGCAGAACGTATCTGGGGCTATGCAGGAAACATGCCTTTCCCTCATGATGGTCCATCAAGTAATTAATCTCCTCAAGCCTTCTGAACCAGCAGAATCGTTCTCTTAAATATGTTTATCCTTCATAGACACAATTTCTTAGATTTTCATCACTCTTTTTATAATGCAGTGCAGTCTCTTTTACAATCCTCCCTATCTTTATATTTTCATTATCATGTTTATTTTAACTTTTATTTATTCCAACTTTTCACATTCTCCAACATGTGTATAATGTATTTTTGATGTTATCCCCTCCAATTACTCTCTCTTTTTCCCTTTCCTTTAACACCCTTCATCTTCCCCATTAATTTCCAATATTATTGTTATATTTCTGTTTTTTTTTATTTTTACACATTGAGCTAATACATCATCTTCAATAAGGAAGGGATACATGAGACACCGTACCTCCCAGAATATCTAATGCACTTAATGGTTGTTAGGAAAGGGGAGTCAGGTTTACCATTGGGGTAGCCACTGGCAAGTTGCCCATTCTCTGGTCAATAACCTCCCATCCATGATTGGTGGAAGCAACCTTAAGTTATCATGCATTTTTTTAAACTGACATATTTAATGTCATCATCAACATGGGTTATTTAACATATTTTCTACAATTATTTTTTTTAAGTCCATGAGTCCTAATTCCTAAATTTGGCTCATCTTTAGGTCTACTGAATGTCTCAGTTTGAAATATCAAAGTGTACATTATTTAATCTTAGATCCTGTGTTCTAGTGTCTTCAAGGAATGAAGAGCCTGGCTCTAATGGACACCTAGAGTACTGGAACCAGGTGCGCTGAGTGATGCTTGGTCTCAAGCTTTGTTGCTAAATCCCTTGCAGTTTTGCCTTAATTCTAGTGGAAATTCTGTAATCTTGAGATGAAGTACTTCTAACCTCTTTTGGAATTCATTGGAAAATCCAGTATTATTTACCTTGCCCCTCTAAATGAATTCCTAATTTGCTCTCCTTTGTGAGGGGCAGCTATGGTCTGATTGTCTTCACTTCAAACTGCCCTTTCCTCCTGAGCCCCGGAGTGCCTCAGCACATCTGTACACTGCGGTATCTGAAGCGTATAGATCTGAAGTGTGTAGAGTATGGTTTATATGCCAATTTTGCATTTCTCTCAAGTGGGTCTGTTACCCTCCACCTACCAATTCCCTGTCACTCTGCATATCCAGGCTTTATCTCCTCTCTCACATGGCTTCCTGCTTGCTTTTACATACCTCCGACTGAGGAACTGGGGAGAATGGGGGATCAGCAATCACAGTAACTGGATTTGCCTCACCATAGTTTCTGTTTTGCATGAGTTGAACCCTCCAATGTCTACCTGGTTTAGGTCAGGATCCAGTATCTTCGAACAAGAAAACTCAGCTACTGCAATCTACTCTGAAATCTATAAAAATAGAAACCAAAAGATATGTCCTTGTATTGATTTGCATATAAAAATGCCCCCCTCCCCGATAGTCTCATGTGTTTATGATAAGGCCTCATGCTTAATCCCCAGCTGGTGGAACCTTTGGGAGGTAGAGGTAGATCGTATGGAATAAACCTTAAGGTTTGTTAGTCCAGCCCCACTAGGTGTCCATAGCTTGCTGCTCCTCCCAGATGATTTTGGAATATGTGATGATCTTCTTTGATTCCTGTCATGCTTTCCCCACGATAATGAAACTCATAAAAGTCATAAGCTGAAACTAACCCTTTCCTTCTATAAACTGCTTCTGGTTGTATATTTTGTCTTAGCAATGAGAAGGAACTGCTATCGCTCTTAGATATAATTATTTACATAAAAGAATGAATGTATTTATGATAGAAAATAAGCATAGAATAATAGCTATACCTGGAACTGCATCATAATCTACTTATTTGATTAGAAGTAAATTGCTCCATCTATAAGCTTCATTAGCCTTTTTCCTAAAATGGCCATTTTCTAGGAATGGTGTGACTCTCAAAAAAAGAATAATTGACCCCTATTTCAGTTTGAATGTGGAAGTTCTTCTGTATGTCCATGTGTTTGAACATGTGGTTTGCAGCTGGTGGTGTTGGTTGTGAAAGTTGTTGAAGTTTTAAGACATAGACTCACTGGAGAAGATGTATGACTTCAGTTGGGATTTGAGGTTTTATAGCCTAGACAATATTTGTGTTCATCCTCTGCTTTCTACCTATGGATGCAATGTGACCGCCCAGCACCCTCTTTCTTCTTCCATGCCTTTCCTACCATAGTGGAATGTATTCCCTTGACCTGTAAGACGAAGTCAAAGCTTTCTTTCTTTTATTTTATTTTATTTTATTTTTTTAATTTTTATTTATTTGTATTTCTTTATTTGAGAGCAACAGACAGAGAGAAAGAGGCAGAGAGAGAGAGAGAGAGAGAGAGAGAGAATGGGCGTGCCAGGGCCTCTAGCCACTGCATATGAACTCCAGATGCATGCGCCCCTTGTGCATCTGGCTAACGTGGGTCCTGGGGAATCGAGCCTCGAACCGGGGTCTTTAGGCTTCGCAGGCAAGCGCTTAACTGCTAAGCCATCTCTCCAGCCCAAAGCTTTCTTTTTTTAAGATGCTTCTTATCTGGTATTTTCTCACAGTAATGAGTTAAAGTAAATAACTAATAGAGAATTCGATTACAAAAAGTGGGATCATTGCTCTAATAGCCCCTAGAAAGCCTGAAAGGAGGATACTGCAGAAGGGAATTTTTGCTCATAAACAACTCCCAAGAAAATGTTTTCTACATAGTCAGCAAACAAGGAACACTAACACATCTACAGCATTGGCTCAAGGGCAGGGCAGGTTCTGTCGCAAGCTGCCAGCAGGCTTGGCAACATCATTCACACGGCACTCAGTTTGAAGACAAGAAAGACGCAGTCTCAAGGGGTTGAGTGCTCCTTGCTCCATGGTTCAGAAACCTACTGTGGTTGGCTAAAGTAAGACAAATTTGGTTTCCCTGAAAGGAGATTCTGAGAGGTCCTGTGTGAATGTGTGAAGGTCAGGTCTAAGTTATGATGGAGACCCCCGGGTGATGAGATGCCAGGACCGTGGGCTGTCAGCCCAGGAAAGCTATATGCTCAGAGTACAGCTAGTTTAAGAGTGGCTTTATGTGCTTTAGACTGAAGAGCTGGAGAGGCGACTCTATCTAAGTCCCTTGGGGCCCAGACAATTCTGTCATGAGACCCTTGAGATCTTGAACTATAAGCTGAAATAAACTTTAATCTTTTTTAAGATGTTTCTTGTCAGCGATATCCTATAGACTGGAAGTTGTAGAATTTGGTTTTTTCCCTGCTGAATTCAGTCTTGCTGTGGTCCTATATTTACTTACTATGCCCTCATTCTTCTATTTTTGAATGGTGGGATATGAGCTGCACCATTATATGTTGGAAGTATGCAGTTTGCATTTTGATTTTATGGGAGAGTTTAAGTTAAGAGATTGTCCTGAGTCTCAGAAGAAGAGACTTAACTTTGTACTTTTGAATAGTGTTGCAACTATGAGGATTTTGGAAGTGGGGACAAGTGCATTTTGCATCATAAGGTGTCCATGACCATAGGCCTATAAGGGATTCAAGGAGCGAGCATTGTGGTTTGAATGTAAAATATCCTCCATAGACTCAAACATTTGAGTACTTGGTTTCCAGCTAGAGGTGTTACTTGGGAAGCTTATTTAACATTTAAGAATTAGAACCTTACCAATAGGCAATATGTTCATATATTAACGTTCTCAATTAAAAAGAAGGAGGAGGAGGAGAAGGAGAAGAAGAAGAAGAAAAGACGAAGAAGAAGAAGAAGAAGAGGAAGAAGAAGAAGAAGAAGGGGAGGCAGTCCAGTAGAAATAGAAGGAGAGCCGGGCGTGGTGGCACACGCCTTTAATCCCAGCACTCACTCGGGAGGCAGAGTTAGGAGGATCACCATGAGTTCAAGGCCACCCTGAGACTACATATTGAATTCCAGGGCAGCCTTGGCTAGAATGAGACCCTACCTCAAAAAAAAAAAAAAAAAAAAAAAAAAAAAAAAAAGAAAAGAAAAGAAAGAAAAAGAAGGAGGAGGAGGACCTTACAAAAGGAATGGATCACTGAATATGGATTTTGATGTTTAATAGACCAGTCCCACTTCCTAGTCTCCTTGTGCTTCCTGACTGAGGATGTAGTGTGAGCAGCCAGCCTCCCACTCTTGCTGCCTTACCTTTACCTTCACAATAAAATGTATACCTGCAAACTGTAAACAAAAAATAAACTATTTCCTTCCTTAAGCTACTTCTTGTCAGGGATTTGCTCACAGCAATGAGTAAAGTAACTAATACAACCCCCACTGCTCAGGGCAACAGAAGAATACTAAACATAACATTTGGTAGCAAGATGAACTCCACTGGGAAGAGGGAAGTTATCTGAGTTAATGTGACTCCCTAGGTTGCTAAAGCAACTTAGGCTGTGCACTGTAAGAATGTGATTCATAAAGGTATATAAATAGGGTCACTCATTTCTCATTACCTGATCTTGGCTTTGCCACGTTCCTGAGAAATGGGAAAGAATATCAAGACAAAGGCTGTGATGGAGCTGCTATGCCTTCTCTCACTTCCATTAAGTTCTCCTTGGGAGATAATCTGCAGGAATATAAATCATGGGTGCTTTGGAAAGCAAAAACGATACACATGAAAACAGCAGTGAAAGATATGGGAAGGAAAAGCAGATCATTTTTTCTAGTTCAGATATATCTCGGGAAAGGATCATTAAGTTGATCAAGATCATTAAAATTGTCTGTTAAATGATTCCTGTTTTGCCCAAAAGTTGTGCTTTCCAACATGTGTCTTGTGGTACTTTTCAGACCTATGAACTTGTTCGGTTGATTTATCTACATATTGAATAATAATAATATCCAATAAAATTATTGCAAATATTTTGGGAAATAATTTTAATGCTAATGCATACATGATAGTAGTATTTACTGTTAGAAGAAAATTATACTTGTATAATGCTGAGTATTTAAGCTTATAGTCCAGAATTTGGATTTGTGACAAAATTCACATTCAAAAAAATTTGAGGTCTCCTAATTCATCATTTTATATATCTACCTTCACACAAAGTAAGTGTGACATTTAATTTAAAAAAAGAGTGGGAAATAGATATACATGTTCCCTTACCTATATTTAGGTTTTGTGCTTACATTGGAAGATGAAAGCAAGTAAAGGCCCTGTGACAGAAGCACTGGGCTGATGGCCACTTGCTCCACGCGGGAGCAGGAGTCCCCTTCCCACTAACGTACGTGCTGCCCCTCAAGGATTTGTCACATCAATGGTCATATCTAATAACTCGCTAAATATTACATAGGAAAGTAAATGATTCAACTAGGATGACTATGCATGGGAGGGAAAGAGGGAATGAAAAGAAACAAAAGAGAGAAAGGGAGAAAAGGAAGGAAGGAGAGGGAAGAAGGAAAGAATGGAGAACAATGAGAATATAAACTCTATAATTGCAGAAAGAAGCATTAATAGTATATCATGAGAAAAGTTTATTCAGGTAAAGAATAGTATTTGCTATCACAAAACTGTTTGAATTTTCTCATTGCTGTTTGAGCTACGTCTCATTCTGTATTCCAAAATGGTCTGGGACATTCTTTGTGGCCCAGACTGTCCTAAAACTTATAGTGATCCTCCTGTTTCAGCTTTTGAAATACTGACAGAGCAGATACAAGTCACCATACTTGGTGTGGATTTAAAGCTTCTTTCTGCTAAATTCTTTGCAGAGACAGATAAATCACTTTACTTCTTTGGGTTTTTATCCTCTTAGCTAAAAAAATGAAGCAATATACAAAACTGCATATATTTCCATAGGATGATGAAGATTAAATTAGTTAACTTATGTGAAATTACGGGTTGTATTACTATATGGTGTTACCTACATAGGTAGAGTGGAGAAGAGTAAACCAATTGGTGAACCATACTCTTGCTTTGTTATAACCTTTGAAAACATTTTTCTTTTTAGAGAAAAACGAACCTAACAAAACTAGTATAACTTCACTGTCTATACAAAAGAATTTTTTGTCCAATGTATAATTATTCTGAAATACATATATATCCCTAAAGTTATTTTAGCATTCTATTTTTAAGAAGCATATTAAAATTTATATCTCTAAATTTTAGGGAGCAAGTTGAAAGCCTGCTGTTGAAAAAGATGTGTTTTGAAATTATGTGTTTCAACAACATCTAAAGAGATATCTAAGTTACTAATGTTCAAATCCAAATGACATTCCAGGGGGTAAGGGTAATTCATTATATGACCTAATTTATTCACCCACTCCTTTGACCAATGCAGTGGCAGAATTAGCTACAGTGTTCATTCGAACTGACTTCGTATGTCTGGATCTACTTAATTCATCTATTTTGTAGTTACATCTTACTAAACATTTGTTGACCTAAGCTATATTTTCCATATAAGCTCCTATCATTCTGACAGTAATCCTTTAAGGGCAGTACAATTGTCTGTCTTTTTCACAAGGGTGACAGCTGAGGTTTCCTAAATTTTATCAAAGCCTTCCAGCCAGCAAGAGCCAAAGCCAGATTCAAAATGGTATCCCTGGCACATGAAAGCTCCATTTTTACATACACTCTCCCTAAGTAGATTATGAATTTGTATGATTCCTCTATGGGTAAGGATGTCTTGATAACACACACTTTATTCTAATTGTTCTACCATATGCCTTTCAAAGTTTTGCATGTCAGAAGTGTATATGTGAAATACAAAGGGAGTCTTTGAGAATGTAAGCCACAAAGTGAAAACCTAAGAGAACAGGTGGGTAAGGTAGTGTGCATTCGTGTGTAAAGCAACAGGGCTTTCATCTTCTGGGCTTCGTCCAAATTTATTAGTTGCGAGATAATAGTGTTCATATACCCATCTCAGGTGTCTTGTTTCTATCGCAACAGCTTAATGTCAGTCCCATGGCTCCACGTTCCTCAACTTCTTTTCTCTCATAGGATGCTTTGCATATGTTATCAAAGATTTTGAGACTGTTCCTAGCTGCCCGATAGCATTACCACAATGGTCCTCAAAGCACATGGCTTAAGCCCATTTTCTGAACATATTAATGACAAGCAAGCTTTGACATCATTTACCAAAAGGGGCTTCAGAAAAAAGATTTTTTCTGCAGGATATTAATAACAAAACATGGATACCAGATTTACCCTGAATGCTCTGAAAAGTCCTGTCTGTTTGGACGACTGTATTAGTTGTTTTACTCAGTCCTGTGAACAAATACCTGACAGGTGACAGGAAACAGGGTGTCCTCTGTGCACAGTTTCCTGGAGGCGCATTCCCTCATGGCGGGGCAAGCAGGGCGGCCTGCGCAGGAGGCTCTCCATCACACTGCATGCGGTCAGGGCAGGAGCACAAGCAGCACCAGCTACGAAGGCTCAGGGCCCGCCCACAGTGACACGCTTCCTTCAGCCAGGATCCACCTCCTAAAACTTCCCTCACCTTCCTGAACAGTGCCACCATTCTGCTGCCACATGTTAAAACTCATGAGCCTGTGAGGGACAAATCACTTTCAAGTCAAATCAACGATTGTCCGGTGGCATGCATCTTAAACTCAGCATTTCAGCAGGATTTCCATCACAATATTTTGTACCAGCCTACCTTGTATTACTTGAAAATATGCTATCGTCCAATGTAATTTTGTAAAACCACAGTAATTCTGGACACTCCCGTAAGCAAAATTATAACCAATTAGATAGTCATAAAAGACTTTAGGAATGATGAAACAGGAAACCAACAAAGTCCTCACAAGATAACTACTAATGCTTCTAGGTAATGATTTAATTTGGTACTGATACAATTTCACTCATTCATGGATCAAAAATATTTGGTGGAGAGAAAATAATAAAATTTGAGAAAGACAGTGAATGGTTGTGCAAGGGCCTCCAGACACTGCAAACTCCACATGCATTGCCTTCTTGTGCATCTGGCTTACATGGGTAGTGGGGAATTGAACCCCAGTTCTTAGGCTTTGCAGGCAAGCATCTCAACCTCTGAGCCATCTCTACAGCCCACCCTTACTTGTTTTTTTTTTTTTTAATGTTGGAGTTCACTCTCAAATAAATAAATATTTTTTAAAGTGAGAATGAACTTGCTAGAGAAAAGACCTGAATGGCCAATATGAGAAAAGGAACTCAACTTCACTCATTATCAGTAACATGCAAATGGAAACCAAAATTAATTGCCTCTGTGTGTCTACCAGAATGGTCTAACATAAAATATTAGACAAGACAAAGTAATAGAATCCTGATAAACTTCTGGTAAGAGTGTAATTAAGCTGGAAATCGTGGTTCATGCCTGTAATTCCAGCATTCAGAAGCTGAGGCAGGAGGATCCCACTGTTGAGGCTAGCTTGGGCTATAGAGTGAGACCCTGACTCCAAAAATGCTCCAAAACCAAAAGGTGCAATAGTTACAACTGCTTTTAAAACTACTGGCAATATTTATTGAATATCTACTGACACTCTTCTATTTCTACGTGAATCCCTACAGAAATGTACATATAAGTCACTAAAAGATGTGTTCAAGACATTCACTCCAGCTAAAAAGAAAGAAAGAAAGAAAGAAAGAAAGAAAGAAAGAAAGAAAGAAAGAAAGAAAGAAAGCAAGCAAGCACACACATATCTACCAAAAAATTATAGTATTGTACGTATAATCTCTTCATACACTGTGATAGCATAAAACAATCAGGGTGAATAATATACAACTGTATCTAAAAGAAAATAATAAAACCATACTGTTTTGTCTTCTAATTAAATAGGTAACTATGCAGTAGTCGATATGAATGCGAATGATGCAGTGTATTCGATGCACATTAAAGAGTCCTGACTCAGGAAGGGTAAAGAGAGAACTACTTTATGAAGACAGTGATTCAAATGAGCATAAAGAATTATCAAGAGACTTGTGGATATGAAACTAATGAGAAGAAACCCTCTGAGAAGAAGAGTTCAGTTTCAAACATGCTATCTGTAAGAGGTCTCAAAAACATGCCAAAAATTGCTACCATTTTGACTAAGTGCACATAATGTGTCAAATGCATTTTTAACATTTTAAGTATTATTTCTGGTGCTCCCAGCAGCCTGAGGAGATGGAGTTTTTTTGATCCATTTTTCTTAATGAGGTTATAATAAATATTCATACGAGTCATTAGTGCATGAATGTTAGGTATAAGGTTATCCATTGGTGGTACAAAATGAAAGAAGAACGTTTACTCAAGACTTTGAAAAGCATCATCAGGTGTGCCCATGAGGAGTGACTACACAGGCAGAAGGGTAGGCAGGACAGGAGCCTGATCATGAAGGAAGCATGCAGTCCCTCTTGTCAGTTGGAAAGACAGCATCAGAACCTGGACATGGAAATGGAAAATGAGAGCAATCTTCTAGGAATAGGAAGAGACAGCAGGAAATATGAACTAAAAGCAGTCGGGAGAATAAAATTCATATAAAAACTAGGCCAAAAGAAGTAGAGAGAGGGGACCCAGGATAAAAGCAGAACCTGAGGTCAAGAGGGGTGGTTGCTTGATAGTCTTATAAAATTATATTACATGTTATTCTATTATATTAATTATATTATATGTTGGTTTATATTCTTAATGATTAGAAAGAAGAGATCAAAGTATGTTTAACAATAGGTGAATTAATATATATCTATATCTGTACACACATATATAGGCAATATTTATGGATATATTAAAACAGAGAAAAGGAGAAATGATATATTGAAGGAACCTAGGGGAACCTTAGGGGATGAAGACTGAAAGCAAGTAGGCCTGAGAGAAGGAAAATTTTCTCTAAACAACAGGAAAGCAGACAAGAAGGCTGTGTGTGGATCTGGGTAAGTGTATGTATTCTACAACACCTAGCATAACGCCTGCTTCACATGTGCATTGTATTAGCCTTAATTGGGAAACGCATTGAGCAAAAAAAAAAAAAAAAAAAAAAAAGTCTATCTGAGTGTCATTAGGATTCATGGAGACAATAAACTAAGTATATTCATTTCTTATTTATTCAGTCACATACCTGTAATATTATTAGCTAATCCATTGTAAAGAACAATTTAAAGCTCAAGAGTGAGTATAATATTAACCTATCTCATCACTTCATTTTTTTTCTGCAGTTTTGCCAGTCTTTACAAACATCAGGAAATGTGGTCATGATCTTCCACACACAGCAACAGGCCAGAACCAGGGAAGAAGGGTGAAGTGTCTTAGGTACAGCTTCGGAACAAACATCTACACCATCTTGGTTCTTGTATCGGAATCCTTTTTGTTCAGCATTGCCACGGAAGTTATTTTCGGAACATCATATGGATTTTTCATTGAAACATCTGTGTTAACTTTTATTATCCCTGGTCTGCTTTGTAATTTTGGAAACAGATATAAAGAACGAGCAACCCAAAGCACTGTAATATAGTGGGAAGCATCCTTCATAAGTCAATTGAGGAATTTAATAATCTCTTTAGAAATAAGCTCTGCAGCTATGAGAAAAATGTGTGGGTTAAAGGCCTTCCAATTAAGAAAGGTTTCTCTGTGGATTTATAGGCTGGTGGTTCACTCTTCCTGTTCGTGTTTCCATAGCAACTGTCAGGTAGATTTTCTGCTACTTGCTAGGAAGTTGGAAATGTTGAGTCTGGTTGAGCCTTTTCAATTCAGTGAAGCTTAAATGAAATTCTTTGCAAGGAACTGGCATTTAGCCTGGGTCATTTATTCATATCTAGAAGAAAAAAATCAATTATAGTAATCAAATGTGCAAATTTTTATTGGGATTATTTTTGGTACATATTTTTTTGCTATAATCTATTTTTATTGCCAGGGTGCTAAAGGTTTGAAGGTTGCAGCTGGCCTCTTTGCTATCTGATGGCTTGTGACTTTAATTACAGCCCAAGCCATAGGAAGGCATGCCTTTTTCCTGGTCTACTTTTGCAAGCTATAATCACCCCAGTGATATTCAGAAGCCAACGAGGATTCAGAAGGCTCATTAGCTTGAGACACCTATACTACACAAAACAGTGTACAATCTATTATTCTTTTTATGTTTCCTGTCCTGTTGGATATCTGGATTAAAGCCTGGGAATATAAATAATGTAGATGCTATTTTTTAAAGTTCTTGGGAGTACAGTATCTTCATCTTACCTTCAGATTAAACCCACTTGGGCGTTGCTCACTGTGTTTAATTTCAACCCACACTGACTGATGCCTGACAGCTCCACGTAGGATGGTCTCTCTTAATCCTTTAAAAATCAAGCATGTAGGAGTGAGGGAATGCCTTATGCAACATACAACATATGCCACACAGGACAGACATCTGAGAGGCATTAGTCAATGCATTCTTTTGTTAGTATCTTTGTTCTCTGGAACAGAAAGAGCATTTCCAGAAAATAATGCACAGTCCTTATTTCACAGGGAGTTGCTAATTTTATCTACCAGCTCCCCTGTGGACATTTCTTATAAGATGTGTAATTTCCAACCGTGGTTTCAAATGTATATATTTCAGTTCCTTTTGCTGTTTCTTGTTGTCATTTATACAACACATTTAATCTATCATATTGATGCTTCATAACATGGCAATTGTCTGTTTGAAGAAATATAAATATAATACAGAGAGAGAGAGAGAGAGAGAGAGAGAGAGAGAAGAGGAAGAGATCAGAGATTTCTTCTTTAAAAGCCAGAGCAGAAATGCCTTTTACTTACTTCTCTTACCTTGTCTTATTTTTTTTTTTTTTCCTCTTTGGTCTAGAGACTGTGCTTTCTCCTATTAAGCTAAATAAAAACTTTCTGAGAAGAGCAATTGAAGCTGAAGGAAGCTCACTCTTCAGTTGCTATACTAGGAAGTGAAAATGAAGTCACTCAGCTCTGCTCTCAACTTTATTTACTCTAAAAGGTGGGCAATTTTCTCTTAAAATCAATCATACTTGGAGTTGCACAGCTCAGTCAGTGGAAGATGTATCTGTACCTAGGAGCAGTGAGGGGAGAAAAGGCCACATTGAGAATGATGCTTGTCAAAGTCTGGAGAGCTGAGAAGTGACTGGACTGGCTGTGTTATGGAAACATATAGATGCACAAACAGACAAGTCATTTGACAATAGAGAAGCATGCTGACATAATGCTTTTGTAAACTGAGGCACTGTTGGTGCCTCAGTTTCTTTCTAGTACCAGACTAGAAGCAGTTTATGGAAGGAAAAGTGTTTAGTTTGGCTGACAGTATTGAAGAGAAGCTTTACGGTGGCAGGGAAGCCCATGTCATACCTCACCAGAGTCTAGAAGCAGTGAACACTTGAACTTGGCACCAGGCTAAGTCCAACCCCAGTGACACACTTCCTCCAGGAAAGCTCCACCTCCCAAACATTCCCCCACTTTCCCACAGTGTTAGCAGCTGGGAATTAAACATTCAAACACATAAGCCTATGGGGGCATTGTCAATGCAAACCACTCCAGGCATGAAATAAAAAAGCAGAAACAAGGACAGGAGGAATGGGCTCAGGGGATGAAATGCTTGCCATGCAATAGTGTGTACCTTGCTGAGGATCCCCAAACTCCATTTAAAATCCAGATGATGTGGTGGGCATTTGTAATTCGAATGCATCTACACAGGAAGGGAGACAAAGACAGAAGAACCTCTCATCAGCTCACAGGCTGGCCCAGTGGTGAATGAGAGACCTTGCCTTAAGGTGGAAAGGCCAGATATCCAATATTATGGTGGCCACACGCACATATGCACATACACAAAAGAAAAAAAAAAGCGGAAAGAACTTCCTACTTTGGGAAAACAGAAATCTTTAGACTTTGACTGTCACTGCCCAGGGTACTGATATAAGGCCCTCTATACCTTGCTGATCACACCTTGAGGGAGAACACTCCGCATCCTCATCCTCCCAAACAGCCAAGTCTCCTATCCCAACCCAGCAGTTACCCAGGCCTGGAGTGGCGGTCCAGTAGCTGAGGAGGCTGCCTTCCTGGGGCTGTGTGCACGTGTTAATCCAGGACCCCTACCTCCCCCACCTCCATGACTAGTCTGCTGGATGTCCTACCAGTCCCCAGCCTGGCTTAAACTCTCTTTTTCCAGACTTTTGTTCCTAGGGAAATGGAGATCTTCCCAGAGTGGATGCCAGATGTTCTTTTGTTCCCCCTGAGGCAGTCTCCCCAGGACTATAGCTCTGCCCAACAGCTCCTGTCTTCTCTGTCGATGACAAGTCAGGGTCAGGGCCACTGAGCTGAGCCTCTAAATGAGAGGAGCTTGCCTGTTCCCCACTTCCCACCTTTTTCCTTCACCACCTTCATGTTTTCATCTTAGCTTGATTTTCGTGTGTGTGTGTGTGTGTGTGTGTGTGTGTGTGTGTGTGTGTGTCGGGGAATATGCACATGTATGCAGATGTGTGTAGGTCATGTGCATATTACAGAGAAAGATGTCCCTTATCCTGGTCTATTGTTTTTCTGCTTTATTTCCTTGAGAGGACCTCACTGAACCTGGAGCTCCCTGTTTTTCAGCCATACTAACTGACTCAGTATGACTATCCCGGCAACCCTATTCTGATTTTTAAATTGTTTTTACTGAATTCTGTTTTTTTTTTTTTTTTAACCCATCCCTGTAACATTATGATAGAGGCTGAATACCAGTGTGTTCCCTATAGCCTAGAGAAACCAACTCCTCACTCTGCCAACACTCACACGCATTGATTGCCTGCTGAAATACCATTTCTAATATTGTTAAGAGTTTCTCTTCAGGCTGATAAGTTTCCTTCCTAAGTTTCTTCATTCATGGCCCTAGTAATCATTAGCAAGTTATTTAAATCCTCTAAGCCTTAATTTTACATCTTTGAGTAATTATGCATAAATTATATTCTTGAAAAGATTAGATGAGTTGTTGGGGCCAAGCATTATGGAACAAATCTGTAGTCCCATCTACCTGAAAGGAGCAGGAAGTGAGCCTAGGGGCTCCAGGCAAGTTTTGACAACATAATGATACTCTGCCTCCAAACATCAGCACAAATAATTGATAAAATTAGCTGGTGCATATGAAAGATGTAGAGGAGTGCCTAGCACTTAGAAAAAGCTTGGTAAACATTCGTTTTCATTATTGACTTTGTCACATTTTTGTTGTTGTTGCAAAGACCTAAGGGTGTAAAACCCTACAGATACCTGCTGAAATCTCTTCTCTGCCGATTGTTTCCTTGTGGCCTTGAGTAAGCTTTAAAAATTGATGGATCCCTTTTCACTTACAGTACAAATAGGGAAATCATACTGCTCCCAAGAACTGTTAAAGACTTAACCATGTGGGGACAGTCCTGGCTCTCTGCATACACCTGCCCTATGGCAGTACTTTCCTCGCCTACCCCTTTAGCACGTTGGGTGTTTGAAACATTTTATTTTTCTTATCTTTAACTCCGCATTGTGTGCCTAAGACATAATTTTTCTCTCTTACTCTCTGTGTTCTATGAAATGTTCTCTTCCTTCATCTGTCCTTGGGGAAAAAAGGTTTCTTTGATATCAGAAATCTCAGAATACCACCAGAAAAGAAAAGCAACTTCCAGCTCATTCTCCTTGAGAAAGCTGGGTGTTTGACTTAACAAGAAGTTGCTATGAGCAGAAGAGTGTCCCTCTTCACTGGGATAGCCATAAAGCAGGCATGCCGTACCATATCAGGAAGTGGGGGTGAAGAGAGGTGTCTTCTGAACACCCCTCACCCCAAGAGCGCTCTTTGCACTCTATTCATGAAGGTATTCTGTTGCAAGGGCATGAAATGCTGACAATAGTCTATGTCCATTGCCTCTTGTCCCAAATTCACATTTTTGCTTCTGGTCCCCAATCCTGGATGTGGTTCTAATTCCTTTGTTAAGCATGCAGTCTCTTGCAGTCTCAAACCGTGGAATCATTTGTGTCAAAACTTCATCTTCTAGATTGGCTAACTTGAAGATCAGAGCTTGCTGCAGAAGAAAAGACTTCCTGGCTCAATGTGTCAGCTTCTTTTTATGTAGCTAGATCTTTCAATTTGTAGCATAACCCCTGCAGCACCAAAAAGAAAAGATGATATGTCTGAAATGCTGAACTGCGGTCACCCCTGCCTACCATTGTGTTTCTACAGGCATTGCTATAAAGAGCTGCAAAAGCCAGGGGTCTGGGATCTGACACCTGGAATGGCTGCAGTCGTTCAAAGGCACCCCTTTCCCTGTCTCTTCTGACTTGACCCCATCCCATCCTGCCTTTCAACACACAGCCCGCAGCTCTATATTTAGGCCAATGACCAGCAAACATGCAGCTGCCAAACACTTCTCACTCTTCTTCGAATAGCTTCCCCTGTGACTTTGGTGTTAGACTTAGAAGAGCTCTGTTTCTATGTTATCTGTGCAATTTATTGTATGACATTATAGACTTTTCTGAAGCTTCCCAATGTTTTACAGTCTATAAAATAATAAACAATAGTGACAGCTAATGTTACTGAGTTTCTGCAGGTGTTAGCTAGGTTGAGTGTTTGCAGTGTGTGTGTGTTCGTGTATGTATCTAATAATTCCTTTAAATCTCACAAAAACCTATTGAATCAGATTTATTTTTTAACAGAAGAAATTGAAGAAAGAGCTGTGGGTGTTTAATGGGCATTTGGGTTTGAACTCAGAGCTGGTGATAATCTTGATTGGGCTAAAAGATACCCAAGAGATTAGTAAATCTCCTACTAATCCAGGAGATAAGTAAAGACATACTTCTGGGTGTATCTGTAGGGTGTTTCTGCACATGAATGGTATATAGGCAGTGTGGTGGTTTGAATAGAATAGATGGCCCCAATATATTCAGTTGTTTATTTGTTTGTAGTTTGCATCTCTAGCCAACTGGCTGGAGGCAGTGCCATTATGTGGATCTTAAAGTGTGGTGGTGGGTTTCAGATTTCAATCTAAAGATATGCAAAGTGTGCCTAGCTAGAGTTCCTGAAGTGTACTGTGTGGCTTTTGGCTTTTGGCTGGTGCTTCTCTCTCTCTCTCTGTTTGGTCCTGTGAAGGCAGGCCAGCTTCTTCTGCCATTATGGAACTTCCCCTGGATCTGTAAGCTTCAATAAATATCCCTTCCTCCATAACTGTGCCTGGTCTGAAAGTTCATCTCAGCGAACCTGAAGCTGTCTGCTACAGGCAGCAAGTGAGAAAGAAAGACTTGCACTGAGTGTGAGTGTTGCAGCCAGGTTCTCATTGCTGGTAGAAATCACTCAACCAAGAGCAGCTCGTGGGAAGAAAAGGTTTATTTTGGCTTACAGGATTGAGGGGAAGCTCCATGATGGCAGGGGAAAACAATGGCATGAGAATAGGGTGGACATCACCCTCTGGGCAACATAACGTGGACAATAGCAACAGGAGATTGTGCCAAACACTGGCATGGGGAAACTGGCTATAACACCTGTAAGTCTGCCCCAACAATACACTGCCTCCAGAAGGTGTTAATTCCCAAATCTCCATCAGCTGGGAACCTAGCATTCAGAACACCTAAGTTTATGGGGGCACCTGAATCAAACGCCCACAGTGAGTGATATCATGCAGTAGGCTGGGGGCCCAGATGGGACAGACAGGGAAGAATAGGGAAGCCCAGCCTTGCTCTGCTGTCCTCACTGCCTGACTGCCGTGAGGTGAGCAGCTTTGCTTTATCATGCTTTCCACCATCATTGTCTGCCTCAAAATGGGCCCAGAAACAAAGAGCAAAGTGATGATGGACTGAAACCTCTGAAAACACAAAACCAAACTAAATGTTCTTTTTATTTAAATTATTTCCTATTATTTTATTTGATATTTTTATTGACCTGAAACTCACTTAGCATTCGACACTTAAAATGTGTAGACTTCCTGTAGCTCCCATGTTGCTGAGCTCACAAGCCTGCGCCACCAGCCCCTGCACACCCTTCTTTTAAATTCTTTCTCTTAGATATTTTTCACAACAATTAAAAATTTGACTAATACAGAGCCTACAAGGTTAATCATAAGAGACAGTTGTTTCTTGAATACACAGTTTGTAATGTATATACCTATAGCTTGTTACTATGCACAGTAGTTATGGTGTACACAGTAACTGACAACATTGAATTAGCAAATATTGGACCATGTGTCATAGTTACTTTCCCATTGATGGGACAAATACTTGATCAAAAGCAGCTTATGGGAGGAAAGGATTTATTTCAGTTTTAAAATTTCCAGGGAAAGCTTCTTCATGGTGGAAGAAGCTGGTTCACTTCATCATATACCCATAGCAGAGAAAGAACCAATTCAGCTCACTCTGAACTTAGGACTGGTCTCAAGACCCACACTCAGTGACACACCTCCTCCAGCAGGGCTCCACCTTGTGGGGTCTTAGTCAGAAACTAAATCAAAAGTAACTGAGGCTATGGGGGACAAAAATTCTGCATAAACATTTTCAGAAAGTGATTAATATATTACAAACTGGCCCAAAGAGTGTTTCTGTTGAAGGGCCCTTATTTGGTATAGACTGTTGTGTGAAATATTTTCTTGGGAGAGCCAATGAGTGCTTGCTCCCCAGGCAGAGCACCTGAAACAACTAAAGGTTGATTGCATCAAAGCTTTACTGGGCAAATAAATGAATGTGGGGACTTTCTGACCAAAAAAGGGCAAGGAGTTACTTACAGGATTGTGGTAAATACACTGCATTAAAAGGTCTCATCCCAGCATAGATAGAAACCTCCCAATGCCTGGAAAGGTGGTGATTCACTCTTTATCTTTCATCTTCTATACACCCCATCTTCCCTTAAGGCCACGAGACTCTGCACTCTTACATATAACTGACATAAGGAGTAGCTGAGATCTCGCCCATCCCCTTCCATGGGGGAAAACCAGCACACTCACTCAGGAGCGTCATTCAATATGTGGCCACAGCTGCTTCTGATAAACATGGCAACAGCTGTTTTCCTCAGAGGACCAAGTCATACTACTATTGATTAATTAACAATGAACTTCTAGTCCATTGTACTGAAACTTGTGCCTGGACAAAGTTTATATGACCATGGATTTTCTCAGTAAGGCACACTGCAGCCTCTGGGTACTTGGGAATTCTCACCAGCACTCGTACACTACACTTGTCTAAACAACAAAATCACTAACAGGAAATGCAAACACATAAAAATACAGCCACAAAATGGACATGCATTTACAAAATGAGTGGTGAAAGCAGAAGCAGAGAATAGCTTTGTTCTGCCTCAACTAGGAATGTACGTTGAGAAACTCCAAATTCTTGCTGCTCTGCATATGTCTGCAAATGGCTGTAAAAATTGGTGACTATTGTTTTGTGAGTTTCCAATACATTGCAGAGAAAACATGAAATCTGTAAATAATAAGAATCTTCCCTATCCAATAAGGAATAAAGTCTCAGTGAATTTTAAAACAAGTGTACAACTAACTGGTACTCCCCACCTGCTGCATAATGCTTGATAATTCAGAGACACTTGTATATCTTGAGTCCTCATTTTGGATTTTAGAAATATGTTTTCCTCCACAGATATTAATATTAAAATTTACAACTTATATTTTCTTTCTCTGCAATAGATAAGTGGCATTTAAGCAATGGAATATGAAAATGCTTTCCTTAGGGAGAAAATAATTGGTGAGATAAAATAGTGGTAATTACCTTTTTCTTGCCCCCACTCTCAAACCCAGAGACTTATAACCTGTTAAACAGAGCTGACTGAGCTGGTGGTGGGGCGCTGAGTTTCTGTTGTAATTCTTCACATGTTGCTATTTGAAGACATCATCTGGTTGCTTATAAAATGACATATAGGGGCTGGGGTAAGAGCTCACTGGTAAACCATATGCTGCACAAGCCTGACATGGACCCCCAAACCCATGTAAAGCCCGATACATAGACTGAGGATCTGTAATCCCAACACATATACATAGAGAAGGGAAGCAGAGGCAAGAGAGGCCTACATACAGCTCACAAGCCAGCTACTCAGGCAAACAAGAAAGGCTCTGCTCCAAAGCAAAGAAGAAGGGGAACATGCACACAAAAGTTTGTCCTCTGCACTCCACGTGCATTCTGTGGTACATACCTGCCTAACACACACACACACACACACACACACACCACTTAAACACACACTATTTAAAACCCTGAATAAGGTCAGAATTCCCTTGAGACTTGGACGCTTAGGTCTGATGTGCTTTTCATGCAAGCCAAAGACAGAGAAAGAGAACTTTGCCAAATCAGTCACAATTTCAGTCTGTAAATATTTGATGATATCAAACACCTGTTAATTCTCTTCTCTCTATGCTCATCATTCAGGTTAGACCCACTAAATAAAACCAAAAGTGTAAGAAACCTGCAAAACTATAAAGCACTCTGCTCCTCTGCATGAGGTCACCACTGAGCAGTTCATGTACCTCAGAATCTTTTTTCTGTTTGGTTCTTGTTTGTTTGTTTTAGAATTTTTCATTCATTTTTATTCTCACAAGTTGTTATGTTTCTTATCATGACCAATACCTGTACTGAAAAATGTTCAAATTTTAAAATTGCACACTAAGTTCTTTTGGTTAGCCATAAAATGTTTGCCCTGTATTCTAGCCTATATGTCACATAGTGACTTCTTTTTCTACCTGAGCAGAATATATGTATGAGAATTTAAAATATTTCACATTGCCTTTACTAAAGTTTATGTTTCAAATTTTTGCCTAATTCTGAGTCCATGATTCTTAAAGCCAGATTATTATGAAGTTTTGAAAGACTTAGTTAGAATTCTTTATATGTATAATATATGTATATTGGTTTTTGATGTAGGGTTTCACTCTAGCCCAGGCCGACCTGGAATTCACTATGTAGCCTCAGGGTGGCCTTGAACTCATGATGTTCCTTCTACCTCTTCCTCCCAAGTGCTGGGATTAAAAGCATGCACCACCACACCTAGTTCATTCTTATATTTTAAGCATAATTCGTCTTGCCCAGTTTCTCAATCACTGGAGTAATAGGAAGATAAAAGATTGTTGCTTGACTCCCCAGAGCCTTTATAAAGATATGAGGAGGGCTGGAGAGACAGTTTAGTAGTTAAGGTGCTTGCCTGCAAAGCCAAAGTAACCAGGTTTGATTCTCTGGGGCCCACATAAGCCAGGTACACATGGTGGCACATGGGTCTGGAGTTTGTGCACCCAGTCTCTCTCCTCTCTCTCTCTCTCCCTCTTCTTCTCTCTCTCCCTCTTCTTCTCTCTCTCAAATAAATAAATAACAATAAAAATATTATATATATATATATACATATATATATATATATATATATATATATATATATATATATATATAATAAGAAGTTGAAAAAGTATTTTCTCAAATCTAAAGTGTTACTCATATGAACATTATTTTATTACCATTACTCACAGGACTAAAAAAATATAATACTTATGTTCCTAAAATCAGCAATTGGTTCACATAATAGAGAATTTGTATGTATTTGTTCATATTCATATAGAAAAGAGTTTTGGGTATTCTGAGTACTGCATTTCCAGAGCCCCAGTCTTTCGAATGAGGTGATATTGTATAGTCATTGGATGATCAACTGGATGAATGAAACAGATAGCAAGACTTCCTAAACTCCTTCTGAAATTGGAGGTCATTTTAATGCAGAATAAGTGGCTGGCCATTTTTTTAATGTAAAACCATCGTTGATATTTAAGAACACATCAAAAATCCAGCAAATTCTAAAGTGCCCCATTTCTCAAAGCAGGACCGGTTGTCTTATTCATGTTAGCCATGGTGCTAGAGAGATAGATCAATTAGTTATACACTTGCCTTGGGAACATGAGGACCAAAGTTTGATCTCTAGAACCCTTATAGAAAAGCTGGGCAGAAGTTGTGGTGAACATTTGTAAACCCAACACTGGGGAGAAGGAAACATGGGAGATACTTGTGGTGTTCTGGCCAGCCCCTTTCTCCCACTTTCTGAGCTTGATGATGCTGAAGAGTCAAATGTGGGAAAAATGTTTTTAACCTTTGGTTCTTTTAATTGTGGGAAGAAAATTTTCATAGGGTGATGGGTGCTAGTTGGTAACATGTACTATGAAAGCAGAAGTAATGTGGTTGTTTTATTAAAGTTTAAGTAATTGATCATTACACTGCAAGGTGAAGCTGGAGAGTCAGACTAGAAAGGAGGAAAGACAGGAAGGGAGGGAGGAAAAGAGGGAGAAAGGAGGAGACAGAAAGAGATAATAGATAGATAGATAGATAGATAGATAGATAGATAGATAGATAGATAGATATAAGAGAGTAGAAAGAATGATAATATATGAGCATATGAATAGATATGAATATGAGGAATCAACCTCAATGGGATAGAGTGAGACATCACGGAGGATAGTGATAATCAAGAAAGGGACAAGGAAATAGATTCTCAAAATGATTAGGAGAAAAAATTATCCTGATTTGGCAGCTTGCTAGAAGGTACAAAGGGGTCATGAGGGAATTCCTTAAGGAGGCATGCATAGCAATCCTGATGTTTCAAGCCAGAGTCCTTGGATAGGCAGTGCTGCTGTCATTTATGGAAATAGGGGCAGCTGGGAATGGCTCAAGATGATTTCTCCAGCACAATCTCTGTGTCACCTGTAATGTATCTCAGGGATTAGAGGAAACCATAGTCTAAAACTCAGAGGAGAAAGCATAGAATACAATGTTAGGACTTCGGCACAGTGTTGCTTGGTGACTTTTCTAACATGTATGAATAATTCAATGTAGTATTTAAAAATACCATTTTAAAAATTCTGACCTAATCAATGTTCTAATACAATGACTATCTGATCAATAGTTACAATTCTTGTGTTTCCATGATGATTCATCTTCATTTTCTTCAAAGATGACTGAGTCCTTTTTTCTGAGGCTAGTCCAGGATATCTGAGAGTGGCTAATTTATAAAGAGAAGAGATTTACTATGGTCGAAAGTTCGAGGCCACCCTGAGACTACATAGTGAATTCCTGGTCAGCCTGAGCCAGAGTGAGACCCTACCTCAAAAAACCAAAAAAAAAAAAAAAAAAAGGAAAAAAAAGAAGGGCAAGTTGCACAGTTGGTTGTGGGATTTTCTTTATAACAATATATTATACTGGATTAAAATGGACTGACCAAAGTAATACCTACTCATTCGAGAAGCACATTAATCCATCCATGAGGTCACTATCCCCATGACTTCTCCCACTGAGCCCAATTTCCTAAACTACTGTTCTGAGGTAATTCTGTTCCAACTTTTGGAGAACCCACCCAAACCACAACATAATAACGTTTTCATAATGAGGTGACTATTTTCATTGATTCCTTATTTGTTTAAAAAATGTAAAATAAGCTTATTTGTTATCATTTATTATGTATAAAAGAAAAATCATTCTGCATTTAAATGATGCTATTCATAATATTCACACACCTACATTTCAGGTGTCATTCCTTTAAATAAATCTGACTTCACACAATATTCAAGTAGTAGAAAACAAGATATGATTCCTGCTACATTGGAAGGTTTCATATTATTTGGAAATTTATGTCCCATAATAGATTTTTTTTGAACAGTTCAATGATTTTTTTTTATCAAGAACCTACAATTCTCACTTTAAAGTATTCTTGCAAATGCCTCAGATGATTATCAAAATATTCTTCCAGACATCTATGGAATTTTTTATTGTAAAATATTTCAGCTTCTATTTATTTTTCTTATAATAAAAATAGAATAAGTGAAGCTATACCAGCTGTTGCCTTGGCAACTAAGATATTTATACATTGAGGAAGAACTTGAAAGAAAATCTTAAATGTATTTTCATCCTTAAGATATATGTTTGTTTATAGACATGACCATATACTTCAAATAACTTTTTGTTCAAGAGGTTCTAGAAGATTCCTTCTTTGAGACATTCTACACTATGTTCCCCCATAAAGACACATCAATAGTCCTGGGTCTTGGTGCTCAATTAATAAGCCTGAACGGTACACCACATGCAAGGAAGAAATTGATCACTTTTATTTTTAAAAAATTTTTAAAATATTCCTAACAGAACATTTATGTTCAAGTATTTACTAAATTCAATAAATATTTCATTTTTAAATCATTTGAAACCAGAAATTCCTTGATAACTCAAATATTTCCTTGAGTCCTAGGCTAGGTGGATGCAAATATGCATCTACTCAGTCCTGAACAGATAGTTATGACCAGATTTATAATCTGTATAGCGCTAATACTCTAGAAGCATACGAGATTATTGTACCAAGCATGCAAAGGGAAACATGTCAAGATGGAAATACACAGTAGACATCACAGGAATATAAAAAGGTCACCTAATTTGGTCTGAGGCATCCAGAAGGACTGGGAAGGTTAAAGGGGAGAGAACAGAAAGGAGCTGATACATGAATTAAGTCTTCAAAGAATGAGATTTACCTTAGAGGACATTTTCTCTAAACAAATAAACACTTATGCAGACAACTAAGGAAGAACTAACAAGTACAAGAAAAATATGCATTATGTACTTATAAAAGCAGTTATTTCATATGGAGAAAAACCAAGGAAGATGCATAATTGGATAATGAGAGCTCATTTCAACGTCACTATGTTTATTGAAGTTGTATTACCAGATACATGCTAGGTGCAAAAGTTTCACCCAAAGGGATGAATGAATCTTAAATGACATTTAAAAAAAAAGGGAATTCCAATTTTGTTCTACAATAAGAATCTTTAAACTACATCTGAGTATCATCATTCTTGAAATCTAGTGTGAAAGTTATTTTATGTTAATTTAATTTACAAAAAAAGTTCAAAATCAAGGACAGGTAAGAAAAAAAAGACAGAAATTAGAACCAATAGATTTTATAATCATGTGAAGTAATAAGTCTATCTTTTGGCTTTCTTTCCTTTTGTTGCTATTGAAGACACAGAACAAAGCAAGGTGTCAACAGAGGTAAATAAGAAATACAAATGAACTTAAGCACAAAGTAAAAGTAAAAAACAAAGTCACTGAAACTGGTGTTAAAAGAATTTGTAACTATTCCTTTCTCTGCTATGCATTTACGTGCATTTTGTCTTAGGCAATGTTGTAACTCATAATATAGTCAGAACACAATACTTGTGTCTCTCCCAAATTTGTGATGAAGCCTTATCTCCCTTATTGTATGTGGTGCTTTGATTCATATGTGCCCCATAAACTCACATGTTTTGAAGGCTTGGTCCCCAGTTGCTGGCAGTTTGGAAGGTGGAGTCTTGCTGGAGATGGCGTTTTGCTGGGGATGGGCTTAGGTTTTTATAGCCAAATCACCTTTGCCAGGCCTCATCTCACTCCCTTGCTGCTATCTTCCACATGCTGTGACAAAAACTGATGAAGTGATGGCCAGCCTCTGCTCTACCATCCCGTCACAAGCCTTCCCCTCTCTCTATTGGTCAGGTGTTCTGCCGCATCAACATGACGGTAACCACAACAGAAAACTGATACTAGAAGAGTGGTATAGTTGCTGCTAGAAACCTGACAGTGTGGTGTTTCCTCTTTTGGAACTGATTTTTGGAAGGAATTAAACCTTTGAACTCAGAGGTTCTTGCAGTGCTGTAAGCAGAACTTGGTAGACTATTCTAGTGAGAGTTAAAAGACGTAAATGCAGAAAGAACTGTGGAAGCTTGACTTTTTCCAGAACTGGGCTGGAGGCAGTTCATGTGAGAAGCTGGATATTCTCAAACAAACTCAATTTAAAAATAAATTTAAAAAATTAATTTAAATTTAAAAAAATCAAGAAAAATTCATTTTAAAAATAATAGACTATTATGCCTTGCAGAAGCTACAGCAGAAGGATATGACACCAAAAAGAGTTGGGGGCAAGAAAGAGCAGCCCATTTCAGCTGCATTTGTTTGAGGATTACCACCATTTATATTGGGCCAGCTGTTATACATTGGGGCATTAGAAAGAATGTTTACTCTTCTGAAAAGAAGGTGACGGAAGGAAGAAAGCTGAAGGTATTTCCTTGCTCTCTAAGGTCAATTTTATTTCCCCCAGTATCAACAACTTTGTTAAACCACTGGGTTCTAGTTTAGGAGGTATGACACATGCAGAAGAAAGAGGGAAATTGAATTTTCACTGCATTTTTTTTTTCTTTTGAGTTGGCCATTGGGCAATATGAGAGAGGGTTGTGAAGTCTTTGTATGGAGGCCATGTAAGGCCATGGCATTCAACTATAGGTTGTAGTGGAGACCCCAGGAATCTGAAGATTTCAAGACTATGAGGTGGTCTCCAAGGAAAATTCTGGCTGAAGTGGATCTGCGGGAAAGCAATCAGCATGGCTGTAGGGGTGAAATTTAAAGCCTTTGCAAAGCTCTTCACTGGTTACAGATGCCAGACATGGAGCTGCAGGGTTTTGTTTCTGTCTTGCTTGTCTTAGATCTTGCATTGGTTCAGTCTTTCTTTGCAATGCATTCATTTTGCAATAGGAATGTTAATCTGTGCCATTGTGTTTATGTAACTCATGTTTTGATTTGACAGGCTCATAGTTAAGAGACTGTTTCAGATAAGGCATTGGACTTTGTACCCTGGACATTGGGATTGATAAAAACTATGGGAAATTTTAAAGATGGGCTGCATGCATTTTACATCATGAGATGGTGGTGAGTTTATGAGAGCCAAGGGTGGAATGTGGTGGTTTGAATCAGATGCTTCCCAATACATGATGTGATCTGAGTGCTTGGTCCCATGATGGTGACAGTTCAGAAGGTAGAGCCTTGCTGGAGGAGATGTTTTCTTTCCCTAGGAGTGGGCATAGGGGTATTATACCCAGTTCACCCTTGGCAGACCTCAACCCACTATATTACTGCTCTCTTCTACCTGCTATGGCGGAAGTGATGTCTGTTCTACCATCTTCTCCCTACCATTGTGAAATTTCTCCTTGAGACTAGAAGACAAAATAAACTTGTTCCTCTCATCAATTTGTTTGGTCTGGTCTTTCATCCTAGCAATATGAAGGGAATTATATCAATGTGATTTTGAGGCTAGGGGCTTTAGGGGGCATGATTAGGTTACAAGAGCAACGCCCTCAGAAATGTGATTAGTACATACAAAAGAGACTTTGTGGAGTCTTGTGTCACTTTCCCTATCTGAGGAAAATTGAAGTATAACAGAAAGGTTCCATCTTTAAAACAGTTCCCAAGCCTTCACCTGATATTATTAATTTTAAAATTTACTTTATCTTCTTAACCATACTTTTTAATCATCAACAGAAACATATAGATATGAAATATTTACAATAAATAAAAACATGACAGGTATATAGTTCAAGGTAATGTAAAAATGTAGTGAGAAAATATATTCTAAGATTACACCTAAGCCAGAAAACAGAAGAGGGAAACGAAGACAATAAATGAGAACATTAAGTTCATATAATAGATCAACTCTTCTGCAATATCAATAGGTATAAAATTGAAATGTGTTCCACCAATTGAGAAAATAAATTTAAGTATATGCCAGGACAAAATGAATAGCCATAATATTTTGCAATACATACTATTTTGCCTGTAAATTATATAGTTTATTTTTATTGCTGATTTCCAGCTGTTTTGCCTGTATACAAACTTTACCACATTAACAGTTATTCACAGATTTCTGGTAATGTGTTTATTGTAGATATATCAGCATTTTCTTTTTACTATTGCGAAGTTTTAATACAGCATTGTTGTCATCAGTAATTGAATAATTACACATACTGTGAAGGAGTCACATGATTTTCAACAAAGTGGTATTAGTAAATATGAAAAGAGTGCCATTAACCAAACTGTACGAAATAGTGATTGATTCAATAAATTATATTAAACACTGTGCATTTACTATTATGGAATAAGAATTTCATTATATAAACAATGCTATATATTAATTAATATATAGCATAATTGTGGCTGGAGAGATGGCTTAGTGGTTAAGCACTTGCCTGTGAGGCCTAAGCACCGTGGTTCAAGGCTTGATTTCCCAGGACCCGTGTTAGACAGATGTACAAGGGGCACACGCATCTGCAGTTCGTTTGCAGTGGCTGGAGGCCCTGGTGCGCCCATTCTCTCTCTATATATATCTGCCTCTTTCTCTCTCTGTCTGTCACTCTCAATCAATCAATCAATCAATCAATCAATAAATAAATAAATAAAATGAACAAAATATAAATATATATATATATAAAACATAATTAATATGTTGATAATATGTACCCTTATGGAAATATTTTTATCAGAATGTTTCAGTGAACAAATCCATATAGAAAATGAGTAGAATCTGCCTACTTTAGAGAGTTTCATAAATGATTTGCTCCTCTGAGATGTCACCTCTGATTACTTACATGGAAATTTTTTTTTTTTTTTGCTAATGCACTTAATTCCTAAAACCGGGTTATTAACATTGAGGACAAAACCATGGAGAAGAAAAAGGAAAAGATTTAAATATAAACCTACTAGGAAAAAAAAAAATTAGCCATGGGCCAACATTCCTTTGCAAAAGGAGAATGTTCTGGGGTGCTCGCTAGAGAACAAAGGGAAAATGCAGGACTTGAGAACAAGCAGCTGCTGAAAAATAGGAAACTTGCACTTGACCTAAGAAAACATGGCAGGAGGAGGCCAAAAACAGCTATGAGAACGAAGGAAAAGAGAACACTGGTTATTAATATCAGGCTCTAGTTTTGAAAGTCAGTCATGAGAGAAAAACTAATGAGAGGTACAAAATGGAGTATCAGGAAGAAAGAAACACTTTCTAGGGAGAGAAAAACAAAATGTTTAGGTATCCACAGAACAATGTTTGGCAAAATATAGCCTGGTTTTGTTCAACCTATGCTCTAAGAATTATTAAATTAAATTAACTAATAAATATAAAAAGAGTACTATGTCTTAGCATATAGAATCTATATGCAATCAAGTTCTGGTACCAATAAAGTTTTATTGGCATACTTCCATACACATGATTGAGTGTTGCCATGGCCACTTTAACACAAGACGTCTCTCTAGAAGATTTTCTTATCTTCCTGGGTCAATGTGAAAGGAGTTATTAAAGATGAGTTAAATCTTTAGAAGACAAATTAAGTGAGGCTTGCCTATTTAAAATTAAAGTGTGAGGCTGGAGAGATGGCTTAGTGTTTAAGCGCTTGCCTGTGAAGCCTAAGGACTCCGGTTTGAGGCTCGATTCCCCAGGACCCACGTTAGCCAGATGCACAAGGGGGCACACGCGTCTGGAGTTCGTTTGCAGTGGCTGGAGGCCCTGTGACGCCCATTCTCTCTCTCTCTCTCTCTCTCTCTCTCTCTTTCTGTCTGCCTCTTTCTCTCTCTGTCACTCTCAAATAAATTTTAAAATTAAAGTGTGTGGTCATGGACAAGATACTTGATCTCCTCCAACCTGCTTCCTCAAATGCAAAATAAAAAATAATTGCATCTCTTTCCTATGAATGTTTTGAAAAGTAAATGAGGTAAAGTCTCAATATAATTACCCGTGTTACTGTAGCCATTATTATTAACGGTCTTTAGCATAGGTGCTCTTATAATGTAATTGTTGGATGTGGGCTGGACTGGGACCGACTGAGGTGATGTGAAAAGGAAAGAGAGAGCAACCTCGGAAGCAGCAGATTGCCCTGTCTTCAGAGCAAAGAGCAGTGAAAGGCAGACAGTCTCTGCGGGATTAGAGACTGGGCACGCAGACACAGCTGAGCGGGGTTCTGACGGGGTCAGAGGCAGCAAAAAGGGAGAAAGAAAATGGAAAAGTGGTAGAGGAAAGGAAGCAGGGAGCAGACCATTCCACCCACTGAGTCTGTTTGTCTTCTTCATGGACTCGGGCAAGGGTTTCTGCACCCAAGATGTGCTTATCAGAGAAAACATTTGAGGTATTTTTCAGCTTGGAGACTTTCTGGGAAGTCTATTGCTCTAAACCTCTCCTGGGGTCAGCTTGCTTGGTCACTCTTGTCATTTATTAACCCTTCATTCCAGACTCTGAGGACAAGCAAAAGGATGAGGATCGAATAGTCAAATATCAGGGTGCTTCCTGCTGGCTTTAGGGACAACAGCCGGGGCTTGGGGTCCATCTCCAGGGTCTGGAATGGCCAGAAGTCTTGGTTGAGTTGAAGTTTCCAGGTTGCCTGATAACTCTTCTCGGTGTGGCTTTGGCCTTCGGTTGGTCCTGTGAGAGATACTGAATGGGACAGAAAATCAATAAAAGATTTTAAGGCCTGATTCTTGGTATGCTGTTGGCAAGAGGGAGTAGTGGGTTCTTTGGTACATTAGCTTGACTGCGCCAATTTGTTGTTTGGTAAAATTTAGTAACCAACTGTTTAGGCAAGGTCCAACCAATAGCCCTAGAAGTCAGAATTCTAGAGGACCTGCTAGGTCCATAAGCAGGGTAGTTAGCCAGAGATTCCAGTGAATAGCCACTGCAACAAAGAACCGTCAGCCTCCTGTTCCTTCTGGCATCTTTTCTAGGTTTTCCTTTACCTTTTGTAAGGTGTCTTTAATAAGCCCTGGTTTCGTTGGCATAAAAACAGCAAGCCTGTTCTAGGGCCACATATAGCCCTCCCTGTGACCTGAATGCTAGCTCAAGACCTCATCAATTTTTATTTTTTGTTTGCTTTGTTTTGTTTATTTATTTATTTGTTATTTATTTATTTAAGAGTGAGACAGACAAGGCGAGAAAGAGGCAGATAGAGAGAGAGAGAGAGAATGGGCACGCCAGGGCCCCCAGCACTGCAAATGAGCTCCATATGCATACACCACCTTGTGCATCTGGCTTATGTGGGTCATGGGGCAATCCAGCCTCGAACCAGGGTCCTTAGGCTTCACAGGCAAGTGCTTTACTGATAAGCCATCTCTCCAACCTCTTCATCAGGTTTTAATACCATTTCTGCAAGGGAATCAATGTGATTATGGAGCAGACTAATGGACTAAGTATCCAAGATCTGTGTCAATATGTGAAACCTTCCAATTTCATCTTTCACTAAGCTCATTGTACATAAGGCTCTGATCCTACTATGTTAACTCCCACCAATATGGGCACAAGAAAAGGAGCTTCCCTTTTATTATGTGACCGAGGCTGGGACTATCATGAGGTGTTCACCTCACATCCATTGTAACTATATGCCTGGGAGAGGACATGGACTGTGGCACACATAGTGGGGGCTTCAATTAACCCCTGAGCATGGTACATCTGGTGAGGCCAGAGGGGCAGACCATCCCGGTCCCACTGGGTGCAAAGAAGGCATTGGATTTAGTCACATTCGTAGTCAAGGTGTTATTACAGGTTGCCAGGAAAGTGGATCTGGAGAGGTCATAATTAGAAGCTCTGAGCCAGGCAATGTGGTGCGCGCCTTTAACCCCAGCACTTGGGAGACAGAGGTAGGAGGATTGCTGTGAGTGCATGGACACCCTAAGACTACGGAGTGAATTGTAGGTTAGCCTGGACTAGAGTGAGATCCTACCTCAAGTAACAAAACAAAAAAAAATCATAATTAGAAGTTACTAGACACGAAGCTCTTCTGGTTATATGTCCCAAAGTTTAGGGTTGGTTAAAGGGTGAACAGTTGCTTATGTTGTTGTTTGTAGTAATAGTTTTATTTTTTTTTAACACCCAGACCCACAAAGTGGGATTGGGAAGGAGGCAGAACTAGCAGTCATTGGCCAGGTCTGGTTGAAGAACATTAAGCAACTGATGTATATCTTTTAGCAGGGGAAAGAGGCTGGGAAGTAGTGGGGTCCTGATGGAATGGGATGAAATGGAGGAGGACTGGGGGGGGGGGTTGCAGGAGGAGTCAGATACTCATGATTGAGGAACAGGTACTTGTGGTAGGTGAGAGGCAAAGACAAGGTCCCCCAGTGGTGTTATTGGGCCAATTGGTTTGAACTGCTTTTTTCTGAGATGGCCAGCCAGGTACTTGGCTCTCTTCAGGTTATCTAGATAGCTGGGGCAGTGTCCAGACAGACTTCTTGGCATTCAGCAAAAATACCTAAATTCCTGAAATGTGCTAATTCCTGCGTTCCAGATTCTTTTATATGTATGGAATCTAGGAAGAAGAGCTCTGTCTCAGGATCTTGACGGAGTAGCAGTAGCCTTGTTCCTGAAGGAGGGGCTGGGGGAGCACAGCAAAGGCCTATCGTACTTGGAGGCAGTTCCAGAGCTCCAAGGGAACTACTGAAACAAAGTCTATAAGAAGGCAGATGAAAGATTGACTTATGCGATGGGAAAATGAGAAGTATGTCAAAGGAAATAAGCAACGTCACAGGATATCATATATAGGTGCATGTCTATTAGCCCAGAACAATACCAGAAACGTGGAGTTTGGAAAACCATGGAGCCACTTTTTCTGGGTTTAGGGAAAAATCATGTTTCAGCTATGAAATCCCAATCTTAGTGAGGTGGGCTTTTTGTTTTCTCGCTTTTGATCTCTTAGGTGTTACTGAGAGAGAGAGAGAGAGAGAGAGAGAGAGACTGTTTTATTTCTTTTTATCCAGGTGAAAAGGGCTTGGGAGTTACCATAAATAAAAGGAGAAAACAGAGGGGAAGGGTTACCAAGAAGCCTTACTATAGAGTGTCCCAAGATGGAGCTGGGAGAGCTAGGGACTGTGTCTTGACAGGATAAAGAAATCTGCATCTGGAAGCTCAGGAGGATAGAGAGGGGCCCATTAATACAGAGTGGTTATCAAGGAGGAAATAACTGAATCTGTTGAACTAGAGGCCAAGAAGAGGCTGGACAGTGGGTGTGAAGGAGCCCTATCATATAGGGGAATATATGTTAGAGACAGGTACAAGTTTAGGTTGAAGGGAGCAGAACTGTGCATTTTTTTTTTAACTTGTAGCCACAGATATCTTAGCTGGTCACAGAGAGATGTCAGGTCATATACAGAAAAATAATAAGTTGGCTATTAAAGAAGCTAATATAACCCAAAATATTACTGGCTCTGGACTGGTATTATTTACTTCTCGGATTTGCTGTAGCACATGTCTTAAGTTCTAGTCACACAGGTCTGGATTAGGGAAGCCTCGGGTTTTGGTTCATTTTCCAAATATCACTTTGCACTTTGTACACACAGCAAGCACACGTGGCTAAGAGGCTTTTTCTTAGACTCTGTTATTGATGACATTGAACAGGCAAGGAGACAGGCAGTTCTTTGGGATAGTGGTACCTATCAGAGCCAGTATGAAAGAAACTTCTAGATCATGTAAAACCTATTTGCAATTATGATCTGGTTGTTATACATTTATTTATGGAGATTTCTATGTGACATGACATTTACAAGTTATATATGATATTGTATATAAGGTTGAAAATACTAACATAGGCAGTGAGGAGACAAGGAATGTTGTCTGTAGAACTAAGGAACAGGAGTTAACTGAAATTTCTGGAACTAAGATTTGATTTAGGTAAGGTGGAAATGGGAAGTATCAGAAACTAGTTTAAGTAATATTTGGAATAGAACAGTTAAACATGGTAGAAAGTAACTAATTTTGTCATCAGGTTTAAAAGTTTTTGCACTCTTTGCTATAGAAAACTGAGATTTTGTTTTACTCAGTCTAGTGATCAAAAGGTCCTAGCTTTAGAGGAACTAATGAAAGCATGTTAGGCTGGAAAAGTTTGATTGATGTATGTTGATAATGTGTTATTATTAGTTGTTTATTTTACAGGCACAATGAAATTTAATATAATTAGTCCCAGTTTTTTCCTGTTAGAATAAATTTATAGCAAACAAATAAAGGTTATACCCAATAGGAACACATGAGTAGAATATTTAAGAAACCTATTATTGTAAACAGATGTTTCATCAAACAAAATAAAGGCTTTATCAAAGGGAAAATGTAAGCTTAGCATTTGTATATAACTTATAAGTTTTAAGTATTTCTTTTAAAACGAAATTTTTTTGGTAAACATTTTGTGAATATTAGTAGAGTATTATCTATGAGCTCTCTTGTTGTAACAGAATCAGTAACTCTGTAAACATTGTAGAAGAATTATATTTAAGAAAATCTGAATTTTGACCATAGAACTTTAACAGCATTTAATAATAAACTCACACTATCCTTTGTCTAAGTTTTAAATATACACAAATCAGAAACTTAAGAACCTCTTTACAAGCTTTTTAATTTATCAGTACATATTATATATTTTATATCACTATTTAGGAGCAGACATCTGGTCAAAAGGCAGTGGCTTTTTTCTTTCAAACAAACAGACAAAACTAGCTATAATATATCTTAATTTTGTTAATGACTCAGTTTTTATAATAGTTAAAGCTTAACATAGAAAGAAACCTATGTATACCTGAATTTAAAACTTTATATGAGACATAGCACTATAAATAAATTTACCCACTTATAAAGAGTTAAGCTTGAATTATATAAACAATTAAGGTGAGAAAAAATACAAAAAAATCCTTTTGTATTAACTCATTTTATCTTAACTGAAAAACACACTTTGTAATAGTAATTTTGATATTGCCTTTCTGAATTTTTATTACTATCATTGTTATTATAAAATTTACATATGGACCTTAAAACCTTGGAAGCTGTGGCTTAACAGAAGGCATGTATATTGTAACTTAACAGTTATAAATATGGGCAAGACATGTAAATATTTCTGTATTTTGTCAGTAAAATAAAACTAATCACATTTTTAAAAATTTAAGTCATAATAAATGTTTAGAAAGTATTATTAAAGCAGAATTAAACTTTGGTATAATAAACATGTCTCTGGTTGCAATAAGCATGAATTAGCATAACACCAGAAGCACAGAAATAAATTGTTTTAAAGACATCACAATCTTGTTTGTAGTAATTTTATATCATCTTTAAACATATCTATGAACATCTGAACACTTACTGTTCATAAGCACTGGAATAATTATCGACCATAATTTAGTTACATATAAAGACAGACTACATGAAAAATAGAACACATTTGGGCTGGAGAGATGGCTTAGCGGTTAAGCGCTTGCCTGTGAAGCCTAAGGAACCCGGTTTGAAGCTCAACTTCCCAGGAGCCACGTTAGCCAGATGCACAAGGGGGTGGATGCGTCTGGAGTTTGTTTGCAGTGGCTGGAGGCCCTGGTGTACCCATTCTCTCTGTGTCTCTCTCTCTGCCTCTTTCTCACTCTGCCTGTCGCTCTCAAGTAAATAAATAAATTAATTAATTAATTAATTTTAAAAAGGCTGGTGGTATCACCATACCTGATTTAAAAAAAAAGAAAAGAAAAATAGAACACATGATGTGACATGACTGGCCAGCAGTAGACATGATGAACATGAAACATGATTAGAAAGAGATTTCATTTTTACAAAAAGATTTTAGTTATAGTGAAAATTGGTGCAGACATAACTCATTTTGTTATTGTTAATTTTATGAATACTCACATATAAGCCAACATTCCCAAATCAGCAATATAGACAATATACTTTTAAAGTCAAATTGCTTTCCTAATAATTTTCTTTAAAGCATTAGCTAATGCTCAATTTAGAATAACAGCTGCTTGTAGTTTGAATTTAAAACTGACACTTTTTTTTTTTTTTTCCTTGAGATGACTCTACCATATTAGGGTGGCCTGTCTGCCCTCTGGAAAGGCATGGCATTGATTGGCAGGTCTTGTTAGCTTTATCTGGCATCATAAAGAACAGTTTATGTACCCACTGTTTATGACTGTTAAGGAAGGCCCACAGAGGGGAAAACAGAGTCCCTATATCACCATGTGGCAGCAAATGTTAGGAAAAAGTTGTGACTGATATGAGAATGGGAGCTGTCCTCAAGGTCTGAGTCCGGGGCTGGGGAGGAGGCGGGGAAGCCTGCAGCGCAGCCCAGCTGGGAAGAGTTTTGGTCCTGTGGGCTCTGCTGTGGAAGAGCCGGGGTGGGGTCGGTGTCCGGGCCACCACGGCAGTGGTAGCAGTAGAGGCAGAAAGTGGCAGAGACAGAGACAAAGAGACCCGAAAAAAAGACAAAGTCAGAAAAGGCAGGCAGGGCAGAGGGAGTGCTGGGAGTAATGGCCCACACAGAGCAAGAGGGAGGGGTGTAGCAGGAAGATCTGGTTAGTGGAGAATTCTTGACAGAGGGAGGAGCTCGCATGTAAATGGAAGAACTCTTGGCCATATGGAACTTCAGATCCCTTGCCATTTCCCCTGGTTAAACTGTCCGGGTCAGTGAGAACCCATGAATTAAAAGTTTCAAATTTAAACCAAATATGATTATTGTCCAATTTGTATTGTGGCCAGACCTGAGTAGAGTTGGGCTAGAAGGTCTGTCAGGCCCAATGGTTTCAGGTTTGGTTTTAGACCTTCCAAAGGAGTGCCATTGGGACTAGAGAGCTTGGAGCCATTGTGTGGATTGGTCAGGCACAGGCTAGACTCTGGCAATAAGTCGTCACTCGGTACCAAAATGAATCTGGAACAGAAGGCTTGATTCTGGTCGTAAGTCACCACTTAGTATCAAAATGGAGCCGAAAATGGAAATCCCAGGAGTGAGGAAAAGGCTTCCCTGATCTCCACCCTCTGGGAGGCTAATAGCCGGAGGTAAGACAGCTCGGGGACACCCCCCGCTCCCGGGTCTGGGCCTATGGCAGTCTATGCTCCCTTTAGACTGTGCCTGGGCCTTATCATATTGATGTCTGGTGAAGTGTTGGATGGACAGGAGGGTCAAATGGTAAGGGGGCCTCTGTGCTGGAGGCTGGAGGGGATAGGGAAGTAAGGAGGAAGGAAGTCAAAAGACTGGCAAATGAGTTTACCCAAGTCATCAATAAAATTCCAGCATAAAGTTTGCACCACTTTGGAAGACAAAGGCTGAAAAAGCCAGAGGCTTCAGGTAGGAATGGCCAAGTGCTCAGTCCATTAATAGTCATGGAGGATGCTTGAGCTCTGGATGGGACCCAGTGTGGAAAGGAAAAGGGAAGGTGGGAGAGAGTTACAGGGAAGTGTGGCCCTGTGGACTACCCTGAAAAAGTTGTCAGAGACCTGATTGAACGCAGCAGGGGATTTCAGATGTTCACCAGAGTAGCCCTGGCCAGAACTCTTCAGTCTCCACAAAGGAGTAGGAAGTCTCATGCAATCTAGTGGGCCAAGAGACACAGGAATTGCTGCCCAGAAGAGAGAGCTGGGGCCCAAGGTTGCCAAAGAAGCCTCTCAGGTTTTTTGGCACCACTTTGTTGGACTGGGACTGAGACTGCCACCAACAGAGGTAATGTGAAAATGAAAAAAAAAAAAAAAAAAAGAGAGAAGCTGACCTCAACAGAGGTAGATTGCCCTTTATTCAGAGCAGAGAACAATGAAGAGCACTCTCTCCATGAGATTATAGACTCCACACTCAGACACAGCAGAGCTGGGCTTTCATGGGGATAGAGGCAGGAAAAGGGGAGGAAAAGGACAAATGGAAAAGGGGTAGAGGAAAGGGGGGACTAGGCCCATGAGTCTGTTTGTCTTCTGTATGGCCTTGGAGCAATGGTTTTTGCACACCAGATGTTTCTGATGGAGAAAACATTTGAGGTATATTGCAGCCCAGAGACATTCTGGGAGATCTACTGTTCTGCACCTCCACAGAGGTCAGCTTACTCAGTCTTTCTGTGGCTTATTAGCCCTTCAGTAAATATGAAGTGTCACCACAAAATGTGCATGTATTGGGGGCTTGTATGCCACCTGTTGGTGCTATTCTGGGAAAGTCTGGAAATTTTAGGAGATAGGACCTAGCTAGAGGAACTATGTTATTGATGTTGAATCCATGGGGTATTCTTTCCCTGATCCCTCTTTTTTCTCTTCTTCTCTTCTCTTCATTCTTCCCACCCCGCCCTCCCTTCTCCCTTCTCCCTTCCTGTCACTTCTGTCTTTCTCTCATGAAGTGAAGAATCCTCTCTGTCATGTGCTGCTTCCATCATGGTTTCTGTCCACGTGCATGGGATCAAGAAACTATGTACTTGATCCACTGAGACATGACTAAAGAAAACATTTCTTTAATATTTTCAAAACTTATGTTAGGTAAGAAAATTCTGTCATAGTAAAAAAAAAAAAATTGACTAACACAAGTGCCAAGTTCATGTGTTATAACTTTATAGACATAAACATGAAGGAAGCTAAGTATTTAATCCACAGTCAGGTAGTAGTTATTAGTAGAGCGTTGCCGCACTGCTACAGAATATCCTACAGCCAATATACCCTGGTCTGCCTCCACATGGCTTTCTCTGTCCACTCAGAGACGGGATCTTGCCAGAGCAAAATACAGATCACTAACTTCCTTCCTGAACTAAGAGCCTTCCAGATCCATTCTACATTGATGTCATTCAACACCACATTGTTTCAAGCCTCTGTGAATTCAACTCCTAATACTAGCCATCTAATATAATCAGCTTATTTGATTTCAAGTACCAGAAATCCTAACTAGTCCTAATAAAAAGCTAAATTTGTGATAAAGACAGTGAGTTTAAGGAAGTAAAGTCCAACTGGGTCTTATAGGAATGGGAAGAGCACTGTGTTCTGAGGTGCCTATTTCTTCAAACCTGTCTCTCAGGGTACTGTGTCTTCTTTCTTTGCCTGGAACTATATGCACTTCATGACCCCATTTCCTTACATTTTCATGCTTCTGAAACCAGTACCAGGGGTTCAAGACATAGCTATGCTGTTAATACAAGGAGGAAATAATTTTTAACCTTGAAGGGCAAGTTTCTTCCTTTCAAACACCTCCTATTAGAAGAGTTTATATTTCTACCATTTAGTCTTTTAGTCTCTGGCTTCAGGCATCCTTACTTCCATTGTTGCAATGTAGAGTAGTTGGGCCATCCTTTTTCTGAATGCTAATATGTTTAACAATAGCAGCTTCAGTAACCTAAAACCAGTCTCTGTATGTGTAATTTTAAACTTGCTTAAATTTTTCCAACTTGAAATCGTATAGTTCTCAGTTCTATATCTTCCACCAAGCACAGAAATCTAGACTTTTAAAATTCAACCTTGTTTAAACTCTCTGGATATGGGCATAAGAATTCAGCTAGCCTTTATGCCAGTAGCCCAGCTCCAACAAAATTCTCTGTGGTCTTTTCTTCCCCTTTGAAATTTCATAAACAATGTATCCAAATACAATTATCTCATAATTTAGCATTTTCATAAACTCACCAGAATAGTCCATAAAGCTTGGATTACCACTCTGGAAAGGACCAAGTTCTGTCCTATTCCTCTAGCACAAAAGCTCCAAAAGACCCAAATCCACATGATCAGAATCATTTCAATGACTCCACTTCTTGTTACCAATTTTCTGTTGTTGACAGCTTCATGTAGCTGGGATGAACTTCCAAACATACACAATTTATGGGAGGAAAGGGATTTATTTCAGGCTTATAGATCCAGGGCAAGTTCCATAACCGAGGAAGAGGCTGGCCCCCTTTCCCAGATCCAAACAGAAAGAAACCACCACTATGCAGCACACATCAAAAGCAACAAGAAGCTGGAGCCCAGGCAGAACTCAAAAACATCTCAGCAGGGCTGGAGAGATGGCTTAGCAGTTAAGCGCTTGCCTGTGAAGCCTGAGGACCCCGGTTTAAGTCTCGATTCCCCAGGACCCACGTTAGCCAGATGCACAAGGGGCCGCACACATCTGGAGTTCGCCTGCAGTGGCTGGAGGCCCTGGCGCACCCATTCTCTCTCTCTATCTCTTTCTCTCTCTGTCTGTCGCCCTCAAATAAATAAATAAAAATAAAAAATATTACAAAAAATCTGAGCATTCTTTTGTGCTAGAAATATGATCCACCCCAGTGACGCATTAGGGCTGGATGGCAGGATTCACCAGTGACACCTCCTCTATCCAGGCAGCTGGAGCTAGACAAGTTATTATCTTTAATAAAATACCTGAGTTTATTTTGGGGACATACATTCAGACTATCACAATGACATATGTATTCATGTATACATATATAAATTATGCTCATTTTATAAGTTAGCGGTAATAAAAAATAACTTTCATGTACTAAAATTTCCCTGTTAGGAACACAAAACTGGCCCAACATTCAAAATTCAGTTGTCATAATAATAGACTTAAGAAAAACATAATCATATCAATAGGTTCCAGGAACATGGATTCATTAGGTTTTTAAGAAACCCCTTAGCAAACTATGCATAGAAAAATATATGATTCGCCTGTATAGACTATTCACATGATATTCATATGTATAAGATTTATGTATGCTTAAGGGTAATAGCTGAGTAATTCCCCTAAGATCAGAACCCAGACAAAAATATCCTTTTTAAAAATAAATTTTATAATATATATTTCAGGTAGGCAATATGATAGAAATATTTATAATTGCATACACATATTGCACACAATATATATATGATATACACATATTATACACTGCATATGCATATATATGTGGTTATGATAGTGAAAAAATGAACACATCCATCGATTTACATAGTTACACATCTTCAGTGGCGACAAGAGCAGCTACAAGCTTATTTAGCAAAGCTGCTTGAATGCACTACGCTATTATGAACTGTTTTCTCATGTTATTCATTAAACCTCTTGACCTCTTCATCCTACATATATGCTACTTTGCATATATTTCATATTTTGACCTACATGTTCAAATTTCCTTCCCCACTTGAGCTCTGAGAATCAGTTTTGTTCTCTATCTTCATATATTTTCCATTTATATTGTCATTTGAAATTTCACACACAAGTTGGATCTTGCAATATTCTTCTATGCCTGATGTGTTTCATTTAGTAGAATGTGTTTGAGATCCATCCATGTTGTAGCAATTGACACATCTCTTTTGTCATTAAGGCCAAATATCATTATGCATCTGTGTGTGTGTGTGTGTGTGTGAGAGAGAGAGAGAGAGAGAGAGAGAGAGAGAGACAGAGAGGAGTTTTGGATTGGCTTTTCTTTGATTTTGAGCATCTTTGAAAATACTTGTTGGCTATTTTCACATACCGTATAGAGTAATATCTATTCTGATTCTTCACTTGTTTTTAGTCAGGCCTCAAATTTTGTTGATCTTGAATTGAATTAGTTCTTTAAAGTTACCAATTGAGGGAAAAGTTGCAACCCATGTGTTTTATATATCAGGAAAGGGGTCAATATCAAAACTTTCCACTAACACTGGCATTCAGCATCATGCTGAGAGTATTAGTCAGTGTGATAACTCATGTGGAAACTTTTCAAAGAATCTGCAAAACTTTTATCTTAGTGATTTTAGAAAAGTCATATGATAACCAGGACATTTTGCACACACCAGTATGTCCACAAACTAGTAGTGAAAATTGGAAATCATTTCTTTTTTATTAACATTTAAAGTAACAGCAAACCCCAGCAATACTCAGGAATTAATATTTATAAAATAAATTCCTGACTTATCTGTTGCATATATAATATGAATTAAGGAATACCTAACTAATTGAAGATGTATACTTTAAAGAATAGACGAAACAATATTGTTAATATGTCAGTTTTTCCAGAATTAAAAAATAGCTTTAATGAAGTCTAGACAAAATCCAATCTGGCTCTTTAATTTTGAAAGTATCACCAGAAAATCTAATATTTATAGAGAACAAGAAATGCACTAGAATATTGAAATAGTGAAAACAATTTCCAACAAAGAAGTTGTATCCAGAATACATAAAGAACTCTTAATCTCAAGAAAGCATCAAACAAGAAAAAAAAAATTACTTTAATGGGCAAACTGTTTTTACAGACACTTCACCAGAGAAGATATGCAGATGGCAAATGAGAACATAACCTGATACTAAAAATCATTAGTCATTAGGGAAATGCAAATTAAAACCAAATGAGATATCATTACATACATATTAAAAGGGCTATTATCAACAATAACACCTCCCAAAAAACACTCACATTACCAGATGTTGACAGGATTTGGAGCAAGTAGAGCTCTGGCACGCTGCTGATCAGCTGAAACGGTACAGCAAGTACAGAAAACAATTTGGCATGCTCTTATGAAGCTAACCTAACTTACTGTGTGGTCCATCCATCACACACACAGCACTTCCTCTAGCACAATGAAGTTATGTTCACACATACACCCGGGCAGAAATTTCTACATACGTTTTATTAAGAACTAGTAAGAGCTGGGAACAATTCAAATGTCCTTCAGTCAATGAAAAGATTATGAATGTGATGTAAATGTGACAATGTATGTAGCAGTAAAAATGAATGAACTATTGATTCGTGCAACAGTATATAAATAAATCTTAAATATGTTTTGCTAAAATTAAAGAAGCATAACCCAAATACTAGTCTGTAATCCCATGTGCATTATATTATGGGGAATACAATACTCCTGCATTTGCCAGGATGTGGTGAATGCTGTGGTGTAGATGAAGATATTGACCAAGTAGAGGTCATAAAGAAAATTTTAAAGTGATTTGTAATTCTCTGCAAATCATAAGTATGATTAAATGACTATATATCTGAAAATCCCACATAATTTTATGTCAAGAAGAGTGAATTTTACTGTAGATAATCAAATTCCTGTGATTTTTTTATTACTGGTCAAATAGGCAAAAATAGTATAAAGATCAAATCAGTAGATAATTGGTCTTATGTAAATACATTTTTCATACATAGGGTCACTTTTACTGTGATCACGTAATTGATAAATATTTAAATTTGATTAGATAAGATAATGGAAAAAATACATACAGAGAAATAAATTGATGGGAAAAATATTTGGCTAAAAAAGTTTCTTAAATATAAATCTGTGAATTTACTTTTAGGCTGTGTAGTAAAAACACAGTCAATTGGGGATGTCCTCATAATTTAAATAAATATCATTAGCAGAATGAATTTGGGTAAAATTAAATTTTTTCTATCTTTCCCATGTGATTTATCATAAAATTGTGAGAATTGTTCATTTTATATTCCAAAAACATATTCAGAAACCCAGTGAGTTCATTGTTATAGAAGTGAGCACTGGTACTGATTGAGACATTTCTGGGCATGCCATCCACACCATGTTTCTTTCTGGAGAGTGTGTGAATGTCCTGAACTCGGGCAGGTTTCTCCAATGCTGGGTATGTTCTACCTTCCAGTGAGGCGGGGAAGTTGTTGTGTGTTGTGCTTTATAGATCATCAGTCTACTTACTGCACCACCATTAAGGATGACAAGGCTATAAAATGATACCCAGTTGATTTTAGATGTTTAAAACATGTAATGCTATCAAGGTCATTTTCTTTTCCAGTTAAAAAACTAACTGGGTAGGAATTCTGAAGACTATCCCATTCCTGGGACATATTTATTTTTTCCCTCTAATGTTCTCCTCTTTAATGTTAAAACTATGCTCTGCACTGTTTCTGTATTTATAGACCAGACAATTCAACCCCAGGCAGGTGGTTCTATTGAAAGATAAACAAACTTGTAAGAGACCCCCACTGGTTTGGAAATGGCCAACTGTGCTGACAGGGCAGGCTACAGGTAACTGAGCCCATCTAGGGATGTTGGTCATTTGCTACAAAGCTGGGGATCCCACAGTGTCTGTGGCCAAGGAACAGCAGGTGCCTGCAGCATTTTTATCTCTTAACAAAAAGTCAAAACCAATGGCCATACAAAGTGGTTAAAACTATCAGCTGGGGTTTCATCTGATCTATCAAACTCCAAAATATTCTCCTTGAATTCTTTGCCTAATGTACTTTAGATCTCTGAGGACCCTATATTTTAGAGGATTTTATTAAAAAGTCTTGGTTTTGAAAATGTGACTTGGTCAACTTGAAACAGCCTCAGGCGTCCTAGAGATTCTTGCTCTGCTCATCACACCTTTTTCCTCACCAGCAGGGAAGATCTTGCATATCTATACATATAAAGAGAGGATAAAGAAAAACATCAATTTCTCTCTTAAGGGTAGATTCCTCATGTCCTTTTTTCAATTTGCTATTCTAATCTGTACTGTCCTTGAATCTTTATACCACCTGGTTAATGAATTCATATTGAGTCTTCTTGCCTCCTAATTAATTAAACCTATTATAGAGGGAGTCTGTATTTGTTATCATGACTCTATACGTTGTAATTATATTTTGAAAGCCTCTCACCCAGGGCTTCTATCTGGTTTCCCTAAATATCAAGAAATACCCTAGCAAATTACATCTTTCTAAGAAACTACCCAATCCACATGCAAATAGTTATTGACCACCAAGGAAATTGAGAAAGAAGGAGGAGGAGGAGGAGGAGGAGGAGGAGAAGGAGGAGGAGGAGAAAGAGAGAGAATGGGCATGCCAGGGCCTTCAGCCACTGCAAAGGAACTCCAGATACATGGGCCACCTTGTGCACCTAGCTCACATGGGCCCTGGGGAATCCAACCTGGGTCCTTTGGCTTTGCAGGCAAGTGCCTTAACTTCTAAGCCATCTCTCCAGCCCTCAACTTTTCTTTCAACATGTCCCCTCAAAGAGAAGGAAGCAGGAGATTTGTGTATCATGATATCTTCTTCCAACTACCAACCTGAGCAAATGGTACTCTCTGTGGCTGGTGCATCCCTTGCGCACTGGAATGCACAGTTCGCCAATCCTAGGGATCCTCGCAAGCCAAGAGAGGAACCACTCTGGCTTTGCTGCAGGTTACATACTTCGTGCTACATACGTTCGGTTACGCTCTAGAATCCTCTCAGTTAAAACACACTAGGAAGCTCAGTAGCGAAGCAGCCTCCCCCACTATCAAGCTGAACTTAAAGGATGGCCCCTTTTGAGCTTTCTGCACATAAAATTGTTATTTAAAACAAAAAGACATGTCACGGACTCATACTTGTTTATGAGACATGGTTACAAAACGCTGATTGAGCGTGGAGAAAGTGATTTGTGGTCTGTTGTGAAAAGAGATAGGTGTCCTCCTGGTTCCGGGTGGGGTGGGGAATGTGCACAAACGCTTCCTCACAGAAACCATGCAGAACCCTGGTCCTCCTCACTCAGTCTTCTCTGCTCACTGACGGATCACAGTAGCATTTAACTGGTGACATATATGGTGACAAAATTGGTTAGATATGGAGTGTGAAAGAAATTTTAATACAGAATTTATTGAGTCCAGGACATTTCTTTTTATACATGTAAGTGTAACTTAAACAAATCAATTCTATCTGATTAAACTCACTTTAGAAGCTTAATGTACCATGGACACTCTTTCTACTCTGGCGCCTTTCCCAAAGATCACATGAAGAGCATTTAGATGTTCGTTTTGCATGTCACCCCCTGCGCACAAAATCCAAGAGATTCAAAAGGAAGCATTACATTAAATTAATTCAGCTTCAAGTTCAAAGGCTCATCATGTATGATAAACAATCCCAAGGAAATGATAAAAAGCAGTGTCACATTTCATTTAATATCCATATCCACTCACAACAAGGCAATATCTAATTCACTGCTCTTTCAGTATGTTCCTCGGAGGAAGAAAGAGAGCCCCATGAACCCAAAGTGGGGAAATAAAATGTGAAGTGTCAAATGACGTTATCACAACGGTTCTCACCCTTGGTTACACTCTCTCACCACCTGGAGAGCTAGTAAAATTCCCAACACGCTGGCCTCACCTGAGACAAATTAATACCGAATTCCTGGGCTTAATGCCCAGCCAGCAAAGTGTTAGATCTCTAGGTTATTCCTATGCATGGACCTGGTTGCCAGCCATTGGTTTAAAGAATGATTCCCAAACATTGCTGTGTATATTTGTGTGTGGAGAGCCGAGAGAGTGTGATCGCCATTACAAGATGGCGCTGACATCCGGCCTCGGTCCTGGTGTACAAGTAGAATAGCGCATGTGCAAGTGGTAAAAGCGCGCCAAGTCACTGCCCAGCCCGGGGCGTCATACGGGGTAATGAGCGCGCAGCCAATCAGCAGAACACACGCCGCCTAGGGGCTATATAGCGGTGCCATTTCGGGGCTCTGGGTCTTCCTCTTTTCATCTGTTAACTGCAATAAACGCTTGCTGCAGAAGGATCCTGGTGCCCGTGTGCGTTCTTGCTGGCGAGACGACTACGCGGGCTACAGCTGGTGCCGAAAAACCCGGGACGCCGGGTGCCTGTCATCGCCGGCGCCGAGGAGACCCCCCATTCACGGGGAAGGATTCAGAACTGCAGGAAGGTAGGTTCTGAGAGGCATGTTTGGTCTTGACTTGTCTCATCTCTCATCCAAATTGGTAGGAGCAATTTTTGCTCTCCCTATTGTGATGGTGGCTCTCATTCTCTTCTTTTTGAACATGGGAGCCTCACATTCGGAGCTACAAGACAGCATGTCAGAAACAGAACGGGATAAAAGGTTAGGGGCCCTTGAGGAAAAAGAAAAAGACGTCTCTAAGAAAAAAGGCCTTTCCGCGGACACTAAGTCCACAGAAAGAAAAGACAAGGGAAAAGACGCCCTGGGAGAGAAACATGAGAGGGAAAAGAGAAGTCCAAAAAGGAGGCCTCTTTATCCGATAAAAGAATTGGAGGCTTTAGGAATTGATAGCTCAGAGTCTGAGGATCTTAGTCCCTCCGAGGAGGAAGAATTAGATGGGGAAGCGGCTCGCTATGGGGAGGAGAGATATTATCTTGATGAGCAGCCGCTACCGCAAAATCGAAAACAAAAGAAGATAGGAGATAAGAACCGCGCGGCTTTTCAATCTGCCGCCCCTGCCATTCCCAGTGCTCCTCTGCCTTATGCCGGCAAGCATTGTTCAGATTCCTTCCTTTCAGAGGGGGACAGAAGGAGGTTCTTACAAGCCTTCCCTGTGTTTGAGGCTGCGGATGGAGGCCGCGTCCATGCGCCGGTAGAGTATGCCCTCATTAAGCTTTCTAAGGGAAAGGAAAGACTGCAGAGGACCTTGTTGGAACTGGGCTATTGGAATAAGGGCTGGCTGCGTTCTGCTGCTGAGGTCCAGAGAGTTTGATCAAGGTTAAATTTGTAATGGAATGATGTGCTTGGCTAGAGATACTGGACTGAGAGATTTAAGATTTTAAGCTGGAAAACCTCAAGCAAGTTAAAATTACAGGCACAGAGACTGGTTTTAGGTTACTGAACCTGCTATTGTCAAACACATTAGCAATCTTAAGGAAGATGTTCCAACTGCTTTACATTCAAACAATGGAAAGGATGCCTGAGGAAAGGCTATCATAGAAATGCAAACACTTTTGGAAAAAGTTGACTGGAGGAGGAACCTGCTTTTCAAGGCTATTGAACTTGAACTGCAGAAGTTTGATGTTTGTTTGATGGTGGTTGAGTTTGCATTGTTTTAGTCTCTCCTTGCTTTAATCCCAGAGGAATTCGCCCATTACAAATTTGGCAGATGGATGTTACTCACATCCCATCTTTTGGCAAATTACAATATTTACATGTTTCCATTGATACTTGTTCTGGAGTTATGTTTGCTTCCCCATTAACCGGGGAGAAAGCAGCCCATGTTATTCAACACTGCCTCGAGGCGTGGAGTGCCTGGGGGAAGCCCAAAATTCTTAAAACTGACAATGGACCAGCTTATACTTCTCAAAAATTTGGACAGTTCTGTCACCAGATGGGAGTGACCCATTTGACAGGTCTCCCGTATAGTCCTCAAGGACAGGGTATTATAGAACAGGCTCATCGCACTCTAAAGTCTTATTTAATAAAACAAAAAGGGGGAGTTGATGAGGCTCTGCCCTCAGTCCCACGAGTGACTATATCCATAGCACTCTTTACTCTTAATTTTTTAAATTTGGACAGTCAGGGCCATTCGGCGGCTGACCGTCATTGCTCAGAGCTTAACAGGCCACAGGAGATGGTTAAGTGGAAAGATGTTTTGACTGGTCAATGGAGAGGCCCGGATCCTATTTTAATAAGATCCAGGGGAGCTGTTTGTGTTTTTCCACAGGAAGAAGACAATCCATTCTGGCTACCAGAACGCCTAACACGTAGACTTGTGATACCTGACGAATCATCGAGATCCTGTGCGGGAGCCGAAGAAGTGGACAAGATCCATTATGAAGACCCTATTCTACTAGAGTTGACCCCTCCCTAGCTGTGGGCCTGACATCCTGGATTTCTTCAGCCTTCTCTTTCTTTAAGGAATGGGTGGGAGTGGCGTTGTTTGGTGCAGCCCTATGTTGTGGCTTAGTGTTCCTGCTTTGGTTGTTCTGCAAGCTCAGAGCTCAACAGCAACATGACAAGGTCGTTATTGCGCAAGCACTTGTGGCTATGGAACAGGGATAATCTCCTGAAATTTGGTTAATTAATTAGACTGAGACCCTCAGTCGATGCACCTCAGGGGTTTAGCCCATTGCACTGAGTCGATGAGAGATCTAAGTCTAATCAGCCCTTGCCTAAGTGGCTGCAGCACCAAAATATGAGATTGACAGCCCTTGCACCCCCAGGAACAATATTCCATTGCACGGGGATGGGTGTCAACTCCCCTTTTTGCCTCTCCCTTGGCCTTTGCACTCAGAGGACTTGTCTCCATTGCACCTGATAAGGTGAGGGAGTGAGCTCTTGATCGCTTATTCCCCAAGGAAGGAATTTGCTTGATCGAGCATAGGGTTGTTTGGTGCCGCGCTGGTTGGGCTATGAGGCAGTTGTCATCTTATTAAAACAAAAAGGGGGAGATGTGGAGAGCCGAGAGAGTGTGATCGCCATTACAAGATGGCGCTGACATCCGGCCTCAGTCCTGGTGTACAAGTAGAATAGTGCATGTGCAAGTGGTAAAAGCGCGCCAAGTCACTGCCCAGCCCGGGGCGTCATACGGGGTAATGAGCGCGCAGCCAATCAGCAGAACACACGCCGCCTAGGGGCTATATAACGGCGCCATTTCGGGGCTCTGGGTCTTCCTCTTTTCATCTGTTAACTGCAATAAACGCTTGCTGCAGAAGGATCCTGGTGCCCGTGTGCGTTCTTGCTGGCGAGACGACTACGCGGGCTACATTTGTGGTAAGCATGAGGGCCTGAGATTGCCTGAGTTTAACTTCCCAGGAATCACATCAACAGCTGGGTGTGACACCTGTAACCCCAGGTCTGTGGGGAGCAGAGAGATTAAAGAATCACTAGGGCTTCTGAAATCCACAACTCTACATTCAGAGAGAGATTCTATCTCAAGGAAGTACACGGATGAGACATAGAGGAAGAACATCAAATATTCACCTCTGGCCTCTGAGTGCACACGGGCACGTGAATACAACACACACACACACACACACAGAGAGAGAGAGAGAGAGCACTTGTAAAAACTCAAAATATTGGACCAAACTCCAGATTTCTAAATTAATTCATTGACAATTTTCATTTCAAAAATGTTTCTTTTTTCTGTTTTCTTTCTTCCTTTTCTTTTCTTTTGTTTTTGTTTTTGTTTTGTTTTGTTGTTTGAATGTTTGTTTTTTTGAGGTAGAGTCTCACTCTAGCCCAGGCAGACCTGGAATTAATTATTCTCAGGATGGCCTCAAACTCAAAGCAATCCTCCCACCTCTGCCTCACAAGTGCTGGGATTAAAGGCACATGCCACCACGCTCTCATATACATACATGCACACCCACAAATAATACAGAAAGAGCACAATATGGAGGGGGACAATGAGGAATGAGACTAAAGTACTTTATATTCTTGAACAAAAACGTCTCTATGAGACCCATTGTACAATGACCATATATTGATAGCTGTCAATGATACAGTTAGTCAGTGTAAGATAAAAGATGCTTCTTGGTGATACTATGGAACAAAACACAACTAAATAGCTATTACACATGAGTTCTGTGGCAGATTAACCTGGTCTAAATAAATAAGTGCCCCAATTACTGAAATCTGAAGTCCTATATAATGAAAGACTGAACAGGTTTGAGAATCTAAATATATGTGGGGTACTAAAGACAATAAAATAATATATGTGTGCTTTGAAATATTTTCCAAAGCCAGACATGGCGGCACACACCTTTAATCCCAGCACTTGGGAGGCAGAGGTAGGAGAATCACCATGAGTTTGAGGCCAACCTGAAACTAAATAGTGAATTCCAGGTCAGCCTGGACTAGAGTGAGACCCTACCTCAGAAAACCAAAATAAATAAATAATAAAAAAGAAACATTAACCCAAATGATTAATCAAGGAAATGCCAAATCTTTTTTGTGTGACAATAGCAGGACTAATTTTACAAGTATTTGATATCAACATTAAGGGAGCAAATCAAAGCAGAAAACAAGTCTCTAATTATGATAGTGATAGTGAAAAGGCATTTGACTGGTCTTAAAATATATTTCATAAGCTGTATTTGACTACTCATGCTTTCATTTTGTACTAATTTGAAATATTTCATAAAGCATAAGCCACAAACACATGAGGGTCTATTTTAATTTCTTCTTTCACACTGTGCTGATACCAAGATTGAATGACATCATCAACTCAGTGCCTAATGCAGAGTAAGCCCATGGAAAATTTGTTGATGATTACGTACTAAGCTCTGAAAAGGAATAACTAGTTGCATCCTAAGCTTTGGTTCTTAGTTGGACTTTTGGCTAGCTGATTTGCTGGCTGGCAGGCTAGTTGATTGATTGGATGAGTGGGTGAGTCGTTGGTTGGTTGTTTGTGTGGGTAGATGGATCGATGTATGGATGGATGGATGGAGACATGTTTGGTCAGTTAGTTGGTTGCTTGGTGAGTTGTTTGGTTGTTGATTGTCTTGGTGGATATGGATGTGATTAATCAGTTAGTCAGTTGTTTCATTGTTGATCAATTGATAGATAAATTTGTTGGTTAGTTGTTTGGTAGACAGCTTGGGTGGGTAAATGGGTGAGTTGGTGGGTAGGTAACTGGTTAGTTGATTGTGTGGTTGGTAGTTGGTTGGCTTCTTGGGTGGTGGGTGGATTGGTGAAGCGATGACTGACTAGTTGGTTCTTTGGATAGTTGGTTTGTTTTTCTAACACATATCATACTTTGATATTTTCTAGGGAAGTCAGAACTTACTCTCCAATGGAAGCTTCTTGAACCACCTGCCTCTGTCACCAGGCCCATGATACTGCCCATGTTAATCAAGAAATCAGGGATTTCAGGGAAGAGTACAGGGCAAAGGCTGGCTGGAGAAATCCAGCCTTGAGTCTAGCACTGCTGTGGAGAGAACAAACTGTCAATCATCAATGTTCCTATACTTGTGCACATCTTGGAAACAGGGCACTGACAACTTCTCTTCCAGGCTATCTTGTCAATGATGCTTGTATATTAAAGAGAGAGTCCCTTTCCAAGATAGAATACATATTTGTTTGCTGAAAATATAATAAAGATAAAGATGGCCTGGCAAAATGGCTTACTCACAAAGCCTACTGGTCCAGGTTCAATTTAATACACATGTAGACCCAAATGTAGAGTTGTGCACATATCTGAGAACCTAGCACATGCCTACAGCAATAGGAGATGGAGCCAGTATAATCAGAAGCCTATGAGGCAAACTTATTTACAGCAGCAAGAGACCCTGTCCCAAAGACAATGGAGCAAAGACAACGCCTTTGACCTCCACACATGCACTATCACAAATAATCAAGATATTTCTATTTTTCTAATACCTCATCATGCCACACCAACCTAGCATTCCTGGAAAAAGGACTTCCATAAAATGAGAAGAAACATACACTACTCTTAGCTACTATTATTTTGGACTTGGGGTGCTTCTAGACAGATGCAAACTCTTAAATTTACAATGGCAAAGAATGAGGTGTATGTCTCAGACCTTGGTTACTCAGAGAATGATGACATTGGCATAAATAACGATGTCATGCTGCTAGTTCATGAGCTGAAAAGGAAACAATGAACATTCGGTGAAGATTCCTGAAGTTATCGCAAGAAAACGCTTACAGAGCACTCATGTTCAGAGAATATGGCAAGCTGAATTTGAAGGACTCCTGTTGAAGCTGTCCTTCAAAATGTACAAAGTGAATCATACCTCTGTTCAGTAATAAATTACATTTACTTCCTAAAAACCCAGCAAGTTAACACAAAGTAGATGAAATAACCTCCCAATGTCAGGACATTCAATTAATAGAATCTTAAAAGTTACTTTCCTAGTCTTAGTTTTTCAATTTGAACTTTTTTGAACATCTATTGTACCATTCTAACAAGAATGTACAGAAAATCAATAAACTGAAAAGTTCAATGTAGTATAATATACTCAACTTGGAAATATTGTTCAATATGTTACTACACTAAAGTAACCCTACTAGATTTTTTTTTCTTACTATGATCCCTTTGAATATATTTTAGACTTTGGGTAATGTACTTTTGTTTTAAGGCAGTCATTTCTGTATAGCAGAAAGTGGTCCCTTGAGAAAATTTGATCTCGTCTATTTTTGTTCCTTTAAGCAAAATGAATATCAGGAAAAGTATATAAATAACTCTCTAAAGGGACATAATTCTTCCACTGTAAATCCTTAGCATATAAAATGAGGAGTTAGTGGATATGTAAAATCATTACTGTGGCAAGGTTCTTTTCCAATCACTGAACACTGCATAGGTTATTCAAAGGAAATACCAGAGTCATTCGAAGCACAGAAATGTATCTATTTCACACATCTTTAAAGATGAGAGATCTGCTCTTACATTTTTGTAGAGAGGGTATCTTTTTTTTTTTTTCTTGAATTTGGGAATTGTTGAATTTAACTTGCATCTAAAAATAGGATGCTTATGGGCTGGAGAGACGGCTTAGTGGTTAAGCGCTTGCCTGTGAAGCCTAAGGACCTCAGTTCAAGGTTCGATTCCCCAGCACTCACGTTAGCCAGATGCACAAGGGGCCACACGCGACTGGAGTTCATTTGTGGTGGCTGGAGGCCCTGGCTCACCCATCCATTCATTCTCTCTCTCTCTCTCTCTCTGCCTCTTTGTCTCTCTGTCTATTGCTCTCAAATGAATAAAAGTAAACAAAAATAATACCATGCTTACCAATTTAATCTATGTTGTCTTCTAAGTGGTTAGAAATGTAAATGGTCTATTAAGTATGATTTTATTTAAATTATGAATTATTGTTTATTTAGGGTGAAATTACAAATTGTGGCATGTATTTAAGGGAGATTGTGATCTAGGAAGGAAAACTATAATAGGCATAAAGACGTGGGATGTAGGAAACATACTCTCATTTGGAAACACTGCATAGTTGATAAGGTTACTTTTAAGGAGTATTGAGGCTTGGGGGGAAAAACTGGAGTAGAGCCACGTCTAACAGCTTATGTAGGGAGATTTAGGAAGAACCTATATGGCATCTGCCATATGTTTTTAGAGAAGTTAAGAGGACAAGTGGTGAGGCTCAAGGAAAAAAAAAAAAAAGCTGAGAGGACTGGGTAAGTGAGAAGCTGGAATCAAATGTGTCCCTGTGACCAAGCAAAGAGAAGCAGAGCAGACCACCAGTTACCAACATAAATAAATAAGTAAATAAAACCAAGCTGGATGTGGTGGCACACACCTTTAATCCCAGCACTAGGGAGGCCGAGGTAGGAGGATCGCCGTGAGTTCAGGGAGGCAGAGCTGAGCTGAGCTAGGCTGGGTGAAATGGGGTGGAGTCGCAATTTTATCATTTTTTATCATATAGCAATATCAGCCCCCAAAATGCTCAGGAAAAAAAATAGAGCTTTCCATTCAAAATGTCCATCTGCTTACAAGTGAGCATATCTAAAAAATCTCATATATCTCAAGATTGACCAGAACCACCCAGCACTGTGTCTCGGAACATGATGAGGTGCAAAGGAACCGGCCTCTTCTGCACCCACTGACTAGGATAGCTCAGGAGCCATGTCAGCGCCGCTTCCCTTAGGAAGTCAAGTAGGGAAGTCAGCAGGGCCAGGCAGGTATCTGGAAGCTTAGTTCTAGCCAATAGGAAAGTCAATGGTCCTAAATGCAATATGTACAGTTATTTAACCCATGATAATTTCTGGAAGCACCTGAAATTATTGCTCAGGTGACTGAAGGCCAGTGGTAGTTTTTAGGGTCTGGAAACTGGAGGTGAAGGCAATAGAGGTGAGGTGTAGGATACTGAACTTCAGCAAAAGCTCAGAGATAGAATCAGAGATAGAATCACTTCAACTCAAGTGATACATGCTGAAGGATTCTGCTCAGAGACTTCAACAGCAATGTGATTGGGAAACAATGAAAGACTTTAGTAGAAGTGAAATTCTGAGACTTGGGACTTATTGTGGAAACACAGGGAGTAGTAAATCCCAAACCAAAGAGGAAAACATGGTGAAGAAATCAAGAATGATAGCAGAAAAGAGGAGAACAAGGAGGACAGTTAAAAACAGAGGGGAAATACTTAATATTTACTCTGTGGAAGAAAAATGTTTTACCTCTTTTTCCTATGATTATTTTACTGAATTCCCAAGAATCATGCTAATGTGGGTAGTGTGGTGACCCCCAAGAAGACACATCATAGTATAACATAATACCAGACCTTGTAAGCACATTATTTGCAAAAATGAATGTCTTTGAAGAAATACTTAAATTAAGGATCTTGAGATGTGATTATCTTTGATTAAGGAATGAATCCTAACTCAGTGTAAAGTGACATTTTGACTGTCACACAGTGGCACTAACAGTAGATGTGGATGAGATATAACTGTGAAGGCAGAAATGTGAGTGCTGTAGCCACGGCACATCCACGGCCACCAGCAGCCAGTAGTAATGCTTGGAACACAACCTCGCCTGGTGCCTCTGGAGGGAGTGTGCCCTTGTCAACACTTGGATTTCTGACTTAGGGCCTCAGGAGCTATGAGAGAATACACTTCCACTGTTTAAAACCACTAGACCTGTGGTGACTTGTTACAGTACTCACTGAACACTAATACACCCATGAAGTAGATCCAATCACTACTCACAATTTGCCAATAAGGGAGGGAAACTTCAGGAAGGCTGACAGAGATCCCAGTACCACCTATGAAGTAGCAGGACAAGGACTGCAGTCCAAATATTGTGTCTCTAGTCTCCATCCCTACATGATGTCATTCTTCTCAAAGCCACATGAATTATTCAGTCCATCTTCCAATCATATGTGGAAGGAGATGATACCATCAAAGTCACAAAACAGAGGCAGACTGGTACTGGTATGTTTTAGTGACCTTTGTTGTGAGACACTGGGAGACTAGATAAAGAAATGATGTAGGGGAGAAGTGTTGCAAGAAAGAAATGCTCAAACAATGAAACATCTGTTAGGTACTCTTAGGTTATTCTACGTGGAAACAAATAGTCAAAGTTTAGAACTCCATGAGCATGATTTTAGGAATGTATAAAGCTAGAGAATGATGAAAAAATAAATACAGTAAAATTTTTAAGTACATACCTATGAATACATATATATTTATATACATATATGTATATATATAAGTATGCATTTAGAAACATTATATATATATACATATGTAAAATGTTTCTAAATGCATATATATATATATATATATATATACATGTAAATAGATTTATCATTTTCTATGTCAGAAATATACTTTATCTTAACATTACTGAATAGACTTAGGAAAGGATTAAAATAACTATGTCACTTTGGCATTAAAAATAGAAATGAATAATGAATTATGATGTTACACAAGAATCAGAACAGGTGAATTTGCATTTTTGGAGACCAGCAGCACAGACATCAGGCTCAAGATGAAGGATTCAGGATCTATGCAGGGAAATGCAGAGGGAAATCATGAAACCATGTAGCTCAGATCTCATCAGAAGTTATGAAACCTCTAGAGATATAGTCCCCATATTTCATTCTCAATAAACCCAGAGTCTCTACATTAGCTAGTATTATGGTGAGTATGCCCATGTAATTTATAGAACCAAGTTAAGAGTGCAAAGATTAATGATGGCTCATGTTTCAGAGGCTATAGTCCATCCTGGCAAAGAGGACCTGATGGCCAGAGCAGGAATGCTCATGGTACAAGGAGCATGCAACTAACCAGAAATTAGAAAGCTGGGGGCAGAATAAGAAGCATAAGAATCTCTCCATCCCAGAAATCCACTTCTACTGGTGAATTTACATGTTCCAAAGGTTCCACAGTGTCCCAAAATGGTACCACCAGCTGGGGACCTAGTGTTCAAACACATGAGCCCAAGAGACCACTACCTTTACCTTCTCATGCTTAGGACAAATCACCCAACACAAAAGCAGCTGACTGGAGTAAGTGTTTATTGTCTCCTCTGCCACAGCAGGTGGAAAAACAGCAGCAAGAGTGAGGCAAGCTCTGGAAAGGGGGAGCTGGCTGTAGCACCCACAAGCCTGCTCCAGCAGTACAACTCCTCCGACTAGGCTCCACATCCCAAGTTGGCATCAGCTGGGAACAAAGCATTAAAGACATAAGTTTATGGGGAACATCGAATTCAAACCATTCAGGAACTTTCTTCAATCAAGCCATAATGCCCACCTCTCCTATTTTCTCATCCCTTGAGAGTTGTGTCCATGAGCTGGGCCTGGTCTCCTGGTAAATATGCAATGACCTGGCTCCCCATAAACAACAAATAAAATAAAATCCTTATTTGTAGTGTTTTGCAAAGTTCTTCTACTGTGGTAAAATTCAAGCAACAAAATTCCATTACTAGGCCCAATATAGAGAGGTGGGCAAATACCACCACTATGCTTTCCTTCCAACATCCAGGCACACTAAGAAACCCCAATCTCAAGAGTATAGTTAACAGTTAACCACAATAAATAACCAGAAGTGACTTCAGTGCCTATGTCTTTTAATTAAATAGACTTTATTTAATGAGGCTTATAATATTCAATTTTATTTTAATAATAGCTGTACTTACCAACAAGTTGCACAGATTCCTGAAAATTTAACAATTGAGTATCACTAGTCAGTAAAGGGTACCTTCATCCATCATGTGACTGGCAGTGGACATGTGTTCCTTAACACCTGCCTCTGAATTCCTGTTTCTACTCAGTGACTGTGGAATTTGGAAGAACCCACCATCCCATGCCTGCTGCCCTGGGTAACTGAAGACACCCTAGCTTTTTCAAGCCAGAGGTCTTTACAGATCCTTGTAAATGAAGGGGCATTTTGCATTAAGGTACTTCACAACCTAAAAACTAAATAATAGATTAAGTAGACATCCTGAACCTTGAAATAGCTGTCTGATCATTTCTAATATCCGCAGCCCTTCAACCTGATTCATAGACCTTTTGCCTCTTCCCTTTTAATCGCCATTTACTTTTTTTTTTCTTTTTTCTTTTTTTTTTTTTTTTTTGGTTTTTCGAGGTAGGGTCTCAATCTAGCCCAGGCTAACCTGGAATTCACTATGGAGTCTCAGGGTGGCCTCGAACTCACGGCGATCCTCCTACCTCTGCCTCCCAAGTGCTGGGATTAAAGACGTGCGCCACCTCACCCGGCTGCCATTTACTTCTAACAATAAATATTATACAAGATAGGTGTGTTAGGGCTCTTCCCGAGTCTCTGTCTGCAGCAGGTAGCTTCAGGTTCACTGAGATGAACTTCTAGACCAGGCACAGTTATGGAGGAAGGAATATTTACTGACACTTACAGATCCAGGGGAAGTTCCATAAATGGCAGAAGAAGCTGACCTGCCTTCACAGGTCCAAGCAGAGAGAGAAGCACAAGCCTAAAAGCCAAAAGCCACAGCACACTTCAGGAACTCCAGCTAGGCACACTTTGCATATCTTTAGATTGAAATCTGAAACCCACCACCACACCTTAAGATCCACCCAGTGACACTGCCTCCAGCCAGGTGGCTGCAGAATGCAAACTACAAACAATAAAGAACTGAATATATTGAGGGCCATCTATTCAAACCACCACACTGTCCAAATCATGGCCTAAAGTGCTCAATATACCTCTAAAGAAGTGTATCAAAGCTTTTGTTATGTTTGGATTTAATTTGCATTTTTAAACATTTATAGCCTCAGAAAAATTACTGATGAGTTCACTGGCAAACCAGGCACACGTCACAGATCGCTTTGGTACAGTTGCTGCCTCAGCGTCCATGTCCAGGCCTGATGTAACTTGCTGAAACTAGCCATACCATGTCACCTTGGGCCTGCTGAAAGTTCCTTTCCTGTGTAATAGTGTCCCAGTGAACCAAAGTGCATCAGTGCCACACAGCTGCTGACTATGCTCGAACTCAGCAGCGAACATGAGTCATACAGAGAAATTCCATTTCACGGCTGTCTTTAAAATGGACAATCCACAGTCACACGGAAAAGCCCGAGGACCTCAGTAAGGGAATAACCTCACCCTCCGTGTCTTTCTAGTGGCACAGTTGCTGGTAGAGCTCCCTGACGCTTCTGTGCATGTAACTGTGCCCCATATCTCTCAGAGATCTGTAAGTAATAGCTGCTATTTTATGAATTTTGTTTTCCACAACTCATTGTGTTCATCCCACTAGCAAAAGACGCTACCCAGGACTGCCCTACCTGCAGCATGGCTATGCTGGCTTAGGGCATCTCTTAGAGTCCTCCATGCCAAATTAGAATGAAGGCACAATTATTGTAATCACATGAGATGAAAATCCTGTTATTATCAGAAAGTATGACAAGGTAGTCTAATGAGGACCCAGATTAACCCAAGAGAGTTGATTCCCGGTTAAAGATGCTGGGACATGGCTGCGGGGCATCCTAGTTCATGTTAGCGTCAGGAGGCATGTGTTCATTAGGTGACCACACAATGAGCTCAGACCCATAGGTGAGGAGGGAGCTACTACAGGAGAAATGTGCTGTATTTGAGAACAGAAACGAATCACCTGTCTCTGTTACGTAGGTCTAGAAGCCTGGCTTTATGTTACTATCTTGATCACTTTGCTTGTGTATGGATGTGTATGTGTGTGCTGTATGAACATGTATGTCTCTTTGGTGCCCCGTTCACTTTCCTTAAGCAGAATGCTGTCATCCGCACCGGCCGTAGTGGAACATGGGTGTTCTGCTCCATTGCTCTTCCACCTGCTCTTGTTTGATTCCAAGCCTCCTGCTGATCGCAGAGCTTGCTGATGTTTTCGCAGGATTCTGTGCTCCTCAGGGCTCTCTGCCCCCATGGGACAGTGGTTGCAGACATACGTGGCCACACCCAGCTGTTAAGGCGGATCCTGAGGATCAAACTTGAGCGGTCTCTGGCCCTCGAGCTTGCACAGGAGGTGCTCTGAAAGGCTGAGACATCTTTCAGCGTGCATGGCACCATCTTCTTCTCACCACTACTGCTAGTTGCAAATTGTAATTTCATAGCTCTGAACTTTAACTTGTGGATAGTGAGGTCACATGCCACATTTGGAACAGCTGTGCGCACCTCCGTGGTGCTGAGAAGCCGGGAGCTGGGGGTGCTGTTCAGAGCCGGCGATGGGCCGGCATGCTGGTGTGCGCGACAAATAGAGTGTTCCATCTCGGCTTCCCTGACAACAGCCAGTGACTGTATCTGTGACATATGATGCCAGCGTATGTGGCCTGAAGAAATCCTATGCTATATTAAAGAGGTTTGTTGTTTCTGTGTTAACCCACATTCCTAGTTTCCCTGTGATAACTTCAACCACACTCACCTTATATCACTGAGATAGCACCAATTTCATATCAAAAGTAAATTAGTCCTTAAGACATGTGCATGCACATTTATATAATCACAAAATATTACTGAACATGAGCATTTACCTCACTCCTGTGAAAATAATCCTGTCTTATTGTATTACATCTAAAAGAAGAATGTGCTAGATTAGATGTGTCATGATAGGCATAGTATTTTAAAGTCTATTTCAAGTAAAAATTCCCATTTTTGTTTGGATATTGGCATTGCTATAGCACAGTCAAAAATCAAAATGAAAGTTAATTTCTAAGCTATGCACAAAAGATACTATTGCTCATTGGACCTTTTCTTATTTATGTATATAAAGCAGATGCATTCTCCTTTAACATCATCTTTGGTATTGTTATGCCAAGGGGACATATTGTAGATTTTGAAATTGTATCTAATAGCTAAACTCTATTTGTACTTACCTGTATGGTATCAAATTTCTCTGTTTGCTTTCATTTATTATGGCATAGTCCTAGTGACATTTACTGTGATTTGCACTCTTAGTAACTAAATATTCTTTTGGAATGTACCCATTATTTGAATGTATTCATCTGAAGCCTATTTTTGCTATATTTAGCTTTGGGTTGGGAGGTTTCTAAGAGTAGGAATATACCTTACCTTTGTATCAGAGTAGAGCAGGGCATTTAATAGTCACTCATAAATATTTATTGATGAACAGGTTTCCAACAGGTTGGCATAAGACTAAATACCAGAGCTATTTAGTAGCAAACTATAAGAAACGAACAAAAAAAAAAAAAAAAAAAAAAAAACCCTGGCAGCACTGTAAGATCAAAATCAACAGCTGAATGTAAGAATGTTAAAGAATGTTAGAAGAGGAAGGGATAAGAGATTAGCAGTGGGCTTTAGCTGGGAACATGGGAACAGAGAGGCTTCCAAAGGGAGAGATGTTTTAAATATGCTATTGTCCATAAGAGGGGACTGTCAGCAGACAAATGGGGAGCTCCGGAAGCAACTACACAATTCTCACTACAGTTTCTGTAACAGTTTTATAATACCTTTAAAATTTCATTTCTCCTGACCTGCAAATAACAGTCTTATACCCTCTAAGTCTTACTCTGAATCTTAGATACATAAGTCTTGGCCACCCTTGCTTACTTCTTCTTACACTTTTCTAACCCAATGTTCTCCTAAACTACCAGCACTCTTGCATCAGTCAGTGATAAATTGCACAAGGAAATATCAATGAATGCATATAACAGTCTGCAAGACAGATTCTTTTATTAGCAAATACTTACTCGAAAGCAAGAAGGAAAGAAACAAGTAGAGAAAAAGGTTTTTTTTTTTTTATTTCTGCTATATGACAAGAGTTTAGGGAAACTCTAAGCTAAAACTTTTAATATATATTACAGGTGGAAACATAAAATTTACATAGATAAATAATGCAGAAAAAGGCATGTTAAAATTATTCTATATTTAATTACCATGAACTTGTTAACACATTTGTTAAGTAGAATTTCCATTGCATTCTATGGCATATGTCATCACTTTAGAAGTTTGGTGGTGTTAATCTTTTTTCTTTGGGCATAATGATCACAGTTTTGTTCATCAAAATGAATTTGAAAGACAGTTACAGCACAAGTCTAAGTAATTATCAAGTATTCTCAAAAGCCTGTATGGTTAGGCATAGAATTTTAAGTTCATTTAGGTATTGTTAACCTTAAATATAAACAAGCATGTTTTAAATCTTTGAATATTTAATATTGTTTTCAAATTACAATTATACATTATAGACATTATGGAGTAATTTTTTATTTTTAATTATATACCTGAAATTACAGAACATGTAGATTTCCTTGAGAATTAATTTCCTGCTATCTATTACATTCATTCATATTATTTAACTCACTCAGTATACATTTATTCAAGTGCTGTGCTGCAGAAGGTACACTCAGCATTCAAAAGGTGAAGGTAAAGTTTTGCCTTGTGTAAGACAATGGTCCTTTGCAGGGGAGGGGCCAACCAGAGACAAAGGATAGAGAAGAGGTTCTGGCTGAAGCAGTCAGAGGGTGTGTCTTGGGATATAAAGCTGGAGGAACATGGGCAAAATCACGCACATACACAAGAAAGAAGGGCCTTGTACAGTATGTTGTGATGCTTTCATTATGGCACCTTTGAAGAGGGAGATCTTTTTCTACTTTTGTCCTTTTGAATAATTCTGGTGTCTCTGTGGCGTATAAACTGGATGAAGCAAAAAAAAAAAAAACAACAACAACAAAAAAAACTGAAGTCAGTTAGGAAAATCCTGCAGGTATCTCCATTCTTGTAGAGAATTTAGTGCGTATGGAGGGCAAAACCTTGACATGAGTCAAATCTAAGACAGCAGGAATGGAAAAAGAAAGAGGCATGTGTCACTGTGAAAGTGCTGCTTGGGTATATCTTTAAGAACGAACTTAACATTGACCTCAAATACAGGGTCATATACTCCATCTACTAGTCCCAAACCAATGACTGAAGATGCTAGCATAAGGACTTGGCCGTTCTTCCTCAACTTGGGATTCTTTCAGGGTCTGAATCCTGAGTTCCCCATGGGTTCACTTAGACCTCATCAGACCTTTCTAGTTGTCTAAAACTTCCTTCCCAATCTGTTTCCTCCTTTCCTCTCAAAGATATATCTATAACATGCTCTGAAATCTCATCTTATTCTGTTCCTGTTTTCCTTTCTCTTCCTGGCCTTCCCTGGATAAATGGCACCTACTCATGACTCTGCCAGCCTTTACCTCCAGAAAAGGAGCCTTGCTTTGGGCAATTATGGAAACAATTAGAAGACAGAAATGGCAGACATACCTATTGGTTGGGTTCACAACAAGCCAGAAGGATGTCTCACAGACGACTCTGGATTTCTACATGGCTAGTACACCTCCTGACATTGGAGTCTGTAGATGGTAGCTTTTGACTATGATGAAACTGTTTCCTGTGAAGCATGTAACAGATTGATCCCATTCGCAATTATATACAATATGTTATATAACATAATTATAATACACCATATATATATATATATGCTCCAAATCTGTCTCTATCCAGTAAGAATCTATACATTGTATTCATAAGTATTTTGATCACTACCCCTGATTGATTAAGGTTGGCAGTTTTTGAATGTAATTGTTGTCCAATTCTATCATTAGCATAAGTAGTTTTGATAAATATTTTATATTCTGTCACATACTTCTTCTACAGTGAAGGTAAGAATATAATTAGCACAGAGATTCTAAACCCAAACTACAACTCTGCCACTCATTGGTTGTAGAAAATGAGGAACCACTTTTTCAACAATAGTACAACAAGGTGACAACATGTCTACATCTTTTTATTTAATTTCAGTTTGAAAATAGGCTAATTTCAAAGGGTTCCTATAAGAGCTGATAAAATAAACAGGCCTTTCAGATTGTATTAAAACCAGCAGTTTTATTTTTCCTCTTTCTTTCTTTTTACAAACTATTACATTTCCCTGTGATCTATTTATAGTCCATATACAATTTACATTAGTTTGACAATTAGTGGCACATAACTTGAGTGAAAATAAAAAGAAACATCCTCTATATCCACACATATCATAGCCCAAAGAACAAGAATTGCTTGGAAAGGTCAAAGTTTTACCAGGTTTAATTGCCATTCTTGGCCATGTCCCTGCTTGCTTTGCTAGAAATTCACAGCAAGGAAGGAGGCGGCATGGAAGAAACCTCCCAACCTCTGCCCAGGAATGTTATTGTCATCATCAATCTGTTCACTTTTTCACCCCTTAGAAATGTTGCTGTCATCTCCTTCAACATCCTCTGTAATTTCAGGCTTCAGGGGAAATAAAAAGTTGTACTTTGTCCCTTAACAGACCAAGGGTGATATTCTTGTGTGAGCAATGAGTGAGTCACTGCCAAGTCAGCAAACACCATTTTATGTGATTGTATTTGTCACAATTAGCTAACTGAGCTATAGCTGTGTATCTCTGCAAATCAGGACCAACTCTAAAGGCTTAATTTTTACCCTAGGGTCCTTTCTAGGGAACATAATTTGAACACTAGGAAATTTTATGCATTTGCCTCTTTCTCCTTTCCTTACCAATCTGATGCAGTTACTAATCTCAATATTCTATGTGATGGCATTGTAGCACAACTGTAATACAAGCACTCAGGAGACAAGAGGCCAAAGGACAGGAAGCTTGAGGCTAGCCTGGGCTACATAGCAAGATCCTGTCTTTAACAAAAAAAGTGTTAGCTGACAGCAATATTTATGTATACCTAAAAATAACCTGTCAAAAGCTCATATATATACCGACATGTGGGAGATTTGCTATTTCTGATGTTTGTTAGAATAACAATACTATATAAGTGAATTAAAGCATATCTCAGAAATTCTAGAATAAATTATTGTCTTAAGTATAGAATTTATTTATTGATAAAAGTCTTACAATATTTGCTCCATATTATTATAAATAAACAGAAATCCTGAGTACCAGTTTATAGTTAAGATTCATTTTATCAAAACTCAGGACAGTAGCAGAATACAATTTCTTTAATATTGTCCATACTTCATATTCCCCCCAAAGTCATTCCACACTTATTCATATATGGGAAACCTGTGCTCATTATTTTTACCATATATGTAATTTGCACTACAACTTAACATTAACCTCTATGTTGCTTTATTTCAGACAGCAGAAGCATTAAAGAGCTCAAATACAAAATTATTAGATATTCTGAGTGAAATATTATATCTGTTTAACAGTTCAATTTGCTCGATATTAACTATTGTTACATATTACATTAGAGTCTGCTTCCTTCTGGCACGAAGGCATTGAGTTCATTCTGTATGTAATCTGGGGTCAGCACAGGCTGCTTAATTAGTAGCTAGTTGGATTGCAGAGCAATTTCACTCTGATAGTTTTAACAACTATAATAATGCTTTCTACAAAGTTGGCTCAGAGAAGGAACTGGTAGCATCTGACTCAACCTTGCCACCAAATGTCTATTCAGCTCGCTTTTTCCTGCAGTGACAGGGACCTCACCACCTGAAGAGACTTTACATTTCATGATAGACAGACAGCTCCAGATTTTAGACATAGCATTTAATCAAATTTAAGCATATTGTAATGTAAAGTAAATATTTTATTTACTTACTTGAGAAAGAGAGACAGAGAGTGGGTGCAACAGGGCCTCTAGCTACTGCAAACGAACTCCAGACACATCTGCTACCTTGTGCACCTGGCTTAAGCAGGTACTGGGAAATCGAACCTGAGTCCTTAGGCTTCTCAGGCAAGCACATTAATGGCTAAGCCATCTCTGCAAACCAAGCATATTTTGATAATTGTCTATAATGGCAGATGGATAGAGCTACAAATTACCATTAGGTTTATATCAATGTATTACTATTCACATGTATTTATATGAGGGGGAGGATGGACTGTAGCAACACTATCACCAGCATTTAAACTAATAAAATACAGCCTTCAGCACTCTTTCAAACATCCGTACCTCAATCTCAATAAAAAAAAAAAAGTAAGGGTTATCTCATTTGTCCTGGTGCTAACTTACTCTCCGTTGGAGAATCTGCTTCTCTTTTTCAGATAGATGTAGATCCTAAGGAGAGAGCCACCCCATCATACCTCAAAAGGGCCCCGGCCGAAACTAAGAAAAATTGGAGAAACAAGCAAGGGGGCTGTTTTCCTGATGAACCGGACACCAGCACAAGGGGGAAGGAGATCAGCACAGAGAAAAATCAACTCCCACCAAATCAGAGAGCCAGAGCCTCAGAGGCCCCCAACACCTCATCACTGAAGCAGACCAAAAATGAACCCAACATGGCTCGGGAAATTTTGCGGAAGAGGGGGCGGAAAGAATGTCAGAGTCACATGTTGGGTCATGATATGCAGAGACATTTAGCTTACCCATAACTGTGGGCTAACTCCACAATGCAAGACCCGTATACCTCAACAAGGAGGGGCCAAGGGGAGGTGGTAGGTCACGGATGAGCCTAATAATGGTACCAAACTGACTGTATTTGCTGAATACAGAACTGACTAATAAAAAAAAAATACTCCTATTGAGTCTTTAATTTCCTATATTTTCCTTCAACACACCTGTGTAGTTTAGTTTTCTCATCAGTGGGATCGAATCCCTGACCGGAAGCAGCTTAAGGGAAGAAGGACTTATTTTGCCTCATAGTTCCTGGGATACAGAGATACAATCCATCCTTGCTAGGAAGGCATGGAGGCAGAAGCAGGAAGGGACTAGTCATATTGCATCCACAGCAGGAAGCAGAGAGTGAACAGGTGAAAAGGAAGTGGGGTCAGGGTATAAAACCTCAAGGCTCACCCCCAGTAACCCACTTCCTCCAGAGACTCCACCTTCTAAAGTTTCCACAATCTTCCCCCCAGTGCCACCGCCGGGGACCAAGCATTCAAGCACATGAAGCCATGATGGCCATTGACATTCAAGCCACAAAATCCACTTGTTATTTTACTGAAAAAAATAAATGAAATGAAATGACCTCAATCCAATGCCGGGAGTTGAAGACATGATCTTCTAGACTGAAGATTAAAATATGCAAATCTTGACATTGTTATTTACACTGGCCTTGACAGGTCCATCACATGGTTCTCCATGAAAGCCTTAAAGACTTTCAGACAACTCATGCAAGCAAAATAGTGTGGCTTTAGAAATAGATGGTAACTTTAAAAAAATAGTCAGCAGATTTGGGGGCAATAAAGAAGAACAGAAAGAAGAGAATTCAGGTAGAATTCAAAAGCCATGGCTAGCAATAAATGATACAAGAGAACCCAATCTTGTCATTAATTTATATTGGTCCTCTTAGCCGGGCGTGGTGGCACACGCCTTTAGTCCCAGCACTCGGGAGGCAGAGGTAGGAGGATCACCATGAGTTCTGGGCCACCCTGAAATGACAGAGTGAATTCCAGGTCAGTCTGGACTAGTATAAGACCCTACCTGGAAAAAAAAAAAAAGAAAAGAAATTGTCCTCTTTTCCCTTAAATATTGGAAAGGAATTATGTACAAGAAGAAAGTGGTGTCTCTGGAGTGTAAATGTAAGTCTACTTTCAATTAAATGCCCTCAATATTTCTTAGCCAGAATTTCAGTTTCAGAAATAAAGATCAAGCACACACCACATTCCAGCATGTCCCACTGAGGAATGGGTGGCCCTGGAGCAGGTGGGAGGTTCAGGGGATCATTATCGAGCTGGAAGTACTTTAAGAAGAATGTCTGTGGCTGAGATCTAAGGAACTCAAAAATTCAAAGTGTTTGCTTCTCTATTCAGAAATTTTTGACAAATGTTTAAGGAGCAGAGGCAAAAATTACAAAGATCCCACTTTTCAGACTCCGTTGCGCTCCCACGGAGCCTCCATCGGTTTCAAAGATGTGCCAGGTTTGGATCATCCTTATGGAGTACCGGGCAGCTCAAGGAGGGAGACAAAAGACAGGAAGAGAGAAGGACTGAACAAGGAAAAGAAAAGTTCTGTGGAAGAGTTTTCTTACAAAAGGAAAAATAAAAACATGCCAGAACTACTTCAGTTAATAGAATGCAACTACTATATACCCATAAAACATATTTATTATTACAAAAGGTATGGTCTGGAATGTGCAAATACATCTGATTATGTGACATGTACAGAAAAAATAAGATATGTTCCTTTTCCTCTGAAAAATTAGACTGAAGGAATCATAGGAGCAAGAAAGGCAACGAGAGAATGTCCCTATGAATTCATTTGAAGCCTTTATCTTTTTCTAGCCATCCATCACATTATTGTTATATCAGAAGACCATAGTAAGGAATGCTACATTATCTGTGTCTAACTTTAGGTAGAATGAGAATACGGGAAGTTAGAGAACTTTTTATTTTTTTTTAAATTTATTTATGAGAGAGGCAGAGAGAGAGAAAGGGCATGCCAGGGCCTCCAGCCTCTGCAAATGGACTCAAGATGCATGCATCATTTTGTGCATCTAACTTTTGCAGGTACTGGAGAATTGAACCTGGGTCTTAAGGTTTGCAGGCAAGTGCCTTAACTGTTCCACTAAGCCATCTCTCCAGCCTGAGAAATAATTTTTTTGAGTTAAAACGTGTTCATGAGAGGACTTGGGAAAATAAGAGTATCTCTAATTTTTCTGTAACTCTAACATATTTTTGCACATTTACATCTTTAATCCATATACCATTTATTCTGTGGGGGACCAGATCGGAGGCAGGCAGATAGGGTACTTAAGGGAGGGATCGTGAAATCCTATGTCACACCCCTACCACCCTTACTCTGCCTATCTCAGCTTACTCCTGCCAGCTTTAGTGGCGGGATTCAACGTCTACACATCACACCCAATCAGATCCCTCTGGAGCACACCCTGCCCAGGTGTGGGTGGATTCCTCCTCTGAGCCCAGGCCTATTGGCAGGGATACCTGGTGCAGGTGTGCTCAGGTGTGCTGAGCACAAACTCTAAATATATCCTTTTGGGCCCACAGGAAGATCCTCTTTATCCTCTCCAGCCCTGAAATGTCACACAACAACATGTCTGGGTCTTGCATTACCTTCTCTGTGACCCCCCCAAAAATATATTTTAGTGTCTGTGCTCAATACACCTGGGGACTCCTGCACCAGGTATCCCAGACAACTGGCCTGGGCTAAAGGGTGGAATCCACCCACACCTGGGCAGGGTGTACACTCAAGAGAGATCTAATTGGATGAGATGGGCAGGTGTTGAATCCTGCAACTGAAGCAGCAGGCAGGGCATGCTGAGATAGGTGGGGTGTAGGTATGATAAGGGTGTGGCATAAGATTGCAAGATCCCTCCCTTAAGCATCTGCCTTGAAAAGCAGCTGTCTAATCTGGTCCCTCATGATGTCACTGTATACGCTTGAGTGTGTTTCAGGAATACAATTAATGCCATTTTCCATCTTTCTACTCCTATGATAATATGAAGTTATTAAAATTTTATAAGTATAAAGTAAATGTTGATATGTAATAATATCACACACACACACAAATTACATTTTTCTTTAATCACAGGCTTGTATTTTTTGCTGAACAAATTTAGAATCAGATGATCAAATTCTACTATTTTCAATTATACAGTAATACAGGGATTTTCATCTTGATATTATTTGTTTTTTTTCATCTCTGAACATACAACCAAAGGAGCATTTCCAATGATTTTAATCAGTACATCTATGTGCTCAACTCTAAGTGGCCGCCCCATGTGACCTCTGGGCTGCTGCATATAACTCATGTTTCTATGAGAGTTCATGGTGCTATCTGAAGCCAGGTGCGGTGGTTTGATTCAGGCGGCCCCATAAAATTAGGTGCTCTGAATGCTAGGTTCCCAGCTGATGAATGTTTGGGAATTGGCACATCTGGGAAACAGTGTATTGTCGGGGGCAGACTTATGGGTGTTAGAGCCAGTGTCCCCTTGTCAGTGTTTGGCACACTTTCCTGCTCCTGTTGCCCACCTACTTACTATTGGCCAGTGGGTGATGTCCACCCTCTGCTTATGTCATCGTTTTCTCCTGCTGTGATGGAGCTTCTCCTTAAGTCTGTAAGCCAAAATAAATCCATTTCCTCCCAAAAGCTGCTCTTGGTCACATGGTTTCTGCCAGCAATGCAAACCTGGCTGCAATAGCAATGTTGGTACAGAAGAGTGGTGTCATTTGCTGCTAGACACCTGACTGTGAGGCTTTGGCCTTTTGGAGACGATTTTCAGGAGAAATGTGGAAGAATTGAAACCTTGGCCTAAGCGATACCTTGCAGTGATGTAACTACAGCTTGATGGACTATTCTGGTCAGAGTTGAAAGACCTGAATGCAGTAAAAACTATGGACTGTGGGGTTTGGCTTATGAGGGTAAAAAAGACGCTTTTCCTGGACTGGGCCAGAAGCAGTTTGTGTGAGAGGCTAGCTGTTGTTATACCCTTGTCCTGAGAACTTGTGCAGGGTTGCAGTGCAAAGGGATATGGCACAGAAAGAAATCTTTAGGCCAAAACTTCTGCCTGTTCAGCTGCAATTGTATGAGAGATTATAGCCTTTGAGACTGGGCCAGCTGGAAGAATATACACTCTTTTGAAGGGGCCTGAATGCTCAAGGAGTGTCCTGTTCTTCAAAGTCTGTATTATTCCCCTATAGTTTAACAAATTGGTACCTTACCTGGCATTGTGGAGTAAAAGAAATGCAGGAAAGAGAGGGTCATTGAATTTGCAACATGGTCGTGTGTTTTGTAAACAGCCATGGGCAATATGAAGCAGGTTATCTGGATGCCTGCATAGAGACCCGATGGAGCTGGAGGATGAACTGTGGATTGCAGTGGAGTCCCAGTGGAAATGCTGCAACCATGAGATGGCTGCCAAGGAGAGCTGCCAGCCCCAATGAAGTTTTCCAGGACTGTGAGTAGCCTAGCTGGAGGGGCGGAACTGGAGCTCCAGAGACTTGTTGCTGGTTAGGATTATCAGACTAGGAGATTTGTCACTGGCTAGAGTTGTTGGACTTGAAGCTACAGAGTTTGATGTTTGCCCTGTTTAAATCTTGTATTGGTTGAATATTCCTTTGCTATGTCCAATGCCATCTTTTGCAGTGTGAACATTCATTCAGTGCCATTATGGGTTTTGTGAGGATTTTTTTTTTTAATATCATGAGAATTGATAAAAACTACGGGGACTTTTAAAGTTGGACTGAATGCATTGCATTTTACATCATGGATGATTATCAGTTTATGGGGGCCAGGGGTGGACTAGGATGGTTTGATTCTGGTGTCACCCATAAAACTTAGGATCTCTGAATGGTAGGTCTTCAGCTGATGGAGATTTGGGAAATAACGCCTCCTGGAGTCAGTGTATTGTTGGGGGCAGGCTTATGGTTATTACAGCCAGTTTCCCTTTGCCAGTGTTTAGCACACTCTCCTGTCCTTGTTGTCCACCTGGTGTTGATGAGGAGGTGATGTCCACCCTCTGCTCATGCCATCATTTTCCCCTGCCATCATGGAGCTTCCCCTCAAGTCTGTAAGCCAAAATAAACCTTTTTTGCCCCACAAGCTTCTCTGGTTGGGTGGTCTCTGCAGTATTGGAACCCGACTGCAGCACCCGGTGCATGTGTTCTGCACCCTTGAAACCTCTTCCCTTACCAAGTGTGATGCCTAAACTCAGTTGCCAGCTTCACTGGACAAGAATCACCTAGGAGACATATCTCTAGGTACATAGTTGAGGTAGGTTCTACATTAGGTTAATTGAGGTGGGAAGACCCACCTTAACTATGGGCAACACAATTATTCCATGAGCTGGGGTTCTTAGCTCAAAAAAGAAAGGAGAAACTGAGCTGGACACGAGTATTCATCTCTCTCCACTTGCTGACTGACTCTGCAATCAATGTGACGGGCTGCTTCATGGACCTTCTGCCTTCCTTCCCAGCCACGATGGGCCGTACACCCTCGAACTGTAAGCAGAATTAAACTCTTTCTTCCTTAAGTTGGTTCTATCCAGGGATGTGTCAGAGCAACAAAGGAAATACCGACTGTTCCAAGCACAGCTTTTAGCTCTTCATCACTTGTTCTTTAATAGCCAATTTATCTTCTCTACCACATTATTCTAACAGTATACAAATACAATGCTGTTCTAGCTTTTTCAAAAGAAAAATGCAACTTTGATATCATTTACTCCTCCATCTCTCTCTCCTGTTCCCTATGTCATATATTTTTTCTAAGCATTTGTTTACCCCCCCCCCAGGTCCTCTTTGACCTCCCTAAACACTCAAGAGTTCAAAAACAAATAATTAGTTCAAAAATCAAGGATTCTCATGACTGCCATGAAACTGTTTTGTCAATATGACCGATAGGATGTTTTCTTTGTCTCATGCGTTACCTTAATGTGAATTTCTAAATTTCAAGCATAAGGTTTGTTTTTTTTTCCCTATATTTATACATGATTGTATTGGGGGTCAGAAAACATGCTCTCCCTTATTTAATTCCTTTGAAAGTTGTTGAGCTGGCTTTATAACTCAGGTTATGATCAAATCTAGTGTATCTTTTATATATACTTAAAGGGGATGTGCAGTTTGGGATGCAGAACTCTGTGTGATGCACCAGCTCAAGGTTAATAGTCACTGTTCTGTTTTTGGTGTTGGATTGTTCTATCAATTATTAAGAGAGTTATATTAAATCTTCAATTGTGACCATGAATTTCTCTTTTTCCCTGTGTACCTTCATCTAATTTTGTTTTATATATTTTGGTTCTATAAGTAGATGCCTATACCTTGAAACTTTTTTTGTTGGTAAATTTGACTTTTATATGCTGACCCAATCATTGCTTTTCCAATAATGCTTCTGACTGCAATAGGTTTCTTTTGGAAATAACCTAGTATATCTGCATTTTGAGAAGCATTAAGAAGCATGCAGTCAGAGTTTAGTCTTTGTTATTATTTTGGCTTGCTGCTGGAACATTCTTTGCTTTCTTTAATTATAGAATCCTTTCCTCCTAGCATTAATGATACCTTTGGATGCATTTATAGTTTGTATGTTTTGTACCTGTTCAATATTTTTCCTTCTTTCTTGCTTTTATAATGTAACATCTTTTCTTCTTTTATTTTTGTTTTTAACCTCTTAAATAGGAATTTTGGTACTTTATCTTGAGAGTGTCAGCTTTTTCTTTTCATTTGATTTACTGTTATGGGAAGAATTCTACGATGACCCTCATGACCTCTGCCCTCTACTTGAGTATAGGTAGGCTGTGAAATATAATGGGATATCATCCTAGCATTACATTTTGTATGGCAAATCAGAGTAAACAGTGAGCCCTTATAGATGTAGCACCAAAAAGAAAGTCTAAAAAGTAAAAGGAGGGCTGTAGAGATGGCTTAGCAGTTAAGTGCTTGCCTGTGAAGCCTGAGGACCCTGGTTCTAGGCTCCATTCTCCAGGTCCCACATTAGCCAGATGCACAAGGGGGCGCATGCATCTGGAGTTCGTTTGCAGTGGCTGGAGGCCCTGGTGTGCCCATTCTCTACATATATCTGCCTCTTTCTCTGTCTGTCACTCTCAAATAAACAAAAAACAAATTTAATAAATAAATAAAAAACAATAACAAAAACAAAATAAATAAAAAGTAAAAGGATTAAAGTCAGAAAACCAGTTGACTTTGCATGAGCACAGAAAGTCAGATTTTACCAGATGTATATCTGCAATGTGCTGAAAATCCATGTAATTTTTTATTACAGCACATGAGGACATGATAAAGAAAAAATATTCTTTTGGGAAAACAAAGATTAAGGTTTTTACCTACATGATGTGACTAAAAGAAACAAAACTGTTAGAAGGTATGTGTTCCACATGGATAGCATGAGTACTATGAGATGAAAGAAGATAGAGATTACAGAGATAATGGTAAATGTTTGTGTTTGGGTAAAACTAAAGGAACATTCACAATATAGACCACCATATCTATAATGTCATAGAGCACCATAAACAATGGGAGAGATAAGATTTATAGAAAGTTTCAAACATGTTACAAATCCCAGGCTGTTCAAGTTGTACACTCTCATTAAAACAACAATGTGCTGGTTCATTTTTTTTAAAAAAAAGGATACAATAAGCAATGAATTTTCTAATGCAATTGCTAACTGTATTGGTGTTTTATTCCTGCATAAGAAATTATCACAAACTCATCATAAACTGCTGAGCATTGGTAGCACGTGCCTGTCATCTCAGCATGCTGAGCTGAGGCAGGACAGCCTGGGGCTGCACAGCAAGACCCTGTCTAAAAAGTATCCATGTAGTACTGAGGAGACTGCCCCATGGTTAAAGGCCCTCACTGACAAAACTTGCTGGCTGGCCTGGGTTTGATTCCCCAGTACCCACATAAAGCAAGATGCACAAAGTGGTTAATGCATCTGGAATTTGTAGTAAAAGGAGGTACTAGGACACACATAGGTTCTGTGTGTTTGCGTGTGTGTGTGTATGTGTTTCTCTCACACACACATTCAAATAATACTAAATAACGCATTTTAAATATACAGAAATAAACACAAATTCATATATATATATATATATATATATATATATATATATATTCTAATTTCACAATTTCCATAGGGCAGGAGTTCAGTGGGTTTAAGTCAATTGTCTGTTCAGGCTAAGTGTTGGCCACTGCTGTGCCACATCTTAAGGCTTAGGTCATCTTTCAAGTTCATAATTTGGGGCAGAACCTACCTCTCTTTAGCTACAGGATAGGGAGATGTTCAGGTTCTACAGGCAGTAAGCTGACCTCTACTATATGGCTCTTGTCACAACATGACAGACACAATCTGTCTATTATTCCCAAAGCTACTTGAATATTAAGATGGCTGTAAAAAACTACAAGGTTAACACGCAAATGGCAGAAAATGTAATTTAAAAAACAAATTGTTAACCTAATATAAGTCAAATATTCAAATTTACAGAAAACAACATCCTCATGATTTTCTTTTCATAAGCAGTTTAATGATTCAACAGAGTAATGGTGTAAATGTCATAAAAACACACAGGAAGTGGTGGACAATGAAGCTGCCGGCTGACTTTGAATCCAAGGCTCAGTAGGAACAGCCCAGCGTGTGGAGTGAGAAGGGTGACTGTCGGGATAGAAGGACTGTGGCTCTGTGATGAAGCCAGCTAGAGGCTGGAGTCCTCCAAGTGGTAGGAACACACATGCCTGTGTCCCAGGGAAGGGCCTAGCTCCATGGGGCTAATCCCAGTAGTCATCATACGCATCTCTGGAAACATGACATCAGTATTAAAATAAATCAGATTTTACATACCAATCAAAACCACAAAAGGCTGAAGGAAGAGAGCATGTATGAAAAACTGTACTCACATATTTTTCTCATAATCTGGCATTTTAAATTCTCATAAACCTCTGTTTGATGTGAGTCTTGGATTTTTAGTCCATTTAGAAGTTCCTGGATTCCCTAGGAAGATCTGCATGGACTGATGGCTGGCTCTAATCAACGACTTCCTACCAGATAGATGGACAGGCATAAGCTTGGACGAAATAGCAATGGTTGAAATCTACATTTTAGTGATGAGGAAGAATCGTCATTATCGTAGTTACTTTCTCATTGCTGGGAAGAAACAGCCAGCCAAAATCCACTGACGGGAGGAAAGGGTTTATTTTGGCTGATAGACTCAAAGGTAAGGTCCATGCCGACAAGGTAATGTGTGGCATGAATGAGTAGAAGCTGGGCATCACCTCCTGGCCAAGATCAGGTGGGTAACAGCAGCAGGAGAGTACAATGGCCACAGGGAGCTGGTTATAACAACCATAAACCCACCCCCAGCAACACACTACCTCCTGCAAGATTTCAATTCCCAAATTGCCACCAACTGAGGAACTAGCATTTGGGACAAGTAAGATTATGGGACTCACCTAATTCAAACCACCACCGTCATTGTGGAAAACATGCACCTATTAAACAAGGCTACTTCCATGGAGCCCCCTTCTTCTCATCCCGCCAGCAGGGTTCTTAGTTGGGGCAGCCACAAAGCCTAGCAGGTGTTTTTTCCTCTTCTACTGAGTTAGCTGAGGGTGATCCCCAACATGCTCAAAGACTAAGGACAACCATAGCCTGGACCTTCACCAAAACGTCATAATTTGTGGATAAAAGTTTACAACTTTAGTAGATGTATGTATTTGTATGAAAGTTAAGAAATCTGGAAGATATTTTCAAAATTCAAAATTTTTGACTAGTGAATTTTTCCGGACACTAAAGGGGAAAGTAATGGCAAATTCAGAGTGGCCGTGAGAGGCGGCACACCTCCGGTGCCTCCTAGCAGAACAGCAGGAGCAGAAGCTGTGCGTGGCCTGCTTGTCTAGATGTTCTCCTTTTGAATGTTGTCCCTGGTGGCTCTCGGATGAGTCACTCCGTGGAACGTTTTAATGGCCAGAGAAAGCTACACTACCAGGGCCACACCACCCAAGAGCATCCACACCCAAAGCCCGGGATATGTGGCTGTATAAAGGCCAAGCCCGTGCTGGGGATGGAGCTCACAAGGTAGAGTGCACGCCCAGCATGCATGAAGTACTGTGTTCAATCCCCAACATGGCATATGTTGCAGTCAGGTTCGCATTGCTGGCAGAAATCACAAGAGCAGCTTGTGGGAAAACAAAGGTTTATTTTGGCTTACAGACTCGAGCAGAAGCTCCACGATAACAGGAAAAATGATGGCATAAGCAGAGGGTGGACATCACCCCTTGGCCAACATAAGGTGGACAACAGGAATTGGAGACTGTTACAAACACTGGCAAGGGAAAACTGGCTATAACATCCATAAGCCTTCCCCCAACAATATGCTGCCTCCAGAAGGTGTTAATTCCCAAATCTCCAACATCTGGGAAGCTAGCATTCAGAACAGCTAAGTTTATGGGGACACCTGAATCAAACCACCACAGCATAAAATGGTGCAATGAAGCACACCTACAGTCCAGGCATTCCAGAGGTGGACGCAGGAAGATTGGAAGTTGTAAAGTCACACTCAACTACTTAGCAAGCTTGAGGGCAGACGTGGCTACATGAAAATGAGAATTTGTCCAAAAACAAGAGGAAGGGGATGCTGAAAGATCACCTAGGTCCAAGGACTCCTTTATCTGCAACAAAACAGAATTCATAGGTAAATCTATGTCTCAGAGTCTCTAGATATCTTTCCTAAGGAATCCAATCTAAAGCCATCTATAAATGAAAAAATTTCACAAGCAAGTATCACTGAAGATACACATGTAAAGTGGCAATGAAAGACCAGGAAATAGATCCCAGCAATATGAAATTGGATAACATATCTTGGAGGAGCTGAATTTACTTCCAGAGTTTACTTAGAAAAAAATTAACATTTAAAAGTCAATATAATTTATATTCACAGAAAGGAAAATCATGAACATTTTAACAGATAAAGACAAAGGACTGATAAAACTTAATATTTATTTTTAATACCAAAACCTTTTATCAAATCAAATCAGAAGTCCTTAATGGCATATATATATATATATATATATATATATATATATATATATATATAGTTTATAACAAATTATATATGGTAGAATATTGAGGAAATTTAGCTGTAGTTGAAAATGAGGAAAAGCTGATGTTGCCAGGTATAATGGTACACATCTTTGGTCCCAGCATTCAGGAAGCTGAGGTAGTAGAATTGCTGTGAGTTTGAGGTCAGCCTGGGGCTACACAGAGTAAGCGCCAGGTCAGCCTGGGGTAGAGTGAGACTCTGACTTGAACAACAACAACAACAAAATATGGTATTTATCCCAATTTTATTCACTACTAACACTTTCTAGTTTTTAGACAGTACAATATGGCTGTGTGTGTGTGTGTGTGTGTGTGTGTGTGTGTGAAGGAAAATAATATTATGGAACATGAATTTCTCATATAAAAATGGGGGACTGGAGAGATGGCTCAGCAGCTAACGGCACTTTCTTGCAAAACCTGACTGCCTGGATTTAATTCCCCAGTACCAATGTAAAGCCAGATGCACAAAGTGGTGCATGCACCTGCAGTTTGTTTACAGTGGCAGAAGGCCCTGACACACCCAGTTCCTCTTTCTTTTTGTCTGCTTCCATCTCTCTTTTAAAGAAATAAATAAGGATATTTAAAAATGGCTATAAGCTAGGTATGATGACTTATGCATATAATCTCAGCACTCACAGGGCTGACATGAAACATTTTCCATGAATGAGAAGCCAACTGGATTACGGAGTAAGTTTCAGGTCAGCCTAGGCTAGCATCAGACCCTGCCTCACAAAGAAGTAGGAAGGCTACAAATTAAATGTAGAGATAATATTATGAGATTAGTGAAATTTGCAAGATTACTTGACATGAGACCAAATACACAAAATTAATTTTTGTATACTAACAAAAGTGGTGTTTCTTTTTGTTTTGTTTTGTTTTTTGAAACAGGGTCTCACTATATGGAAGAAGCTGACCTGAAACCCCAAATGTATCTCAGGCTGCCTTGAATTCATGATCATCTTGCCCTACCCTTATGAATCCTGGAGTTATTGGTGTAGGTCACCATGCCTAGCTAATAATTTTTAAATATAAAATTATAAGAGATTTAAAAGACACCAAATCAGCACACAACATATTCAAGGATTCTTTGCTAAAATGAAACCTAAATGAAGAAATTTTAAAAAGGCATAATAAATAATATCTTTCAGTACTAAAGGAAAAGCAGGAGCAAAATAGTTGTTTTTTTTTTTTTTTTCTTCTTTCTTTCTTTTTTTTTTTTTTTTTTAAAGCAGTCAGACAAGGACAGAGACCCAAGGAGAACAAAGAGATGGCACCTTGCCTGCCCTGGCAAAAGTAGAATTTGTGCCTTGAGTCTCATCCAAGATGGCTACAGGTAATTCCTGAACAATAGCACTTCCTACTTCTTCCTCAGTCTAGCACACTTGAGTGGATTGGTCCCTCCTGAGTACGCCCCTTGAGTCTATAAACCAATCAGGTCTCTTCCTTATACACGTGCATCCAGTGACAAGCTCATCCTAATGGGGATATCTGAGGCATATAAATGGGCCTGACACATCCAGTCTGTTGCCCTTGGCTCTCTTGGCTGCGTTCTACTAGCACCAGACTCTCTCGATTACTGCTTTGGTAAATGCTTCTCTCTTCCCAGCCTAGCTGGAAAGGGGGGAGGAAATTTCTTCTCAGCTGAGTAATTTCCTGTCTTGGTTTATGGTGCTTTCTCACTCTGCTTCATGTGTAATCTTTCTTTCATGCCAGAGTCCGTTACTATCCGCTTGGTTCGCTTTCTCCTGTGTAAGGGTGAAGCACTTGCACTCCCACACTACTTCCCACGTTTGTGAGCATGTGTTTATTTTTTTTCTGAATCCATGCCCTGAGCTCCACATTTGGCCTTCCACGTACCTGCCCTTTCCATTGTCTCTGCAGATGTCCTTGTCTCTCTATTCTCCTGTCTCACCTTCCAGCCAGACAAACAGGTAAATTTACTTTTGGTTTGAGTCTTTCTGGCCTTCCCCTGGATCCTAATTATCCCTAAAATAAACCTCAGAATTCATAATTGACGCATCTCAGAGTCCGCTTTCTCAATTCAATCCTTTGTTAAAATGGGCAAGAATGTACAAGTTGGACATAGATTAACTTATTCTAAAAGTTATGTGGTAATTCAATGGGCAAAGAATAGCTGTGGCCATTTTGAACAGATACACTGAAAAGTTTTATACTTGCGGTTGCCCATGTGTATTTTGAAAATGTAGTCATTAAGACAGCTTACTAGTGTTATTAGGAGATATACCTAACAAAAAAGAACGTAGATCCACAGGCACACATGTAGTCAGATGATTCATGGAAGGTTGTCACCACATAGCTGTGAGGAAAGGATCATTAGCAATGGGTCCATTGCTAACAACCTGTGAAAAAAATCATGAGTCCTACTTACGTGAGACGAAAAAGTAAATTCCAGATAGATGTACATTTAAACGTTAAAGGTACAATGTTAATGCTCTAGAAGGAAATGTGGGAGAATTTCTTCGTGGTTGTGGTTAGGCATAGATTAACAGAACACACGGAGCATCAACCAGGAAAGGAAAAAAAAAATATAGATGAGACTGTAGTAAAGCTGGAAGCTTTTGCTCATTGATAGACAATGATGATTACAGAAAACTACAGAATGAAGTGTAATCCTTGCCATTTTCTTATTAAAATGTGTATTCTCCAAGTCATCTTCTGTAGCCAGTTGTGGTAGTTTGAAGGGATGTTCCCCAGTAGATTCAGTTTTATTAAAGCTTCTTGGATTTCCAGCTGCGTAGCTTGAAGAGGTGTCACTCGGGGGTGGGTCCTACGGCCCAGGCCCAGCCCTGAGGTGTGTTTAGGGGTGGATCTGGAATTTCAGTCTGAAGATGTGCAGAGCGCTTGAGCTCTGCCTGGGGGTCCCGGATGGTACTGCTCATGCTGGTGGTGGTGGCTTTTCTCACTGTGTGGACCTGTGAAAGGGGCCAGCTTCTTCTGCCATTAGGGAACTTCCCCCGGATCTGTAAACTTTTAATAAATTCTTTCCTCCTATAAACCTGTCTGGTTTGGAAGTTCATCCCAGCAATGTAAAGCTGACTATGACATCAGTCATGGACACATACAGAGCACTGAAACATGTAACACCACACACACATTTCCAGCACAGGTCAACAGAGGTGATGTTTGTTGTTTCGCATTTTCTGTGAACCCTCACTGTGTATTCATGTGAACTGCTTGTAACATATTTAGTGCTTTTGTTCATATTTCTGTTTTCAGTCGTCCCCAAAAGTAAGGCTGTCTGGTGCTCCCTAAGTTCAAGAAGGCTGTGATATGACTGTTCCATTCCTTACTTTTTCTTACAAAAAAAATGTTATCTAATGATAGTATTTGTTTAGACATGAACTGTGCTTTTGGTCAAGATTTAAATATTAAGGAATCAACAATATATGTTAAACAAGGTACCTTTAAAAATAAAGTATAGTAACTTAACCCTATAAAGGGTTTTTTTTTCCAATATCCATAAGGAATTAGGAGCAGCTGCTAATCAGAAACCAAAATCTGAAGGTACTCTAATATCTTACATTTAATTATAGAGTATTTACATATAAAATATGCATGACTTTCTTTATAGTTTTAATCATTTCTGGTTTACTCTAATAATTAGTACTTGTTAATACTTTGTAAATAGTTGCTATGTTGTATTGTTTAGGTAATAATGATAATAAAATAATATTGTGCAATTTAGCACAGATGCAAATTACTTCAGATATGATTGATGTTCTGTTGCTTAAATCTATGAATGAATACCTCATAGATATGAAGGATCAACTGTAGTTCTATATGTCATAATAGATTTGTATTCAGTAATTCAGTATTCAGAGTAACTTTATGGATGATAGCTACCACAAACAATCAATAAAGACTTGTCACTGTTAGCACCACGATTACTATCATCAAATTGCTCCAATGTATAGCCATCATGGTAAAGCCTAGTGACAGACCTAGGAACACAGAATAAGGGAAAACATCTCAGTCATCTCCCTGGGTCTCCAGATCTGCACTTCTATCTGCCCACCAGGCAGTTGCTTCAGATTTTATCCCATAAAAACAAATGAAGAACTTTAAAACTGTTCAAAGTGAACTTTCTCTTTTCCCTCCCATAGAGTTGTTTTGCCTACCTCTCCCCTTAGGAGAGTGCTCATGCTACAGATGGGGAGCACAGGGAGATGAGGCAACCACACACCAGGAGCAACAAGCAAGTCCTCTACAACCTGCTTAACTAGGTACAGTAAGGGAACAGGACCAAGTGCTACAGTCCCTGGGCCCAGCTGGCAAGGCATAGCTGTCATCAAGGGCTGAAGAAATTCCAGACCTCCAACCACACCCACCTGCCCAGAGCTGAAGCCACACTTGCAACTCTACAACTCAGGCATCTGTGGTACAATGAACTCCCACTCTAATCCAGTTCAAACCCAAAATAGAACTCTCACTGAAGATACAAGGGAAAATACTTGCTTCCTCCTTGATAAAATAGATGTTTACCCTCAGATGGGTAGACCCCAACACAAGAAAAACAACACGAAACAATAAACTGAGGGATCTACACAAAGGATGCCTAGTCCCACAATGGAAGTCTCCAATGAAAATATAGAGGAGAGAATTGAAATTGAATCCCAAAATGGAAGCACAATAAGTTTATTTACTCTGCTCAAACAAATCACTAAACTGGAAACAAATTATCAAAAAAAGCCCCATAAATGAAGCTGAGTAGAATCATCTCTTATAGTACACAGCTTTCATCAGTAAGCTTAAGTCAGTGGAGGAAATCTAGAGACATCTCATACGAAATAAAGTAATTGAAGGTGAGTCAGCAAACAGACAATCTCAATAACAAGCTGAATAAGCTTAATGAAGATGCGAGAATGAATTCCAAGAAGCATCAAGAAAATTAAACCATGATCTGAAATTGGAACTTCACAAAGAGATGGATCAAATACAAGTGCAAGAGAAAACAAAAATCATATATAGCTTGTAAAAGCATCCCTAGAATCTCTCATTAACAGAGTTAATAATGAGGAGGACAGAATCTCATATCTGGAAGACAGGACAGAAAAAATGGCTCAGAAGTAAAAAACATTGATAAGTTTTTTAAAAAAATCATGCAAAAGGTATATGAGAGAATTGTGGGATACCATAAAATGAACAAACATCTGAATTATGCATATAGGCTATACCAGAAGGGGGAGAAATTCAGGCCAAACTCATGGAGACCAAATTCAACAAAAATTATTGAAGAAAACTTTCCCACTCTCTCAACAGACACAAGAAGCTTGCAGAACACCAAAAAGACTGGATTATAAAGAAGACACTCTCCAAGCCACATCATAATTAAAACTCTAAACAATGAAAACTAAGAGAGAGTGTTAAAAGGAGCAAGAGAGAAACAACTCATAATATACAAAGGCAATTCCATCAGAATTATGTCAGGTTTCTCAATGGAAACCCTGAAAGCAAGAACAGCTTAGAGGTCTGGAGAGATGGCTTAGTGGTTAAGCACTTGCCTGTGAAGCCTAAGGACCCCAGTTCGAGGCTCAATTCCCCAGGACCCATGTTAGCCAGATGCCCAAGGGGGCGCACGCATCTGGAGTTCATTTACAGAGGCTGGAAGCTCTGGCCCGCCCATTCTCTGTCTCTCTCTCTCTCTCTGCCTCCTTCTCTCTGTCACTCTCAAATAAATAAATAAACAAACAAAAAAATTTAAAAAATGGCTTGGAATGGAACACTTTAAATCTCAACAACTAGGGCTTCCAACACAAACTACTGTACCCAATGAAAATATCTCTGATAATAGATGGTGAAACAAAATATTCCATGATAAAAGCCAGCTCTATGGTTATAAGAACACAAAGACAAACCTACAGAGAATACTTCAGGGAATCCTCCACACAGAACAGTTGAACAACCAACCTCAAGAGCCAACAGGAGGAAGAATGCAATACCCCAAACTAGAGCAGGCCTGAAAACATGCAAAGACCAGGAAAGCACCAAATCCATAAAGCCTCCACCATGGCAGGAATGAAATTGAACCTCATCATTGCAACATTAAATATTAATGGTCTTAACTCACCCATCAAAAGACAAAAGTTAACAGGGTGGATCAGAAACATGGACCCTTCCATTTGCTGCTTTCAAGAAACCTACCTCACTGCTAAGGATAGATGCTTCCTCAGGGTTAAAGGGTGGGAAATGATTTTCCAAGCTAATGGAAATAAAAAATAAGTGGGAGTGGCTTTATTATTATCTGTAAAATATAGACTTCAAACAAAAAGTAACCAAAAAGGAGAAAGATGGACACTTTTTACTCATCAAAGGAACAATGCAACCAGAGGACACCACAATCATAAATTTATATGTATCAAACACATGTGCACCAAAGTTTATAAAGCAAAACCTACTTGACAAAAAGACAGAAATAAATTCCAATACCATCGTAGTAGGGGATTTCAATAACCTACTATGTCAATAGACAGATCATCAAAGCAGAAAATCAATAGGAAAATAATAGATCTTAACAATACCATAGAACAATTAGACCTAACAGACAGCTACAGAACATTGCACCCCAATTCTACAGAATACACATTCTTCTCAGCAGCCCATAGAACCTTCTTCAAAATAGATCATCTATTTAGGCATAAAGCATGCCTCCATGAATTCAGAAAAATTAATATTACTTCCTGTATCATCTTGGACACCAATTCATTAAAGCTAGAAATTAAATACAAGGCAAATGGCAGAAATTACACTAGCTCCTGGAGACTGAACAACATGCTATTAAATAATGATTGGGTCATAGAATAATCAAAACATAAATTGTAAAATTTTAGAACTGATAATGAAATGATAATGAAATATATGAATGATGATAAAAGCAAAACATACCAAAACTTATGGAACACGATGAAGGTAGTCCTAAGGGGGAAATTCATGGCACTAAAAGCCTTCATAACAAAGTCATAGAGATCTCAAATTAATAAGGCAACCATCCATCAAAAGGTGTTGGGGAAACAAGTGCAATCCAGCTATAACAATTCCAGACAGAATGAAATAATTAAGATCAGAGCTTAAATTAATGAATTAGAATCTAAGAAAAACAATTTTAAAAAATTGACAGAACCAAGAGCTGGTTCTTTGAAACAATATATAGGATTGATAAACCCTAGGCCAATTTGATCAAACAGGAGAGAGGGGGGAAAGAGAGAGAGAGGGGGGCCTGAAATTCACAAAATTAGAAATGAAAAGGAGAGCTCACAACAGACACCAATGAAATTGGAATAATCATCAGGGCATATTTCCAAAACACTATTCTATAAAATTGGATAACCTGGATGAAATTCCTAGACACATAACACCTACCAAAACTAAACCCAGAGCTGATAAGTCTCCTAAAAAATCTTATTATATCCACTGAGATTGAAAGTGTAATAATAATAATAAAAAAACTCCCCATAAGGAAAACTCCAGGACCAGGTAGATTCTCAACCACATTCTACCAAACCTTCATCAAAGAACTGAAACCAATTTTTCTCAAGCTTTTTAACACAATCAGAGAACAGGAAATACTCCTCAACTCCTTCTGTGAAGCTACTATCACCATAATACCAAAACCAGATGGAGGTACAAAAAGAAATCTATAGACCTATGTCTGTGATGAACTTGGATGTAAACATCTTGAACAAAATCCTCACAAAGTGATTAAATAAAACATCAAAAGCCTTATCCACCTCGATCAAGCAAGCATCCTCCCAGGGATTCAGGGATGATTCAACATATGGTTATTGATTAACATACTAAACCACAAAAATAATAGCAATCATAAGAAACACATGATCATATCAATTGATGCAGGGAAGGCCTTTGACAAAATACAGCACTTCATGATCAAAACACTGAAGATAATAGGCAAGGAGTGATTATATCTCAACATAATAGAGGCTATATGCAAATCACTTTATGCCCAAATTATACTTAATGGGGAAAGACTCAAGGAGTTCCCCTTAATATCTGGAACAAGACAGGCGTGTCCACTCTCACCCTGCTCTCCAACGTAGTATTAGAAGTCTGAGCTTAAGCAACAAGACAGAAGAAACATATGAGTGGGGTACAAATAGGAGAGTAAAAAGACACACTAGCCCTATTTGCAGAAGACATGATCCTATATAAAAGTTATCTGAAAGAATCTACCAAAAAACTGTAACACTTATAAGCCCACCCCCAACATTACAACACCTCCAGAAGGATCCAATTTCCAAATTGCCATTAGCTGATTATCTAACATCCAGAACACATAAGTAATGAGGCACACCTGAATCAAACCACCACATTCCAATCCTGGTAATATACTGATAATCATCCATGATGTAAAATGCAATACATTCAGTCCAACTTTAAGTCATGGTTTTTAGCAATACCAATGATATTCAAACACCCCCATAGTGCAAGGTCTTTTGACTGAGCCAAACTAGCAACAACATCAACAACAACAACAACAACAATAACAACAAACATAATGGCACAAAATAAACCTTCACACTGCCAAAAAATGGTATTGGGCATACTAAAAAAAATTCAAAAAAATACAAGATTTAAAACAAACAAAAATCAAACTCTCTAGCTCTGTCTAACAAATCTAGTCAGTGACAAATCTCCAAGTATGATAATTCTAACAAATATCAAATGTCTAACTTTCCAATTCCACCCCTCCAACTAGGCTACTTACAGTCCCATATAACTTCATCTGGTGCCAGCAGCTCTCTTTGGCAGCCATCCTCTAATGGAATAGACTTGAGTACCCAACTTTGGGTCAACCAACTATAGCTACTTGATATTTGACAAGGCCCTAACAATAAAGGCTGGAAAAAAGACAGCATCTTCAAAAAATGGTGCTGGACAAACTGGATAACCATATGAGGGAAATTGAAACTTGATCCACACATTTCGCCATGCACTACACTCAAGTCCAAATGGATCAAAGACCTCAATATAAGACCACAAACTCGGCCACTACTGGAACAAAATATAGGACGAATTTTCCATGATATAGGAATGGAAAAAGACTTCCTGAACAAAACCCCAGTAGCTCATGAACTTAAACAGTCACTCAACCAATGGGATCACATGAAGCTGAAGAGTTTCTTTACAGACAGGCATGCAATAAGCAAAGCCAATAGATTACCCACAGAATGGGAGAAAATATTTGCTGGCTATCCAACTGACAGAGGCCTAATCTCTAGAATCTACAAAGAACTCAAAAACCTAAAGAGTAAAAAGTCAAACAACCCACTTACAAAATGGGGCAAAGAGCTGAACAGGCAGTTCACAGAGGAAGAAATACCAATGGCAAACACACACTTAAGAAAATGTTCATCATCCCTAATCATGAGAGAAATGCAAATTAAAACAACTATGAGATTCCACCTTACCCCAGTAAGGATACCAAACATCAAAAAATCAAGTGAAAATAAATGCTGGCAAGGATGTGGAGAATTAGGAACACTCACCCACTGTTGGTGGGAATGTAAGATGGCACAACCACTTTGGAAAGCAATATGGAGACTCTTGAAAAAGCTGAGTATAAAGATACCAACAGGCCCAGTTATTCCCTTAATGGGCATCTACCCTAAAACCGTTAAACCACAGGCCAGAGAAATTTGCTCAACCATGTTTGTAGTGGCTCAATTCGTAATACCTAAGAGCTGAAATCACCCCAGATGTCCATCACTAGAAGAATGGTTAACTAAGATGTGATATATCTACACAATGGAATTCTACCCAACAGTAAGAAAAAAAATGACACAATGAAATTTGAGGAAAAATGGTTGAACAGGGAACAGATCATTCTCAGTGAATTTACCCAATCACAGTAAGAAAATTGCCGTATAGTCTCACTCACCTACAGCACCTAACCTGAATCTACCCAGGATGCCGTACATACCCAGCAAGCATCTAGTGGACTAGAAAATAGGATGGGTGGGGAGGGAGGGGAGGGCAAGGGAAGGGGTGGGAAGCACAAATCTAGACCCAAACGGCAATGGTACCATAAAATTCTACATCCTAAAAGGCAGACCAAATGGCTGAACCTTCACCAGGCCCTTAGACAGAACACCTGAGCCACAAGACACTGGAGAGTGTATGATGAAGACTGACCTTAATCTTCTACAGCTTCTCTCTCTCTCTCTCTCTCTCTTTCTCTCTCATCTCTCTAAGTCTTTTATATTAGTTATCTTTTTCTTCCTTTTCTTAGTGGGCACTGACCTGCATCTCCCAGTACCAGCATGTGGCTATCATCCACAATGAGGTTTTGATCACAGAGACCTACAATGTTTTCAAAAAGAAGACAGATTTCTGTCAGAGTACTTGATGACCCACCAAAGGTTAGTGGTAAGACCATACTGCTGAAGACACCTTATGCGGTTGTCACATAAAATAGAATGGCATGGCTGGAAGCTGGAAGAGAGTCAATCCCTAGACAGTCAGCGCATCTAGTGCCAGAAGGTGCTACATGGGCGACTGGGGGAAAATGACCAATATCTGTCCAAGCAACTCATGGTCTAACCTACTTAGCAGCAAATAACCTGTTGTGATGCTCACACAAGTGCAATAGTGGTGCACAGCCATGGTGGGAGACCAACTACTCTTGATTTGGCTAACTGATCCCCTCAGTGGTATGGGAACCATAGCTTGAGGTGGGAAACAAGTCAGAACCATATCCTAACATAACCCCACTCTCCAACATTATGCTGCCATCAATTGTGGGCTACAAGAGGGCCTACACGTATTAAATTCTCTATTAAAAAGTAAGGTTTATCTCATTTGTCTGGTGCTAACTTACTCTCCATTGAAGAATCTGCTTCTTTTTTTCAGATAGACTTAGATCCTAAGGAGAGAGCCACACCATCATACCTCAAAAGGGCCCCAGCTGAAACTAAGAACAAATTGGCGAAACAAGCAAGGGTGTTTTCTTGGTGAACTGGGTACCAGCACAAGGGTGAAGGAGATCAACACAGAGAAAAACCAACTCCTACCAAATCAGAGATCCAGAGACCTAGAGGCCCCCAACACCTCATCGCTGAAGCAGACCAAAAAAGAACCCAACATGGCTCAGGGAAATTTTCCAGAAGAGGGGGCAGAAAGAATGTCAGAGTCACATGTTGGGTCATGATATGCAGAGACATTTATCCTACCCATAACTGTGGGCTAACTACAGAATGCATGACCCATATACCTCAACAAGGAGAGGCCAGGGGGAGGGGTAGGACATGGATGAGCCTAACAATGGCACCAAATTGACTATATTCTCTGAGTACAAAACTAATTAATAAAAAAATAAAATAAATTTTAAAAACTGTGTTTCAAATCCAGTGACCCTCTCTTTCCTTTAATCTGTTATAGTCCATATTACCAGGTACATTAGCAACTTGTTAATCTAAGGGGAAATAAATCCAACTTTGAAGTGCAGAACACTCCTTCTGCATTCAAGCACCTTACTTCAAATGAGTCTGCATTCTTCCTGCTGTCCTGATGCATATCAACTGACCCAATCTCAAAAGTTATAATCTCTCAAACAATTGCAGCTGAAAGGGCAGCAAGTTCAGCCCAAAGATTTCATTTCTTTCAGTGTCATATACTTCTGCTCATACCAGTCCATTTCTACTCAATGAAACTCTGAACAAGTTCTCAAGACATATCCATAACAGCAAGTCTCTCACACAAACTGCTTGTAGCTCAGTCCAGGCACAGCTGTTTCTCACCCTCATATGCCAAACCTCATAGCCCATAGTTCTTAATGCATTCAGGTCTTTCAACTCTGACCAGAATAGTCCATCAAGCTGTAGCATTGCAAGGAGTCTCTTATGCCAAGATTTGAAATCTTCTCACATTCCTACCTCAAATCAGTTCCAGTTGACCAAAGCAACAGTCAAGTTCCTAGTAGCAATGACCCCACTTCTTAGTACCACTTTTACTGTTGTAGTCAACTTCTCATTGCTGGCAGAGAGCACTTAACCAAAAGCAGTTTGTGGGAGGAGGAAAGGGTTTATTTGGGCTAGGTGAATCTCCTTGATGGCAAGGGAAAACAATGGCACGAGCCAAGGGTGGATATCACCTCCTTGCCAACATAAGGTGGACAACAGAAACAACAGAATGTACCAAACACTGGCAAGGGGAAGCTGGTTACAAAACCCATAACCTTGCCCCCATTGATACACAGGCCTCTAGGAGGCTACAATGCCCAAATTGCCACCAGCTGAGGACCTACAATTCAGAACACATAACTTTATGGGGGACACCTAAATCAAACCACCACACCAACTGACCCAGCTGTCTCTACTGGCCATCTACCATAAAGGATCCACTCTTCCTGCAGAGATATTACCTCAACCATGTTATAGCTGCTCAGTTCACAATAGCTAAGAACTGGAATCAAGCCAGATGCTCATTGTCTGAAGACTGATAATGATGATGTGGTATACATACACAATAGAATTCTACACAGCATTAAGGACAAATGATATAATGAAATTTGCAGGAAAATGAATGGACTTGGAACATATCATACTAAGGGATCTCACACACTCCAAGAAAAGCAAACACCCATGTTCTCCCTCATCTGTCGTTCCTGACCTGGAATAGCGTGAGTTGCAGGCATACCTGACAAGCAACTCAAGGACCAAATAAGAGGGATGGAAGGGTTTGCCGGAAGGAGAACAGGATGGTGGAGGGTGTGGGTGATACACACAAAACCAAATCCTTCCTCCTGGATAGCAGATTCAAATATATAATCCTCATGGAGGGATCATTTGACAAGAAAATCCCTGGAGAAGGTGGTATGAAGCCTAACCCTAAAATATTTGGCTCTGGCTTTTAAATCCTAGTACCAGAAATCAGTCATAATCCACATTGAGCTGTTGATTAGAGAGACATACAAGGTCCCCAAAACAAGACAGGCTACTGTCAAAGAACTTGATTAACTGCCTGAAGTGAAAGGTAAGACCCTATTGCTGAAGACACTACATGCTACCAGAACAAAATATTGAGAAATCTGGATGAATCTGGAAGGAAGCCAGTTCTGAATGTTGAGCCCATATAGTGCTGAAAAGTACTACATGAGTTGCTGGGCTAAAATGGCCAACAGCATTGTAACAAAACAAGGAACCCTGTTATACGACAACATCCTGCTTGACAAGATGTACACACCTGTGCAATAGTAGCCAAGGTGGGTAACCAGTGGTTCTCTGATGAGCTAAGAGTTCCACTTAGTGGAAAGGAAGCTATATCTGGAACTGGAAACAAACAGAATCCTATGAAGACCAAGACTACAATGAGAAGCTCCCACTAGTCAAAAATGAGGCTACACCCATCAATATCTCTCTAAATTAACAATGTTTATCCCCTTTAACCTATCCTGATCACCATCTGTGTTAGAGAATCTATTTTTCCTTTTCAGAAAGCAGGAAGAACAGAGGACAACCAAACTCCGCCAACAAGACAAGAATAGAAAACTGACTCCCTGTCAGCAGATGAACCACTCCTAGGGCAGCGGCCAGGGCCCAGGTGAAGCCACCGAGGAATTGATGAGATGAGCAAGAGTGCTGCTTCCATGGCAACCTGCACCAGGATGATGGAGACAGACACTGAGGATACTCCAAATGCACCAAAGCAGAAATCTGGAAGGTTATGAGACCTCAACAGTAAAGTAAATTTAAAGCACATCTACCAAGACTCAGGGAATTTTGCAGAAGGGGGGGGGGCTTGAAAAAAAACTGTAAGTACTACAGTGTTAAAGGCAATATCAAGAGGCCTTTCCCCCCACATGCAATGACTGACTGCTGCTCTCACAACTCATAACCTACAAGTCCATGGTGAATACCAGCAATCCCACTAATGAGGGCCCTCAGTGGAATAGGGGCAGGGACGAGGGAAATGATGACAAAAGACATATTATATCCATACAAAGTTTCTACTCAGCAAAAAAAATAATAATAATGTGGAAAGTGGCAGAGAAAGCTCAGGTCAAACTCTGACCTTCACATGCCCATGCATACATGCTCAGATGCACACACAGAGAAAGCTGATGACAACCTCTGGCCTTCACATTGTCCATGCATACATGTTCAGGTGCACACACAGAGAAAGTTGACGACAACCTCGGTCCATCCATGTCCATGCATACATGTTCAGACTAACACACAGAGAAAGCTGACGTCAACCTCTGGCCTTCACATATCCATGCATACATGTTCAGATGCACACACAGGGAAAGCTCACTTCAACCTCTGGCCTTCACATGTCCATGCACACATGTTCAGACACACACAGGAAAAGCTCACTTCAACTTCTGGCCTTCACATGTCCATGCATACATGTTCAGATTAACACACAGAGAAAGCTGATTTCAACCTCTGGCATTCACATGTGCATGCATATATGTTCAGATGCACACACAGAGAAAGCTGATGACAACCTCCGGTCTTCACATGCCCATGCATACATGTTCAGATGCACACAGATACACACACATGCATGCACACCATACCAGATACCAAAACAATTCCTTGTGCTAACTTCATACAGTTACTGAACAATTTCCCCTTGACCTTAGGATGAATTCTAAGCCTTTAAATGAAAATACAATTTTGTTACTCAGCTGGGTCTAAACCTCACTTCCTATTGAATGCCACCATTTCAAGCCCTTAGCTACATTCGTGTTGAGCTACATTTATTTCCCAGAGGCTCAAAAATCCCATGCGCACCTGCTTTGCACCTGCTTTCTTTCTAACTGAAACACAGTTTCACTTTCCTTTGCTCCTCCCTGAGCCTGGCACAGATGCCACTCCTCTAAGGGGTATTTCCTGTGTGGAAGCTGCTCTACGGCACTCGTGTGGCAGGCCAGCATCCTCATCTGGAAATACCATCCTTACTACAAACCAGGGACCTTGTCTTCTGCTCATCACCAGTACCTCACACAGCCCCTGCCATGCAATAGGTGCAGAATAAATATTTAAAACTGAATGGGGTGGAATTGAGCTGAATTACAATCTGGCTGCTGAGGGAGTACATGCAAATAAAAAGATTCAAATGCAAAGTGCCAAATGAGAGCTGATAGTCGCTCAAAAGAGAGAGCAATTACTCCAGGCTAGGGAGACTTGGATGAGGCAGAACATTTGATAGAATCAGTGTTATATTTCATGGGCTTTTATGTTCATTTCACTCTTCCCAGAGTTACACTAATTGTGGAAGTGGCTGATTTCAAAAGTACCAGGAGGGTACCAGAGGCCCCTCTTCTAATGCACAATGTGTCCTTAAAACCTTTGAAAAGTCTAGCAATCAGTGTGTTCATGTATATTTCCATGTATGGGAAGCAAGAGGAGTCATTCCATTTCCACAATGGCATAAGGCTAGAAACTACTGAAAATTATTTTCATTCTTTTGGAAAAGCTGTTGCTTCATCTGCACCATGTAATAGACTTTTACATGAATCAACAAAACATCCCAGCTCAAGGTATTTTCTTTTAGCATACTTCTCCAGTGTTCTTAAAGGTACAGTTAAGGAAGAAAGTATGAGTGAGTATGCCTGTGTGCGCTCTTTGACCACCTTTGACTGACAGAAGCAAATCATGAGAGCACTGAGTCAGCTGAGGAGATAGCCATCCCTTCTAGCAACAGAGAAATAAGAAACTTTTCTGGAAATTTTGGGCAAATATTGTCTTTTCTAGCTTTCAAGTGTTCAGGAGTGCCATGTTGCAACTTCCTATCATCTTCCTAATAATCATTTAAGCGACAAAATGTATTTCATATACAAAATGTCTTAAAAGATATATACTTTATAGGATGACTAATTTGAGCTAATTATCATACATTAGCTCATATTTATTATTTTGGTTGTGAGAACACTTAAATTTTCTCTCCATAATTTTAAATAGTATAATGTTACTACTAATTATAGTTACCTGCTGTACACCAGGTAACTTAAACTTATTCTTCTCTGACACTTTGTATCTTTTGATTAGTATCTCAGCAACTCTGCTTCCTCTACTCTCCCTGCAACCCTTGGTAGATAATCATCATTCTGTTTCTATGAATTCAACATTTTTAGACTCCATAAACAAGACAGATCATGAAGTATTTTTGAGCTGTATCTTGCCCTGTAGCCCAGACTGGCCTCAAACTCACAATCTTTCCTTAGGCTCCCCACTATCAGGATTACAGGTATATGCCAATACACCAAATGATGATTTGATTTTCTACATTGGACGTATTTTGCTCAAAATAATATCCCACTGATTCAGGAATGATGTCACAAATTATAGGACATTTTCTAAGGCTGAATAGCATTCTGTTTTATGAATAGACCACCTTGCTTTGTTCCATGATTCACTGATGGGTAGAATGAGTCTATGCCTTGGCCACTTTACATAATGAACATTGAGAGTACAGATATTTTCAATGTAGTGATTAAACTATATTTTTTCCTTTGGCTTTATACATACTAGTCAAATTTCTGATAGTTCTGATTTAAGAATGATGTAAGAAACCTTCATATTGTTTACCAGAATGGCTTCACGGATTTATATCACAGCAAATGGTATCTAAGGGTTATCATGTGTTCTGCATCCTCACAAACATGGGTTATTTTTGTCCTTTTGATTTACAGCCATTCTAACATGTGGAGGGAATATGTCATTCTGCTTTGAATTTGTACTTCCCTGATGATTAGTGATGGAGAGCTTTTTATCAACATTATCTGCTAGAAAATGATTTATATATCTTCTTTTGAGGAATATGCATTAAAATCTTTGGCCCATCTTAATGAGGTTGTTTGTCTCCTTCCTATTGAGATGTTTGGGTTACATATTTTTATGTTAGGCTATTAGCAAATCGTGCTGTGTGGATATACTCTCCTCTCCTTCAGCTGTCTCTTCAAGCTTCTGCTTTCCTTGATTTACAGAAGTCCCTTGTTTGATGGGTTTAATTTGTCTACTGATACCCTTGCCTTTGGTGTCAGAGCCAAAAACATCACTTTCCAGACAAATCTCATGGAGCTTTTACTGGGTACTGGGCTGCCTTGTGAAAGTTCTGTCCTCATATACCCGTAAGGATGGCTCACTCAAGGGCTACTTTGAGCTCTCCCTCTCTCTTTTTTTAATATCAGATTTTTTTCATATTTTCACAATGTATTTTGTTCACATGCATACCACATAACCCTCTGTTATTTCCCTCCCACTCCTACTGACCAACACCTTCTTGCAAACTAGTTTCAATATTGCCTTTCTTGTCTCATATATCTTTCTTTAGTTTAGTTTAGTTTAGTTTAGTTTAGTTTAGTTTAGTTTAGTTTAGTTTAGTTTTGGTGACTGAATGAGTTTTAGGATTGCCTACAGGATCATTGGCTCATGGGTGAAGTGTTATTTACTTTACCATTAGCTCTACCACTGAAGAATATTTCTCCTCTCTCCCTCCCCTGGCAATGATTAACTACCTATAATCCTCCAGGAGCAGTATGAGACTACCTCTCCTTAAACATAGGCAGATGTCAAGTAGGCCAGGGACCTTCTCCCCATTATCTATCCCAGGAAACTGGGGCTTCTAAATGCTTGTACTTATCCAGTATTCTTCCCATACCTGGTAGACTAATAACTTTATATTTGTCCCAGGACCACACAGGGACCCTACTTAGTGATTCTTTATTCACTCAGATCAGGGGACTTTGCTTTTCCTCCCTACCGTAGTCATGCTAAATGACTGGGAAAGGAAACAACCACCAGTATTTAGCCAAATATACCCTATTTCAGTCTTGCTCACTAAACACACAAAATAATTCAATAGGAAGAAAAAGTTTTGTACCCTATATTCAAGGAGATCACTAAATAGTTATATAGGATAAGAAATATATAATTTCTATAATCTTTCTTTTTATACAGATGAATGAGCTGAGTAAGCTTATTGATTAACAAGCACTAGAAGGGAGGTGGCAGGCAACTGGGATAAGCATGGAAAGCAGAGTTCCTTTCTGGGATCTTCCTCCCAGTCCTTCAAGGCTCTTCTATCTTTCACCAATCAAGATGCGGTTTGCAGTGTTTAGAATTTTCTATTCTTCCTTCCACATCAAGTTCAGACTTCACTCCAAAAAGGAGGGAGATGATGGTCAAGTCAGTTAACCCAAGGATCTGGTGTACCACAGCAAAGCTAATGACACCGCAGAGGCAGCTCAACCAAGGCTTTCTTCTCTCTTTCTTTTGGTCAGATTTGCTAAGGGTTTATTAATCTTGTTTATCCTTTCAAAGAACCAACTCTTTGTTTCATTGATTCTTTGGATTGTTTTTCTAGTTTCTATTTCATTAATTTCTGCCCCTAATCTTTATTATTTCTTCCAGTCTGCTGATTTTGGGTTTGCCTTGTTCTTTCTTTTCCAAGGCTTTAAGATGAACGTTAGGTCATTTACTTGCGACCTTTCTAATTTCTTCATATAGGTGCTTAAAGCTATAAACTTCCCTCTTAGAACTGCCTTCATTGTGTCCCAGAGATTTTGGTATGTTGTGTTCTCATAGTCATTTGACTCTATAAATTTTCTGATTTCCCTCTTGATTTCTTCATTGACCCATTCATCATTTAGTAATATGTTGTTTAATTTCCATGATTTTGTGTATGCTCTATAGCCTTTCTTGCTATTGATTTGTAGTTTGATTCCATTGTGGTCAGATAGAATGCAAGGAATTATTTCAGTTTTCCTGTATTTGTTAAGATTTGCTTTGTGTCCTAATATATGGTCTATTTTAGAGAATGTTCCATGTGCTGCTGAAAAGAATGTATATTCTGCAGCATTTGGATGAAATGTCCTGTAGATATCTGTTAGGTCCATTCCTTGTATGACCTCATTTAGTCCAGATGCCTCTCTGTTTATTTTTTCCCAGGATGACCTGTCAGTTGATGAGAGTGGGGTGTTGTAGTCACCCACTACCACTGTGTTTGGTGTTATCTGTGACCTTAGCTCTAATAGCATTTGTTTGATGAATTTGGGGGCCCCCATGTTAGGTGCATATATGTTTAGGATTGTAATGTCCTCCTGTTGGAGGGTGCCCTTAATCAATATAAAGTGGCCTTCATTATCTTTCTTAACTAATGTTGGACTGAAGTCTACTTTGTCAGATATTAGGATACCAACCCCTGCTTGTTTTCTAGGTCCATTTGCTTGAAACACCGTTTTCCAACCTTTCACCCTAAGATAGTGTCCATCCTTTGTAGAAAGGTGGGTTTCTTGGAGGCAACAAATTGAAGGATCCTGCTTTTTAACCCAGTCTGCAAACCTATGTTTTTGGTTGGGACTTTGAGGCCACTGATATTAAGAGATATTATTGAAAGGTGTGTATTCATTTTTGCCAATTTTTTTGTAGTTCTTCCGGTTTTACCTTTGCTCTCTTGTGTTAACTAGTATTTGAGTATTGTTTGTTTTTTCCTGGTTCCTTATATGTGTGCTTATCTTTTTCTTCAGCATGGAGGATTCTTTCAAGTATTTTCTATAGAGCTGGTTTTGTCTTCAAATACTCTTTTAGCCTGCTTTTGTCATGGAATGTCCTTATTTCTCCATCTATTTGAATGGATAGTTTTGCAGGATAAAGTAGTCTTGGTTGACAGTTGTTATCTTTCAGAGTTTGGAATACATCACTCCAAGCCCTTCTGGCTTTTGATGTTTGTGTTGAGTAATCTGCTGTAATCTTGATAGGCTTGCCTTTGTAGGTAACTTGATTTTTCTCTCTGACTGCTTTCAATATTTCTTCTTTGGTTTGTGTGTATGGTAGTTTGATTATAATATGGCGAGGAGAGGTTCTTCCCAGGTTTTGTCTGGCTGGTGTTCTAAAGGATTCCTGTATCTGCATTGGCACCTCTTTCCTAATTTGGGGGAAGTTTTCTTCTATGATTTTGTTGAAGATGCCAACTATGCCTTTGGAGTGAAATTCTCCTTCTACTATGCCCTGAATTCTTATGTTTGACCTTTTTATAGTGTCCCGAATATCTTGAAATTCCCACTCATACTTTTCTATTAGTTTGTCTTTCTCTTTGTTGGACTCTATTAGATCTGCCACCTGGTCTTCTAGCTTAGATATTCTGTCCTCTCCTTCATCCATTCTACTGGTGAAATTTTCTGCAGAGTTTTTTATTTCATTAACTGTGTTCTTTTATTGCTAGTAATTCTAACTGGTTTTCTTTATTATTTCTATTTCCTTATTTATGTCTAGTATTGATCTCTTTATTTCATTAAATTGGCATCCTGTGTCTTCTTTAATTCCTTTGATTTCTTCTTTGAGTTCTTTGAACAGATTTATAATCATTCTTTTGAAATCTTTCTCAGGCATTTCCTCTAACTCGTTCTCACAGGAGGTCATTTCTGATGCAGTAATACTTTTTGCTGGATTTATATTATCTTGATTTTTGGTGTTTCTTGTGTTATAATGTATATTTTTGATTCTTGGATTGTTTAATGATTGGATTTTCCAGTTAGCTGGGTATTAAGAGATGTATCAGTCAATCTGATGTTATATATCTTCAGGGTAGGAGCTTAAGGCACTAAGTGTGGCTCTGAAGACTCTCAGAGTATCTACAAAAGTAATCCTAGGTATTGGGTGTGCCTGCTATTGGAGTATTCTAAGTAGGCTAAGTGGAACAAAATACAGGCAGATTCTAAAATTTAACTAAACAATGTACACTTTCAGTGAAAAACCGCACAGAGTATTTATCCAAGAGTAGGTATTATGACAACCCGATCCACTGTTTGTCCCTTAAGCTGTGTGGTGCCTCACCCACTCCCTTAATCCTGACAACAAGGCAGTTAAGATTTCTGGTCTGAAGAGGGTTCCAAGTCAGCTTGTGACCAGGTAAGACCCTTCCCTAATGTATAACAGAAGTGTAAACAAAGCCACTGTAATTCAAGAAGCAACAAATAACAAGCACAAAATACAGCTTTTTTTTTCTTTCTTTCTTTCTTTTTTTTTTTTTTTAACTTTTTGAGGTAGGGTCTCACTCTAGCCCAGGCTGACCTGGAACTCACTATGGAGTCTCAGGGTGGCCTCGAAGTCACGGTGATCCTCCTACCTCTGCCTCCCGCGTGCTGGGATTAAAGGTGTGCGCCACCATGCCCAGCTCAAAATACAGCTTTTTTAGGAATGGCAAATTTGACCATCCATCTGATTTAACATATAATTTATCCTGATATGGAAGGTGCAATTAGCACTTCTGGTTCAGGCCTATATACCAGGTGTATTAGGCGGGTAGTGACCTGGTGTCATCCCAGTTACCTTTTGGGATGATTTTGGTCTCAGCTGCACTCTTGATTGGGTCCCTCTTTGGTGCTCTGTCAGTTCATGTAGGCATGGCCATGTTCCTGGACCACTGCTTTGTTCCCAAGGGTTAGACACTGGCAGTGGGAGAGGGAGAGGGAGCCAATGCTGCTCTAGTTTGCCCGCTGTTCCACATGTTCTTCTACCTTGTGATCTTCTCCTTCGTTGTTCACTGCTGTTCTCCCTTCACATTTCTTGAGTTTGTGGAGAGCTCTGGTGTGAGTGGAAAATCCCCTCGCCTGGCTTTTCCTGGTGCGTGCGCCCCACCAGAGCAGCTTCTGCCGGCCTGAGAGGGCTCTGAATGCTCTGTATCTCTCCTACTTCTCTGCTGCTGTTTCAATTTCCTATACACCTCAATTTTTAGTAAAAGTGTGCATTTTGCTGTTTTTTTTTTTTTTTTTTTTTGGCTTTTTCCCCCTAGGCTGGTTTGGTGTGGTACCTACACTGCCATCTTAACCGGACTCAATCAGGTCTTACTTGAGGCAAGAATGTTTCCAGTAGTAGCCTCATTCCAGGTTCATGACAAACACCAGGGCAGTGTCATTCCAAGGGGCATGGATTCTTTCTTGGCCTGGCAGTACCTTGAACCACAACATAGCCTTCAGTGGTTTTTTTGTTGTTGTTGCTTTTGTTTGTCTATTTGTTTGTTTTGACATCAGGTTGGCAGTATATACTCTGATTAGATTATGTTTGTTACACATATGAAATTAGCCACCTATATTCCCATTCCTCTGCCAATAAATCAGGAAAAAATATATCTTGGTTATTCTTTCATTTTAATATAAAACACCATTATTTTTTTTTTCTATTGGTATAGCTGAAGAATATACTCAAGGAGTTTTTTTGGGGGATCACATGTGTGAGTCACAAAGTGAATACTATTTTCATCTGTTAAAAGCCATGTGGTACTGATGGCTTTAGCTAAGTCTCCCACTCAGTGTGGACTGGTGGATCCAAGGAGCTACAGACATATGGACAAGCTAATTTAAAAGAGATCATAATAGACTTTCTTTAAATTCAGAAATTCCTGTTTCCCAAGTGAAAAAGTGATCCTGATACCAGAAGATCAGGAGGAGTCTTGTCACTTAACCAGTGAACTTTGCAGGTGACAAGGTGTGGGACAAAGTATAATCTAATGGGAATGAATGTGCTATAATTATTTTCCTTGAAGGACTAAATGCAGAGCAAGAATGAACTAGTTACCTCATCCCCAGAGCACAAACTAAGAAGACTACTTTGAAAAGCAAATGTTGAATTTGAAAAGTACATGGTGAACCCTTTCTAACCTTCAGGCATTCCTTTGAGGAACAGATAGCATGAGTTATATTTTCTCCAAGCTTAAAAATCAGGCTTCCAAATTTGTAGACACTGAATGGCAGTGCAATGCAGAATCAATGCTTGCAAAAGTTGATCTTTTTATCACAAGAAGAAACTTAATTCTACCACAGACTCCAGACAAGAATCTAGTCTTAGAAATGTTCCATGAAATTTTAGCTGACCTCAGAGAGACCAATCTCACCATGCATTTCAACTTATTTATTGTCAAGATATTTTATAAGTTGCATGTAATAATTAGATAACTATGCTATCTTTATTAAAGTCCAATCAAGATACCAAATGACAAGTTACTAAACATTTGAAAACTTTTCCTGGCCCTTAGCTTGTTCCTTGATCTAACGTTCGTTCCTGGAATGTGTTGATGTTCCAGGTCTACATCAGAGCGGTGGGGATGGGAAGAAGAAGATGGGATTTTAAAAAAATAGTAGTAAGACTCTTGCCTTTCTGCAAAGATGTGGCAACTGAGAAGAGGGAATCAGCATGGAATACTCACAGTGTTTCTGAGCAAGGCGGAGATGGCCAGAAGTGTGGATGAACTTCTACACGAAGTGACATGAACTGAAGAAAATGAGTCACTCATGTCTAATGAGTGAAAATATGGAAGACAATGGAGGCCGTAATCTTTGGACTACACCTCACAAAGTAACCTGTTATGTTTGAATTAGACCTGAAAAGGTACATACTGAGGAACTGTGTGAAAAAAACATGGCTAATTCAAGAAAAGGTAATGGACTTCCATTCTCTAGACTGGGTCCCCACTACCTGGGACACAAAATTCTCCATGCAATTGTTCTTTGGGGCATCTTCCCCAATGCCATCAGAGACTCAGAGGGGATGCAATTTTTAAATGTTCAGAAGCACTCTACTGAGGGTCATCTCTTGGGAATGACAAGGAATTACCATTTAATATGCAATGCATACTTTAGTCTACCAATATAAGGTGTCAGATTATCAAACAGCAAACCAAAAAAAGTAAGTTTTCGCCCTTTCTAACATAAGGAAATGTGGATTGAGAAAGTAATAGAACTTGGAACTTGGAGCTCATTTCTGGAGAAGCTATTTTTTAAAAGCCTTTCTTGAAAATGTGAATAATGCATTTTATTTATTAGACAGTAAGAAGTTTTTGGTTTTGAATACGGTGAATATGCTGATGTTTCTGATATAACTGTGTTGGTTTTGAAATGAGATCTCTAGATTTAAGATCATTTGGAGGGGCTGAAGAGATTGTTCAGTAGGTAAAATTACCTGCTGCACAAATGTGATGACCAGCATTCAGATCGAATAGTCCCAATGTGTCTTTTGTGAGACACGTGGCAGAGACAGGAGAATCACCAGAACTTTGTACCCAACTGGCCTACTGTAGGCACCGATCAGCAAAAGAGGGCCTGCCCCAAACAAGGTGAAAGATGAAGTCCATCACCCAAGATTGTCTTTTGATGCTACATATTCATTATGACATATGCATTTCATACTCATATACATGCACATAAAATGATTTTTAAAATCCCTTTCACTTTCAATATCTCAAAATCAAAATATAGTCTAAATTAGAATCAGAGTACAGAAGATGAAAAGAAGATTATAGATTTGAAAAGCTTAATGAAGTTGAAAGCCACAGAATGAAATAGATATGTTGGAGAAAGGTGTCAAAGATGCTTTGTGAATATCAAGTTTTGGAAACAGAAGATAGTGCATACATATGTAGCTCACAGCAAGCATTTTTTTTTAGGATGCAGCTGATATTTGGCTTTGATATGGATAGATTACTAAAATGAATTCTGCCAACTCCCTTATAAAACTTACAGCTCTCAAGTTAGCCATCAAGAGGAAATAAATATAAATTCAATGACGATGTCATGCTCTGAGCTGACAGGCCTGGTGCTGTCTTCCTCTTGCTTCAGGGTACAGAGAAGTGTGTGTGTGTGTGTGTTAATCAGAACAATTCTTGGGTGTGTGATGATCAGAATGATCTTTAAGGCATCTACATTTTTATAAGTATTTATTACTATAATACTTGAATTTGTGGTACAGACTCTAAGAATTTCATGGGCTATGATGATATATTAGTAACATCTGTAAGTATATTTTGAGGTGATGATAAAACATCATGAGGCATTGTTCTGTACTTCAAGTCATGAGCAGTCTAGTAAAGTTGTCAAACACAAACAAAATCACTTCTTTCTCACTGACACTACATTGTTTATCGAAGCCTAAAATGTTAAAGCCTTGTAAAATGTGCATATCTCATTTTCTCTTCTCTTAAAAATAGTTTTACTCTGTTAGAAACTGGAAGCAGGCGAGGAGCTGCTGAACATTCTCCATGTGCAGACCTGTTTCCTCAGCCTCTGCAGCTGTTCTGCATGAAGAGAGTAGCCATTGGCTATCAAATGAAACATCAAATTTTGGTTGTAGGAGTATGTGTTCTGAGTTTGGACCTTTAACCCAAGGAGAATTTTTCAAGCGTCTCATTATTCATATATCTATGAAAACACATAAGATATAACAAGCTTATCACCACTTAACTCTGATTGCTGACCTGTATTAAAGACATTTCTCTTCAATATTTTTGAATTTCTACTTCATCTTGCATTATTTCTATGCAAACTTTTTCACTTTCCAATACTGTTGGCTATGAAAATTTTACATTCAGTTCCTTTTTTTAAAATGTCAAAGTGAAAGTAAATGATTCAAAGTGAAAAGATAAAACAAAAATGTGTATCAATTACTGTTGTCTCTCCTCTCATCCCTTTTTTCCCCTTCAAGCTGTTGGTCTCTCTGAAGAGGTTCCAACCTTTGTTTGAGACCCTAGAGCACTGGGACAGATGCTGGTCTATGTCATAATTACTTTAGAGTGAGACTTTTCTGAGATAATGGAGAAATAATGAGATTTGCCTGAAAAAATATTACTAGAATATCTTAAAGATTTATATCAAGCTTCACCTATCCTTATTCTAAAGTGTTAAATGTACTAATGAGGTGTCCCATAGAAAGAGTAGAATACTCTTAGCTTGAGTGTGAACTATACAGTAATAGATGGCTGGGGGGCGGACATCTGAGCTGCAAATATATGCAGTGACATTATGAGCGCACAGTGATAGGGAGCAGGAAGGGCCATGTCCTGTTGGCTGAAGTGAGAATGGGAGACATGTCTCAGGGGACCAAATCAACTACATATGTATGTAAAAGTATGTAGATGACTGCTGTCTTTCAGCACCCCACCTTAATGAGCTTTTTATGCTCCAATTCTACATGATTGAATCTGTCTGCCTGCCTGCCATGGTAGCAGCTGAATCCAGGTCAAAACAGAAAAAAAAAAAAATAGTGCTCTGGAGTAAGAGAGCTTGAATTTCCATTAACAAACTTCACTCACTATTTACATGAACTTTAGCATTCTTTAACCTATTTAAGCAAGTTGTACTCATCTGTAAAATGGGAGCAGCTCTATGCCATAAGGTTTTTGTTTCTGTTTTTGTTTTTGTTTGTTTTTTTTTTTTTTGGTAAATCGATGTTATACTTCATTTTAAGTCACTTAGCAGAATGCCTGCCACTTAGAAAGCCATTAATAATGTGGTGGTTATACTAGTTATTATTATTTGTTTTTGTTACTGCTATGACCTAATAGAATAAACTTATGGGAGGAAATGGTTCTTTTCTTTTCTTATCTGTTTGGGCTCAAAGATACTGCTTTAGTACGTGCTGATGAGGAAGGCAGTCGATGGGAGTGGAGATGTGTGGTTGGTGCTTCTCACATTTTGGGGAGCTGGGAAACAAACAGGCTAGACCGTATCCAGTGATGGGCTTTGTTACAGTCAGGTTCACATTGCTGGTAGAAATCATCCAATCAAGAGCAGCTTGTGGGGAAAAAAAGAGGTTTATTTTGGCTTACAGGCTCGAGGGGGAAGCTCCATGATGGCAGGGAAAATGATGGCATGAACAGAGAGTGGATATCACCCCTTGGCCAACATAAGGTGGACAACAGCAACAGGAGAATGTGCCAAACACTAGCAAGGGGAAACTGGCTATAACACCAATAAGCCTGTCCCCAACAATACACTCTCTCCAGAAGGCATTAATTCCCAAATCTCCATCATCTGGGAACCTAAGTTTATGGGAGATATCTCAGAACACCTAAGTTCATGGTGGGTACCTGAATCAAACCACCACAGGCTTTAACTCTCAAAGCCATCATCCTAGTAGTCTAGGTTAGCAGGCAAAACCTTGTGTCCAAAAGGTTCCATAACCTCACAAAACAATGACTCCAGCTGGAACCAAGGAGGGACATTTCAAGCTCAAACCAGAACATTATCTATCCCAAATTTTTAAGGGTATTCAACCATCCATTCTTGCAATTTCTCATCTATTAAATCAGCTCAGACAACTATGATCATTCTGCTATAACCAAGTTGACTTTAAAATGATAGGCTGGGCTAATAAACCTCAAAATCTACCCCCAGCAACATACCTTCTCCAGCAAGTCTCCACCTACCACGTTGCCATCATCAGCTGGGGATCAAGCATTCGGAGTGCATGAGTTTGTGGCATTCGTCTGATTCAAGCTACCCAATTGCAGCTTACTGATTGGTTTTTCCTCCACTTCTGAGAGTTGGTTCTATCAATGTTGTCTACATTTGGCATCACCATGTTTATCAACACATATTCAAGCTTCCCCTTTCCAATAAGGATGGTTCTTTCTCTGTCACTCTCCTCCCTTATTGGGTTCAAACCAATGAAGGAAATGCAGTTAGACTTTAAGACATATACTTAGAAAAGAGAATTTTCTCCAAAGACAGTACATAAGTGTAGGATCATAATTGCTATGTAGACTTACAATATGAAAACAAATTAAATATTCTTAGTTTTATAAAAAAAATTTTCAAGTCCTGTAAAGGTGGTTTATTATCTTGAAAGTTAGACTATGGAAATTAGAGATTATTGATCTGTAGTGATTCCATCCTGAAAAATTCATAATTTTGTAGGAAAAATAAAACAAATTATATATGTAGGGTAGAATGTAAGGTAGAAAGGATGAAAGAATAAACTGAAGCTCAAAGAACCTACATATTCAAGTGTGGCTTCACAAGCATTTGTTGAGCAAATTGCAGAGCTATAATACACTAGGTAATAGGTTTATCCATATTTCACTGCTTACTTCCCTTTTGTCATGTGATGTAATTCTTTGTTTTTCTTCTTTTAATTGACGTATGTGTGTTTGTATGCATGGACTTGCCATGCCATGAATGTGGAAGTCAGAGGACAACATCAGGATATTTGTTTTTTTTTTTTTTTAGAATTTTTCCAGTGTAGCTGCCCTGTGAGCTTTTGGACTCTCTTCTTTCCAGCTCTTATTGATGTAGGTGTGTTGGGATCTCAGATATATGCACCACTTTGTATCTGTATTTACCTGTGGGCTTGAGGAACCAAACTTGGGTTGGCAGGTCTAAAAGCAAGTTTTTTTAACTGCTAAACAATCTCCCCATGTCTAATTATTTTATTTTCTACTATTTTCCCAAATAATCCTAAGTCAGCTCATTTGATAACAGATTGGATATTTAGTTGCTTTCTTTGGCTTATATAAAAGTCAACAAATATTTTCTCAGGTAGTGGGTGTTTTAAGCTTTGAGAGTCACAGTGTCTCTATAACAACCTGTCAACTCTGTGCCACAGAACAAAAGTAGTCATATATAATATGTACACGATATGAATTTCTCTGTTCCAAAGATCTTTATTTACAGAAAAACAGATGGTGGGCTATATTTGGCTTACAAATGCCATTTTGCCAATCTCTGCTCTATGGTATATGGTTCCTGCTATATCAACACAAATAAAATATTTTGCTGTCTGATATTCATAGGAATGGTATTATAACAAACAGAGTAACCATCTCGACTAGTGTAAACACCCAACATCAAAAGCAGCAAGGGACCTTAGATTTTACCCCGCTTTCAAGAAAATAAGTCAGCCAAACACATTTCACAGGCAGTGGTAATGATATCTGACTCCTTAGAAAGAGACAAAGCATATTCTATGATCAGCAATAAGCAGTATTCAGTGGGCAGTAAGCGCACCAACCCTTTGCTCAGGAGAGAGGCATTCGCACTATTTCACAATCCTGGGCTCCATACAAACATTCTTGAATAGATAATTCAGGACAAAGGCATATAGCATTTCTGTTCAGAAGATGTGCAGAAATACCATAAAATCAGAAAACTATATACCAATCCCAACACCAACAAAATGCAGTCATGTATCTGCAGATCTTGAATGCATTGATAGAAATCCAGGATCAAGTGCTGGACAGATGGCTTAGAGGTTAAGCCACTTGCCTGTAAAGCCTAAGGAGCCAGGTTTGATTCCTCCATACCCACATAAGGCAGATACACACTGTGACAGGTGGCACATGATTCTGGAATTCATTTGAAGTGGCCAGAGGCACTAGTGTGCCCATTCTCTCTATCTGCCTCTTCCTTTCTCTCTTGCCTCACTTTTTCTCAAATAAATAGATAAATAAATAAAATATAAAAAAAGAAATCTAGGATCAAGCCAACTGCAACATATTTTCTACTCTCTACATTTTTAAAATATATTTTTATTTATTTATTTGAGAGAGAGAAAGAAGGAGAGAGAGAGAAAGAGAGAGAGAGAGAGAAAGACACACAGAGAGAGAGAATGGATGAACCAGGGCCTCCAGCCACTGCAAACAAACTCCAGACACATGCGCCCCCTTGTGCATCTGGCTTATGTGGGTTCTGGATAATTGAACCAGGACCCTTTTGCTTTGCAGGCAAATGCCTTAACCACTAAGCTATATCTCCAGCCCAACTCTCTACATTTTTAATTCAATGTCCTAGATAATTTACAACAAAAATAGGTAATGGCTATATTTCATTTCCAATCCATGATTCCCATCTATGAGGCCATTCTTTTATGCTAGTTACATTAGAATTGAAAATTTTCAATGTGGCTTATTTAAGGTACAGCTGTTCAGAGTTTGCACATTTATGGTCATTCACTTCATATGTGTGTGTGAATGTATGGAATAATACTCTTTAAATACTTATCAGAAGCTACAGGGAAAAGAAAGGTCGAAAAACTGCTATTGGCTTGCAAAATCATTGTGATACTTCACATTTTAAACTAACTCATGAAAATTTTAGAAGCTATTAAGAGATTCACCTTCTGAGATTTTTTTTTAATTTAGAGTTTCTAAGAATTCCAATTATCTATAATCACAATTATGTGTCAAGAGATGCCCCAGACCAGTCTTTCTCTGCAATCCTGGGAAATAGATGAGTGTAGATTGATTAGGGTGAGGCCTCTAACAAAATGAGCACAAAATCAAAAGTTAAATACCAATTTCTAATCATTAGACTACAGATGGTTATTTCTTAACTAACCTGCTAGTTAAGAAGCTTAGACACAAATATAAACAAGTCATCATTTCTCATATCATGTTGACTTTGTCAGGTTGACATGGTGAGGGACTGATGACCTCAGTGTAGTATGTGTGCAGTCCCTGTGCTGCTGCTCACCAATACTTCTGGATTGTTACCCAATAATTCTTTTGGAATTGCACCAGATTTTCCTAAGCTTTGTATTTGGGTTCTCTGGAGAATGCAGTGATTTGCTTTAGTTTCTTATCAAGAAATCACTTGATATTCAAACTCTTCTGAGAAAACCCAGTGAGGAGTCAACCTCATAAGTCATGAAGACAAAGGGATGAAGGGAGAGGTCAAGTCAATTCTAATTGACAACTGTGACTAATGGAAATATTTGTAGTGGAACATGTTAATCTTGCTTTTCTAGTTACTTGTTTGCCCTCTATTTCTTGGTACATATTCATCTTATTTTTATGGGGAACATAGGATGCAAGATCACAGTTTTTGCGAACAGGCCGTCCCAACATCAGCACACACATGTGTAAGCAGAAAAGGTGAACAGGAGGATACCCTGGACTATGGTGGAAAATGATGATGACTGAAAGTTGAGGGGAAGGGGGTCTCATGCTACTTGCCTCCTTCTGGGAGCATATTTGTGCCTGGTGTGGTCCAGTCATAGAATATGAGGGAAGAGTGCATGTGTGGTTATTGCAAATCAGTGTATTCCTTTTTTAAAAGTTATTTATTTATTTGAGGGAGAGAGACAGAGACAGAGACAGAGACAGAGTCAGAGAAAGAGAAAGAGAAAGAGAAAGAGAAAGAGAAAGAGAAAGAGAAAGAGAAAGAGAAAGAGGCAAATAGCAAGACAATGGGATTACTAGGACTTCCAGTCACTGCTAGCAAACTCCAGACACATAGGCCACTGTAGCAGACAGCTTTAGGTTCGCTGAGATGAACTTTCAGACCAGGCACAGTTATGGAGGAAGGGATTTATTGAAGCTTACAGATCCAGGGGAAGTTCCACAATAGCAGAAGAAACTGGCCTGCCTTCACAGGACCAAGCAGAGAGAGAGAAGTACAAGTCTAAAGCCAAAAGCCACAGCACACTTCAGGAACTCCAGCTAGGCACACTTTGCATATCTTTAGATTAAAATCTCAAACCCACCACCACACCTTAAGATCCACACAATGGCACTGCCTCCAGCTAGGCACACTTTGCATATCTTTAGATTAAAATCTCAAACCCACCACCACACCTTAAGATGCATGCTGGGGAATCAAACCTGGGTCCTTAGGCTTTGTAGGCAATCACCTTAACTGCTAAGCCATCCCTCCAAGACCACAATATAGTCTTATATCAAAAGAAGTTGCTCTCCTTTTGTCATGTTAAGCCTTTTGGAATTATGAACTTTAGTCATTTTTAATTTGGACATTTTTTTACTGAAGGCTGTTGATTGACTTGACAGAGAGTGAAGCTTGTCACTTCCTAGTATTGACATTTTTCCAGTGTTGCCATGTTTGTATGTACGGGCATGAAGATTTATGGAAGATAATGGATGGACGCATCTCTCTCATGCCTCAGAGAAATGCTGGAGATTTTCCAGGAAGAATATAAAGCAGTGGTAGGTACCATGTTTTTAAGTATTATTTTCACTATGCTTTTACTTTGTTCCTCTTTTAGAAAGAGTGTGATGTCAGTCACATTTAAATTAGATGAAAACCTGAATTTTTCATATTAATTAAAGTTCAATGGATTCTTTATAAAGAATACATGAAAAGATCAGAAGTGATGGGGAAGGGGAGAGTCACATAGAGTGGATTTTCTGCAGATTAACTGTGGCAGGATTGAACTTCCTCCTGGGTTTCCTGGAATGATTTAATATTTAGAGAGAAATTGACAAACAGTATTACTTTATGCTGTATGGATAGTTTTTTTTTTTTTCTCTTGGAAAGAGGAGTGTGAGTGAAAAGGGATACTTATTGCCAATGAGTAGCAATGTAGATGAGTTTGTGTTCACTCTGATACTCCAATGAAATAACCCAAATTTGCATTTTAAAAAATGGTCTACAAAGCTACTATTTTGTGCCTATCTCTGGCAGCACAAGACTGGAAAGAAAAATTAAGGCCTGACCTCGACACGGCCTTATTCCAGATGTTACAGGTGTCTGCAACTGGGAGCCTCAGATTTTGATAAAGTGTTCCTGTTCATTTTCTTAGACAATCACAATGTGATTTGTTCAATCCATAGAGTTCAATTATTTGTATTTAAACTCATCAATGGAGATTTTTAAAGTATTACTTAGCAAACAAAGAAAGAAAATCAGCATTACAAAGGCATGAATAGTGTGACTGGAAAGTAAACTTAGACCCTGAGGAAATTAAAAGAAGGAACTCTCATTTGACTGCCTGGTAGACATTCTGACAGTTCAGAGCATCCATCACTCTGAGGGGCATAGTCTGTGTTCCTGATCTGGTCTCCCTGGGTTGCACCAGCCATCCAGTTGTTTTCTTTCAAGAGGGTTTCTAGTAAGACAGTGACTATTGAACATACTCTGTTCTCTGCCTTTAGATGTGCCAGCCTCCTTATGCCTGCTTTGAGTTTCTGCTATAACCACTGTAGCTAATTTATTGCTATTAGCATGCATACTTTATATCTCTCTTTACAATTGGGTTGCTGTTTGGCAAATGATTATCCCTTCTTAAGAAAGCCTGACATTCTCCAATCGTTCACACTTTGCACACTATGCTGTTGGCACAGCGCTAAAGACCAGAATAAACCCTACCCACATCTCCATACAAAGCACACCTGACTCCATTTAAATCTCTAGCTAAAGGCTTTACATGCTATCTGGTTACTTTGTCTCATCGTGGAGTTTAAAATATTTGATACTTAGGTTCCAATATATCAGCTAGTAGTCATTCCCCAACTACACAGTGTCAGTTGGTAATAGTATACAGAATTAGAGTAGGTGCTGCAGGGAGTTTACATTATCACTGTCAGGGCATTGCTAGAAAACATGGATGTCCTCCTGTTCTAAGCTCTTTCTTTCTTGTTAAGCTATGGTAAGAAATTTTTAAACAATCTATAGTAAATAAATCAATTTTTGATTATATTTTGTAAGACAAGTGATACAAGCTCTTTATATCACTGAAAGAGAGTGGTTTTCTTAAAGCAAGATCTATTGTCTATGTGAAAAGAAACAAGGAGAAAAGTAGGTTATTGGGGTATAGGAGGAAGAAATATGATACAGGAGGAAGAAATATGTGACATTTAAATGTTATGATTATGCAACTTTATGTGGTTGTAAAACCGAATTAATCCACCTAATATAAGATGAGGTACATCATGGGTATGGAGGAAGGGGAGGTAGTTTAGCACCAGAGTACTTGCATAGTATGTGTGAGGCCCTGGGTACAATCAATCCCCAGTAGAATAATAAAGTAGTCAGATTCATAAAATGATTAGAAAAGTATATTATTTCAGGACATTTTATCCATGTTACACAGGATTGACAAAAGCTATGCAGTCTCATTTCTATTTTTTCTCTCAACATTACATCTAACTTATAAACCATTTTCCTGGGTAAAAATCATTGAAACAGGACTGGAAGACTCAGCCCTTGGAGGAGCTTTGGTATGCAAAGCCTGCTAGTCCATGTTCAATTCCCCAGCATACATGTATAGCCAAATGCAAAAAGTGGTGTAAGCATCTGGTGTTTGTTTGCAGCAGCAAGGGGCTCTGGTGTGCCTGTGTGTGTGCACGTATGTGTGCACGCGCACACACAGATACACACATACACACAAATCACAGCTAAAAGCAATGTTTTGTTTTTTCTGTTTGTTAAAAAAAACAGTCTTTGGCAGAAAACAAAAACAGGAATGGGCTAGAGAGAAGGCTTAGTGGTTAAGCACTTGCCTGTGAAGCCTAGGGACCCTGCTTCGAGGCTTGATTCCCCAGGACCCATGTTAGCCAGATGCACAAGGGGGCGCACGCATCTGGAGTTCGTTTGCAGTGGCTGGAGCCCTGGCACACCCATTCTTCCCCCCCCCCCTGTCTCTCTGTCTCTCTCTCTGTGTCTCTTTCTGTGTGTCTGTGACTCTCAAATAAATAAATAAAAATAAACCAAAAAAAATTTTTTAAATAGGAAAAGAAATCATTGAAACAGGTAAGTAAAAACAAAATCACAATATTTCTTGTGTTCAATTCTTCAGAGAAAACATGCTTGCCTATACAGAGGTGAAAAAGCACATATCCAAAACAAATAAATTTAACTGAAAAAAATTAGAGTGCTTACCATATACCTATCACTATATCACTTACATGGATATACGTATCAGCAAACAAAATGAAAGTTAACTGCTGAGGGAATCAGGAAATGAATACATATATAGACTTTTAAACTCATGTTTGCTGGTTTGTGCTGATTTATGTAATAAGAAATAGAATTATTTTTCAAGATTGTTTTTGAATGCTCAGTGATAAATTTGAATAAATCCAGCCATCATGAATCTGGTGGACCCACTATGAATCATAGTAAATAAGACCCTCTCTACTTCCTTCCTTTACTTTTAGAGTGAAGAGCATGACTCAAATGATTTATTTGATAATAGTTGAAAACCTTGATATCAACCTACTGTGTTTTCTACATGAGATATTTATATGGAAGGACTGCAAAATATTTTCAAACCCATCATTCATAGGTGATTTTCACTCATAAACTTTGAATGTATTTTTTTATTTTTAACATTGCTTTTCTTTTTGTGAGTAAAAGTAGAGATTAGAAAAGTATTTAGAATTGCATACACAATATTCTACTTTCTGGTTTTTTGATCAAATGAAAGTGTGAGGCTTTCTATGTTTTATCCTATAAGAGAAGGTAAAGCGACTTCTATCTTGTTTCTTTATTAACATTTATGTAGTGATAGAAGGCCACATACACATGATAAACTGAAGAATTCAACCCTATGGGCAAGGAAAGTATACTATTACAAGTAAATCAAGTATGCGGATGATCTTCAGCTGAGAGAACTTATGCTGTTTTTGTTGTTGTTGTTGTTGATGTTGTTGTCTTTTTCAATGTCACAGGTGAAAGCAGACTTTCTTCTCTTCCATTTGCACCGTGGCAACAATGCTATGCAGTATCACCATGGATTTAGAGACTACGCTGACGAAAACTGGGGACCAACCAGGTTCCTATTGCGGCTGCACATATTGATGACTGCAGCTTCAGCTCTACACTGACCCCTGACCCCAAGATTTGTACATTTCCCTTTAATTCTGCAACTACCTTTCAGGCCAAATTTTATTATGATCCCATTAGAGATGAATAGAATAGCATTCAGAGGCGTTAAATGCTATGCCCTGGGTAAAACAATTAAAAATACCTAAAACCAGAATTCCAGAGCAAAACTATCTCAAAAGATGAAGATTTTCCATTGTATCACATGACAACCTCATTGGATGAGAATGGGGGTAACTCACCAGAGAAGGATAATGTTCCCAGCATGGGCTTGATCATTTAAAACAAAGCCCATTCACTAGAATAAAAACTGAAAGGGAGATAGATGTACTATGAACAAGTTTTCTTAAAGCGGTCACATATGAAGTGCTGGTGTCCTAAGAATTGCTATCAAAAGTTAATCAGGTAACAGTTCATCAGAAATGCTTCCATCTAGTTTGCAGCTTTTTCTCCGTGATGCAACACCACAACACTGGAAAATATCTTTAACTAAAGTATATGATGTTAGAAGCCTTTGCCACAAATACAACGGGAATGTTTTGATGGCAGAAATCAGGAATGCTACCAAACTCTTTGACTGTCATGCTTTATCAGTTCATGACAAGTTGAAGACTCAACATCACTAAGCTTTATTTTAACCTTTATTTCTGAAAACATCCTTTGTAGTTAGTGCATATTTTGGGATGCATTTTTCTATTATGCAAATGCGAACTATAATAAGCATGTAAAGCAGTTTGAAGAAAGTTTAATGTCGAGGTACAATCAACTTTCTTTGTCTCAATGTATTTTTTCACCTAAGATGTTAAAAGTCCAGTTTTGAAATAAATAACACTAAGTTACATACTAATCATGGAGTGATCATGTATACTATGAAAGCAGTTATCATTTGAATAATTGGTGATAGAGAACAATCTTCTAAATAATTCAAATTCCACTCTTATCAAGATTATTGGGTAATAATAAGTCAAATCTTATTTTGTTTTGAAAAGTACTAAATTGCATTTTCTTTCCCACGTGTACAAATTAACATTTATTTTGCAAGTGATATAAGTTACTTGTACAAAAAGGAAAACATTATTTTTAAAGCCTTCTTGTATCATTTGGAATTCAAGAAATATTCTTGGGCTCAGAGAGAATAAGAAGAAATGGAATTCTATCTTCACTCTGATATTCTGCTCCTGTTTCTCTTTCTCTCTCTCTCTCTCTGTCAAGGCCTCCTCCCTCTTTTCTTTGTCTATATAGCAAGACTCACCCATTTTCTTTCTCCTACAACTGGTAACTTTAAAAACATCACATTGACTGAATCCTAAATTCAGCATCTACAGGATCTGAGCTTCAGTCAACGTAAGTCTGATACCTTCTTCTGCACCAGTCATCTATGTCTACCAATGCACCAACTCATGTGTACAAAAGGGATCACAGTTGCACTTACATAGATGGAGATTACAATTCCCCAAATTGGGCATAGTTCTGTGAGGAAAATGCTATAAATGGCATCATTCTGTGAATTTAGGTAATTTCTTCAATGTTTTCTGTGGAGATCTCACCTTCACGTACCTTCTCTGGCCCCTACCACTTTAAGATGAACAGACAGCACTCCTTGGCTCACCACACATCAGCAGTCAGTTCAGAATGAACACTGCTTGGTTCAGTTGTTTTCCAAGCTTGGATTTATGAAGCATTCCAACTGTACTTGGCACAATTTACTACGTACACTTAGGGAAGCTGCCAAAATGTGCAGAGTGCCTTTGGCAGAAGAAAAAAAAAAGCAGATGGTCCCATCAAACAGATCACATTCATGGGCATTAAATTAGATTTGATGTGAACAGTGATGTCTATCTGAGGGATATGTTTAAAGGGTTAAATAGCTCTGTTGTCACAAGCTAGAACATAAAGCTTCAAGAAGCCCATTATGATTTGAGTATACCGACTATCAACCACATTGAAGATTTTAAAAGAGTGGCAGGAGAAGATTCTCTGTGATATCACCACAACTGGCTGGAAATCCTATAGCAGAGCTGCAGGAACAAGAACGTGAGAATAAGTTGACAGAGCCCACTGACAGCGAGCCGATGTGGACAGAGGTATACATTTACATGAGCACAAACAAGAAACAAGAACTTTGAAGGGTTCACCATAAGCAAGCAATATTCTAGGTTTTCATTCAACTCAGTGGGGAGTTTGGAACATCATAATATTCAGTCTAAATTCTTCACGTTGACAATGCAAAAACCGAGGTTCACAAAGATGAGTATTTAGGACCAGGCCTCTGAATGCTGACAGGAGTACTCTTCATTCCTCATTAAACAGGGACTTTTGAGTTAACAATCCAAATAGGAAACAACTTGCTGAGAAGAATGACCTTCAAATAAATTCACCCAGGACTGCTTAGTCTAATAATACCATTTTTTAAAGCATTTCTTTCTACTTTAGTAATGAATGTAATGAGTGTCATTTAAAAGTCACAAATGTAGGAAGTGCTATTGTCAACCCTGGGCTAGGACTTCACCCAAATTGAATTTCTGTCTTAATGAAGTTGGTAAAAATTCATGTGTGAGAAGTTAATCTAAAACACTGACCTTAGCCTGAAAGAACATTTCTAATATGTATTTCTTATTGCCTAATGACATGTATTTATGGGTAAGCACATAGGGAGATTGGTTGGTAGATAGTTTGACTGATAGATGGATAAATATGCAGATCTATTATAGATGATAGGTTGATAGAGAGAAGTCTGATTTTATATTGATTAAGAAGGGCTTTTGGAGAAGAGTAGAGCCTGCCAAGCTGAATCTGTGATGCCAATGCCTGAGTCAACTAGAGCCTGAGGGCTCTGACTGTTTTAACTTGTTATTGGGAGATGGCGAAAAGTATGGGCAGGGTCTTCAGTGGCAGTAGATCACTAGGAGGCATGTCCTTGTGGTTAGACCTTGCCCTCGTTCCTTCCTGCATTCGCTATTCTCCACTCTCTGATTGGTCATGACCAAAAAATAAACAGCTCTCCACCACATTCTCATGCACCATGAAATTCTGCCCAAGTGCATGGGACCACACAACAGTGGACCAAACCCTGACTAGATCCTTCTTTTGAGTTGTTCTGTCATATTAACAAGAGAAAGTAACTAATATAGATAGTATTGCTGTAGACAGAATTGAGCAAAGATGGCTACAGAAACCCATGCTTTCGTCTCCTGTAATAAGTTACCCTGGAAAGATCTACCCCAGGTTCCAGGGGTGACGTTTCTCAGTGGCTTCTGCATGATGATCAGAGTGGTGAAAATGGTGGTGACTGGTACACAAAAGGTGAGTAAGTGTGTCTTGAAACTGCCTCTCTCCAGTTCTATGGATGAGGGGAAGAAAACCATGAACCACAGACATCAGAGCTACAGTGCAAAGGAGCTCAGTCCTTGCATCATACTTTGGAGGAAAGTTTTCCACAGCTCCTGGGCATCCACATTGACTTGTTACTTGAGCAAGAAATAAACTTTAGTAAAGGTTGAGTTACTGAATTTGGGGAATTATTCATGAAAGCAAGTGAAATTACCCCCAATTAATAAAATAGATCATATATTTGTGTAGATGATATGTCTAAACTATATGATAATTAACTATGATCCTAAAGGGATGTGTTTGAATAAAGCAGATGGATTAGAAATTCATAGGCACAGGACTCAAAGGCCTGGACAACTTTCTAGTTATACCAGAATCCTCAGAGCTTCCCAGCTGATGATCTATCTCTTTGCATATCAGAAGACTAAGTTTTACACTAAAATAATGACTTATCCTTTGATTCAAGCCATGGGATCAAATTATATTATTAGATTGAGGTTTCTGAGGAACTCCTGGGGATTACAGAAGCTGTTGTTCTGTCATGCTTCCTTAAGTCAGCTCCTGCAGGACCATAGAGGCCTCATTTGTTTGTGCCTACAAGAAAATATCAAAGCAGATGACCAAAGTTTTGAAATAACCCAACAAGGAGAACACATCCTCAAGGGACATTAATATAATAAAGGGGGTAGAAAATATTAGATAAGAAGAAACTAACTATCATGTAATTGTTGAGACCAACTCTTGTATTTCACTGTGGGAAAACTGTGTGTGTGTGGTTTTATTCATTTTTCTGTAGGCATGATGAACATGTGTGAGTACATGCATGTGGAGGCCAGAGGTTAAAGTTAGATTTACTCATCCTTCAATTTTCACCTACTTTTTAACATTGTAACAAGAATTTTAATACAAGAACATAATTTAATTTACTCATATTCCCATTTTATCACTCTCTTTTTTATTTATTTTTTCTTTTTTTTTCTTTATTAGTTAGTTTTGTATTCAGCAAATACAGTCAGTTTTGTACCATTATTAGGCTCATCCGTGACCTACCTCCTCCCCTTGGCCCCTCCTTGTTGAGGTATATGGGTCATGCATTGTGGAGTTAGCCCACAGTTATGGGTAAGATAAATGTCTCTGCATATCATGACCCAACATGTGGCTCTGACATTCTTCCCTCCCCTCCCCCCCGTCTTCCGCAAAATTTCCCTGAGCCATGTTGGGTTCATTTTTGGTCTGCTTCAGTGATGAGGTGTTGGGGGCCTCTGAGGCTCTGACTCTCTGATTTGGTAGGAGTTGATTTTTCTCTGTGTTGATCTCCTTCCCCCTTCTGCTGGTATCCGGTTCATTAGGAAAACAGCATCCTTGCTTGTTTCTCCAATTTTTCTTAGTTTCAGCCGGGGCCCTTTTGAGGTATGATGGGGTGGCTCTCTGCTTAGGATCTATATCTATCTGAAAAAGAGAAGCATATTCTCCAAAGGAGAGTAAGTTACACCAGGACAAATGAGATAACCCTTCCTTTTTTTATAGAGAGTTTAATAGGTGTAGGTCCTCTTGTAGCCCATGATTGATGATAGCTTGATATTGGTGAGTGGGCTTATGTTTGGATATGGTTCTGACTTGTTTCCCAGCTCCAGCTATGGGTCCCATACCACTGAGGAGATCAGTTAGCCAAATTAAGAGCAGTTGGTTCCCCACCATGGCTTTGTGCCACTATTGCACTTGTGTGGGCATCACAACAAGTTATTTGCTGCTAAGTACGTTAGACCATGAGTTGCTTGGACAGATATTGGTCATTTTCTCCCAGACGCCCATGTAGCACCTTCTGGCACTAGACACGCTGACTGTCTGGGGACTGACTCTCTTCCAACTTCTACCCATGCCATTGTATTTTGAATGTCAACCACATAAGGTGTCTTCAGCAGTAGGGTCTTACCACTAACCTTTGGTGGGTCATCACGTACTCGGACAGAAATCTGTCTGGCTTTTAGGAAACCTTGTAGGTCTCTCTGATCAAAAGCTCATTGTGGATGATAGCCCCATGCTGGTACTGGGAGTTACAGGTCAGTGCCCACTAAGAAAAGGAGGAAAAAGGTAGCTAATATACAAGAGTTAGAGAGAAGAGTGAGGGAGGGAGGGAGAGAGCGGGAGGGAAGATGTAGGAGATTAAGGTTAGTCTTGACCCTACCCTCTCCAGTGTCTTGTGGTTCAGGTGTTCCCTGTAAGGGCCTGGTGAAGGATCAGCCATTTGGTCTATCTTTTAGTAAGTAGGATTTTATGGTACCATTGCCGTTTGGGTCTAGATTTGTGTTTCCCACCCCTTTGATGCCCTCCCTTCCCTCCCCTTCCATCCTAGTATCTAGTCCATGAGATGCTTGCTGGATATGTAAGGTATCTTTGGTAGATTCAGGTTAGGTGCTGTAGATGAGTGAGACTATGTGGCAATTTTTTTTTTCTGTGATTGTGTAAGTTCACTGAGAATGATCTGTTCATTGTTCAACCATTTTTCCTCAAATTTCATTGTGTCATTTTTTCTTACTGCTGTATATAATTCCATTGTGTAGATATACCACATCTTAGTAATCCACATAATCATTTCGATAGATGCAGAAAAGGCCTTTGACAAGATACAAAATCACTTCATGATCAAAACATTGGAGAGAATTGGCATGGTTGGTTCATATCTTAACCTAATAAAGGCAATATACAATGCTCCAAAGGAGAAATAATACTTAATGGAGAGAGACTGGAGGAATTCCCATTAAGATCAGGAACAAGACAGGGTTGTCCACTCTCACCTCTCCTTTTCAATATAGTACTGGAAGTCCTAGATCAAGCAATAAGACAGGAGAAGGGAATAAAAGGGATACAATTTGGAAAGGAAGAAGTTAAGTTAGCTTTATTCGCTGATGACATGATTGTATATGTAAGAGACCCGAGAGACTCCATCCCAAAACTCCTGAAGGTGATTAACTCCTATAGCAAAGTAGCAGGATACAAAATCAATGCACAAAAATTAGTAGCCTTCATATATGCAAATGACAAACATACAGAGAAAGAAATAAGGGACATAGTCCCATTTTCAATAGCAACAACAGCAAAAAAAAAAAAAAAACAAAATACCTTGGAATAACGTTAACCAAGGAAGTGAAAGATCTATACAATGAAAACATAAAAACACTCAAAAAAGAAATTGAGGAGGACTTGAGAAAATGGAAAGACCTCCCATGTTCCTGGATAGGCAGAATTAACATTGTGAAGATGACAATCCTACCAAAGGCAATATACAGATTTAATGCAATTCCAATTAAAATCCCTACAATGTTCTTCACAGAGATAGAAAAAATTATCTCCAATTTCATATGGAAAGGCAGAAGGCCTCACATATCCAAACATATCCTCAGCAAAAGAAATAACCTCTGGAGGCATCACCATACCTGATCTAAGGCTATATTACAAAGCCATAGTAATAATAACAGCATGGTACTGGCATAAAAACAGTACTATAGACCAATGGAATAGACTTGAGGACCCAGGCTTTGGGTCAAACAACTATAGCTACATGATATTCGATAAAGGCCTGAACAATATAGGCTGGAAAAAAGACAGCATCTTCAACAAATGGTGCTGGACAAACTGGATAACCATATGCAAGAAACTGAAACTTGATCCACCCATTTCACCATGCACTACACTCAAGTCCAAATGGATCAAAGACCTCAATATAAGACCAGAAACTTGAATACTACTGGAAGAACATATAGGAAGTACTTTCCATGATATAGGAATGGTAAAAGACTTCCTGAACAAAACCCCAGTAGCTCACGATCTTAAACCATCACTCAGCCAATGGGATCACATGAAGCTGAAGAGTTTCTTTACAGACAAACATACAATAAGCAAAGCCAATAGATTACCCACAGAATGGGAGAAAATATTTGCGGGTTATCCAACTGATAGAAGCCTAATCTCTAGAATCTACAAAGAACTCAAAAATCTAAACAGTAAGAAGTCAAACACCCCTCTCACAAAATGGGGCAAAGAGCTGAACAGGCAGTTCACAGAGGAAGAAATACAAATGGCAAACATACACTTAAGAAAATGTTCATCATTCCTAATCATCAGAGAAATGCAAATTAAAACAACTATGAGATTCCACCTTACCCCAATAAAGATAGCAAACATCAAAAAATCAAATAAAAATAAATGCTGGCGAGGATGTGGAGAAGTAGGAACACTCATCCACTGTTGGTGGGAATGTAGGATGGTACAACCACTTTGGAAAGCAATATGGAGACTTCTGAAAAAGCTGAGTATAGAGATACCAACAGACCCAGTTATTCCCTTACTGGGCATCTACCCTAAAACCTTCAAACCACAGGCTAGAGAGATTTGCTCAACCATATTTGTAGTGGCTCAATTTGTAATAGCTATGAGCTGGAATCAACCCAGATGTCCATCACTAGACGAATGGATAACGAAGATGTGGTATATCTACACAACGGAATTTTATTACTCTCTTGTTCCTCCTCTCCCAAAACTATTCTACTGAGCACCCTCCTGTTTCCATGTAGTTCCTTTCCTTTTTTAAACTTTTTTTAATTTTAATTTTTATTTACTTTTTTCTTTTAAACAAAAAGATACACACACACATACACAGAGACAGAAAGAGAGAATTGGCACACCAGGGCCTGAGCTGCTGCAATTGAACTCCAAACGCTTGTGCCACCTAGTGGGCATGTGCAACCTTGTGCTTGCCTCTGTGCATCTGGCTTCAGTGCGATCTGGAGAGTCGAACATGGGCCGTTAGGCATCACAGGCAAAAAACTTAACCAGTAAGACATCTCTCCAGCCCTCATCTTCTGCTTTGATGTCTCTATTTTTTTAAAAATATATATTTCATTTATTTATTTGAGAGAAAGAGGCAGAGAGAGGGAGAGAAAGAATGGGCATGCCAGGGCCTCCAGCCACTGCAAATGAACTCCAGATGCATGTGCCCCCTTGTGCATCTGGCATACATGGGTCATGGAGAATTGAACCGGGATCCTTTGGCTTTGCCAGCAGATGCCTTAACCTCTAAGCCATCTCTCCAGCCCTTTGATGTCTCTTTTTGTCCACATTTGTTCTCCATGTCAACATGTTGATGGACTCAGAAATGTGCAGATCCCACTGTGTAACTCCCACTGTGAGGTCATAAATGGCAGTCACTTTATGACTGGAGGACTGTTCCCCCAAGTACTTCTTCCCAACATGTCATTCATACATTTGTTCTGCCCCTCTTATACGATGTTCCCTTTGAGGGAATGATAGAGGTGTCTAATTTACTGTTGAGCTATCCACAGCCTGTTACATTCTTCTTTGCTGATTTTTGAATCCTCTCACTGTCTATCTACATAGAGAAACTTCTCTGGCTAGCAGTGAGAGCATCACTACATTCTCTTTATAACAGTTTCGAGACAGGCACTCTCATTTAATCCATAACTCACTAATTTGGCTGGAATATCTAAACTGCAAGCCCTAGGGATTCTTCTCACTTTGCTTCCCCAGTGCTGGCATTACAGGTACATATCACCACACCGAGCTTTTAGGTGGGTGCTGGGATCCACACTTAGGTTCTCATGCCTGTGTAGCAACATTGTATTGATTGCGCCATCTCCCCTTCTCTTTGGCTCTTCTTTTCTTAAATGTACTTCAGCTGATAAGTGACTGACAATTTGTGAGACTCCTGTCTTTTAATCTAGGGTGTTTTTCAATAAGGAACTCAGTATTCAATTTGAGCCCATCACAAGAGTATACTTTATTTAAGTTGTCTCATATTATGTTCCAAATTGTTATCATCTATTAGTTTATGTCTTTGGGACTTAATCACACTCAATAAAGAGAACCTGTCTAAGGATATGGAATTTATATAGCAAGTTCCTTAGAGTTTTCAAAATGATCACTATATAGGGATGCACAATTGGCCGTGCCATCATATATTCTTATGAGTAATGGAAAAGCATTATTTTATTATTTGTAGTCTAGCCAAGACAAAAACTATAGGAATATGAAGAAACTTCTAGAAGTTCCTTCTCTAACGCTTTCTAGGAAAGATGAGGTGACTGGCTCAAAGGACGTCTCCAACTATAGTGACTTAAATGTCATCCTGGGCTACAGTAAAACCCTACCTTCTTGGTTGTACATCCTATGGTTAATTTCTTAGAACTATGTGGGCCTCTGTATACTTGTATTCAAATTAACTATTCAGTACAGTTTGTTTCATAGGGCTGTTTGAGTATGATAATATTACCTTTCCAGGGAGGGCTCAACATTGGTTGAATAAAGTATTTTTTCAATATTTACTTTAAGTTTTTAAGATAATATAAAGCAATAGCCATCAAGTTACTAAAATAATGTTCCAAAGAAAAGTAAGTAATCATACTGATGGTTATTAAATCACCTTTTAAAAGAAAAAAACAAAGAAGTCCCAGGTTGTAATATGTTCAAACCAGGAGAATTTTCATTTCTCAAAAATAAAGATCTAAAGTTAATTTTATGCCAGATAGTTGACACCCTAAACATAAACACATACAAGGCAGAAATAAATTCCCACATCAGAAAAACACTGGCAAAGAATTGAGAGTGATTGAGAAAAGGAAGTGCTAAAGAAGGAGAGTAAAATTCAACACTGAGAATCAAAAAAGGAGTGTGTGTGTCCACTTCTTTGCTGGTGGGAAAATGAAAACCTTACAGGCCACAGAAACAATCATGCTTCCCACAGGAGAAGCCAAATTAGTGACAAGAAAGTGAACCTCTGAAACACATAGTTCGGGGGGGGGGATAAGATGGCATTATACAGTTCTGTGCATACATATAGAATTCTGTGTTATTGTTTTGTATACAAGCTTAAACAGTGGTTAAGTACTAAAACTCACTAATGTGTCCATCAAGATCATTGCTTTTGGGATCATATATACTGAGAAACACTGTAGTAGCATTTAGCCTTAAAAAAGAAAATATTTCCATTTGTACAATTGTGAGATTTTACATATATATATATATATATATATATATATATATATATATATATATATATATTGCTATGGAGTCTTTTCCTCTGGAGTTCTGCGCCTTATTACCTGGAGATAGCCAGTGAACCTTGGGCAATTACCTTGTCTCCATCATCTGTGCTAGGATAACAAGAGCATGCCAACATCCTCTTCTCTTATGTGGGTACTGAGGATCTTGACTCAGGACTTCATGCTTGTATACTAAAAGTGTTTTACCAATTGAGCCATTTCCTCAGAAATCCCCCTCCTTTTTCTTTACAATGGCATACTATTCATATCACCTGTTCTATGAATTGCTTTTTTACACTTCGGATATCTTGTAAACCACACAACATGATGACATGGGCACATTGGTCATTCTTCCACCTTTTTTTTATAATGCAGAAGGAAAACTTTAAACATCACATATGAGCAACCACATGAACTTCCAGGAGGGGCAGTTCCATGGAACTAGCACAAGGATTAGAAACCCAAACAAAGCAGCAATGAAGCCACCAAGAGGTTCCCTGTCTTCCAAAGTTGGTTGTCACCCTAGATTCCAATACCTTATGTGAGCTGTGTCTCTGTTAAACTTGATAAAATTAAATAATTATATGTGTCCATTAGCAACAGAAACAAAAATACTGCAAGGGAATTATCCCCAAATTTACTACCTTAGCAAAGAACTCCCTGCATTCATCAAGTCATCAGCTTGGTGGTACATTTAGTGGCCAGTCATTTTCTTTTCCTTTTTTATTATGATATCAAAGTTTATACCAGGAGTCAAAAATCATTTTCCCTAAAAAGTCAGATAGTAATGATATTAGAAATTTTCAGTCAGGCTATTGTAACATAAATTATAATTAAAGATAATACATGCATGATGCATATATAATACACACAGTGCATATATGACATATAATACATAAACAGTGAATCATGCATTGTAAGATATATATATTGTAAGATATATATATATATATATATATATATATATATATATAATGAAAGTAATCAGGTTTGCTCCATGGATATACTTTTCCTATTTATTTGAATATACTAAGATTTCATAAACACCCAAACCTTAGTGGGTTAATACACAAAAAAGAGTTTCACAGCTTGCTCATGTGAACATGGACAACACAGGTTAGATGGAGTCCAGATAGACAAACTTCACATCAGCTCACCCCCAGTCAATATGGTGATAGGATACATCATGGCCACTAGCAGCCTTGGCTCAGTTACCATGAGGAGTACTTTGTTATTCCCATTTGCCTGCCCAGAGCAATTCAAATAAGAATCAAGTCACTTCAAAAAGTGCTATTAAATGCAATCCTCTTCAGTGTCAAGGGTAAGGGTAAATCTAGATTATTCATGTAAGCAGTCAGGAAAACTGTAGCCATTGAATCATCCAGACAATGATGAGGTGATACCTTGGGGGACTCCACGCTGTTTCTGCTGATTTGACAAGTAGGTCATGGTAGATTTGGGACTTTGGCTATGTGGTTCTTGATATAATGAATGGTAGCTGGTATGGTGACTTATTTTTTGTATTCATGAGCAAAGGAGTTAGAAATATTTGCTTTTGCATTGCTACTATAGCAGTACAGAAATTATTGTCTTGTCCTCTCATTAATAATATTTTCTATAAAAACTTTGATCATCTTCTATGCCATCAAATAGATTATAACATTAAAATGCTCTGATGGGGAGGAAGTGTCAGATACTCCAGATGCACCAGTAAGGTACATACAATGCTGGAGGGCACATTTGTGACTATAACATTCAGGTTCTTGCCACTCGCATATGTTTATTAGATGTCATTGTTCTGAGTCACTAGGAGGGAAGCATGAACACAGGCTTAGTGGATTTCTCTGTATTGTGGAGGCAGAATATAGTGTATGTGTTTATAGTGTCCTGATCCTCTTACTTAGTGACTGCACGTTCTATGCGCACAGACCAAACGAGAACTTACTGACTGGTCCAGACTATGTGACTTGTCAGATCCAATAGGCTGGAGGCACCCGTGATTATAGATTATGATGAGTCACTACACAGCACACTAGAGGTATAAAGCAAGGCACTGTCTAGTATACTTACAGCTGCTGTTGACATGCTGCCACATACAAGTAAACAGTCTCTAGACATGGCACACAGAGTAGGATGGATATAGTCAGGCTTATCATGTTAGAATCCATCAAACAGTGAAAAATTCACATCAAGAATTTGTCCCCCATGAGTCTAAATTACCCCTGAAATTATCCAAACAGATACCTCAAATCCTCATACCACCGTGTGTTGCTTTTACAGATGTCTCCTGACACTCAACTACAGCCTCCTGAAGGAAAGAGGGAAGGTGGTGGGGGAGGAAAGACTTAGTCAACTTAGTCAAGTGCTGATGAAGTGCTGAGGCAGGAGGATCACTGGGGCTACCTGATCAGCCAGCCTAACTAAAACCCAGGGAGCTCTAATTAGCTCCCTGCTCCAATTAGCTTAGATCAGTGCTTGTGAAAACAGAGTGGTCTAATGCTATACTTCAACCCTTACTCAGGGGTGACTCCCAAGAGCTGGGGTGGACGTCCATGTTCTGTTTGTTGAATGGAAGATAAAGTAATCTGAAGTTAGATGGTACATGCATGTGTGGGCAGTTGCAATAACATGACTGGTGAGCATCTGGAAACCACCATACTTGAAAACTGTCACTGGAGGATGAAAATAGATGTGACAGATGCATGACTGTGGAAATAATTAATAGCTCTCAGAAAAGGCACTGAACAACTAGGTGCTGAGATGAGTTACAGAACAGACCAATATTAAGTAGACTCTGTCCTTCGCCTTCTTTCACGCATAATAGAGTAGATGTGATGACAGAGGTGGAGGCCATGCGTGAGCCAGGTTGTTGTGGTCCCACTGCTGTTCCTCGACTCTCACTGCCGCACAAAGCTAGAGACCGAGCATGAGCTCTTGATAGATACTAGAATGCAATGAGGTCAGCCAGCCACTTGGCAGGAACCCTTTTATGTCAACCTGTCCCAGAGAGGCAGTAATTCATTTACACCTAAACTAACAGCAGTCTATGGACTTGCTCAATACTCTCAATGCCTTGTGAAGCGCCACCCTCACATGTTTTATAGGATGCTCAATTTACTATCATCGAATCCTACAGAACATAACTGTGAATTCAATGACTCATTTTATTGCAAACTTGATAACACAAGGGTCACCAGGTTTATGTGTAAATGGTTCTCTTTTGAAAGCAATTTTGTTTTCCTGATCATTTGTTTTATCCCTGGAGGAGTACTACAATTCCTAATGCTTAGTAATGTCTTGGTACCTTGATGGAGTAGTCCACACACATATGTACACCATAGGATGTTCAAAAACATGTCAGCACATAGTGGTCTTTGGGCATTCTGTATAAACTTGAGAACCATAAAGTCCTACCCAGTGTCCTTTTTGAATGTTGAAGGATGCATCACTGAAAGTTTGAATCAGGGCTGAGGAGATGGCTCAGTGTGTACCAAGGACGATGACCTGAGTTCAATCCTAGTACCCACAGAAAACCTGGGCATGGTCACATATGCCTGTGACCCAGTGCTGATGAAGTGTTGAGACAGGAGGATCACTGGGGCTACCTGATCAGCCAGTCTAACTAAAACCCAGGGAGCTCTAAATTCAGTGAGAGACTCTCAGGAAAATGGGGCAGAAGAGAAACCCAACTCCTTCTTCTGGATTGAACACTCATATGCATGGTGTATGCACATATGGACACACACTTGCATATGCCACATGCAAACATATAACAATTACACACAGACAGACAGACAGACACACACAAGACACACACACACACACACACACACACTCTCCAAAATAAAGCATGAATCAATGTGAAGAATTAAATATTTGGAGTAATGACCCAATTCAAAACTGTGACTTATCTCTTTATATATTTCAGTTGTTCTGCAAATATTTGTCATGAAGTCACGTAATTTTCATTTTATTATCATTGTAACTGTGATAGATACTTTGTGATCCTTGTTTCCTGCTTGTTCATATATGGAAATGAAATGTTTATATTAATCCCATAAGTAGGTTCATTTCCAAGCATCATAATAATTAACATCCATCTTCATTTTCTTTATAGACAATCACATCTTCTGTGAACAACAGTGCTTCTGAATTCCTAATTATCATAATTCTACATCTCATTTCTTTTCAATTTAAAAATGTAAGGCATCCAATACATAGCTGTAAAGATAGTCATATAGCTACATTAAGCATTTCTTAGGTTTCCTTTTATAGCTCTGCTGTTAAAATTTTTTGTAAGCTACCTTTTATTATCTAGAAGTGACCTGTTTTGATTAGGGCTTTAAATACAAGCAGATATGAAACTAATTCATTTCACATTAAGATAAAAGTATAGATTTCAGATCAATGAATAGAGTGGTTATACTGCTTACACAAGTGTAATTAGTCTTTTTATACAGTGTTGGGTTTAACTCTTTTGTAATTGTGGTAGCAATTGATATTGTTTGCACAAAAAAAATTTCATTTTGCCATTTTCTAGGAGACCTAGAATAAAATATTTTTCTTTAAGGTTTTATATAATTTACTACTAAAATTATTTGGGTTAGGTAACTTTTGTGAAATTATTTTAACATTAATTTAATATTGTGCTCCTTGTTTGACCATTTAAGGTTGGAACATTATCTTCAGATGCTGAATCATCCATATATTTCTAAAAGATTATAGGTTTGGTTCAAGATATCTAGTCTATTCACATCAAGTTGTTCATCGTTTCTCTAACGTTATTTTGAGTCTTTCCTCTATCAACTATGCCCTTTTTATTGTTAGTACCGTTCATATAGGAAAGGATTTCATTATTCAACTTTATGTGTGGTATGTTTATTTTCTATTTCAACAATCTCTAATAATTTGTTGCCTTTTCCTACTATTTGCTCATTTATCTTCTAGAATAAACATTCATGACTATACACACTTCTCAACTTACATTGCATTCAACATTTTTATTTGTATTTTATTTTACTTTGCACTAATTTTATTTCATTAATTTGTTCTAACCATTCTTATTTCTGAGAATTTTCATTTAAATATAAATTATATACAAATACACTTAATTTGAGAGCTGGCAAGTTGGCTCAGCAGTTAAAAACACTTCCTGTGCAAGCATGAAGGCCTGAGGAGGCCTGAGAACACATGAGAGTTCGAGTTCAGGGAACCACATGAACAGCTGGGTGTGGTCGTACACATTTGTATGCCCAGGCCTTTAGGTGAGCAGAGACCTGTATATCACCTTGCCTCATTAAAAAACAACAGAAAAATGAAAAGCTCCAAGATTAGTAAGAGTCTCTGGCTCAAAAAATAAAGGGTGGAAACGCGAAGGAATATGGCACCCAGTGTTGTGGTCTGGCCACGACAGGGGAGTGTGGCCACTGCAGGTATGCTCACGGGGTGTCCCCACACACAGCACATTACACACACACAAAAACACATAGTCAAATATTAGAATTATATTTAATTTGAAAATAGAAATATGGAAACCATTGATAATGTTACATTGCCAAAAGAATTTCTCAACAGGATAAAGGAAAAATAAACAGTATATCAAAGTTTTTAAATAATTCACAAGTGATATTTAAGTAATTAGAAAACTTGGAACAATACTTATATAATATATTTAATTTAAAAAAGCACTTGATGTCAAAAAGCTCATGATTGTCCTAACAGAAGTTTGAGCAAAATAGGAAAGCACACACCCAACAATATATTATAGGTAGCTAATATTAAAGGAAAAATAATTTTGTCAATTTGTGAGAAAAAATTAAATAAGGGCTGGAAAGATGGCTTAATGTTTAAGACCCAGGTTCAATTCCCCAGAACCCACATAAGCCAGATGCACAAGGTGGCACACACATCTGGAGTTCATTTGCAGTGGCTAAAGGCCCCAGCGTGCCCATTATCTCTTTCTCTCTCTCAAATAAATAAATAAATTAGATAAATTATATTTTATTCAAATTAGTAATATCTTTAATTTGAAAATATTTAGGTAAAATATTCTCATATATGAGATTTTCTATGCAAATATCCTCATAAAGTTAAGTCTTCTAACCTCTATTTTGAGAATCACTTATATAAAAATGGACAGTATTCACTAGGCTTCTCCAGTGTATTCAAATCTAAATTTTTCATTTTAGGAAGATACATTATTACAAATCTAGTAGTTTGAAAAATGTTTATTTATTTATTTGATAGAGAGACTGGGAGAAAGAGACAGAGAGAGAAAAAGAAAGAGACAGAAAAGGAGAGAGAGTATGGGAATGCCAGGGCCTCCTGCCACTGCAAATGAACTCCAGATATAGGTATCACTTTGTGCATGTGGCTTTACATGAATGCTAGCAATTTTGTTTTTTTTTTTTTGCTTTTTCGAGGTAGGGTCTCACTCTAGCCCAGGCTGACCTGGAATTCACTATGGAGTCTCAGAGTGGCCTCGAACTCACGGCGATCCTCCTACCTCTGCCTCCCGAGTGCTGGGATTAAAGGCGTGCGCCACCACGCCCGGCTAATGCTGGCAATTTTGAACTCATGCCATTAGGCTTTGTAAGCAAGCCTTTTAATTACTGATCTATCTTTCCAGTCCCAAATCTAGTAATTTTAATAAAAGTGTTTTTACTAGACATGGTAATACATATCTATAAATCACTCCCAAGTGGTTATAGACTGAAGTAAGGGAACCATGAAATAAAGGCCATCCTGGGCTACATAGAAAATCACTGTCATATGGTAAATTAATTTATTAACAATTACTTTCTAGATCATTCTGATGTTAATTTTAGTAAACTGAGTTTTTAAAGAAACTTGTCAATTTTTATCTAATTTGTTGCTTCCATTGAATTGTAGGCAATCATCTCTTACTATGAAATCTGAAGAATGTACAGAGTCATTGCCTAAATTATTCAGGCAAAATTTTCCTAACAGCCTTGAAATTAATACCTTGATTTTGATGGCCCAGGATATGGTATATCAGTGATCAAATGGGCATTTGAATAGAGAATTGCTTTCTGTTATATTCTGAGGTCAGATATTCTGTCTATGCTAATTTCTTAACTTTTTGTGCAATTTGTCTCTGAGGAAGAGACAAGATCTCCAACTCTATAAATTTGTCCATTTGTCTCTTATCTTTGCCATTGTTGTTTCATATTTTCTTTTTTTGCTTCATGTTTTCAAGGCACTTTCATTAGACAAATATACCTTAAGACTTATGATCCCCAATGAATTTGTTCATTCAAGAGCATGACATTTCTTTGTCTTTGTTGGGACTTCTTATCTTGAAATCTACTTACTTTCATCTAAATTTATTATTTCACTACTTTTCATATGCTTTATGCCATCCTTTTACTTTAAAGCTAGATGTGCCATTAGATTTTTCAATTACACATGCGTTGATTTCATTTTTGTTGGCAGCTATATTTTTATAATAATTGATAATATCTGCATTGTAAGTTGTGTTCTGGAGTCACTAAAATTTAACAAACTCATCCAGTCATTGATACAAGCATGATACATGCTTGCTTCCTGTCTGTCCCATATTTAATTTGTCTTTTGCCATCTTCTTTTCAATTAAATAAGTCCATTATTTTTTGCCTCTTCTCCTGTCTAGAGAGGAAGCAAGAGCACGTGTGAATGTGGATAATTTGTTGTAATAAGTAAGTCTAGGTCAATGTCTGTTTTGACAGAGTGTTGAATTTTGTTTCAACAGAATGTGAATTTGCTAACATCTGCACTATATCTTGTTGAGGGTTGGTCTTAGATTTTTGTTAAGGAGAGGTACAAAATTTACTGATTTATCAGTTTAGTGTGCAGGGTTTTAACAAGGGTGTTCCATTCTGATCGGACCAGATGGCAGTGTTTTCAGCATTGTGCAATCTTGGTTCTGTTCTGACCTGTACAAGGGGCTCTAATAAGCCAAGAAACTCACAATCCCACCACGGCTTTCAGCAAACAAGTGAGAGGAACTCATACTCCTTCTCAGAGGTCCCACACGCTGCTTCCTCCTTTCTAATAACTTCTCTGCAAATGGCAGCTTTTTCAGTAGCCTTCAGCTCGTTGCCTCCCCTTGTCAATTAGAGCTGGATGCCCTTCTTGGAGAGACTCCACTGTGCTCTCTTTGAGGCCCTCACCCTAGAGAGGACCACTGAGAACATGGGACTTCTCTCAGGAATAATGGTCCTGAGCTTCAAAGACCCCAGTGCTTGCACACAGTGGTATCCATTCCATGTATCTTACCAACCTTCATGGTCCATGGCCAAATGTTCCACAGAGTTTTCTTCTCATGGCTACATGTTGAAAACTTCTTCATTTTTTCTTTTGTCTCTATGATGCCTCATTGCAGGGTGTATTCATTTCGTTCATTTTCCTTGGGGGAAGCTATATTTCTTGATGCTGGCTGTGGGTTCATATTTCTTATTATAAAATAGTTAAGAAACTTTCACATATTCCCCCAAATATATTCTATACCATGGAAACTTAGTATACATCTTAACCAACATATCGTGAATTTAAATTTCCTGAGTTCTAAGTATCATGTTTTGATTGAAATCGCTTTGCATTTATAAAATAATTTGAACTGTCTCTGTAATATTATGTAACACTCATATCTTAGATTAAATATTTCAGTATTATTCTACATGTTTTACTAAGAAAATCTTGCCTATCTCTTGTTAAATTCATTGTTCTACACATCAAATCTTTATTCTTAGTACAACAGAATTTTTGTTTTCCACCAAATTGCATAGTTATGTCTGAGGTACATGAGTACTCTTGAATTTTATATTTTTATTTTGTATCAGTAACTGGGATAGCTTCCTATTAATCATAAGCTGCTTACATGTAGATTCTTTTAATAAGCACATCAATTAAAATGCAAAATACAAATTGTTGTGTTTCTCTTCTTATGACAGTTATGTACAATTTATTTTCACCTCATGTCTCCAAGAAAATGTTGAACAACAAGGATAATCAAAATCACTCCTCTTGTTTCTGGTTTCAGAGGGAATTAAATGTGATGCTTGTCATAAAATTCAAGTAAATAATGTTACTATGTTAAAATAAGTTTTAATCTTTAAATATTGATAAATACATTACTTTTTTCTTTTTTAATATTTTATTTTTATTAACTAATTTATTTACTTGACAGAGAAAGAGGGTGAGGGAGAGAGAGAGACAGAAAGAGAGAGAATGGGCATACCAGGGCCTCTAGCCACTGCAAGCGAACACCAGACGCATGCACCTCCTTGTGCATCTGGATAATGTGGGTCCTGGGGAATCAAACCTTGGTCTTTTGTCTTTGCAGGCAAACACCTTGATGGCTAAGACATCCTTACAGCCTGAAATTATTTTTTTTAATTGGTTTTAAATTTGTTTGGATTCCTCTGTTTTATGCACTGGAGATGTAAATGTTGACTGATAGGAACAAAGTTGTTCATTTCCCTGTCCCTTAGAGCATCACTATTCCATCTACTCCCTTTATTTTTATTTATTTATTTATTTATTTTTCTTTATATGGCTTATCAAGGTAGGGTTTCACTCTAGCTCAGGCTGACCTGGAATCCACTACGTAGTCTCAGACTAGCCTCAAACTCACGGTGATCCTCTTGAGTGCTGGGACTAAAAGTGTGCGCCCACGCCTGGCTTACTCCCATTTTTTGAGCTAGCTCCTTCTTGCTTTAGTTTCTCTTCTCTTGCCAACATGCTGCATAGATATCACTTCCTTTCAGCAGCCAACTCTAGGGTCTTTGCTGAGAATACCCTTTGCATTCAGACATCATGCTATACTTTCTAAACCCTGACATTCATCATATATTATTGCAGATGTCTACAATGTCATATCTTCTCTTTGCTCCTCTGGTCAGACAGCAAGCAACCCAATTGCATCCCTCATGACAAGGACAGTATCTTGAACAATTTTGGTGCTTAAGGCTGGGTAGTTAGTCAGCTCTGTATATTTTCTATTTTAGGGGCCAAGATGTATCCTTCAATTATTATTTTTTAAGGCTAACATTTTAGTTATTTCAAGCTCTAATATAAGAAATACATGGGAGAGCCCCAAGTAAGATGGCAGCATAGCAGCCAAGCCAAACCAGCTTAGGGAGGGATTTAAGCAAAACCACAGCAAAATACACTCTTCTTGTGAAAAGTGAAGGAGTATAGGTTATTCTCAGAAACAGCAGAGAAGCCGGAGAGACCAAGACCCACCAGAAAGGAGGAAAACGGCCAGAATTCCACTGAGGCCCTGCCAATCCACGTGATCTGCCCACCCGCCCGGCACTGCCCCACCAGGTGTGCGAAGTGGCAACAGCAGCACAGACCAAACAATGGGATTCTCCAAGCTCATCAGCCTCCTTGCAAAGTCAAGAAATCTAAAGGAAAGAGAGCTGAGATCAACTAAGGAAGTACCGAAAGGGATAGAGGCTGGACTGTGTGAGCAACTCCAGGCTTCTGCTCTCTCCCACCCCCCAACAGTCAGAAACACAAACCTCTGGCATTCAACACCTGGTGGCAGAATATCCAGCACAGAACTCCATCAGCTCCACGGCACAACACTGAGGGAATCGAGGTTGGCATTCAGCATTGGTGAGATTGGAATCCACCCCAAAAGGTAACAAAGCTGACTGACATAAAAATCAGGCATATAGGACAGCATCGGAAGAGCTAATCTCACTTTCTATGTCAGGGCAGCCTATGGGTTACATATTCTTGGTTGGCTTTACCATTTTCAAATAAGCTGTATTTGGAGGTTGAATATTGTTGCCTTTGATGCTTTCAGATTTATAGGGCCTTCGTCTTTTGCTTCTGTGATTGTTGGGGGCAGGGTCTGATTCAGATCCAGGCTGACCTGGAACCCCATTCAGAACAGAAATCTCTATCTCCCAGCTGACAAGATTCAGAGTGTAGAACAACACACACCCTTAGGTATTTTGGCTTTATAAGACTATCTGTTTGTTTTAATTCCCACAATTGCATACTCTGTGCTGGTTTTTATTGAATGAGTATATTGCTCAGTTGAAGTTTAGAATTTGCTGGTAAATTATTCCACCCAGTCCACTGGAATACTTGCATAGCAAGCAAATTCAACACCTAGGATTACTTGTGCAGTTGGGTTGGGGTACAAGATGTACACCTGGCACCTTAAACTCATGTCCTAAAAGTATATAAAGGTGGATTGCCACATCTAAAACACAGCAGATAAGTAGAAAACCCAAGCATCAAATCAATTCCTGATGCGAATGTCACTACAATATAATACTGGAAACACAAAGATCAAGAAAATACAATCCCACAAAAAATTATAAATCCATTAGGAATGATCATCAATGAGAATGTTTTAGATGAATTGACTGACAAAGATTTAAAAACAAAAGATTGTATCTATACTCCAAGAAATCAAAGAAGAAAACAGAGGAATTACAGAAGAAAATTAACTCCTGAAAGAGAACACAGGAAAGCAGCTTAATGAAATAAAGAGGTCATTGGAAGACATGAGTAGGAAAATAGAAATACTGAAGAAAAACCAGGCTGAAATTCTAGCTCTGAAGTCAGTCAAATAAGAACATCTGTGGGAAGTCTCACAAGTAGAATGGACGAAGAAGAGAACAGAATATCTAAACTAGAAGACCAGGTGGCAGACCTAACACAGTCCAACAAAGAGAAAGACAAGCTAATAGCAAGGTATGAATGATATTTTCAATATATCAAGGAAACTATTAAAAGATCAAACATAAGAATTCATGGTGTAGTTGAATAAGAAGAATTTCAATCCAGAGGTTTAGTAGTAGACATTTTCAACAAAATCATAGATGAAAAAATTTCCCAAATTGGGAAAGAAATGCCAATGCAGATACAAGATGCTTTTGGAACACCAAACAGACAAAACGTGGAAAGAACCTCTTCTTGCCATGTTATAATTAAACTACTGAACATGCAAACCAAAGAAAATATACTAAAAGCAGTTAGAGATAAAAAGCAAGTCACCTACAAAGACAAGCCCATCAGAATAACAGCAGATTACTCAACCCAAACTTTAAAAGTCAGAAGGGCTTGGAATGATGTATTCCAAGTTCTGAAAGATAACAACTGTCAACCAAGATTACTTTATCCTGCAAAGCTATCTATCCACATTGATGGAGAAATAAGGACATTCACAACAAAAACAGGCCAAAGGAGTTTATGACAACTAAACCAGCTCTACAGAAAATACTTGAAGGAATTCTTAATGCAAAGGAAACTATGTATAGAGCAAAGAGACAACCTACAGAAAGGGAGAAAAACTTTGCTAGCTATACATCTGTCATAGAGTTAATATCCAGAATATACAAAGAACTCAAAAAACAGAACAATAAGAAATCAAACAACCCAATTAAAAATGAACTGTGGAACTAAATATAGTTCTCAAAAGAAGAAATACAGATTGCATATACACATCTAAAAAAGTATTCTACATTCTTAGCCATCAGGGAAATGCAAATTAAAACTACTTTGAGATCCCATTTCTCCCCTGTCAGAATGGCTACCATCAAGAAAACAAATGACAATAAATGTTGGAGAGGATGTGGAAAAATGGGAACACTTCTACTGTTGGTGGGAATGTGATTTGGTACAGCCATTGTGGAAATCAGTGTTGAGGTTCTTGAGACAGCTGAAAATAGATTTGCCATATGATCCAGCTATAGCCCTCCTAGGCGTATATCCTAATGACTATTCTCACTACCTTAGAGATATTTGTACAACCATGTTTATTGCTGCTCTGTTCACAATAGCTACAAAATGGAACCAGCTTAGATGTCCGTCCATAGATGAATGGATAATAAAGATGTGGTACATTTACACTATGGAGTCCTATTAATAAAATAAATATGAATAAAATAAAAATAAAAATGAAATTTGCAGGGAAATGAATGGATCTGAAAAGGATTATACTAAGTGAGGTAACCCAAGCCCAGAAAGTCAAACATAGCATGTTCTCTCTCACATGTGGATCCTAGCTACAAATGTATAGATGTGTGTGAGCTGCAACCAAAAATCCATAACAGAGGCCAGCAAGCTAGAAAAAGGCTATAAAGGAGGGAAGACAGGGAAGGACTTACGGGAATGGTATTGTCTATATGTAAGTAGAATAACAGATTACAGGAAGGGGAAAGGCTTAAGTGAGGCCAGGGGAAGAGATTATGTAAAAGAAGGGGGGGCAATTAAAATTCAAGTTATTCTGAATAAGACATATGAAAACCTACTTTTTTGAATAATGGCACATCCAGAAGCCATAGAATTTCCTAGAAAATTTTCAGTGCCAGGAATGGGATACCTTCCAGTGAGTCATTACCCAGGGAGGTCCCTCTTGCCTCCAAAACATTACAGGCTATTGCCAAGGCCCTTGGTTTCCATTGAGAAACAGATGATAAGACCCTTTTGCTGAAGATTTCACATGCATGCATGGTAAAGTCACTAAGAAATCAAGCTGGCGCCGAGCAGAAAACGTTCTCCCTGTAGACGAGCCAACTGAAAAACCTGCACTGTATGCAGCCCCATGTGAGACAGAAGTTATCAGTGGTGAAAACAGTGGACACTGGGAGCCTAAAGTTTGGCCAGACAGGCCAAATGACTGAACAAGTGTAATAGTGTCATGTCTGCTCTGGGGGAAATCACCTGCTCTCTAATTGGACTGAAATCCCACTCTATGGGAGGGAATACATGCCTGGTACTAAAAACCTAATCAAAAGCCTATAGCAGGGGAGGTCATGAGTCTTAGGGGTATAAAGCCTGCTCTTGTCTGGATAAATGCATATATTATTCTCATCAAATTGCCCTGAAAGCACTACACTTGATGTTCATATTCATATATTAATGCTACTCTCACTTCTGGTTAAAGAAGCTTCTCTTTTCAGATGGTGATGACACCTGGGATGACCCAAAAGGCAACATAGTGCTGAGAAGAAGGGATGGAGGAATGTCCAGTACTGAAACATCTCACACCCTCCAAGGCTCAGGGTCCATGCAGCAGAGGTGGCTGAAAGAATGAAAGAGCCAAAGGAAGGGTATCACTCCTTACATGCAACTGTTCAGACAAAATTTGGCCTTGATTTCCATGAATTTACAGTGCCTAGTAATACCTACCTACACAAGACTCATAATAGGAAAAAAAGATGAGAACATCAAATTAAATGAGGGACTAATGGAGAAAGGGAGAGGATGTGATGGAGAGCAGAGTTATGAAGGTGGCAGCAGGGGAGGGAAGGGAAATATCATGGTTTATTACCTGTAAGTATAGAAGTTGTCAATAAAATATATGTATTAAAAAAGAAATATGCGGGCCTACATATTACAACATAGGCCCATTGTGTATACAAAAGAAATGTTTTTGCTGAGAAAATTAATTAGTACACCATTCTGAAACTTCTCATAAGTTCATAAAATATTTCTCCAAATTCTTATATTAATGAGCTATGCTTTGTCTGTGTAAATACTTTGCTTTTCTCTTGCACACAATATGACATGTGTAGCTCACCATATTTTATGTTTTCCACTGTTTGGGAAGCTGAGAATCATTACCTTTTGTACCAAGTTATATGACATATAAATTCATTTTGAATGTTAATGTGATTGTTTGTTTTCTTTTGTCTTTGTACCCTTAATTTGTCTCTTCTCTAAAATATCAAATTCCATTTTATGCTTTTCAATTATATTACATTATGAACTACCTTAATTTGTTTATAACCAACCAAGGTAACATATTAACAGTTTGATGTGTTATTGAAATAATCCTAACCACTTCAATCTATCTTAAATGCTGCAGGAAGTTGTAACTTTCAGCAAGACATAAATAATGACACCATGGCCCTGTTTCAAATACTTCTGTGGCCTTTGAATGCTTCTAGTATGAAGCCCAGACTTCTCAGAAAGGTACATATGGCTCCTCATAGCATCTTTTCTCAGTTTGGTATTGACATGTTCATTTAAGCCCATCATGTCTACATATTGACTGACTTACTTGTAAAAATAAAAATAAATAAATTTATTTAACAACATATTGACTTAGCTCTCCACCAAAATGATAGCATAATATGACTTACTTTCACAATGGCAAGCTGGGGAATAGTTAGCTTTATATTGTTTCCTTTGTTTTTCCCACAGTGGTATATATTGAACTCTATTTGGCAAGGGATGAAAGTGCTAAAAAGCTTTTGTGGTGTTGTAAATAACAGAGAGAGAAAGAGAAAGAGCAAGAGGAGGTATAAATGAATAACAATTAATTATTTAACTTGTCTAATAACCATTAGCCTCCTATAACCCATGGGCAAACCATTGTATGAGTTCCTAACTGGATGGAATGGAGAACTATACTGTATATCTCCAGTTTATAAAGTGGGTTTAAATTAGAGTGTTAAATTACTTCAGGAAAAGAAAGAGTCAAAGGACATTTCCAGGATTCAGATGTAACCTTCCATACCTCTGACTCTTTCTTTGGATTATCTTCTGTAATTTAAAGGAGAATTTCTTGACTGATTTTAGAGAATTACAGTAGTCCTTTACCCATTGGAATCAAGGGATTTAAAGACTCTTAGTGATTTCTGAGCCCCACAAAGTACTGAAACATAAATGTGTTATGTATCTGTGTATGTATTTTTAGCTTACTAGTGGGGCACAAAATGAGAAGAGTAATAGTTGTGGTAGTATGAATGTGAAATGTCCCTCATGTAGCCTCATGTGTTTATGGCTAAGCCTTATACTCTATCCCAAATCTGACAATTTAAGAGGTGAAGCCTTGATGGAGGAGGACTGTGTGCCACTGGGAAAAACTGTGAGGTTAATTAGCCCAGCTCCAAATCCAGTACTGAGACTATTTACACCAGATTATGTGATGTCCAGTTTCTGCTCTGCCATTCTTTACTGCGATGAGGAAACTTTCTCTCAAGACTGTAAGCAAACATAAACTCTTTCCTCCCATAACCTGCTTTTGGTCAGGTGTTTTGACCCAGCAATAGGAAGGTAACTATTACAACAACTAATAATAAAACATAACAATTATAACAATGTGTCACAGTAAAGGTCATTTAGACATACAAACTGTTAATTTAATGCTTTCAGACCACTCCTTACTATATATTTCTGAAACTCCAAAGACCTGAGCCATGGAGATAAGAGAACTATTGTATGTCAAGTCTGGTAAGTTTAGAAAAATCAAGGCTTGGGGAAAATAATAACTGTGCCCTAAAAAGTACTTTCTTAACAACAGCTTGAAAAGGAATTCTAAGTTTTGGAACAAAATGCTATAATCATTTGCTAAAGCACCAAAATAGCATGTCATTTAATTCAGCCTTACTAACAATATCAAAAAACAGAAGCTCTGTCCATGAGCATTTTGCAGCTCATCTGTGAGATGGCAAGGGAAAACTTCCTTCTAAATCAATTGATGGAGATTCTACTTTGAGATAACACAGAAGAAACAATGAAGAGCTCATGAAACCAGGACAGAATACTTCCAGTTGAGGCGCATATCCATTTCTTCATAGTGTTCACCTGAAGCTGTGTAATACAGGTAGACATATTAGTTTCTGGGGTATTGAAGGTGTGTTTGAATTGTTTACCTAGTCTTCCACAAGATAGTTCCTCAACCTATGAGATGTCCCATCATGTTTTATTTCCTTTGAAATTATATGCATCCACACAGTCTTTACAAACACGATGAATTAATAAAAGATAATACTGTCTGATTTGCATGTGTGCTCATGGCTGTCTCTGCTGTATTACATTTGGTTTATTGTCCATATTCCATGCAAAATTTTGTCATCAAGTTTAACCAGGTGGTGGGCATTTCTGCAAAACGTATTTTGTTCCCTGTATCTGACTTACAGATTTATTGCTTTTAATTCTACAGCTTTGAAATGTTCTCTTCTTATATCTTGTATGTGCAGATATTCATAACATTCCATGACACACTATGCACCACATATATCCTGTCTCTGGAGTTCCAGGGCACAGCATTTATCCATTCAGCTCACTTGCATGGGGTACCTTTTATTTCAGAATTGAGTTTGCTCTAAAAGCACAGTTGAATTTTTGTATGCTTTCCTCTGTCCACAAATATGGCAGCAAGGTGGGAATGACCTGCAGAAGCCTTTGTTCTATTCTAGGCCAAATATCATTTTCTGTTTTGATTTCTTTATGTCCTAAATAACTCAGCATGAAATTGTCCACAATTCTATTTCTAACTAATTTCAAAGAACTGCTTGGGAAAAGCACCTAAAATCAAGAATTGTTGGTATCTATGTAGCTTCTTTTGAAAAGCTAAATTTGCCTTCCTAAATTTAATTGAGTTGCTGGAACTATAAAGACATGACTCCAAAGAAACTGAATCTAGGATTTCAAATTAAATACTACTTTTGGCCAGATGTGGTGGTGCACACCTTTAATCCCAGCACTCAGGAGCCTGAGGTAGGAGGATCTTTGTGAGTTCAAGGCCAGCCTGAGACTACATAGTGAATTCCAGGTCAACCTGGCCTACAGTGAGACCCTCCCACCCAAAACAACAACAACAAAAGACTGCTTTTATGATAGGATTGAGGTAAATACTTCCCAGTCATTCAAGTTTCAAGGACTTAAGATATATTATGGTAGAGTGAATGATTTTTCTGAGTTTTATTGACATAAAAGTTAATGATACATTGATGACTGTCATTAGTGAGACACTACAGTCACTCTGTATCATGTAAGAGTAGTCTACTGCGAAAAAGGCCAAACAATGAAGTCACACAGGAAATAACAATACTATTTGTTCACATATGCCATGCTGATACTAAGTTTCCGTGAGCATGAAATTTTAAGTTATGTGTGACTGTTCAAAGAATTTTATTTGTTTCAGTTTTATGTACTTTGTTTTTTCTAACAGGATCTTGCTATGCACCTGGCTATCCTGGAACTCAGTATGTAGCCAGGTTGGTCTCAAACTCAGGATCGCCACGTTTCACCTTTTAGAGTACTAGAATTACAATGAGGTACCATCACATTAAGCTTCAAGAAATGCTATAAAATACATCCAAACCAGAAGTGGAGGCAATCAAATACAATCCCAGAACCTGGGAGGTGGAGGCAAAGAGATCAGGAGTTCAAGGCCATATGGATCACATAAAGATTTCCAGGCCAGCCTGGACTACGTGAAACCCTGTCTCCAAACCACAAAATAATATATTAAATAAAATGTATTTCCTAAAGTCCATATGGTGGTGCATACCTACAGTCTGGCTGAGCCAGGATGACAGAGTTCGGGCCCATCTGGACCACTGTTGTTTAGCAGATTCCTCCAAATTGAAAGATTCTTTCCTGAAGAGAGAAAGGGAGCTCTGATTCACCAAGTCAAGCCTGGGAGACCTGAAGCTTAAAAGTCATACAGCCACTCCCCCACAAGTTAGGGAAATGGTTTCAAGACCCCACCCAAAGGCTGTATACAGGAAAAACAACTGCTTGGGGATATGACTCTCTGACTGAGCTGCGGGCACGTCACGCAGCGTGCTGGAGACGCTCCCAGCAGCAGAGCTGCTTGCAGGTGGCGCAGGGGTGCGCAGTGGCTTTCAGAGGTGCGGGTTCAGTGAGCCGTCACCTGTGCTATGCGGGCTGCTCAGTGAGGCAGCTGCCTGTGAATCCCCCGTGCTCCGACAAGCAACTCCTCACCCTGCTCTGTAAGTAACCTCAGTAAACTCATTGGTTCACCAAAACCGGTTTTGCTGGTATCCTCCTTTGGTCTGCCATATGTGCCCTAACTGTGGTGAAGATGTGTGTTCATATTCCTCCAAGAGAAAAAGGTTTCCTGTGACAGTTACATAATGAGAGCCTATCTCAAAGAGCCAATAATAACAAAGAAATTAAAATACATTTCTAATGAGGTTTAGTTTATGTGTCCTTAACACACATTTCCATGGTTAGGAAACCATTTAAATGGGTATCGTTATATATAATTTCAAAATTCAGCAAGTATTCATTTTTAAACTGGGTAGTTTTTCAACATAGCTATCAATACATAATCAATATATAACTTAATCTTACCACCCACCACATAAAATGAAAACTTTTTCTTTTTTAAATTATTTATTTATTTATTTGAGAAAATGGGAGGAGGAGGCAGAGAGAGAGTGAATGGGCATATCAAAGCCTCCAGCCACTGCAAACGAACCCCGGACACATGCACCCCCTTGTGCATATGGCTTACGTGGGTTCTGGGGAATCGAACCTGGGTCCTTTGGCTTTGCAGGCAAACGCCTTAACCGCTAAGCCATCTTTCCAGCCCATGAAAACTTTTTTTCTGAAGTGACAGATGAAGTATCTGCTGGAATTGTGTTTTACATATTGTCTGAAATCTCTAAACCTTTATTTAACTAGAGAACTTGTTTCTCTAAAGTTAAATATCAGGATTTTTTGTTTTATTAAGATGAATACTCAGGGCTGGAGGGATGCCTTAGTGGTTAAGGCATTTATCTGCAAAGCCAAGTGGACCCAGGACCCACGTTAGCCAGATGCACAAGGGGGCGCATGCTTCTGGAGTTCGTTTGAAGTGGCTGGAGGCCCTGGCATGCTCATTCTCTATCTATCTGCCTCTTTCTCTGTCAAATTAATCAATTAATTAATTAATTAATTAAAATATCAATAAAGTAATTAAAAGATGAATATTCAGATAGTTGAACTAAGAAAGCATTGATGACTAAAAATATTCTTCTTCATTTAAAATAAAGATAATCAAGTTATAACTAATGTGTACTACTATATACATATATGTGTGTCATTTAACACATTCTTCTGTGTGTGTGTGTGTGTGTGTGTGTGTGTGTGTGGCATGGATGTTCATAGACATATCAGTGCACATGTATCTGCAAATGCACATGCTTGTGTTTGCACTTGCACGAAGGTCAGAGATCAATGTCAGGTGTGTTGCTCAATTGTCCTTCACCTTGTTTTTTCTTTGATATTGGGTCTCTCACTGAACCCAGAGCTCATTGATTCAGCTATATAAGCTAACCAGCAAGTCCTAGGGATTGAGCTGTCTCCACCTCCCTGAACATGTTGTAAGTATATAATTCAAAATTTCACAAAGTAATTAATATGGGCATAGTAGTCATAACTACAATCACAAGGATACAGTGTGTGTGTGTGTGTGTGTGTGTGTGTGTGTGCCTTTTTGTGTGTTTGGAGTGCATGCCATCATGCCATAGGAAACTTGTGGAGGTCAGGAGGACAACCTTGGGATATGGGTCTTCTCCACCCACTTTATTGAGACAGAGTCTCTACTGTTGTTTGCTGTGGGAAGACCAGACGAGCTGGCCCTGAAGCTTTGGTGTTCTCCTCACTGTGCCACACCAGGCCATAGGTGCACTGGAATCACAGACAGGTGGACCACTTTGCACCAGCTTTATGTGGATGCTGGGGATCTGAACTCCAGTTTGGTAGTCTTGGGGAGCAAGCACCTTTCACCACTCAGCCATTTTTCCAGGCCCTTGCACTCCTATTAATATCATTATATTAATAAAATATACAAACTTTCTTAGTTTTTATCAGTTTCTATGTATATACATATATATTTTTTTCTGATACTTTTTTCTTGAAAAGTGAATGAAAAAGAAAGGACACTTCAAATTACAGAATACTTCAGGAAAATAGTGTCTTCAATTAAATCTTTTGATAACATGGATGCATAACACATTCTAAGCCAAGGCAAGAGTTTGTTTTATCACATTTTATGCTGTGACAAAATATCATAATTAGCACATCGGTGTAATTTACCAGGGTTTCATTACAGCTGATTGCCTAACTACTGGGGAAGTTAAGATGGCTTCTTGAGTACTTGACCTGCTACCTTATGTTTCTGTGCAATAGCTGTTAGTAGGAATTGGGCACAGGCATTCATTGTGAAAAGTTCTAGAAAAAGTAATCCTGATAGAGGTCATGATACAAAGAAAATATGTCAATTTGCTCCTTGTCTCCTCTGGCCTTTCCATTTGTAATTGCCTTGCTTTGTGGTGGAATTTCAAGAGACAGAGGACATGTCTGATATTCAGCTAATACTTTACCCATGTAGAAAGACAATTTATGTTTATATTATTCATACTACTACTAATTTCTTTTTTGAAAGTCTGATCCTGAAAAGTAAAACAGCCTGTGCTTAACTTTAAGGACTTCTATGAACAATGCATAAATACTACATTCCATTTAAATGGCTTGAGGTAGGAGTAAAAGGAAAATTATGAATGTGAACATAATCAAGTAAAATTAAACACTCTTTGGTCATCAAGAATAAATTTCTATAAAGTCTTCAACCTTATGTAATTGCATTGACTCCTTAATCACTATGTGGTATGACAAAGCAATCCTCATGGAACTTTTTTTTTTCTTCAGACAGAGAGAGAATGGGTATGCAAGGGCCTCCAGCCACTGCAAATGAACTCCAGTCATGTGCACCCTCTTGTGCATCTGGCTAACATGGGTCCTGGGGAATCAAGCCTCGAACCAGGGTCCTTAGGCTTCACAGGCAAGCACTTAACCACTAAGCCATCTCTCCAGCCCCCTCATGGCACTTTTTTGCTTAGAGGTGTAGCAAGATTCAAGACAAGTCCATCGTTTAACAGAAGTACCAGCACTGTACAGAATTATAGAAAGAACAATAGAGAAATTAGCCAGACCACATGAAGGCTTACGATAGCTTCAATCCCAAAGTAGCTGATAATGCCCTCATCTGAAAACAGTAAAAAACAATCTTGTAAAGGGTTAGGAAAATTGCTAAGTGGTTAAGTGCATTTGTTTGCAAAGCCTGCAGGCCCAGGTTCAATTCTCCAGCACCCACATAAGACAGATGCAAAAGGTGGCATGTGCAAACGTGTGCATTTACAGTGGCAAGAGACCCTGGCATTTTCTACACACACCCCCACACATGCAAATAAAAATGTATCTTTTAAAAGCTTGCCAAAAGTCCATAAGTAATTCACATGTTTATAGAAGAAGTGTGTGTCTTATTCTTTTCTAATTGCCACTCTACAGCTAACATTAAGAACAGGCTTTGCTATCCTAATTGTCAGCATTTTGCTCTGTCATCGCTAGTTACTTGCCCAGTTTGTGACTATTAAGGTAAACCTGTTGGGTTTAGTTATGGAGATTTTTTTAAATATATTTCAGCCTCTTAGAAGTTTCTGTCACTTGAGTTTTTCTCAATATTAGATGCTAAAAAAGAAACAGTCCAAATGTCCAAGTAGTGAAAGCCTTCGTAATTTTAATATTTCTATCACTATATTCCTAGAAGCGCCCAAATTTGTGAGGTAAAGGACAGGAAAGAATGTGTTTTGGAGCAAGGAAAAGGATCATAAGGACTATAAAAGATGGTACTAAATAGTAGTAGTAAAGGGTAATTATAATAAGACTTACAGTTATAAGAAATAAACATTTTTACAAAGCCAACCCCCAAAGATGGTTTTATCAGTTCACATGGAAGGGAATGCATGTAAATACCTCAAAGAGCTACTGCAGGATACCTTCCAGGGATGATGCCTGGTTGTCAGGACAAGTGAGACCCACACAGCAGACAGAATGGTCCCAGCATGCTTGCTGCCTTTTTGTGTTTGCACAGTGGCTGTCAGTCCCAGCCTTGCAGGTAATGGAACCCAGCGGGAAGAAGGGGCGGGACCCAGCGGTGCAGCCTGAACTGAGAACAAATTTAAATTACTGAGCTTTTTTTTTTTTCCTTTTTTATTTTTCTTCTCTGCGACAAACTGAAAAGATTCCAGCACGCTAATTTAACCACCCTGCTTCTTTGCCTTTTTTTTTTCTCCTGTCTCCCTGCTTCCAGGATAATTAAAAGAGAAACCTGTAAAGGCAACATTCCTGTGAGCGAATTGGTACTGCAACGTGCTGGTAAGAAAATGAATTTAATTTTTAATCTTTTTTTTGGCTTTTTCTTTTTTTTTTTTATTTTAAGAGCAGAAGGCTTTGTGTCTCTAATGCAGTCATAAGCGTGGCTTCCCTGCCGTGAGGGGTTAGCATGTAATGAAAAGGTATAATTGCCTGATAGATGACCTTCGCGTCATACTTATAACGGGTGATAACCGCAACCCCATCTACCCCGATGATGCTTCTCTGCCAACTGACTGTGCGCCCAGTTGCAACGAGGCTAAGGCGCTCGGGCTATGACAATGAGTTGTGGTTGTTTGGTGTTGGAGTTTCATTGTCCTGTCAGAAAGAATTCTTGACTTTCTTCAAGTTATTCCCTTCTGGGGCTATTATTTTACTTTAATAGGACCCGTACAGAACCAAACTGTTCTCTGTTTACTTCTCAAACAGGAAGTACAAGGCTGAAACTTTTTTAAAAAGCAATACTGTAATTATTGCAGACTTCTCAAGTCCAGATAATGAAAGACTAAAACGAATGATTGGAGAGTTCTTTTAATCCCTTTCATCTGTGACTGGTCAGGAGTTCATTAGACAGTCAACTGTGAAGAACCTACATCATTTGGGGACCTTGAACTGGAGGTGGTAACTTTACGCTTACAAAGGACAAATTTTAATTCAACTCAATTAAACTCAACAAGTATTTCTATACACTCTGCCTACTATAACTGTGATGGAAAATGCTACTGCTTGTTACTCTGTGGTTTGGTATAAATGTTCAACAGCCAGCTTTGCTTAGTATCTTTCAAAATGATCAGGTCACTAACAACATTTTTGCTAGCTGTAAGATTAAGTTCTTGAGGTTAAATTTCCTCCTATGAGCAATGTACTTGTCTTCCTTCTGTGCATGTAAAGTGTGCTTATCTTACTTTATACCTGTGGCTGGCCACTGTAAGTTAGATTTGTAGTTTATTTATTATTACTATTATTGCATACCAAACATGTCATTTGAAAATAAATGTTCACACAGATTATTTTGATCTCACCTGGATTCGAGTGTCCAAAACTGAGAGACACATGGGAAGAATGAAACTTGTCAGAATCTTTTTGTGTTTGGATCAAGAAACTTAGGAATTAAATTTTTCCATTCCTTTTAATTTGCCCTTAAAAACCATTTGTTAAGCAGACATAGTTTGTACTTATTCTTGGATTATTTTTCAGTAGATAAGCAGACATGTAGTGGGATAAAAGTATTCAAGAACAGAATATTCCTCCAAAGCGTTTGCTAAAGAAAACCTATCCTATAGATGTTTGTAGGTTGAATGCCATTTTCATTTTATAGAGAGTGTGGCCTTCCATACGCTCATGGCGTTTGTTCCCTGTCTCTGGCTATTCTATCTAATTGTGTCATTCCTACCTTTTACAGCTCTGAACTCTGTTCCCGTGGGTCCTCACCAATGCCCCCCAGATCACTTGAAATGTCTAAAAAGACCTCAGAACATTACAAAATGTCAATTGTTCAGAAATATTTTCTGCCTCTTTACAACAAGAGAAAATTCTGTGGATTTTATAGTTCAATTTAAAAATCTGTTCTTATCCACCAGTAACTGTCTATTAGCAACATTTCAGTTATAATTGGAATAAATTGTTGCCCAGTAACAAGCAATGAACTCCACAGTGACTTTCCGTAGAACCAGTTACTAGAAATAGCTACAGAGAGCTGCATGCAAGTCAAACAACAGCACTTTTATTTCTCTTAAAAAATCATTTATTCATAACTTAATCATTTTATGTGAATTCTCAAATTTTCAAAATGAGTTGCTTCTTTTTGCTAATTTCTAAATGACTGAAATTCTGGATGTGAAGAAGTGAGGGCAGTAGGTCTTTTAAAAATTCTATTTATTTCTGCTTTAAAATAAGAATATGAGAGGTTGAGTATGACCTCTCCAACTACGAGTGATAGTGAGATTTGGAGCTAGCAACACCATAATATGTGAATTCTATTGTCTCTTACAGAACATAATGGCAAACTAGGGGTTTCACAGAGTGACTCTGTCATTTGAGCTGGTAATGAATCTGTAATTCTCTAGGTTACTGCAGATGCGGTAAATCTTTCTCCTATTAATGAAATACTAAGTAACACTGAAGTTGTTTTCTCCCCACCCACTTTTTCCAAGAGATAACCAACCAGTAATAGCCCCAGGTTCTGATACATAAGCATCCATACTGTGAGAATACCTTTCTTTGTCCCTTGCTGAAATGTTATAACATGATGGTTTCCAGAGCAAAATTCTTTAATAATATTTCTACATCTGCCATTGGCTTTTTTTGTGGTGTTTGGAACAATCTTCACTTTTTTAATTGCCTAAGTGTTAACATAGAAAATACATGCAAAAAGTGAGTATACATTGTTAATTTTAACAGAAACATACAGACAAAATCATCTCTGATGCCAAAGTAAAATATCAAGGCAACATGAACGCATAAGAATTGTTTTCTGATAATAAGGCGTGGCATTGCTTGATACATTATAAATGTGTATTGAGTGTCAACTATGCAGCAAGCCATACATCAGAATCTATGGGAAGCAGAGAAAGGAAAAAAAAAAAGCCTCATCTTGGTTATCAAGGGAATTACAATGCAGTGGAAATTTGGCTGGTGGATTAGCAACAGTCATCTGGTTAATTAGCTTATGATAAACTTAACGTTGTGTTAGGCTACTATGATCAGAAAAAAATATTACATTGTTTTTAACCTTACTTCCAGTGTTTCTTAAGTTATTTTTTCTGTAAAAATATTTTTTGGTACTAGTTTTCTGAATGCCTGCATTTTTCAAGTATGAAAGAATATAAGCAAGAAACTCTGAGGAAGATATAAGGAAATCTCTATTCCAGCCATTGACTTTGCTATTCAACCTTATTAGGAAGTACCTTTTCATATCTAGAAAGAAGGAAATGATCCCACATAGCAGGATGATTTTGTTAAATTTCATCCCAGATGAACAAGAGTAACTTCCAAACATAAAAGACAGTTATGGTGCACATTACACTCCAGTGGTTTAAACAAAACATAAAAGAATTGTCAACATACAAGTTAAAAATCCTGACCTCCACTTTTGCATAGAATTGGCACAGAGTGATGACCATCTGCTGGTTTCTGCCATCACTGACTTACCTTCTTCTGCCGTCATTGGCATGTGAATACCAATAGGACCAGAGAGAAACTCTGCAGTAGAACAATGAGTGTGTATATAACGTGTGGTTCTGGTGTCAGCTGGGATGCCTCGGGTGTGTAATCTGAGAGTTGGAATGTATCTCCTTGAATCACACCATATAATCTCATATTTTCTAAAGTAGCACTTGAACAATTTGATAAGTTCATGTTGATGTGTACAACTGTGAAACCATAAGAATCAGGAGGCAGAAAATTCACATTTGAACAGAAGATTCCTGGTGCCTCGCCATGCCTAGTCTTGAGACAACCACAGTTGCCATGGCTTCTTACACTACCGCACTTCACATTCTATACAGCGTTAGTCAATGGAATCCTACTGCATATGCTCACATGAAGCTAGCTTCTCTCACTTAGCATAGTGCCTTTGAGACATACATATATTGTTGCATTTACCAGTAGATTTTTATTTTGCTGAACATTTCATTCTATGAATAAAACACATTTTTAAAATCAATTCACCTGTTGATGGACACTTGGATAGTTTCCATGTGTGAACTTTTCTGAAGCAATGTTATGAATATTCAAGTCCAGGTCTTTATGTGGGTATGGGTTTGCATTTCTCTCAGGGAAATAGCACGCAATGAAAATGCTGAATTATATGGCATATGTGTTTTAAATATATGGCAATTCTCCAACATGGTTGTGACATTTTATGCTTCCATCAGTACTATATGAGAGTTCCAGATATTGGACATAATTGCCAACTGCTGGTGGTGCCAGGTTTTTTTTTCTTTCAATTTTAGCCATGCAGACAAGGCTGTGTCTCACTGTGCTGTTCGTCTCCATTCCCCAAGAGGTAACAATGTTGTGCTTTTGCTAGTCTTCCCTCCACATTCTCTTGCATTCTGTGCATTCTCTTAAACTTGGGGAGTTCTTTTTATATTCTAGATATCTGCACAGAAAATATTTTCTCCAGCATATCATATATAAATGGTACATTTCAAGAAGAATTATCTTGGTATGAATCCAAATTACCACCACACGACATTGCCAAAATTTTTGTTTTATGGCTTGTCAGTTTGCTATTCTAACAAATTCAGATGACAAAGATGTTTCTCCTAAGTTAGGTAATTTGAGTTTTACCTATAGCTCTAGAGTGTGTTTTGAGTTAACTTTTGTGTTTAGTATGAGGGTAAAACCAAGGTTCATTTTTTGGGTGAATACTCAGCACCATCACTAACAAGAGTACTCTTTCCCCAACTTAATTATCTTAGGTCATTGGTGAAGAATCAAATGATAATATATGTGCTGCTCATTTTCAATGGCCTATCTACTCTGTAGGATTCATTGATGTGTGTTCTTTCACTAATCAAACATTGTGTTACTTACCCTAGCTTTATGGTAAAGTTTGAGATAGGTACCGTAAGTCCTCTAGTGTACTTTTAGTTTCAAAATTGGTTTGTCTCTTCTAAGTTTTCTCATTTCCATATACATATCAGAATTAATGTGCAAATTTTTGCCCCAATAAAAATCCTGATGAAGTTCTTGTTAGAGTCATTAGGAATATATAGTAAAGTTTGTAGAATTGACACTTTAACTACATTGAATCTTCCACCCAGAAACAGATTAGTTTTTCTCTGCATATGTAGTTGTTTTATTTCTTTCAAGCAATGGTCTATAGTTGTAAGTATGCAAGTATTTAACCATTTTTGTTAAATTTATTCCCATATACAAGGAGACATTTGATGTTATTTAAGTAAAATTGTGTTTTTATTTCATTTTTATTTCATTTTTCAAGTGTTTGTGTCTATTATATAAAAGCTATTGATTTTTTCATAATAACCATTTATAGTCTGAAATTGATAAATTCATTAATTAGTTTTTATTGTAATGTTCAAATGGATAATTTTTAGTACTTCCTAAATATAACATCATCCCTGTTCCAAAGAAAAAACTCATCCTTTCTAAGGTTTCACTTAACTGGTTGAATTACCTACAAGTTGCAGTCATATGTTAACTCAAAATTACAAAGGTGAACATCTTTGACATATTACCTGTCTTAAGAACAAGACATTTAGACTCTTAGCACAGAGCAAGAAGAGTGTTTCTACATACCCTTCATCACATAAAGGAAGGCCAAAACCACTTACTTTCCTTGTTCACTAAAGAGTTTTTACGAGAAATGATGTCTTTTTGTTGAGAATATAATTTGTTAATATTTTATGAAGCATTTTTTTGTATCTAAGCTCATGAGGGATGATGGTAAGCATCTTTCTTATCTTTTGTGTGATATAAGACTGATGCTAGTTTCATAAAACACACTGAGAAGAATTCCCTTCTCTATTGTACAAACTTGTGTATGTGTGAGATTAGTACTTTTATATTTCTCAAGTGTTTGATGGAATTTACCAGTAAGCTTTCTGGTCCCATAATGTGTGTGTGTCTCTCTCACTGTGTGTGTGTGTGTGTGTGTGTGTGTTTGTGTGAAGACTTTTAATTACAACTTCAATGTAATTAATAGATATCAAGTTATCAAAGTTTTCTATTTCCTTTCTTGGTGGTTTTAATTATTTATGTTTTTTTATTTATATATGTCATTTGTGTTATCACATCCTTGGCCCAGAATGTTCATCATATTCTTTTTTTCAAAGATTTTATTTTACTTATTTATGAGAGAAAAAAAGAGAGAGACAGAGAGACAGAGAGAGAGAGAATGTCAAATACAGAGAGAATGGGGGCACCGGAGTCGCTAGCCACTGCAAACTCCAGACACATGTGCAACCTTGTGCATATGGTTTATGTGGGGCTACTGGGGAATCAAACCTGAGTCCTTAGGCTTCAAAGGCAAACACCTTAACTGCTAAGCCATCTCTCCAGCCCTTATTACATTCATATCTCTTGTATATTATGTGTTATTTAGTCATTTTCACTCTCGTTCTTTATTTCATTTTTGGTATGTGTATATGTGTTTGTGGCATGGACACATGTGTGTATGCACGTTTATATATGCTTGGGTGAGTTTGTGAGGACTTACAGCCAGACGTCATCATTTGGTGTCTTCCTCAGTCACTCTTTCCCAGCATCTAACACTGATAATAGTGCTTACAGATTCGACTTGATGAGCTAACCAGCAAGTCCTAGGGATCCTGATGCCTCCACCTCCCCGATGCTGGGAGTACAGGTGTGTGCTGCTACATCTAGCATTTTTATGTGGGTTCTGGGTGTTCCAACTCAGATCCTCATGCTTGCAAAGCAAGAATTTTACCCACTGAACCTTGTTCCCAGCCCCATCGCATTTTTTTTTTGTTTGTTTTTTGTTTTGTTTTGTTTTGTTTTGTTTTTGAGGTAGGGTCTCACTCTAGCTCAGGCTGACCTGGAATTCACTATGGAGTCTCAGGGTGGCCTCAAACTCACAACAATCCTCCTACCTCTGCCTCCTGAGTGCTGGGATTAAAGGCGTGCACCACCACGCCCAGCCCATCTCATTCTTAATATTAGTTATTTTTGTGTTCTCTCTTTTTTTATGATAAATCCATTCAATTTTGGTTTCTGTCATAACAAATTGCCATGAACTTGGTGGCCTAATAATACAAGTCTATTATTTCATCATTTCATCAGGAGTCAACACCAGGCTAATGTCAAGGTGACAGCAGACTTGCTTTTCCATCATGGAAATCAAGAAGTGATTTTTTTTTTTTTTTTGTAGCTATAAATGTGCGATCCCTATTACTTAAGTGGTTGCCAGCTGAAGGTGATTCTCAACTTCTACACATGGTGCATGTACATGGATTATGGAATTCATTCTCTTCCCAGTCTTCAAAGTCAGCAATGGTGGATCACCTCTCTCACATTTCAAATTTCTATTGCCTCTTGTTCTATTCTTATGTCTGTGACTTGTGAGAAGGATTCTCTACCTGTAAAAAACCCATGTGATCATATAGTCCATCTAGAGATTCTAGACCTTGCCATTTCAGAATTCAGACCATCATTCACATCTGCATTTTTCTCCATCTAAGATTACATATTTGAAAGTTTTAGGAATTATAGAATAGATATCTTTTAGAACCCATCTTTTTCTGCTTTCTTTCTAACAAAATCAGTTTTAACACTTTCTTCATTTTAATATATACTAACATTACTTGGTTAAAAATTTTTGTATACATAAAAAATGTATAATTCATAGTAATTTATATTACTATAATAAATTTAATATGTATGATTAATAGAGTATTCTGTAATTGTTCTTTAGGTTGATGGTATCCTTATAATGGTCTGTGGTCTTATTAAGGTTTTGTCTCTGTTCTATCAGGCCCATAGATTATCATCTCCATTAATGATATAGATTTCGTTTTTTGTCTTTCTAGCTTCTCTCAGATTTTGCCCTATATATTTTGGAGTTCTATTATTAGATGTGTATAAATTTTTATCTGTTACTGATGCATTAACTTTTATTTATTAAAGAGTGTCCCTCTTTGCTTTAGTGGTACTCTAATTGGCTATAATTTCCTTTTTTCTTTTATATTAATCAAGCATTTTTATTCCATTTAAATTTCTTTATTAATTTTCTAGTTATATTTATATATGATTTTTATGATTGCTTTAGAAATTGTGATATGCATTTGTACTTAATCTAGCTGTTTCATTTATTAACATTTATTTATCTTTCTATTTATCATTGTTCTTTGAAGCTTTTTAATATATATTATGCCTATACATTATAAGCACTTCAATACATTGTTTTACTTTCTTTCTGACAATCTTTAACTTTTAAAGAATTTATGATAAATAAATATGTTTTCATATTTATTTCATAGCCTAATATACCTTAGTTTCCATTGCTTGGGATTCAACTCTACTAGGAATAAATTTCATTGCTTTCTCTTTATTTGAAAATTCTTTTTCATCTTTGTTTTGCTAGGATACCTTCATGGAATAAAATAATCATCATTGAAAACTATTTTTATCCATTCAGTACTTTTACTATGCCATTCCAATGGCACCTGAATTCTATAATTTCTTAGAAGTCGGGAGTCAGTTTTAACATTTTTCCCTTGTAATCAATGCATATGCCTTCCCTAGTTTAGTTCAAAATTTTGTTTGTTATCTCTGGATTTATGCAGTTTAACTATAATGTGCTTAGAAATGGCTTTCTTTCATGCTGCTTGAAGCTCATTAACTTTCCTGGAACTAAGTTGATGTTTGTCACCAAATTTGGGGATAAATTATGCCATTAATAAATCTGTGATTAAAAGAAATTTGTGATTATTTATGCATCTCTTTCCTTTGTAAACTTCAATGGCATATAGTATAACCTGGCTGATAGTCTCCAGCAGGCCTCTGAAGTCCTATGCATTTGTTTTCAACCTGTTTCTTCTCTGTCCTTCAAACTAGGTGATTTGTATTGATGTACCTTTAATCTTGTTGATTCTTTATTATCTCAACTCTGTTGTTAAGCTCATCTAGTGAACTTTTAAAGTTTATTTAGGATTACAGTTCTGCTTATTTCCCTGTAGTTTATTTCCCCCTTGAGATTCCTTTCTTCAATTATGGCATCATACTTTCTCTAATCTTTTGAATATACTTATGATTCTAGTATAAAATTATAGCTAGCTCAACCCAGCACCTAGGACCATTCAGAGTCAGTCAGCTTCTACTGAGTGTCCTGGCTGCTGTTTGTGGGTCACACTTTCCTGTCTCTAGGCATGTCTAGTGACTCTGGGTTGTAAACTCGATATTAAAAATGACACATAGCTGGACAGTAGCTTCTGTTGTTCTAGAGTCTTTGTATTTCATTCCATGATTAAATTAACATGCCTGGATTTGACTGATGTGGTCTTCTTCATTGGGTTGTGCAATCACAGATGTCTCTGCTCAGCTCTTGAACTTCTAAATGCTGCCTTTATCAGTAGCCTAGCCTCCTGTAAGTCTTCACTATAAATGTGTAATTTGGCAACCAGAAATATGAAGGAAAATTTTAGTGTTCACCTAATTATGTGTTCTTTATTTCCACTATTGGTATAGTATATAAATATTTCTCAGTTCTCCACTGCTCAGCCCAGGGATTTTTAGGCCTTCACCACCATGTCTGGCACTTTACATGGGTGCTGGAGATTCACACTCATGTTCTCATGCTTGTGATGCAAACTCTTTAGCAACTGAACCATCTTGCTGCCCCCCAAAACACTTCTAGTTTGAACTTTGAACTTCTAACCTCCAAAATTATGATCCTGTCACTCAGTTTGTGATAGTATTTCTTATGACAGCCTTTTTCTAGTTGTAATTGCTAGACATATGCTTAGCAAGTTTGGGCAAAAGCATGATTTAATTCTGGGATTAAAGACTGCACAATAAACTAGGTGTGGTGGTGCAGGCCTTTAATCCCAGTACTCGGAAGGCAGAGGTGGTAGGATCGTCATGAATTCAAGGCCACCCTGAGAATACATAGTGAATTCCAGGTCAACCTCAGCTACAGTGAAACCCTACCTCAAAAAACAGAAATAATACAAAACAACAACAAAAAAAATGCACAATAAAATCTCAGTGAGAATGTAATAGGATGCTGCAAGAATGTTTGGTGATGATGATTTCTACCATAGTATGTTGAAGGAAGCTATGGCTATTCTTGTTTAGTCAAATATTTAATGTGATGACAATGCCTATTATCAATCATATTTACTAAGCACATCAAATAGTCAGTAAGTCATTGAAGGGAAAACTAAGACTACATTTCACTAAATTATTTGCCCAGGGTCATATACTGAGTTCTTGGAAGAACTAGACAAAAGGGAACCTGGGCATTTTCTACTCTGGCTTGTTCTCCATACTACATTGAAGTCATTGAACATTGAATATTAAGTATTGTATTTATAATGCTTATTCTTAACAATCAAAAGTTTAAACATCTCACTGGACATGGTGGTGTACGCCTTTAATTCCAACACTCAGGAGGCCTAGGTAGGAGGATCCCTGTGAGTTCAAGGCCAGCCTGAGACTACATAGTGGATTCCAGGTCAGTCTGGCCAAGAGCAAGACTCTACATTGAAAAACCAAAATAAATAAATAAATAAAATCAACATCTGAAAGAGAAAGCTTTTGACCTAAAATCAGCAATTGTATCTTAGAAACAGATGTGTTGGTTGCTATTCTTACTTTTCTACCAGCACTATCACCTCCACAGTGATCAAGGAAGGCCACTGTGAGAAAGATAGCAATTAGAATCTAGAATCATCTTAGGAACAAAGTCATGAGGTATTCTGAGAAATAGCATTCAGGAGCAAAATAAATCAGCATACAAAATAGAACAAGCTTACAGAATACGTAATTTGTCATGATTAGAATACCAGCAAGAAAAGTGGTAGGAAAGAAGGGCTACTCATTGTGATCGGAACGTGACATACATGACAGAGAGCAGGGAGTGGGGAGGTGGCTCAGTGGGCAAAGTGCTTGTTGTGCAAACAAGAGGACCTGAGTTTGGATCCCTAGTACTCATGTCAAATCCAGGCATGGAGGTATACAGCTGTTATCCCAGTACTGTGAAGGCAGAGACAGAAGAATCCTAGGGCTTGCTGGTAGCTAGTTTGTAGCCAAAGTGATGACTAAGTAAGTTCACTGCAATACCATGTCTCAAAATAAGCTAGAGAGTGATGGAGGAATGCATGTAACGTCCAACCTCTGGACTCCACACACATGCATTCATGTGCACATGCACCCCAGGTATGTATGTACTCACACACGTATGAGCATGCATAAGAAAATGACACACACGCATACACACACATACACACACACACATACACACACATACACACACACACACACATACACACACACACATACACACACACACACACACACACACACACACATACACACTAAACATTTCTGCACTTACAGACCCTAGTATCTACATGAAAACAACTCAGTTCAGGGGTACAGTGTGGATGAAAGTAGCCATACACAATATGTGTCAGCTTTTCACCACTGTAACAAATGCCTGGCAGGCACAACTTATTAAGAAGAAGGGTTTGTGAGGCTGGGTACATTGCTCAGTGGTTAATGGTACTTGTTCAATTTTCCAGCCACCCACATAAAGCTAGATGTGCATTTGTTTGCAACAACAAGAGACCTTGGCACCCAACGCCCCACATGACACAGGCACATGCAAATTATAAATAAACATTTTTAAAAAGAGGAAGTGTTTATATTGGCTTACAGTTTGGAAGTTCTAGGCCATGATCAAGGAGAGCCACACCTTTTAGGCTTCTGGTGCTGGTGACACGATGGGAATGACAGGGAGCCTATGCAAATCTATTTGCCTCATGGCCAGAAAATGAAAAAGGGGAAAGGTTCTGAGATCCCACTATTCCTTTTAAGGACAGACTTGCACTGACCTGGGAACTTCTCACTAGACACTACATCTGAAATATTCCACTACCTGTGCCTAGCACAAGGTTGAGGATGAAGTGTCTAATACAAGGGCCTTTGTGAGATATTGCAGATCAAAATGACAACAAAAAATAATGATGTAAACATTACTGAAGGCAATAAAATATTATTTATGAAAATTAACATTTGAAATACATTACATGTATTTTTTTTAATTTGGCAACCATTGTTGCCCAGAAAGACAGACAACAATCAGCTTTTTACCCACTGCCATGGAGATTTGTCAGACATGGTGAGAACTTAGATAAAATTCTCTGAATGAGAGAAGGTTGTCAGGAAAGTTTTGAATGGAAAGTGACTGTTTTATTTTTGAAAGATCTCTGTGCCTTCTCTATGTAATACTGACTGCAGAAAAGAAATCCATGGGCAACATGGCATAGTTAGGTTAGTTGTGGCACAAGATAGGGAGGCAGGAAGGGCAAAAATGTTAGCTCTGGAGAGAATGTGAAGAGGCAGCCCTGGGATATCCTTAGAAGTGATTAAAACAGTTCTTGGATATTCTGGTTTCTCTTCAGACCGAATAAATCTTTCGCCTTTTACTAAAAAAAAAAAAAAAAATGTTCTTGGTGAATTCAGAATGGTGTTGCCAACATAAAAATCAACAGGATGATAATTTGTTTATGAAAGACTGAGGAAATATCTGAAAAGTTTCCAAAATCAGAATATCCAAATTTGTATCCTGAGAAATTGAGATTTTTTTTTCTAAATGGGAAAGAGGCTTATGAGCCATAGCATGAAACTTTCTCTATCAATTCTCTAGTATAAAAAATGAGAACAAACATGACTTCCCTGTACAATTCCCTTTATCTCTTGCTTTCTCTATACCTTCTCTTATTTTGATAGGATAGTTATCATGCGTCTACTCTGAAAATGAAGCAACTAGGCTTCCTGAAATCAGAACTTTCTCAGGAACTTTCCCTATGTTCCTAAGGCTCTGGTCCTGTGATCTCTGTCCTCTGAACTTTGGTCAGAGCTGCCTCTGTCTCATTCATATGGTGTAAGCATAGGGGTAAGCAGGCAGTGATATTGAGTTTACAATGCTTCTAGTCAGTTATTAGCAGAACTAGTCACAATCTTATGCTTGGCTACTTAGAGAAAATAAGCAAACAAAATCCCCCAGAAAATTAATTGTGTCTTTCTGCTTCCAGATGAATTTCTCGGGGTAATATCCCTATCTACAGAGAAAGTAAAATGCAATTATAAAATTTTAAAGTCCTTTTTGCTGAGGGACAAGTGTTGAACCAATCTATGCATTAGAAGAACAATGAACACACTGTGTCATAAGTAAAATCTTCTAGTCCCTAACTCAAAGTCTCAATATATATTGTCTTCAAGGTAATTGGAGACTAATGAAAAATAGTTCTTGTTACCTAATACTTTGTCCACACCTTCTCTGTAATTTCAATGCCTTAAAGGCTTAAATTTTATATAATGAGGAGCTGCAAAGCCTAATGACTCAGGTTTGATTCCCCAGGACCCACATAAGCCAGATGCACAAAGTGGCACATGCATCTGCAGCTGATTTGCAGGGCTAAAGGCCCTATTGTGCTCACACACTCTCTCTTTCTCTGTATCTCTCTCTCCCTCTGTATCTCTCTGCTTGCAAATAAGTAAATAAAGTATTTTTTTTAATTTTATTTTATTTTTATTTTTTGGTTTTTCGAGGTAGGGTTTCACTCTAGCCCAGGCTGACCTGGAATTCACTATGGAGTCTCAGGGTGGCCTTGAACTCACGGTGATCCTCCTACCTCTGCCTCCCGAGTGCTGGGATTAAAGGCGTGCGCCACCACGCCCGGCTTAAATAAAGTATTTTAAAAAAATAAATAATGAGCCTGTAAACTGCAAATTTCAAGCAATTAGGAAGATGGAATAAATTTTTCTTTGAGGACTAAGACATTTTCTTCTTTTTATTCCACTTTTTCGCTGCTTAGCTCTTTGCTTTGTAGTGATTGTTGACAACTCCTTTTTGTTTTGTGCACACCATCATCTCCGAGGCACTTTGGCACTTGGATCTGTAAAAGTTAACTAGAGAGTCCTGTTTTCTATTACCTAGACAGCTGGGCACAGATCACTAAGACACAGCTGACAACTTGGGAAATTCTCCAACACAAAGACAACCTAGACAAAAGTAACATCATCTCAACTTGTTCTAATGCCACGCCACTCACATTGACAAGGGAAGGTTATTTATCATTCTATGGCTCCACTTTCTCATTTCATAATAATCAGGCCACGCACGTCTACTCCTCCCCAAATCCATCCAGTCATATGTTATGAATGACTCAAATTTATGTTTACTCTCATGAAGCTAGTTTGGTTCAGAAGCAAAGAGGCTAGTTGAGTATAAAGGCTGCTTCTCATTATCAGCTTGCGAAATCAGCCTATGGTGCTGTTGTGGATAATATCCAGTGTTGACTGATTGCAGCATCTAGAAGACATGTCTCTGGCCGTACTTTGTGAGGGTGTTTACAGAGAGGATTAAGTGAGGGGGAAGTAATCACCCTGGATATGGTGGAGAACATTCATGAGGTTATACCAGTTGAGCACAGACTTTCCCTTCTTTCTGCTTCCTCGCTACAGACATGAGCTGATCAGCTGTCTCATGCTCCCACCACCACAGAACTACACTTTGTCATGGATCCTTTGCCATTACATACTATATTCCCTCAAACTATGGACCAAAATAAATCTTTGCTCCCTTAAGTGTGCTTCTTATCATATATTTGGTCAAAGTACCATGAAATGTAACTAATACAAATGTCTATTAGCATCACTTAGATTAGCTCACAATAAAAAAATAGGAAGAGAGGTAATCAAAAATAATCCTGTCTAGCCGAGCACTAACACCAGCATTTGGATGTTCACTACATCTTCATCTACTCTTAAACACCTTTAATCCAAAGAATGCTATGGTAAATACATCTTCACTAACAACGTTTGCTAGAGTGAAAATTTTGAAAAAAATAAAATACTTAATTAGATAATCAACACACTGTTGAAAAACATATAAATTTATTCCTAATCAGTGCATTCACAGATTAAAACATGCTTCTTGGGCTATTTTCAATCCCACCCCTTTTAGTTTCTTTACTCTTTCCTATATATCTGCCTTATGCTCTTCTAGCAGGCCTGGGCACTGTCTATATTGTTCCCATTTTGACCCTTAACATTTAGACTTCTTTAGACAACCTATATTACTACACGTGTTATTGGGTAAGGATCTTAATTTTCTTATCTTTTCCATATATTTAGTTACCACTTATTTTTTAAAGCGTTCTCTTATCAAGTCATTGTAAGAAGTAATATAACTGAAATTTTTCCCTCCTACAGAACACCCAACAATTTAATAACTGAAGAATGCTGTTTATAATTTTCATAATAGCCAACTCAAATATCTGACCAACTGCAGAAAATAGTTGAGCTAGAGATCATTTATGTAATGTTTTTACCTAAAGAGATACAATGCGCATGAAACCATAGTGCTAAGAATGGTGGCCAGCCAACATTCTGAAGCAGGATGCCCACTGGAAGTTTCAGCTGTGCTGCTGCGTGCCACTCTCTAAGATGGGCGAAGGCCTACATGTACTATAGTATAAAACAAAGTTGTTGGGATACTGAGCAACTGAAAGTCCAGTTTTGCCCACTTCTATCTTGCCCTTCCCTTGACCCACATCGTCTCTGCATGCCTGCTGGGATACAATGGATGAGCTCAGAAATATCTCTGTGACCTATCCATGTTAGAGTCACCTGGTGGGCATTATGACACGTATTACCATAGAGCAAAGCCTATGTATAATATAAACCCACCGATCATGTTTTCATCCTCACCATGTCCCAACTCTGGATCAGTGTTTGTGGACAGAACACTGTTCCTACAACATACTTCTAGAGTGCAAATAGTACTAAATGATCCACACCCATTTTTCTATGGCCCTTAAGATAAGAATGCTTTCACATTTTTAAACTTTTTATTTTATTTTATTTGTTCGAGAGAAAGTGGCAGAGAGAACGAGAGAGAGAGAGAGAGAGAGAAAGAATGGGTGTGCCAGGGCAATCAGGCAGTGCAAATGAACTCCAGACGCATGTGCTACCTTGTGCATCTGGCTTATGTGGGTATTGGGGAATTGAATCTGGGTCCTTTGGCTTTGCAGGCAACTGCCTTAACTTCTAAGCCATCCTTCCAGCCCCTGCTTTCACATTTTTGAGAGGAAGAATATATGCTAACAATAGAGGCAGAAAGATGAAAGAAAAATATGAGGCAAAAGCCATCAAAGAGCTGTGTTCTGATCCTTTCTAGAAACAGGTAATCAACCCCAATGACAGGGTTCATAGTATTTTAAGTGTTTTTATTTTCTTTTTCTATGCATGTGTGTAATATGTGTGGGGTGTGCTGAGTGTGCGGTATGTAGTATGCAGCGTATGTATGCTCGTGTATGCAGATGTGTGTGCTCCATGCACATGCGTGTGAAGGCCAGAGGAGAACCCTGGGTGTTCTACTTTATTTCTGGAGGCAGTCTCTCTCTGAACCCAAAGCTACTGTCTTTGGTGCCACGAGCTGACTGGCGAGCTGTAACAGTTCTCCTTTCTCTGCCCCCAAAAGCACTGGGATGACATGACCGCATGGCTGTACCCCTGTGTTTACATGAGGGCTGAGGGTCAGACAAATCAGGCAAATCATGCTTGTTTGGCAAGTGTTCTTTCCCAATGACCATCTCCCCATCCCCACAATATTTTAAAGCTTTATAATGAAGGAATCTGCATGTTTCTGGTATTAACTTACTAAAACTATTAATAACACCACCCCAAAGAAAATAGATCACTCATATAATGTGCCAGATTAATTCTGTCATCAGAATTTCTATACTACAATTTAATGCTATCAACCTAAGATTCTTTCTGAAGATTTTATGATTGTCTGTTCTTACTGGATCATTCCTTAATACCAACTAAAAATGTCACATACTCCAAATTCCATATTAGCTATTTCCTTGTATACCTTTCAAGGGAAGTGAAGCCATCAGCTTTTCTATCTTTTATCTAATAGTGAATTATGTTCTGGAACATGAATTGCTTTTGTCAGCATATATGTCAAGACACAGATGGGAAAAACTATAGATACCAATGCAGTTTAGTTCTCAATTATGAGTTTCTACTCACTAAAAGCTGACATATGGCCAATGATAAGGTGCTTTCATCTACTGACGCCAACCATGTATTATGTACTTTCACCATAAAGTATTTTACTCATTTTCTATATTTGATTTGTCCCTACTGAGACTTGAACATTTGCCATATCATTCCTATTTCATAAGGAAGATACGTAATATACACACTTCTCCTTGAAGTCTCAAAGCAGCTGGGGCATTGCTTTTACAACTAATTTTGATTGGAGAATACATATAAAAGATAAAACTCATTCTACACTTTCCCAAGTTTAAACATATAGTTATATACTCATTACAGAAAATCAGTTTTGTTTTACTTGGACTCATTAATATATGGTACACGAGAAAGAATTCTGAATAAATTGTCAAATCAGAATTAAAGAAGCAGCATCCATTTGAAGTATGTGGCTATAAGAAGGCAGTAATTCCTGGACAAAAGTGAACTCAATTTTCTTTGACCCCACACAATTCTGGAAGCCACCCTTCATCATGATTTCAAGCTGGGTAATTTCACCTTTGAAACATTCTCAGTAAACTGCTAATAAGACAGGAAATATGATCGCTGTGTGGGGAGCACAGACAAGGTAAAAGCACCACAAGCAAGTCAATGGCATCAGTTCTGTTGGATGCCTCCTGGTTAAACTGTAGTGACTACTTAGTCTGTTCTAATTCCTTCCTGCTGCTGCATTTCTATCACTTGGTCAGGGTAGACTCAGACAGGATCCCAGTCACAGATACTCTGAGGAGGCTAAGCTCCTTACCAAGGGAGTGATGCCTGATACTATTGGAAAAGACATAATTGGGTTAGCTAGGTAGAAGGAAACAATATCATTTCCTTGTTTGGAAATCTCAAAAATGTGTGTAATGAATTTTTCTCTTTTAATTAAAAATTATCAACTCAATTCTGTAGTATGAAGGAAATCATGTAAATGTAGTGCTTCATTTTACTTCTAATAACTCAAAATTATTCACTGGTAGAAACATAGGCCCAGGCATACATGAAATAATACAGAATCAGGTCTCATTGCATATGTAGAAAGTCCAATTTAGGCAAAAGTTATTTCTGGCAATGTATGATTCTGAATTCTCAGTGCCATGTTTTGGATTTTTTTAAACTGATTAAGTTAAGAATCATTTTCTTTCTCAGCAGAGATAGGAGTTAGCATTATAAAAATGTCTCTAAGTAGGTGAACAGGGTTGGTTTGCAAATATACTAGATGTCCGTGAGAAAGGAACACAAATGGTTTGCTTCAAAACTCTCTATGCAAGGCTCGGCATGGTGGCACACGCCTTTAATCCCAGCACTTGGGAGGCAGAGGTAGGAGGATCACCATGAGGTCAAGGCCACACTGAAACTATATAATGAATTCCAGGTCAGCCTGGGCTAGAGCGATACCCTACCCTGAAAACCCAAACAAACAAACAACAACAATTAAAAAACAACCTGTCTATGAAGAGGATCCCATTAGAAAAATGTTGATTATATTTTCATACTTTTAATTGTGTTGGGAAAGATTGAATTAGAAGGAGAGGTATCCCAAAATATCCCAATATATATAGTACCTTTTTGTTGGAATATTATAAATTATCCCTAATACACTAAACACATGAAATGTATATTGTGGTTAATTTCTAATAGCAGATCTATTTTTAAGATTTACTCAATTTAAGATATGAAAATGTTGGTTAGGAAGGTATTTAACAAATTGGGTTCATAGCATTAATGTTCTACTAAAGGTTAATAGGTATTGGCCACAAGTGGTAAGTCAATATAAGAACTGTAGGTTAAACAGTATGAAAAGGTTACTTTACTGTAGGATTTCATGCAACCTTAAATAGGCTGAAAGGCATTGTGTATATTCAAGCCACATATACTTTGCAAAACTTACACCAAGACAATTTTCAACCAATTGGGCATGACGTATTTTATTTTCTATAATTTGTGGTGATTTGATATTCTAGAGGATCTGTTATTCCTGGAAAGATCACTGTGGAGAGATCACCACTCCCAAAGCTAATTAATTTTATTTTATTTTATTTTTTTCCAAAGCTAATTTCTAACAATATTAAATAGTAATGTATGCCTCTTTTACATATACCCTTAAGGGCCAGATACAACTAGAAACTTTAGAATTTAGGATTATTAGAATTGTTTAGATAAACCAATCATAAACTTGCTCAGCTATTTATCCTACATCACCTCTTCCTTCCCATGGGAAGAATTTTCTCTTTTTGCCTCTTACCCAAACCTGGTCTTTGTATGGGCTTATGTGGCATGGTGTGTCTCCCATCCCTTGGAAACCCTAAGTAAAAAAAAAAAAAAAAAAAAAAAAAAAAAAAATTCCCTCCTTGTAGCATTAACCTGTCGTTTTCTGTCAGTCACCTCTATCAGTTAGAAACCCATGAGAACAATGATGAGAGTATGGTGAACAGTTCTGTCAGCAGGGGTAAAAAATGGATAACTATAAGTTATTCTTAGGTTCATATCAAGCTGCTCTGTTTACTGTGTAAAATTTCATGATAAGACTTCCTCCAAGCATTTTGAGCACGTAATGAGATGAGACACACTGCTAAGGAGACAGTTCAGTGGGAGAGCTCCTGCCTAGCACACATGAGGCTCTAAGTCCAACATCTTGTACTGAAACAAAACAAGAAGATACATGTGCAACACAATCCGTGGCAACCAGAGACAGCTCAGTATAAATATACCTGTGTAAGTTCAATATATATAGAGGAAGGTACATGCCAAACAATGGGTAAAGTTTTATATTAGTCAATTATCTTCAAGAAATGAAGAAGTCAGTCTTCTTTGCCTTTGTCTAAAATCAACCAAGTTAGTAAAGACCATTTGAAGGTTGCTATCTAGGATTTTGGCTTTCCCTGACCCTAATTTGATAATGAAAGTTAACAAGTGATAATGTGATAACAGATCTTTCTATATGATCAACTTGACTCTTGATGCTTCCTATCTGCCAGGCTGGTCTCCAAAAATGCAGCTAGTTAAAGTACTCCAAGTGTTCTATAAAACAGGTTTCTTTAACTAAAAATCTCAACTTCCATAGGCAAACAATCTAAAAATTGAACATACCAAATAAAATGCTATCATGAGTCATGAAATGCCACTCTTGACTAGTATAACTAATAATGAAGCGGGCTTATATCCTCTTGGCTGGATGCGGGGTTTACTTGATCCTGCAGTCCTAAGCAGCCATGCAGAAGAAGATATTTTCCCATTGAAAAGTCCCTTTCAAAAGATTTTTCTTCGCAGATAGCTTCTTGAAGAAGCTTTATGAACAACCTGTACTTTACACCTCTTTATGCACTCTTCTGATGCTACTAAGGATTTCCCTCCAGGGACATGCTGACATTTCACTGGGGCATTTGTGTAATATTTTTATATAATCTGCCATGGGGATTGGTCTTACATAAGAGTCAAGTCCTTATTCATTCATTAGTAACAGATTTAATTACCTGGACTGCCACTTCTGAGCCTTATTATTAACATAAATTCTCTGTTGTTAAGGTATCATCTTTATTAAAACATTTAGAGAAAGGATGAGCAATGCCAAAGCCCAGCATTTAAAAGAAATAAATGTCCAGAGGTAATGTGTCTCCATTTCATTGTGTGACATGCTCCATCTACTCAAATTAACAGATCTCCACATATATATGTTATATCTTCACATATTAACCTTTTCTGGCTTGCTTTACAGTGGGTAACACTTGCATACATATACATTTCTAGGCTCCAAATACTGCTCTTTCTTCCAAAGAAGCCTTTAGGCCACATGTGTGAGCAATCAGACAAATATGTGCAGGCTGGCATTCACAAAGCAATCTGATAATTCCTCTTAAGAAATGTGAGGGGGGAAAGTTGTCATTTCTCATGCAGGGAGAGAAAATCATCTGTGTTCCATTTGTAGCAGTAGTAGCATTAGATGAACAATGTTCCCAGCACATCTACCTCAGGAGATGTTAGGAGGATGAACATGAGCATTTTTTGCAGGGTGCTTTGTGTGTCTATATAGCATCTCTTCCCAGAATACTCCATGAGCATTACAGTCATTGTCACTAGAGTTAACTGTCCTTGTCCTGTCCACTTCCAAAATAGGCATGAAAGTGCAAAGCAGAGTCCTAGAACCTTGTCATAATCAAACTCAATAGGGAGCCTACTTGTATAGGAAATATAATATAAAATCTGATTATTTTGGTGTGGGAAAGTACAGAAGAGCAAGTGAAATCACATCCGACACTGGCATGTATGATCAGAATCTTCTGATTCTAAACTTGGAGGCATAGGAAGAAAGAGACAATTTTAAGATGAGTTGATTGAGCCTGTTAGAAGACGGAACAGAATTATATAATTATAACAAAATTAAAATCATAGAAACACAGAATAACTGCATCTTGATATTGATGAACTCTTAAAGCCTCTGCAGTGTGATCCCACTGGAGCTAAGGAAGCAGTCAGAGAGAAAGGCAGGATTGTGGTAAGCAGGGTAACAGGAAGTGGGGTCCTAATTCTATTGCTACTAAATTTGCGATAGACAAAACATAAAGGACAATATTGATTAATTAAAAATAAAGTAGACAAGCTGAGATACTACTTCCTACAATTGACTTTAAATTCCATGATTAAATAATATGCAATCTAACCCAATAATTGCTAAATATCAGACCTCAAATGACTCTTCTCTTATAAGCTGTAGCCTATTAAATAATAGAACTCACTTAACACTGTAGCTTATGCAATCCTAATTTTTTCTAAGAGCATTGTAGGTAAACTACCCCAACCTAGGTGTCCTGGAGTTTGCATCTTCCTTTAAAAATCTGTTGACAGGTGGATAAAATCCAACAATGACGGGGAAGAATCTGTCAGCTAAAGGTCAGTAAATAGGAGGAGAAGAGTGGGCTAATAAAGATCCTAAAACAACAAGTTGCTTTATATCTTGACTTGGTTTCCCTTCCTCATCACATATTCATTCCCTTAACATAAGATTAACCTTTCTTTGGCATAGAATATAACTATGGGTGTATTTTGGTTGAATATGGAATGTTAAGTTAATTTAAAGTTAATGACATCCGAACAAATGGAACTTTCAGAAGTAGCCATTCTCTTTCTGGACTCTAGTGATTTCTTGAATGACTCTCAGAGAGCGAAGTGTAGACATGCTGAAAGACAGCTTTTCATAGTTTCTGTATTTAACTTTTAATTACATCCAACAAGAGTTACCAACGCTTTGCTTACAACCTAAGTATAAAATTTATATACTGGGATGGCCATGTGACCATACCACAAGTCAGAGAAACATGAAGGCTGAGTACTGTTTTTCTAAGGATTTTCATGATTCTAGACCCCTGATGTCATGTTAATCTGGCTCCTCTCTGGGGAAAAAATGCTTTATATCTTTCTTAACTTCAGATGTTTTATGAAAAGATAAGACATTGAGCTGAGGGGATAGCTTGGAGGTTAAAGGCATTTGCTTGCAAAGCTTCATGGGGTGTGTTTATTCCTCACCACTCATATAAAGTTGGATGCACATAATAGTGGCACATGCATCTAGCATTCATTTTCAGTGGTAATAAACCCTAGCATATACACACACACATACATGCAAAATTAAAATGTGGCTCCTAGCATATTCAAGAAGATATTGAAATAATAATGTACTATTTAATGGGCAAATGATAATGTAATAATTAAGAAATAATATATTCACATTTATTACATCAATACTAAAGGTCTTATAATGAGTACTCAATGAACTAATATTGATGGTCTTTATGTATGACCCTTTAAATTACACAAGAATATACTTATGCCAATTAGTTCAATGTAAAAATGGGAAACTAAAGTTAACTTGTATTTAAAGCATAAATACTATAAAAATTTGATCATTTTAAGGCTCTATTTTTATAATTTTTTGTTGATTTGAACTAGGGTCTTACTCTAGCCCAAGATGACCTGGAATTCACTATGTAGTCTCAGGGTGGCCTCCAATTCATGATGATCCTCCTACCACTGCTTCCCAAACACTGGGATTAAAAGTGTGTGCCATTACACTCAGCTTATTTTGATAACTTTTTGGTGTATTTATTTTATGTAATACTCAAAGCCAGTGTATTATTAAGTAAATTTCAGTAAAGTGTAGGAAAACAAAAACCCAAAATTAGGAATACACTTATTATGTATTACCAGTATAAGCATTAATTTTTATTTAATTAAGTTAAATTTAGTTAACTTGATTTGTTTTTTATATTAGAAAGTATGCTAACAGCATATCCTCATATTGCCTGTAAATGCAATCTAATGAAGTTACTACGAATCAGAGAATTCACACAACACAAATTATTAAACTAGTGAAATATTTGATTTTAAGACAAGCAAACTAAGTTTCAAATTCTAAAAGAGTTACTATCTCATATCCAGTCAGATTATTTAAATTTGTTATACATTATTTTCCTTCTTTATGAAAAAGGATCTAAATGTACTCACCTCACAGATTTGTTCTTCTTTGTAGAGAATGCTTAGATGGTATCTAGATACACTAGACCTGTATCGAGTGCCCATCAGTTATGATGAACTGTACACTGCATGTGCATTGTTTTCATTAAATTATAACTTAGTTACTAATATCATCCCCATTCTGCAGATGAAAAACTAAAGCTCAATATGATTAATTAATGAACAGTTGGAAAGTTTAACCATCATTTTACTTCTATACTTTTAGTATATGTCCTTTTCCACTACTTGCCAACATTAATATTTACTTCTACAGACTACAGAAATACAGTAAAAAGAAAGCCGGAAAGGAGGCTAGGGAGATGTGGTCAGTGAACAAAGTGCTGTCTCTTCACGCCCTTGTACCTGAGCTCACTCTCCAGACCCCGCGTAAAACACTGGCTTCTGTAATCCGAGCACACTGCCAGCAAGTTGGGGTTCAGAGGCAGGAGAATGTCCCAGAAGCTCTCCACAAGTACATCAAGGAATAACCACAGCGGAACAAGATCCACACAGAGAAGCCCTGCCTGAAAAAGAGTGATAGGGCAGGGACCAAATCAAAACGTGTCCTCTGGCCTCCACATGTTCATTGCAACACGCATGTACCACACTCATATAGACATATGCAAATACACATGCCTACACACACATGCATACACATACACAAACAATAAACATAAAAATGTTTAAACGCCAACAAAAATATGCTTACGAATAAATAGTGTTTGGCAGAGGATACAGCCAGTGATAGAGCACCTGCCTACTGTGCATGAAGAATGGGGTTCCATCCCCAAAATGAATGTTAATTTAAAGCAGAAAAATAAAAATAGATGTTTAATGATAATGCTCACTATCTGATCTTTCTATTCTTCTTTAAGACTTAGAAAAAACAAGCAGTAGAGAGAAACAATGCTTATAATCAAAATCTCTATGTCCACAAACCACACATCTACACCCTCTCCTCTACTGACAGTGGCGAAGCTGAGAGCAGGCCAACGTGACAGTAATCAGCCCTGACCTTCTCCAAACCTGGCTGGGGAAGATCTCCCGTCAGGTCTCCATCACCAGGAACTCAGTTCTGACATGCATTTCATACCCTCAGCCTCGTGAGGTTCCTTCGGGAAGCTCCATGACATCTCTTGGAGGAGAAAAGTACTTTCCAGTCAACATCAGCCCCAGTCCTTCCCGTGACCTCGCTTTGCAGGACTACACAAGGACACCACAGCTTGCTAGAAGACATTCCTTACAAAGTCAACAGACGTTGTTTGTGTCATCCTCTTCTTCTTCAAGAATGACAAATCTCCCTAGGATTTCTGAATTTCAGTTATAAGTGTTTGCACGCATTACTAATGTTGGAGAACTCTGATAACTGATCATTTAAAAATCAGACCACGTGCTGATTCCATGCCAGCTTAGTCTGGTACTTACTGCCTAACAGTGTTCAATCGTATTCTGTTTCCTTATTTTTTCACTTGTTTGATTTCTATTTATTTTTAAAATATTTCAATTTATCTGTACACATAACAGAGAGATCGAGACAGAGAGAGAGAGAGTATGTAGGCGCGCCAGGGCCTCCTGCCACTGCAAATGAACTCCAGACACATGTGGCCACATTGTGAATCTTGCTTTATGTGGATACTGGAGAATTCCAACCCAGGCTGCCAGGCTTTGAAAACAAGCGTCTTTAACCACTGAACCATCTCTGTAGCCCCAATTTCTATTCATTAATCAATCCAATTATCTCCTCTATATGAGTATACATTGCACATCAGTCATGCTCTGAATTTCAAATTTTGACTCTCATATGTCAGTCAAATAATGACATTAAATAAGATAATATTCACATGAAACAGCAATGTTTTTGCAAATTTTAGTAATAATTTGCATTTTCAGTATTTTTGAGATATTTTATCAAGTACCCCAAGAGTTACTGGGGAATGACTTGTAATCATACATCCTCCATGATTTGTCTTGGAAAAATAAGTGTGAAGCAAGTCAGCAAAACAGTAAGATTTCAGACCAAGCTGACAAATTCAATTAACCTTATAAAACTCTAGAATTTCAGGGAAAAAATAGCTTTCATTTATTTTTTTATTTTTTTATTTTTTATTTTTTATTTTATTTATATTTTATTTTTTTTGTTTTTTGTTTTTCGAGGTAGGGTCTCTAGCCCAGGCTGACCTGGAATTCACTATGGAGTCTCAGGGTGGCCTCGAACTCACAGCAATCCTCCTACCTCTGCCTCCCGAGTGCTGGGATTAAAGGCATGCGCCACCACGCCCGGCTTCATTTATTTTTTTAATTTAAAAATATCTACCAAAGAAAATCCAATATTTGAGGGGAGTGTGTGGCATACTTATATTTTCCTTTATTTATAGAGAACACTTAATTTTCTAACTATTTCATCAGTGATTCTGGTGTCAAGGAAAAGATTTGAGAATGTTTTGTGGTGTGATTGCAACTCCAAAACCTTTGATACTTTTCTCAAAAATCCCTCACTTTAGTCTTCAATAAAACTTTCCAAGAGAGAGAACATTACTCATACCTTACTACGACTCAACAGAAATTGTTAAAATACTTTAAATTGTTTATCATTGTTTAGACACATGACCAGTGATATGAAAACACAAGTAACAGAAGTTTTTAAGTTTGCCAGTTTATCAGATACTAGAGTAGGTCAATAAGGTCTACATTGGACACAGTCATATCACCAGATGAGTGCTGTGAACTCTGTCTTCCAGATCCTACTTGGATGTTACACTTAGAAAGGTAAAGCGGATATGGTTACTTGTACAAGATTGTACACTTCACCCTTCCACCATGGATAGCCCATAAGGTCTCAAACCTGCTTAAGGAGCTATTGGCAGTTAATGGTCACTGTGGGTGCAAAGGACAGTTTCTTCGGTCATGTAGCCACTGATAAGTTGTCTATCTATGCTCCAATAAATAACTCCCTCCCTAAGCTTGCTCATGTAAACATCCCTAACTAACCTCAATTTAAAAACAAAATAAAGACATGAATTTAGCAGAAGGGGGAGAGGGAAAAAGAAGGTAATGGGGGTAAATGTGACCAAAGCATATTATACACATCATGCAATTGTCAAAAATAGTTAAGGTAACACCAATAATTGTTTTAATTTAAAACATTTTGAAAGGCTGGGGAAATGGCTTAGTGGTTAAGGCATTTGCCTGCAAAGCCTAAGGACCCAGGCTCGATTCTCCAGGACCCACATAAGCCAGATGCACAAGGGGGTGTATGCATCTCAAGTTCATTTGCAGTGGCTAGAGGCCCTGGCCCACCCATTCTCTCTTTCTTTCTGACCCCCCCACACACATAAATAAATAAGTAAATAAATGAATAACATTTAAAATTATTTATTTATTTATGAGGGAAGGAGAGATGGAGAGAGAGAGAAAGAGAGATTTATGTGCCAGGGCCTCCAGCCACTGCAAACAAATTCCAGATGCTTGTGCCATCTTGTGCATCTGGCTTCCATGGGTACTTGGGAATCCAACCTGGGTCCTTAGGCTATGCAGGCAAGCACCTTAACTGATAAGCCATATCTCCAGCCCAAAATTTCTTAAAGTACTAAAACCTTTTTATTTTAAAACATGCAAAGCTGACAACAGCAGAAGTCAGATCTGACCATTGTCACTTTCCACCTGCCAGGTGTTGTCTCTGACATCATTATTTGTTGGAAAGTAGGTTTGTCATATAGGAAATGGTTAATATTTTTATTTCCTTCAGCCAAATACACTAACTGGTATTTAGTTGGAGTTCAGGTATAGGCAAACGTGTTTGTGATGATTTTAGAGAAAAAAAGACGATTTTTAAAGAAATGAAAGCTCCTTCTGCCATCCCAGAAGTCATAATTGATCGCTTATCCTGACAGGGAAGGGTATGCAATGTGTTAGCCCGCATTCCATCACCACGACAAAATACTCAGGGCAAGCAGCTACAATGAAGAAAAGCCCATTCTGGATCACAGTTCAGAGGTTTTAGTCTGTGGTTGGTTGGCCCTATTGCTTCTGGGTCTGTAGTGTGATGCAGCATCGTGGTGGGATGGAGAGTGTAGCCTGGCAAAACTGCTCGCCTCGTGGGGGCTGAGAAACCAAAGATAAAAGGCGAGAATCTTCCTACAAGGTTGCATGAGCTAATGTTTCTTCCACCTCCCAGCAGCACCACAAGCTGGTGACCAAGACTGAGAGTGGTCGTTTCTTTCCCATATCTGCACACTAAGATAAGTAGGATTGTCACCACATACACATCGAGGTGCAGAAAGCTAACCCAACTTTCCAAGGAATTACTAAACACAGGCTACTTAAGAAGTTTTTTTTTTTTTTTTTGGATGTGTGTACATAATGGGTATGTGTATGTTGGGGGAGTGTGTACATGCATGTGCCTATGTGGTATCCCATGTGCTCACCTGAAACAGGGTGCACTCACCAGCAGTAGCCAAAGCTGACCATCAGGTGTCCTGCTCTATTGATCTTCTGCCTATTCCTATTTGCACTGGAGTCTCTTACTTACCTCAGATATTGCAAGGTGTGTGTGTGTGTTCTGGCAATTCCTGGCTCACTGCTCCCCTAAGGGACTGGGGTTATAAGCATACGTGTCCACACCCAGCTGTTTAATATGTGATCTGGAGGTTGGAACTCAGAAAGACTCAGGAACCCTCAGGTTTGCATAGGAAGAACACTTAACTTCTGATCCAACTCTCCAACCCATGAAGATGATTTTTTTATACAAATGAAAATTTTAGAGTGCTCTCCCAATCTGAAAATGAAAAAGTCAGATAAAAACGCAGCAGAAGTTGGATATGTGGTAGATAACTTTCAAAAATAGTGGTCATTGTCCATTACCCAATGATGATTGTAAATAAAAAAGCATTATTATTTAAATGTCTATAGGGGATACTCCCAAGAAAACAAATTTGATCCACAACTAGAAAACTCCTGACTTCTCCTTCTCTGAAGCAGCTTAGCTTCTTCCAAGGTCAAAGTTAAAGGAACTTGCTTGGTAAAAAGTCCTTTCAGTAGAGCAAACAAAGGAGTCTAGGTGCTTCAATCCAGACCCTTTCACTAATATTACAATATATTTAAGCTAGGTGTGGTGGCAAATCCACATATTCAAAACAAAAACACATATTCAACAGATTTTAGTCAGTGTGTTTCAAAACCTTCATCCAGACTCATGTAGAATTGTCTCACACAGAAATTATACTTGTTTGCAATGCATATCCATTCTAAAATGTGACTGAAAGAGGTTTCCTACAGTGTCTGCACCAGAAATAGTTTTGAATTCATTTGGTGTTCTCTTATTGTCACTTGTCTATATGATCAGGAAGATGAGCTTCATTCTAAACACTCTTAGCAGGGCAAACCGATAGCCCTGTGTTTCCCTGAATATGAGTAGCTATGGGTGGCAGTTTAAACCTTAGAACTTTCTCAGCTAAACTCTAAAAAGTCCACTGCCCCAAAGTGTTTGTGGTTTTCTTACTTTCATGGTGGAGTATTTATGAGACATTTTGGAATGTGAATTTCAGTCTCTGAAACAAAACTTCCTATTAAATTCATACACAAAACCAGTAGGATCTTTTTGCTCAGTTAAGTAGGCAATTCAGTTAAGCCACAGTGATTAAAGTCATGGAACAAGCTGGGCTTGTACTAGCAATCTCCTTATTCTTGTTTGAGAAACACTGACATCAATTTCATCCCTGCTGTGCTCACTCTCTCCCAAGAACATCTAAAGAAAAAAAAATTTAAATTTGTCTGTTTCATAGAAGCACATATGCTTCCCTTTTCACAAGCACTGCACAGAATTGGTTCATCACCTTTCTCATGACTTTCATAGATCCCCTCTTCCCTCTTTCTCCCTTTTCCCTTCTTGCCATCTTCTGCTTCGCTTCATCCCAATTCCTATGCTAATCTATTCTCTGCTCCTTCCTGAGCAAGTCATTTAATAATTTAGGATTTATTCTTTAATCTTCCTTCATGGCAGATTACAGCATTACTAGAAAGACAGGAAGTGGAGAGAATGAGCATAGAACCAGAGCGGATATAACCCTGGAAAAAAAAATACCCCAGTTACCTACTTCTGCCAACTAGACTCCATCTTCCCAAGGCTTCCGAGCCTTCATAACAGTCATGCAAACTGGAAACCGAGCAATCAAAACACCAACCAGTATGCACAGTTCAGATTCAGGTTAAAAAATATGAACACACTTCTCTCATCCATTCTCCACAAACCAGGCAACGAGCTCTACAAAGCAAGCTGATCAGGCTCTTGCTACTTACAACCTTCTGAAAAATCTCACCTCACATAGGAATGTAAAGAAAGACAGCCGGCATGGAAAAGAATATGGCAGTTCTTCTAAAAATGGCATTCATAGAACTCCTATATGAACCAGAAATTCTAATTCTGGGCATGTATTCATATGAATCAGTAGGTACTTAATGAGGAACTCATTCATCCAAGCTCATAGTCGCATTATTCACAACAGTAAAGAGACACAAGCAATCCACATGTCCACTGGCATGTGCATAAACAAAATGAGATGCAGCCATACTGTGGCATATGAGTCAACGTTCAAAAGAAAAACTCCATGCCATAACATAAATGAACCTTGAAGACATGTTAAGTGAAGTAAACCAGTTACAAAGACAAATTCTGGAGGTGCTGGAGTCGACAAATTCACGGAGTCAGAAAGTAGATGATTGCTAGGGAATAGTGTAAGGGAAGAATGGAGAGCTGTTTATTGCATACAGAGGTCAGTTTTGCATGATGGAAAAAGTTGTAGAGATAGATGGCAGGGAAGGTTGATGATGCGAATGTACACATAGGAATGCTAAAAACACTATGTTGAATGCTCCATGGGTTTTGTCATATAAAATAAACTCTACTTCCTTTAATATAAAGCCCAAATTCTTTTAAATGATATACTGGCTCCTCTATGCTCCATTTCCCCATGCCCTAGTTGAGATATTGTTCTGTGTTTGAAAAATATTTTGCTCACTTACCTTTAACCTTTCCCTGACAGTCCAAAGAAGAATGTACCACTGTCTCCTCAGGAATCCGATGGTCCTTTTTCTTGTGGGCTGTCCCACATGCATACCACAGTGGAATCTTAGAGATTATAATAATAGCACCCTCAGTGTTTGCAGGTGATGCCCCACAAACATACTTCAGAGAGAGATAGAAGACAGACAGACAGAGGGAACAGGCATGCCAGGGTCTCCAGGCACTGCAAACAAACTCCAGATGCATGTGCCACTTTGTGCATCTGGCTTTATGTAGGTACTGGGGAATCAAACCTAGGTCGTTAGGCTTTGCAGGCAAGTACCTAAACCACTGAGCAATTTCTCCAGCCCCAGTAATGTATTTTCCCTGTACTATTATGTAGACAATGCAGCAAGGGTCAATAAAACTTCATTTTATCACTTTTCCCTCTCAAAGGAAAAACAAATAAAGATAAATCCTTTAAATAAATGTAGTTTGGTTTGGAAATTTTAGAATACAGAATGGTTTCCTATAAAATTAAATTTCCAGTTGTCCAATTCTTTTCAGTAAACTTTATCATCGAGTGGTATAATCTTTGTGCATATGTGTGTGGTGTGCGCACGTGCATGAATGTTCATCTGTGCTTAGGCACGTGTCCATACGAGTGCACTGGCACATGTGCGCATGTGTAGGCCAGAGGTTGATGTCAGGAATCTTCCTCTATCGCTCTCTACTTTATTTACCAAGGCAAGGCTCTTATCCTGAACTGACTCAGCTGGTCTAGTTAGACAGCTTGCCCTGGGGATCCCATCTCCACCTACTAAGCACTAAGATTGGAAGCAGACCACCACCCCTGCCCAGCATTTATGTGGGTGCTAGTGATTCCTGTTGTGCACAACAGGAATTCCACTGAGTCACCTCCCTTGCACTTAATGGTAGAATATTAAATGTAAGAAACCTATGTGTTTGCCATTATCAACCAGGCAAAACTGTGCAGTTCTTAGATATTCTTAACACATTCTTGGTTTTCTTAACATTGTAGCTAGGAGCTTTTCCAGTAAATATTGTATTAATATGGAAATAATAACACATAGAAAATCTGATGGATTTGATCTAATTAAATGGAAAGCAACAGGTGTACCACTGAGATATTTGCTATGTCTTTTGCATACATGTTTTATGTCAATGTTTTATATCAAATATCTAAAATGTGATATTCTTCAGTGAACTGTTCCTAAATATGGAACCAGTCAATGGGGTTTTCTTGGAGCATCCAACTGAAATTAACAATCTAAATGTATAATCATGATCAAAACAGCTATAAAATCAATAACATAATTAAGCTCTGGACTTATGGTATCCTAGCTAAACATTAACGGCAATCTACATGTACAAAAACAGATAAAAAATTAGCTAGCAAAACAATGAAAAAAGCAGGCTAGAGTACATTAGAATACCATTTATTCTAATTATTTTAATATTTAGCTTAAATATTTAATTAATATTTAGACAATCAAGAATTGAGTGCAACACTTACCTTTTCCCTTAAGAGTTGTTTGTGGAGTAGAGAGATGGCTTAGCAGTTAAGGCACTTGTCTGTAAAGCCAAAGGAGCCAGGTTTAATTCCCTAGGACCCACATAAGCCAGATGCACAAGGTGGTGCATGTGTCTGGAGTATGTTTGCAGTGACTAGAGGCCCTGGCACACTCATTCTTTCCTTCTCTCTCTCTCTCTGTTTGCCTCTTTCTTTCTCTCAAATATATTACCACCATATATATATATATATATATATATATATATATATATATATATATGTAATTTTAAATTATATATATATATATATATATATATATATATATATATAGAGAGAGAGAGAGAGAGAGAGAGAGAGTTTGTTGGCAAGTAAAATCATAAAAGCTGGGGCTGGAGAGATGGCTTAGCAGTTAAGGCACTTGCCTCCAAAGCCAAAAGACCCAGGTTCAATTGCCCAGGACCCATATTTGCCAGATACATAAGGGGGTGCATGCATCCAGAGCTTGTTTGCAGTCATGGGAGGCCTTGGCGTGCCCATTCTCTCAAACTCTCTCTCTCTCTCTCTCTCTCTCTGTCTTTTTCTCTCTCTGTCTCTCTCTCTGACTCTCTCTATGTGTGTGTGTGGGTCAAATAAATACTAAAAAATAAATGTAAAAGCCAAAGTTCACATTGTACATAAGATAGTACATTGCAATGAGTCATGGCATTCATATGGTTTGTGTTGAGTGATGTGCTCTGTCTACTTTGCATGTCAAAATACCCCTTTTGCTAAGAGGTAGCAGAGAACCTGAGGTTTTGGAGGAGGCTCTTCCACGTCAAAGATCCGGAAGGTCCTTGAAATTGGCTGCACTTTAGTTCCTGTTCTTTGTCTTCAGGCAGGAGCAAGCCGGACAATCAAAACCATTCACTAAGAGCATGCTGCTTCCTCACCTTCCTTTGAAAAATTAAAATTTCCTGCAGAGGAAATAGTTACCTACTCAGTATCACAATTGAAATGACCCTAAGTGACCTTTCTGCCCAATGTTTAATATAACATGGACCATCTGTCAGCGAGACAGACAGGCAGGCAGACAGTTAGTTATTTGCCGTACTCTGTAACAATCTCTTCTGTTCCAGCAGAGTAAGCTCGCTAATTCTTATCCTCAACTCTTTCTGCATAGGAATTTTCTTCCCATAGGTGTCTAGAAATACTACTGATGTGAAAGTTTCTATTATTTCTATTTAACTAAGGGATATCCCAGCCTGTCAGCTACATCCATTTGTTACTCTTCAAAACCATAATATTTACTATTTATCAAAATGTAACTGGAACATTTATGCAACAGGCCCTGTGCCAGACCTTGTGGTCTCCATTTCATATGGACTGACTCATTTAGTTATTTTTTTAAGTTTTTTATCAATGTTTTATTTATTCACTTATGTTGAGAGAGAGAGAGGCAGAGAGATAAAGAGAGAAGCAGAGAAAGAAAGAGAGAGAGAGAAAGGGCATGCCAGAGCCTTCAGCCACTGCAAACTCCAGACACATGTGCCACCTTGTGCATCTGGCTTATGTGTGTACTGGAGAATCGAAGCTGGGTCCATACCCATTATAGTCAGGCACCTTAACCACTAAGCAATCTCTCTATCCTGCATTTAGTTTTTGAAAGAAACACTAGGAGCTAGGTTTTGCCTGCATTCCCATGTTCAGCTAAGGAAGCAAAGCTCAGAAAAGCTAAGTGATTGCCTCAAAATGTGTAGCTCTTAAGAGTCTGAAAGGACTTAAACTTACAACTATATATGTAAATCACAGTTCCTCACTTTTTTGTTTGTTTTTCAAGGTGGGGTTTCACTCTAGCCCAGGCTGACCTGGAATTCACTATGTAGTGTCAGGGTGGCCTGGAACTCACTGCAATCCTTCTGCCTCTGCCTCCTGAGTGCTGAGATTAAAGGTGTGTGCCACCACACCTGGCTTGTTAAATCTACATTTTTATCATCACTTCCTTCAAATCAACAAGTCATGTTGTCTGCATTCATTCAGTAAATGCAGCTGTACATAGCCTAGTCAGTCAAGTCTATTCTTTATAAAATTTCTATTAAATATCTTGTATGTCTTCTTTCATTTTTCCTTTCCCTTTTATGGTACTGAGAACTCAGAGCCTTGTACATGAAAAATAATCACTGCAGCCACTGAGCTACCTTCCCAGCCTTTTATGTCAATTCTTATTTTAATCCATATTACCCCGCCTCCAGAAGCTACATTTTTTTTGTTATTGTTGTTATATTATCTGAGTTGTCTCTTCACAGTTCTTTTCTAAGAAGTGTCCCTTATGGGCATAGCTTACAAAGTCTTCTGGTTGCTCTTAATTTCATCTTTGTCTCTACATGTTTATATTGGCAGAGGCCATGCCTGGGACCCAATACATAGTGGGGACCCTGCAGATATATGCTGGTGAAATCATAGGGAAATTGGTAAATAAAAGGAAGGACAGATGACTATAAATATGAACAATGTAAAGTTCTCATCTCTAAGAATGTTACTAAAATAAAAAAGGAGGAGAGCTGGAGAGATGGCTTAGCAGTTAAGTGCTTGCCTATGAAGCCTAAGGACTTCAGTTTGAAGCTTGATTCCCCAGGACCCACATTAGCCAGATGCACAAATGGGCACACACGTCTGGAGTTCGTTTTCAGTGGCTGGAGATACTGGCGCGCCCATTCTCTCTCTCTCTCTCTCTCTCTCTCTCTCTCTCTCTCTCTCTCACTATCAAATAACTAAATAAAATAAACAAAAAATATTTTTAAAAAGAGGACATGCGCTAACTCTGTACACAATGCAAAACAAAAGATTTAGGATAAATGACACTAAAATTCCATCGGTGCAAATGCTGTCCATGCTTGACCTAAATAATACCCCCACACTACCATCAGAATCCTTGATAAGTTCAAATAGTGACTGTTAATCAGAGGCAGAGTAATGACCAGCGAATGGAAATGAGAGGGGAAAAAAGGAATGAGAAGCTGAGTGCGATGACAAGACCAGCATGAGGAGAGACTTTAGGAAGATGGCTACATCACAGCACAAACCAGAGAGTGGGAAAGAAGACTAAAGAAAGGTGAGGACGTGGCAGAGATGGCGAAGCAAGGAGCAAAAGAATCGTGGATTCAGTTTATAGAAAGATATTTTATGAGTCCATGACATGCCAAACACTGGGGGAAAAAAATCAATAGAACAACAATAAAAGGACTAAAATATCTATCCATTAAATTCACAGCCTAATGAAAGAAAAAGACACCATGACACGAGGAAAGAAATCTAAGTCAAACATGCGCTATGTGGGGGAGCGGTGCTAAAAATAAACAAAAGAAGGTAGAAACGGTGGAGACGGAGACGGGGTGTCAGAGATGAGGGCTTTCAGAGTTCACACGGGTGGTCTTTGAAGGTCTCAGATCATGAGAGGCCAGGCGTGCAACTGCAAAGGAGTGTTTTGAACTGAAGGAACCAATGCCAAGCACAAGACCCTGTAGCACGAGTTGGGATGGCATGGGCTGTGTCAGGTGAGTGGTGCCGAGAACGAGGCAAGGAGCCCGGGGGTGCGAGCCCCTGGAGGACTGGCTTCTGCCTCTGGAGGGTCTTGAGCAGGAAAGACACATTGGCCAGATTATTGCTTAGCATCACCTCCTGGCTTCTCTCTTGAAAATGAAGACATGAGGTGTACATTGGTGATTTTTGCCTCACTGTGATCAACATACTGAACACAAACAAGTGAGGAAAGGCTTCATTTACTCGGTTTCTGACGGTCTCCGTGCACCTCAGCAGGAAGGGTACCGCAGAGCAGTTCGCAGCTGCAGGCGTGCGGAGCACAGGATGTTTGCATCCCGTACAAGGAAGCCGAGAGACGCGCTAGAACCAGAGGACAGCACATGCTTCTCAGGTGTGACTGACTGGCCAGCTACTTCTGTCTTCCAAGTGTTCTACAGCCTCACAAACGAATGCGGCCATCTGGGGAACGAGCACCCCAAACATGACCCTTTGGAGGACAGTTCAGATTCAACCCATAGTAATGAGCAAGATGGAAATGAGGGAGGGAAGGAGAAAAACAAGAGGTGGAGGGATTCTTTCAGTAATGCAGAATGATGAGGATGGAAGTGGTTGGAAGGTTGGAAATGCTTAAGTTCTAGAAATATTTGGATCTAAACAAGCACAGTGTGCTTATGATTTAAATGTGAAGGACAGACACAGGAGTCAAGCGTATAGCTTGAACAAATAGGAGATGGGAGTACCCACTGGCTGAGGGAGGAGAGCTGGAGAAGGAGCAGATGTGAGGACACTCCTGCAACTCGGCCATGACAATTGAAAATGTCCATGGCTAGCCAAAGGCAGGTTATGAATTGGATAATTTGCAGCCACAAATAAAGAAGAATTGAAGACATGGCATCACAAACATAGGGACACAGGGTTTCACAGATTAAAAAAAAAAAAGTGGGTGATCAGGCCAAATGCTTCAGATCACAATTGCACAGTAATGGTAAATTTGGCTAAGCTTCTTGGGTCTGATTGAGAAAGAATAATTTGAACTCAGCTATGTAGGGCAGAACTCAGTCAGTGATTACGAGGGCAGTAAGAGGCAACAAAGGAAACATAGCCTAGGAACACTGCAGTTAGATTCCTGGGGCGAGCACCAAACCTTTTAAGTTTGCTAGACAATGCCTTTCCACTGAGTGTTATTCTGCAGGGTGTAGTTAAATCCACATTTCTCCACCCTTTTCGCTATCATAAAGCTAAGTAGAGGCATGCTGCTAAAAAGCACCATGAAACAAAAGCCAAGCAAGTGAGTGCATTAAATCCATGAAAAATTAGGAGGTAGAGATTTGCAGCTAAAATTTGATTAATTTACTTCATTAAAAAAGGACATTAACACAGAAAATAATGTAGTACAATTAATGATCTCATTAAAATCTTTACTCACAAATTAGGGGAGGACCACAGGGAGGTAGAAAAATGTTGAAGACAGGAAAAAAGAGAGATCAAACATTTTTCTAGCCTTATTTCATTCCCCTTCCCTGAATTCCAGGTGGCAGATGTCAATGAGAAACTACATTGTCCCTCCCTTTCTGCTTAACAGCTGTGACCATCTCCTACATATGCACAACTGCGTCTTTCCCAAGCATTCTACCCACAGTCACATGCAGGTACCCCTGACTGTTGTACAGTTGTTCAATTTTTCCACTTTACAATGGTGAGACAGTAATATATGCTCAGCAGAAATCTTCCTTCAAATTCTGAATGTTGGTCTTTTGTCAAGCTAGTTATTCTTGGCATCTAAGACCTATATATGTTTTCTTAGATCTATCACTAAAAGATTTTTAATCTCATAGTTGAAAATGGTATTTTTAGTTTTGATTTACACACGCTGATTGTCAGTAGCAATGGTTATATTTGATTACATGTGTTTCTATTGTACCTTGAAACTTTGCTAAACTTACCAGGTCTAGGAGTTCTGTGTAGCCTTCTTTGGGTTCTGAATGCAGAGATCATACCATCTGGCATGAGAACTGCTTTACTTCCTCCAGTCTGATCAACATGGCTTCATTCCCCTTTCTTAATAAACTGGTGAGGACTTCCAGCACTGGTGGAAAAGGAGAGACAGCTTTGTCTTGTCCCAGATCTTACAAGGAAACCATTCAGTCTTTCATGATTAACTGTGTTTGCTACAGAAAGTTGTCATCACAACTTCTTCCTCCTCCTCCTCCTCTTCATCTTCTTCTTGTGTGCAGTGTACTTGCATGTATGTATGCACGTTTGTATTTGTGGGACACGCTCATGTGTACATGGGTGCACATATACATGTGTGTGAATGCATGTGGAGACCAGAGGTTCATGTAGGGTATCTTTCTCTATTGCTTCTCCACCTCATTTTTGAAACAGGGTCTCTCACTGAACTATGAACATCAATTCAGATAGACAAGCTAGCCATCAAGCTCCAAAGATTGCTTGTCTTCACTTCTCCAGTGCTTAGATTATATGTGTCAAAGTCACTGCTCCTGAACTTTTATGTGGGTGCTGGAGGCCCCAACTCAGGTCCTTATGTTTGCTCGGCAAGCACTTTGCCCACTCAGCAATCTCCCCAGCCCCTGCTATGGGCTTTGTGTTTTGTTTTGTAATGTTTACTATTAGACACTGAAGTCTTCCACCATTACTGCTTTTTCTAAGTACTTCAATATCATGGTTGATAAGTACTTTTCTTGATACCATCATCGCCATTTTGTTCTCCTTTAGTTTACAGTATGGTGGATTGCATTTATTGATTTTCAAATCAGTTTAGTTGAACTAACCAAACCAAGTTGGAATCCTTAAAATAAACCCTACTTGATCTCAGTGCTTGATTCTCATGTCTGTATGTCTGTGAGCATGCAGGTGTGTGTGTGTATGTGTGTGTGTGTGTGTGTGTGTGTGTGTGTGTGTGTGTTGTGTCCTGTTGTATGAAATGGTCTATGGGTATGCATTAGCTACTTTGGGCTGAACGTGTTCTTAAGTTCCATTATATCCATGTGTTTTTGTGTTTGCGGTGTTGTTAATTTCTACTTGCTAGTTTTATTTATAAAGTTATTTATCTTTTCTATTTTTGACATTTCATATGTTTATGTAATCTATTTATCTATTTATTTATCTTTTCTATTTTTGACATTTCATATGTTTATGTAATCTATTTATCTATTTATTTATCTTTTCTATTTTTGACATTTCATATGTTTATGTAATCTATTTTGATCTTATTACCCCAAATTATCCTCTTTTATCCCCTCCACTCTATATTCATGATTTGAAATTTATCATTATTAATGTTTTTGTCTGGTGTTCATATTATAATATTGCCAGCTTCATTAACAGAATGGAAGTATACTCTCATATTCTTGTGGTTTGGCTTCTGTTTGGAAGGATTTTTTAGAATTGGTGTCAATTTATTACATATTTGGTGTTGTTTTCAGAATCTCAATTTCTCCAAGGAAACTTCATTGACCTGGAAATATCTCTCTCCAAGTATTTTTAAAATATGAATTCTTTTTCATTAACAATTATGGGGCTATTTCCTTTATATTAGATTGATTGCATTAGTTATATTTTTGAATAGAGTGGTGCATTTCAAACATTAAATATACGTGTGTAAGATTACTCATATTCTCTCCTTATTATTCTTTTGTTGACTACAGGTCTTTGTTAATATCCCCTATTTTATTTTATACCCACATGAGAAGTTTGTACATTCTTACTTTCAGCCAGTCTTGGTGAATTCCTATCTGATTCATGTTGCTCTTGTTTGAATCCACATTATTTCTCTACTCAGGTTTATCTCAATCCTGATTCCCCAAGGTTGTAAGAGGAAGGCATTAGGTTGCTCATCTGAGTCTCTTCTTCCTTTCTTTCTAGCATAGACATTTTAGAGCTGAAGTATTTCTCTCAGAACTGCCTTAGCTGTGTCTCACAATGTTAGTATGTTGTTTATTGGTTAGCAGTTCAGTGTCATTTTCCTTGCAAATTCACCTTTGCTCCTGGGCTCAGTAGGTCTTGTCTATTTAGATTCAACAAATTCAGGTAATTTTTCTAATATTTTGAAACTCAGTTTAGTTTGATTACACTTGTAGGAAATACTATGCATGATTTCAGTCCTTTTCAAGTTCATTAAAATTTGTTTAACCCATAAGACATGAACTATGTTGGAAAATCTTTCATGGGCATTTGGAAAGAATTTGTTTCGATTCTGTTATATGAAATGGTCCATGAGTGTGCATTAGACACTGTGGGCTGAAAGTGTTCTTAATTCCCTTTATACCCTTGCTAATGTCAGTCTATCATTGAAATGGGGACATTGAAATCTGATTCTAATTGATTTGTCTGATTTTTCCATTTTATGAGGTTTTATTTGTTTTTTTAAAGAGTGTGATACAGAGAGGGCCTCAGCCACTGCAATTGAACTCCAGACCCTTCGCCACCTCGTGGGCATGTGCAAACATGTGCTGGCCTCACCTTTGTGAGTCTGGCATATGTGGGAACTGGAGTGTGATCAAACATGGGTTCCTAGGCTTTGCAGACAAGCACCATAACCACTAAGTAATCTCTCCAGCCCTTATCAATTTTTATTACATATTTTTGCAACTCTTGTGTTTGATTGCATGTATGTGCCCCATATGCAGCTTTATTTCATCTTAAGTGATTTAGATGAGTTTGTTGTATATCATATGCATACATGGGTAATATAAGCATGGTTTTTACACAAACAATCTGTATATTTTAATTAGTACAGTTACACTATTTTTTAAATTTTTTTGAAAATATTTTATTTATTTATTTATTTGAGAGAGAGCATGAAAGAGGCGGGTATGTGCATCAAAAAGAATGGGCATGCCAGGTACTCCAGCCACTGCAAATTAACTCCAGACTTATGTACCACCTTGTGCATGTGGCTTACATGGATCCGAGGAAAGAGAACCTTGGTCCTTAGGCTTTGCAGGCAAGTGCCTTAACTGCTAAGCCATTTCTCTAGCCCTTATTTTTTAAAATTTTATTTACTTGAGAGAGAGAGAAAAAAAAAGAGGCAGGTAGAGAATGGGCATGCCAGGGTCTCTAGCCATTGCAAACAAACTCCATACATATGTGCCACCTTGTGTATCTGGCTTACATGTGTACTGGGAATTGAACCTGAGTCCTTAGGCTTCAAAGACAAGCACCTTAACCACTAAGCCATCTCTCTCCAGTTCATCTATAATGTTTTCAGGTGTATCTCTTTGCATAGCATGTATAGTCATTACTTTAAGTATTACATTATATATGCATACCTTACCATAATGAACTGATACAATCATTTTACCAATCTGAGTAAATTTGACAGGAAGAGAATTTCATAATAAACCCCATTTCTTCATAATATCAACTTAAAATATTAATTTAAAATATTAGTGGACTAGAAAGCCGAGATAGTTGTCAAGTATTTTTCTCCACATATATTTAGACAGTCATAATTTTCAGTTCAGTGATCTGACATAATTTAGAAGTCTTAAGATAAGGACAGCCTATTTAATTAACTATATTTTTGCATACTGTGTTGTTTTTCCTTCTTTCTTAAAAAGTATTTACTTGTGAGGAGAGAGAGAGAGAGAATGAGTGTGTCAGGGCCTCTTGCCATTGCATGTACTACTTAAAGTGTTTTTAGCACAACCCACTTTCTCCTTTCCATCTGGCTATTCCAGTCACATGATGGTTAGATCATTTGTTGTAATCCCACATTACCTCAAGCCTCAGTTCTTTGTTCATTCTCTATAATCTGTTATTCCTTCTGGTTCTCAAGATGGAAATACTTCAATTGATTATTTCCTCCCTCTGCCCTTTCTTTTCTACTGCTGAGAACATCTTTTGAGCTACTTATTTTATTTATTATATTTTTTTATTTCTAAAATCTCTGTTTGGTTCACCTCCATACCTGTTGTTTGTTCACTGGGGCCTTTCTATTTTTCCATTTGTTTCAGGTGTGTTTGTTGTTGCTATTGAAACATTTTATTATTGATTCTTTTAAATCTTTTGTCAGAGAAAGCTAAATTCTCTCATCCAGGAATTTCTTCTGTTGATCTTTTCTCCATTTCATATCTTTCCAATTTATTTTATAAATATTATTTTTTTGCTAAAACCTACATATTTTGTCTCATTATGCAACTCTAAATAATAATTATCTTCTGAATATTAATTAGCTGGCTTCCTCTGGCAACATTCTGGAAAGAGAGTAGCATATGGGTGTTAACTCATTAATGTCAGGTGGAGACAGATGTCTGTGCTCCCCACTCAGCCTCCTTTACCAAGTAAGGGGAAAGGATTCATTTATCACTGGGTCATGGTAGGAGTTAATAGTTTCCACATGGCTGGCAGCATGGTGAGGGTGCCCTCATTGCCACAGCATGAAAGTCCTGGTTCTCTGCTGGGCTCGCATTGATACCACCAATGTAGTTGGAAGAGGGGAGGTTCTCACTACTGCAAGGTGAGTTTAGAAGTCTTCGTTCCCCATAGAGGCCACTGGCACAGTGAGGAGGAGGAGCATGGGCAAAGCGCCCTGATGGCTGGCCAGTGGGGATTGAGGTTCTGGGTCTGTTTGACTGCTTTTGACATCACCCTGCTACAACTTTGACACAGATCCCAAGAACTTTGTGAGGCCTCCGGTCTGGGTTCCTCACTCAGCCTTTGCTGAGTAAGTAAGAAAAAAAAAATATGTCATGGGCCCTTCTGTTATCATGTCTGGAGAAGAACAGATATTATTATTGGGGTTTGATTTGGGGTTTTTGTGAGTTTTGTTTTTAGTGTGTATGTGTGTTCATTTGTGAGTGAATGGATATGCACGTGTGCATGTGAATGCCAGAAGTTGACAATTAGTATCTTCCTCCATTGTTCTCATTGACTGAGTCAGGGCCTCTCACCGGAGCTCAGAGCTCACCAATTCAACAAGTCTCACTAGCCATCTTGTGCCAAGGATTCCCTTTCTACCTACTAAGCTCTGTGGTTACAGGTGTCCTCCATGATATGGGTACTGGAGATCAAAATCAGGTCTTGACACTTGCATGTCAAAGACTTTATCCACTGAGCCATCTCCCCAGCCCTGTGTTTTTGTTTTCTTTTCTTTTTTGGTTTTTCAAAGCAGGGTCTCATCTGGAATTCGCCATGTAGTCTCTGGCTGGACTCAAACTCACAGTGATCCTTCTACTTTTGCCTCCTGAGTGCTGGGATTAAAGGTGTGTGCCACCACATCTGGCTTGGTTTTGTTTTCTAATTAGCATTTCAAGATTACTCACATTTTCAGTTCTCAATCTGGGCTGTATGAATCAAAGACAAAGCCAAGGAAATCATCACATCACTTTCCCCCAATCTCATGTCCCCTGGATGGTTTGCCTTTTATAAGACCTGCTCATGTCGTCATCGTTTTAACACTGGTTTCATATGTAATGTCTAGGAATCTCAGTTGTATTTATGAGCAGCAATAAGGAAAGTACATCTACTCTATCTCCTCAGAAGCCAGAGCAAAGTCACATTTACTTTTAAAACATAGTTGACTCACCAATTATTACATCTCCTACGAAAGTGATATTGGAAGCAAAAAACTATAAGAAGAAAAATTTCTTTCAGACCACCCTCTATGGAGAAGGGATGAATGGGAACCATTCAGACAACTGGTTGAAAGGTCCACTTTATGGTTGCCAAGGTTAACTTCAACAAATTTACCCTTAATTTCCATGAGATTTTTGACTTCTCACCCAGCTCTCATCAAATCCTCAAGATGCTCCTGTTTGTGGCATGCACATATGTGTACATGTGTGATAAATAATTTCAATTCATTCTGAATATTTGTTATCAACAGATTCAGAGATGAGTGAGGATCTTAAAATGCTCAGCATGTGGTGTTTTTCAAACATCCATAAAGCCCTCAGACGATGAATTCCAGAGAGAGCCAGCACGTCCACCTACCTCTCTCCAGTTACTCCTGGGGAGTTATTGCACAAAAGTACTTTTCCCTCAAAATACTATTGCCCTTTGTAAAATAGTAAAACCATTTATTCTGGTTTCTGCTAAAGAAGAAAATAGCTGCCAGAATTAGAAGAACATCAACCTTAAGAAGCAAGGGCACGAATCCTGGGCTCAGGTAGGATGCATCAACAGTGCAGCTGTCACTCAACATGCCAGTCTGTGCCCAGTATGGATTAAAGCTGGGTATGACGGGTAGATCTCGGCAAAGCATGTGGTTTGTGAACCAGATGAAGGAGATATGGGTGCTTGGCTGTCATTCAGAAGACTGGCCCAAAGCCAATTCATTTTTTCACCTCAGTCATTCCTCTTCCATATTTCAAGCACTTCAACATAACATTATAGAAGCCTTTTCTTTCTTTTTTTTCTCCCCCTCTCCAACAGTCCGGCTGTCATCACTTCCTGCTTCTACAGCACGTTCAGCCAAAAACATAAACGTCATCACCTGAGCATATCTCACAGGTACATATAGAAATACATTAGGGAAACATAATTTGTGAGAAGAAAAGTAGCCACCAAGTTTTTATTGATCCTTCCACCAATTTCACAAAATTATTATTATTATTTTCTTTCCAAACAGCACTGCCCTTAATAAAGGAATCCTCCCCTCCTCTACCTCTCACACCCATGTCTGTGAAGAAGGCACGAACAGGAACCATTTCATAAAATGCACTGTGTTAACAGGACCCACTTCAGAGCGGCCGAGATGAAAGAGAACACACGAGCATTTCATCTGCTCAGATCAATCCTGTCCTTGCCATGACACTATTTTAGAATACATTACAAGAAAGCCAGGGTCTCCTGGCCATTATCTTTGGGAAATTTTAAACTCTTGAGTATAGCTGAGATAAAGTAAATAAAACAAGCTGGGGAAAACCAATGAACTTGGGCTGGGGCTCGTCTATGCCTCTTAGAAAAATAAAGTGTTTCTGAGTCTCAAGAGGTCAGATACTGATGCAAAAATACACAAAACACCAGGGAGTTGGAAGTTCTCATCATATAGTCAAAGGACATTGTGTGCCTTGACATGGTCCCATGCTACCTCAATTAGTGAGAAAGGAGACAGAAACTGTCATGTGTGTGTCTTCCAAAATGGGATTAGAAATTGATGATTGCCTGAGTGACTAGGGTGGGAAGACAAGTCTTAGAAAGAAGGAAAATATATAAATGTAAATACGTAACTCTTCTAGATGTCTTTGAATTCAAGCTTTTGCCATCCAAATGAAGGCTGACATTATAAAATAACACATTCTAGGAAATATGGTCTTCAATAATTGAGATGCGTTAAATTTATCAGAAGTTTAAAAGTGCAAAGCTTGGTTTCAGTGCCAACATCTAATTTAGTCTATAGCTTTCTTTTCATTTTTGCAAATGGCATGTGCACACATTTGTATGTGTGTAGACGCCTGTGTACATGCATGCGCTCACATATGCACATTTCTGTGGAGCCAGAGGTAAACATCGAGTTTACCTCTGTGTGTCTTCCTCAATGGCTCTCCATCTTTTTTTTTTTTTTTTTAAGACAAATTCTCTCACTGGAACCACAAACAGCTGGTCTAGCTACGCAGCTTGCCCCAGGGACTGGCTTATCTCCACCTCCCAAGCCCTGGGAGTTCAGGTGTGCACCTCCACACCTGGTTTTACATGGCTTCTGGAATCTGAACTAAGGCTCTCATGCTTTCATGACCAGTGCTTCACTGACAACTGAGATGTTGCTCTAGCCCTAGTTTATAGCTTTCTGATTTAATATAAGATAGGTTCTGAAAGGAAACAGATGAATTAGCTTTCCATAGCATTTACCTTGGGTTGTGTGTGTTACACAAAGGACTACAGGAAATACACTTGCAAAAAAAAAAAAAAACATTAAAATAAGTGAATAAGTCCAAACAACCTAGGAATACCATCTAGGTCTTAAACTGATCCAAACTAGGACTCTTAGGAGGCACCTGAGCTGCCGCATACAGACAAATTAAAAGTGCGTGTGCCTTGCCATAGGAAGCCAAATCGTGCATCCTGCCTCCAGCAGATAAGCCTTCATGGTTGTACAAAGCTGTCTTGCAGGTAAAAGGAAAACCCCTGACCCTACTGAGCAATGTGCAGTACAACTTAAACTTAAAAACCAGATGGATGGAAAGTGACAGGTCTAATGAGCAACTTGCAGAATCTGCATGACCCTAATTGCACAAAATCCGTAGTAGAGCCGCTTCTGTTGGCGTCCTCACATCTCAAGCCAAACAGCCTAGATCAGAGCATCTTGACGTGCTCTTGCACTCCCCTAGCCGTCTCAAGTGGACGGCCTGTTCATCTGACCCGTGGCTCCAGTCAGAAATTGTAAAGGGGTCTTTCCAATATTCTGCAGTGAAGAATGTCAGCTAACGGTATTCATTGTGCCTGTGTCTTGTGGCTTTTTTTTTTAATATGTCTCTCAAATGTTTAAAAGTAGCAGATACACTTTCTCAATAAATTAAATAATAATGATCAAATATCTTAAATCCCAAGATAGCTTCTATGACTTGGTAAACCTAGAACATATTTTTACAGAAACATATGGAATATCTCAGAATTAGACGCACTGAAGGCCTTGGTGGTTTATTTAACTTGATTTTCCACTTTTTTTTTTTCCTGAATGTTTAATTGCTCTGTTACACATGATGGAATGTTCTAGAAGAGTCAGAAGGTACTTGTACCAAAAAGGAAGGGCTAGATAGCCCTCTGTCTTGTTCAGTGAGCTGCCCTCATTCCGTCATGCTTCTTGTGACATCTGAGATGGATCACAGGCATGTGTGTCCCCAGAATAAACACAGAAACCCCAATCCCCAGTGTGATGGTGTTAGGAGGTGGGGTCTTTGGTAGGTGACATACCATGTGGTAAAATTCTCACCAGTGGAATCTGTGGTCTTATAAAAGAGATCCTAAACTGCTCATTTCCCCTCCAGTGAAAGGTTATAGTAAGAGGACTGCCATTTATGAATCAGTAATCAGATCTTTCCCAGACCCCAAATGAGTCAGGGCCATGCAGACACAGGACTGTGAAACATACATTTTGCTTATCTGCACACCACTGAAGCTATGGTATTTTTATTGTTATGGCAATCCAGGTGGAACAAGATAATGTTATACTACAGAATAATCCCTGGGCTGCTCTAGAAAAAAAAATAATAATAAATTTTTTTAAAAAATTATTTTTCTCTATGGGATAACCTGAGAACCTGAAACTCTTCTTCCGTTCTCTTCATAGAGTCCCTTTGAGATTAGCACAAGTACCACAAAGCTATTATAGAAGCTTTGGCACAGTTGTGGAAACTTAGAATAAGCAGAGTATCTCTCTTGCAGAAAAATACTGTGATATCTTAAGAATGGATTCCTAGATGACTTAAAGAATTCGAGGATGCTTGCAGTTTCCCCATCTCCATCTCCAAGCATAGCCATGAGTTGTGGATGACAGGAGAACTGCTGACCCTGAGTTAATCTTCCAAATTTACATGATTTGTACAACCGAAGTCTAATATCTCCAAGGGACTTGTACAGCCAAGCAGGATTCTGGCTTTTAAACCTATCTGTTTTCACCTGGGCATTATACTACTAACACCGCCCCCTGTCCTGGGAAAGACAGGAAGGGAACTCATCTGATTTTACTTTTTTGAAGAACATGCGTTCTGATTTTTATAGTGGCTGCACCAATTTACATTCTTTCCAGCAGTGCATAAAGGTCCCACCGTCTCCACATTGTCTCCAGCATTTGTTATAATTCATTCCGTTGAGAACGGCCATTCTGATTGAGGTGAGCTCAAATCTCAAAGCAGCTTTAATTCACTTTTCCACACAGCTAAGGGTTTTAAACAGTTTTTCCAATAGTTATTGGTCATTGGTCTTTCTTCTTTTGAGAAAAGTTTATTTACTTCTTTGGCCCATTTATTAATATGCAATAACTTTTCCAGCTGCAAAGAAATGGAATCCTAACATTTGTAATAAAATGGTTGTAGCTAGAAATTGCTTTGTTAGACAAAATAAGCCAGACTCAGAAAGACAAATATCTCATGTTTTCTCTCATATGAAAAATATAGATTTGTGTGTATGTTGTGTGTATGTATGTGTGTGTATGAGGAGAGGAAGAGATCTCAAGAAAGGGGGCCAGAGAGAAGGTAATAAAATACCTATGAAATAAAAGCAGAAGTGAGAACTATTTGGGGGAGAGGGCAGGCAGTCAAGGGGGAAAGTGAAGACAGAAGAAGCCAGTGTGGAGGAGGGCGGTATCCTTCCATGAAAACGCCGTGATGAAATCCATCACTTCGTACGTTAACTCCAAAAACAAATTTAAAGAAGAAATTATACTTATCTGAAGTACAATTGCGTATAATGTTAATTTATTAGATCTTTCTTGATTGTAGCTTTGATTTTGATGTGACCCCTCCAGATTTCATCATGACTCTCACTTCTCACTCACGAACCTCTAAAGTGCTATTAAGCTGAACGAAGATTAGACGTTTTCACTGATGAAAAGCCTTCCAACCTTTAATACCTGTTTCAGATTGTTAATGATTATTATTGACCCTTACCAAACCATCAACAGTAAAAAAACAAATGAAGATTTTATAAATACTTATTTTAGGTTCATGTCTTCTTTATTCAGTCAAAGCATGAAAAGCATAGTGATGAGGAAAGGGGAGGATAAGACAATATTTTTATGCTAATTTTTGCATCATCAAAGAGTTTATCTTGCCCTAGGTGATATCTCATTGAATGCGTTCATTTATTCATTCACTCATTTATCAAATGTGTACTGGCACTGACAATGTGTCAGGCTATATTCTTGTCACTGGGGTTATAGGCAATGAATAAAATGAGTAAAACCCCTATTCTCTGGGGGCATGTACTGCACCAGCAGCAATTGAGAACAAGGACATACATAGTAATGAATTGCCTGATAATGCCAAACGTCAAGGAAAATAAGGCGGACATGGAATGGGGAAGGGCCATGCAGAACAATGACTGGGACTTGTAGAATAAATCCAAAGAGCTAGTATCTGGGGCAGAGACATGAATCAAAAGGATCATGAAACTGGATCATGAAAATGAATCATGAAAAAGATCTTGAAAAGAGATCGAGAAAAGGCTTGAAGGGAAGATGAATTAGGAGTGTCCTGAGATGAGAAGACCAGTTTGGATAAAGGATCAGAAGAGAGTGAGGCTCCCAGAGGTGGAGGCACAACAATGCGGGGGCCCACAGGCCCACACATGACTTTGCATTAAGTTCTGCCTGAAACAGGGGGCAACATAAATGTTGTGAAGTAGAGTCCTATGAACTGTTTTTAATATTTTTTATTTATTTAAGTATTTTTTTGATGGAGAAAGAGGGAGAGAGAAAGAAAAAGAGACAGAGAGAGAGAGAGGAGAATGGACACACCAGGGCCTCTAGCCACTGCAAATGAACTCCAGACGCAAGAGCTACCTTGTGCATCTGGCTAATGTGGGTCCTGGGGAATCAAATCTGGATCATTTGGCTTTGCAGGCAAATGCCTTAATCACTAAGCCATCCCTCCAGCCCTGTTTTTTTTTTAATATACACATTTGTATATGTACATATCCATATTTATGACTCTGTTATTTGTAGAACAAATTGAATCAGAGCAAAGGATTTATTTTCTTCTTTTTTAAAATAAAGAAACAGGCTGTAATGATGAGGTAACCTGAGCATTTGAAGTGGAGTAGGCAGCATGTGGAACGGACATCAACACTGGCTCTATAGCAGCTCTAGAACCTGACTTTGGATTAGTCACTTTAACCCAACTGTGTCCCAGCTTCCTTGACTATGAAAGAGGAGCAGAATCACCTTCTTCAAAGGCCTTAAGAATCAGATGAGTAAATCTAAGGAAGCCACTCTAAGTAGTCAATAGCTCACAGTAATAGCCATGAAAGTCTTGCTAACTGTTGTTGTTTTATGGAGGCTCCTGATAGTTTCTCTTTAGAAATTGATGAAAACATTTTGGTATGTAGTTTTCTTCTTCCTAAAGGATCAGCATGAGATTGCAAACAGCCAGCCTTCGACAGATATTTGTTGAAATAAATTATTATCAAGATCTCAAAATTAGTATATTCCTAAGGACTATGGAAGCCAGGCAAAGTTACTTCCTTTTTTATTTTGGATTTTTCAACTACTCTATGAACTGATCAGTTCCATACTCCAGTGTATAACTGAAGTGAGCAATTTAAGAAGCTTCTGGGATCAAGTAGCATGCCTTGTCCTCACCTCTGTGTATAGAAAGGACTCTATAAATATTTGTGCTGCTGATGACATCTATAGCAACTAATTGGAATGCACGATACTGAGCAGCAATTGTTCAATAACTTGACAATATTAAAAATATGATTTCTTTCCTAACTCCCAATGCATATTTAATACAAGACCTTGCTTATTTGAAACAAAAAAGTCCAATTTGAATATCTTTGGGGCCTCTTAACAGGATCAATTAAAGTCATTTCTGTTTCTGCTGTTTGGCAGTTTCTCTCCTCCTGTTAAACCACAGTCATCTCTTTAGTTCCTTTTTAGAATTTCCTTTGGCATTAGAAGATTGAAAGATTAGCTATTAGTCATAGTGGGTGGTCAAGTCAGTACTCTGGCTACCCTCCCAGGTTTAAAAGAAATACCCCTGTGATGAACCTGGCTTACTGCTTCACTAGAAGCCTCCTGTTGCCTGAACTTCTGGCCCTGCAATTCAATGATTCATCTAACATAAAAAAGCTACCAAGGTAGTTGTTTACTAGACAGACATAAGGTCATAAGAATTCGAGTTAAGCATTAATACTGAACAAAGTTTTATACCCTGTAAGAACACATAGGACACTGTAGGTTTTTGTCTGGTTGATTTCAGGGATTCTGTTTAGTTTTGTTTTAGTATATATTTTTTCTTCTTATGAATTTGCTCATATACTTAAGAAGCTATATCACTAAATTAAATCTAGTAATCAAAGAATGAGGGATGTCAGAAGCAAATTGTGCTAACATCTTGCCCTCCTGGACTTGGTTTGATAAAAGTATAGCATTTCCTTTATCCTGATATGATCAACTTATTGGATCCAAAGAATTCCTTTTTTAACTTTCTATATCAAAGCTTTTAAAAGAGGCCATCAATCTGTAAGAGCAACTACTTTTGTCCAATTAAATAAAAATTCTCTTCCTTTGCCCAGTATAAAGTGTGAAAAATATGAACATCAAAAAGTAATAGCAAGATGGAAACTTCATATTATCCCATGACTTAAAGTTTTTTTCTTTTATCATAGCTTCCCACACATAATATAAAATTCAAATTATATAAGAAAGAGCTAAGATGACCACATCACTTATCCAAAACAAGTATCATAAACCTAAGCATCACAAAGTACTGACTTTCTTTACAGGTTTAATTTATAAAAATATGAGCTCTCAGAATCCACTTTACTGAAGACCCTACTACTTTCTACATTGTCTCAAAAGATGAGTCAGAAGCAAGGTATATGTGCAAAGCCTAGATCCCTTCTCTTGCCAGCAGCTCTCCTACCAGACATTGCCTATGCAAAAACCCCAGTCATTGCTCCCAGTGGGATGGGTTGCTGACAAGTTCATTCACATTCTCTGTCAAGCACACAGAACTCCTGGGGGCTTTAGAAGATGTTATCCCTAGATCTTTAAGGAATGTATTTAAAAATAAAGTTCTTAATGCCATATATTCTTGAACAAGACATGTGACACAATTCAGAGTAGTGGAAATGGAGAAGTTTTCAGAAACAATTGAACCTTGACTATAGCTTGTTTCCCCTGATCTGTTCATGGGTGTACAAGTCCGCAACAGACTCATTGATTGCGCATGAGCCAAAGGATTGGGTAGACTAGGTATCTCTTTGATATGAACCAATCATTGTTGAGGGTCTTTTTCAGGCTCAACATAAAGTGAGGCAGAAGATAAAGAAAAATGGTAACGTGGAGCCTGTTCACAGCAACTTAATGACAAACACAAAGAAAATGTGACCAAGGGTTGTAAATCTCCTATTAAAGTGAAACTTAGGAAAGAGTACAGTGTGGCTATGGATTCATCACGCAGGGAAGCTCTGGCATGGTTGGGAATATTCAAAGAAAGACACAAAGTTGATACATGTTTCTCAGGACCTCCTTCAAAGAAAACAAACACGTAGGGATCGTTTAGTCTGCTACCTAAACAAGGGACCAAGGAATCAAGACATGAACGCAAACTCCTGACATACTTGGGTCACTATGTGGTGAGATCACGGTGTTGCTCCCAAATCAATCTTACTCTCAATTTCCTCATAGGCAAAATTGGAATAACCTCTGTGAGCCTTACAAAGCACAGCTAATTAACATTTTTGACAAATGAGGAATTATATAACAGGTTATGCAAATGCATATTAGCAGCAAGAACTACACTGCTTTGCCTGTAGCATTTTCTTTTGAAAAGGCATCTGAAAATACAAAAGAAAAAAGAATATACTAAGTATGGTAAAAAGCTGCTAAGGACAGTGGGTCCTGAGCAAGTGAAAGTCCCTCAGGGCAATCTGTAAGTATGCTAAACTCTACCATGTAATCCTGATCATGTTTTATAAGCTTGGTGCAGAGTTTTCAGAATTAATTCTATATGTATAATGAAGCGACCATCCATTATTTCTTCAGACTTATGAAATAGTGCAATGATAATCAATGCTAAAACTAGTCATCACCCTCCATTGGGGTATGCCATTTGCTGTGAATAAAGGTCATTCATTTAAGATAAATCTCTTCTACTATATAACTTCTAAATACTAATACATAGTAGTTGAACATATATATTCAATAATTTGGGATTAAAAAAAAAACTTGATTCAATCTGGTTAAAGAAATAAAATGACCTTGAGAAAGCTAACAGGATCAATTAAATCCAAAAGAATCCTTTGTAGCCCCACGTCCCACTATGATCAGTCACTTAACCTATTTCCTCCTATGAAAAATAGAATTATACCTCAAGGATACTGAGATGTACATTTTGTGGTTGTTTTAGTTATCTCTAAAGTAGAGAAGCATCTTAACATATGATGATGTAGCTTCAATGGTAGCATTTTTTTTCCAGCTCTAGGATACGCGACTCTGGCAAGAATATTTGAGTATGTTATAGAGAGAAAACATGTGGGTACATTATTAGCTGGGGAAGTCGCTCCATTCAGAACAAGATTTTTAGAAATTGGCATGTGCTTGGTCTGAGCATGGAGGTAGTTTTCCTGTAAATCTAGTATCTAGGAGGCTGAGAGAGCAAAATAAGTAAGAGTGAGGCTAGCCTGTGGTACAAAGCAAGACATTGTCTCTAGAAAATAAATAAGGAAAGAAGGGAGAAAGGAAGAGAGGATTGGAGAGAGGAAGGAAAGAAGGAACACATGAATGAAGGAACAAAGTAATAAAGTAAAAATTTAAAAGCACTCATCTTTTTGATTAGCCCTAACTTTGGGAAAGCATGACCATTTAATGTGACAACTCTCACATCCCCAGCTCCAAGTGGAGACTATGCATCACTGGGTCAGGGCCAATGAAACAACCAGAAATTTCATGAGATGTATCTCTCAAGTCTATTATTTAAATATGAATTCCATGCTTGCTTGTCATCTTGATTTTTTTGACAACTTTATGTAAGGATTTTTGACACTAAGGAAGTTTCCAATATACTTTTGCTATATAAAAAATAAATGCGAAATATATAACTGTGTTTCTAAATTGCTACTGTTTATTTTAAGAAATAAAACATTCATCATCTTAAAATTCTGCACCTCTATACACTGATTGCTGTGTGCTCAGGGTGAGGGGAGCTGCAAATTATAGTGGATTCAGCAGCAAAGATAAACTGCAGCTGTTTTTAGTTCTGCCTCTGCGATATCCATAGTGAAGCGCGGCATTCACTGAGAGCTGGATTTTCTCACTGCACTAGCAAAGGAATTGGGAGCCTAATTATCCTCGGGAGTCCTTTGTAAATTATGTCCATTGATCTAGAAAAAGAAAGTGGCAGAAATAAATACTCAGCATCACTTTTAGGCAGAAATCACCTTTGGTATTTTGGTTTCACTAACCACTGCCCCCCACACTGACCTGCTCTGAAGATTACAAGGAAGACATGTCTATTGCCAATCCTGCCACACCTGTTCATCTCAGAACCTTCTCTCTCAGCCTGGTATGTTCATTCACTCTGATCCAGCAAGTATGGCCCCGAAAGGCTTCATTACTCTCCCCATCTTCCTCCCAGACTGCCAGCATTTCCATTCAGACAGAACCTAGTGGCCTTCTCCTTTGCCCTCATTCACTGCTGAATGCTAAGGCTCCTGGAAGAGTCCATGGGAACCACCATTCATGAATACATTCATTTTCACCTATGAAACAAGGGCCAGTAGTAATCATATCTGGCATTTATTGAGTGTTTGCTCTGTCATTTGTCTCATTTGGACCCCTCACAATCACTGTTAGGACAGACATTGCTCTTGTAAGTACTAACAATTCAGCGACACCCACCTGAAAAGAACTAAGCTTAGATATGAGGCATCCCAGGCTGAGAGGAATCCGGCCTGAAGTACTAGAAGGTGACAGTAGCTTCTAGCCAAATTCAGGCTGTCAGTCTAGAGCCTACATTATTAATCAATTTATCATGTTTGACTTCCATGAGAATTTAGAACATGAGGTAGGATTAGGAAGAATATTTAAAAAGAAAGAAATAAAAAGAAAGAAAGGAAGGAAGGAAGGAAGGAAGGAAGAGAGAGAGAGAGAGAGAGAGAAGAAAGAAAGAAAGAAAGAAAGAAAGAAAGAAAGAAAGAAAGAAAGAAAGAAGAAAGAAAGAGAAAACTGAAAGGGTTGTCAGCTGTCTACCACCCTGTCTTTGGTCAGCTCATGTAACAGGAAATAGGATATTTTGACATGTGACTCCCTCCTGGAGTAGAGGCTGACATCCAAACTTGTCTTATACATTTGAAGTCTAGATCCTTTAGTCAAATGTACTGAAGGTATCAGCCAGAGCTCATGTCAGGCTGCCTTGTGAAATGAGCCCCATTTTCAGAAGCAATTTTGATGGACAGCATTCAAAAGGTACTTGAAGGAAGCAGCAACCAGAACCTGGTCTGGCCAGGTGCAGAGAAGCTGCCATGATGTTTGCCCAACAAGAGCTCTGAAGCTTTTCCAGATGCAAGCCCACTATGGCAATTGTGTGGGAGACGTTTGCATTTTGCAAAGACCTAGCAATCCTGCTGAGAAATTATGTGGTTAATGTGCTAGAAAATCCTTTATAAAATGGCATTTCCTTTTCCAGCTTTTTAGCCTCCCACACCTGGGGTTTGCCAGTTTCTCATATGAACACAATAGCCTCACTGGATTTCATTTCCATTGAAAAAATGACAAGCCATGTCATAACCACCCACCATGTCTTTGAAAGCCACCTAGCTATTTGTATGCCCTAATCGAGCTTAGCATCTCTTTCATGTCACTAAGAGACCAGGTGGCTTTTAAGCAGTGGTCGATCCCCTACCACCCCCATGTAGTGGCACATCTTCTTAGTCCTTACCTTTTTCCTTGATCTAATGGAGACTTCTGGAAGCAGTTGTGAGAATAGGAGCCCCCTCAAGCTCAGCATTCTATCTAAAAATGACATTGAAATAAATATTGGGCTTTATTCAACCCAATACACACACAGTTATGTGCTTGCATTCTTCTTAGCTGACTAGATCTGAAACTGATACAACAGACACCATCAGGTTACGTTTTGTCTTCCTGATCTGCCACATTGTAGTCTTCAACAAAATGCTTAACTCGTGAGGATTCTGGGCTCCTCATGGATATTGGGATGCATTTATTCAGTACTATGATTCTGTAATCCCCAAACACTACAGGGGTAGAAATTCTCTCTTATTATCTTGGGCTGTAAAGCACAAATTGAAATTTAGTAAAATCCTTAGTTAAGCACTAAGTGCTGTTGCATAGAATCTGAAAGAAGCTCGTGTTCACCTAATATTAGCATTTTATTCTGGTGGACATCAGAGTAGATACAGTATACTACAAAAAAAGATGAAGCCAATGACTTTATCTTCAAAACAGATAGGGGCAGGTTCCAAACGAAGAAAGGAAGGTTGGCTGAAAAGCAATGATCTAAACACTCCATTTACCTCTGGACATGTGAAACCATGTAGCTGGAAGGTGGGCATCTGAAGTAGAAAACATTTTTCATGAGTTCAGCCCAAAGAATGCATTGAGTATAAGGCGATGAATAAGAGACATGTTTTAAGGTAAGAGTGGAGCAGAATATTTATTATTAATTTTTATTATCATAGAATGAACCAAGGCATGATGTGAATGCCAATTCAGGGCAACATGGAATGGATTTGCGGGCCTTCTCTAATCACCCAACTAGGAACACACCTTAGCAAAATGGGATTGCCTAAGGCATCTGAATCTGCATTATCAATCTATGCCATTATTTTGGGAAATGTTCTTTATGGACATAAAGCAGTGCCTAGTCTGGTCTCTGAGAGCACTTGCTTTCTAAAGGAGTAAGCTTAGGAAATCAAATCACAATAGGTATGTGTGTGGTGTGTGTGTGTGTGTGTGTGTGTGTGTTCAGAAAAAATGTTTAGGGAGTAAATAAGTCATAATTTTAAGAAATGAAATGACCCCTGACATTCCTTTTGACAGTTTTTGTTCTGCATGGAAGATGTATCTATATTGTTCCATTAGGATAACGTTATAGAAGCTTTGAAACTTCACAAGTCAACAGCAGATTTGACTTCTTAGTGGTAGAAAAATAAAAGAAAAACAGTCCTGACAGATGTATCCCATGAAAGCAAAGTGCTGAAAATTAAAGAATGCTTAAAATGGTCCTGTCAGTTCCCATTCTCCTCAGGAAGGCCTTCTTATAGATGAACAATTTCAGGGTGTTCTGCCTATTTAAAAAAAATCTTAGATGTTGAGTTTGGCAAGACTACAAAATTCACCCCAAGTTTAAAAAGTAATGAGAATTGGGCTGGAGAGATGGCTTAGCGGTTAGGCGCTTGCCTGTGAAGCCTACGGATCCTGGTTCGAGGCTCGATTCCCCAGGTCCCACGTTAGCCAGATGCACAAGGGGGCGCATGTGTCTGGAGTTCGTTTGCAGTGGCTGGAGGCCCTGGCGCGCCTATTCTCTCACTCTGTGTATCTGCTTCTTTCTCTCTCTGTCTGTTGTTCTCAAATAAATAAATAAAAATAAATGAAAAAAATTTAAAAAAAAACTAATGAGAATGGTAGGTTGGACTTCCTTAAGGTTATTCTTAGTTGCATTTACTGTTAAATCAGCAAACATAATTCAAGACACACACGAGACAAGGAAGAGCAAGTGAGGCTATCTGTCTCCCTAGTTACCCGTACAGTGCCAGAGATGGTCCCATAATCCAATGGAAGAAATCTATTGCACTTAGAGGAATCCAGAACTTCTGGCCGGTTCATGGGGCTTGAGTATGGCTGCCCTTGGGCCCCATCTTTATTTCCAACCAGAGGAACCTACATCACAATTGATAACTGTTGTGTTTTGAATTTGGAATGCCCCTCCTAGGTTCATGCGTTTGAATAGTAGATCCCTAGCACAAGGCAAGCTTTGAGATGGGTCAATGAGGTCTCAGCCTAGCCCAACTTCCTGTCCCCTCTCTTCTTCCTGACTACAGACCTAGCGTGACCAGTTACCACATGCTCTTGCCACCACAGCTTGTGCGCCAAAACAATAACAAAAACATCCTGTTCTTCCTTAAGCTGCTTCTTGGTCAGGTATTTGGCCACAGAAATGAGAAAAATAACTGGTGCAATGACTTCTCCCTTCTACGCCTCATAATTGGATCTACTATTTTTTTTTTTTTTTTTACTGTATCTAAGCACACAGTGGACTTCCTTGGAAAAAAAATGAGCCTTTTCATTTCTGAAATGACATGACAACATGTGACTATAGCCAGAATAATTTATAAGCATTTGCTTAAAGATACCCAGGGAAATCTGACATGTCAATCAATTTTTGTGGGAACGGAAACGGGCTTGACATGTTGTCCAGTGTCACCGAGTGCCTGAGAATATCAAGACCATGACCTGGCACAATGGCACGCTGTCCAGGCTGTTGGGTAGAGGTACATCGAGGTTTCCAGGAATATGTTGACACACTTTAAATTTTGTGCTAAGCACTAGGTACCAGAAGAGCCAAATATTCCTATTCCCTGAATGCTTCGGAGCACATCCTCAAGCTTTCACCCAGTTAGCGAGTCTACGGAGAGCAAAGCCCACGCTGAGCTTGAAGCTGCCAGGATGAAATGACATGCAAAGGGGAAATGAGGGCATACTGCTGAAGGCAAGGGTAAGAGAACAGGGCATGTGTAATACGGGAACAGCAGCCGGAAAGCCAGAGCACAATATGAGATGCAAGTAGCGAGAGAAACAAAGGGCAGCTAGACAATATTTCACAAATACATTAGGAACAAGACAAAGGAGAATGTAGACCCGCTAATTAGTGGGGAGGGAAAACAAATAGCAGATGCATCAGAAGGCTTGAGCTTTTAATACCTATTATGCTCTAGGCTTCACAAAAAAAAAAAAAATGGTTAGCTATCAGCAGAAGCTGAATATAAACCACAGCAACAAGCACATGGTGGAAGGGGGGACGTTTAAATGGAAACCAAACCAATTAGTAACTACTTAGTCAAGCTGGATGGTTTCAAATCAGTACCTGACAAAAGTCACAGTGCCACCGGTAACAAAATCTGGCTATTAAAAATGCAAGCTCCTGGTAAAAATACTCTCAAAGGACTGAGAAGATTTCTGGGGGCTGCATGGGAGACAACTGCATGGTCAGTAATGGGCGGGAGGAGATAAGATGTCTAGAAACAGCACATGGACTCTTGGGGAAGTAGAAAGGATGTACCTTACTGGGTGGCAGTCAAAGTGAGATGGAGATGGGAGTCCTCAACCTGAGACCAAAGGCAGGTGTCACGAAGACTTAAACAGCAAGGCCACAACATGAGGAGCAGGGTTTGGGATGCGCCCCTCGAGGGGCCGCATTCTGAACGTGAGCCGGGAGGTCTCATTACCAAATGGGAAGCACTTGGTTGCAGAAGGCCAACGCGGGAGCCCGCAGCGGGTTCTGCGAAGGTGCACAGACACGAACGTCGTGCAGCCCAGAGCCACGGGTCTGGAACCTCAGCTTTCAGATTAACAACTTCCCATCCCCGTGCTGTTTCACGTAGCATGCCAAATGTGTCGTTTGCATTTTAACTATGTTTCATTTATTTATTTGAGAGAGAGAGAGAGAGAGAGAGAGAGACAGCGCACCAGATAGAGAGAGAATTGGGCCAGCCAGGGCCTCTAGCCACTGCAAACGAACTCCAAATGCGCACGCCACACTTTGTGTATCTGGCTTACGTGGTTATTGGGGGATCGCACCTGGGTCCTGTGGCTTTGCAGGCAAGTTCCTAAACCAATAAGCCATCTCTCCAGCCTGTCATGTATATTTTAAATTTTCTCAGTTACATGTTAATATATATAATATTATTATGTAAAA